>JANBPO010009603.1:53836167-54436167 GCA_024336825.1 Amorphophallus titanum | reverse complement strand
ACTCTACGCCATCTAGGGAAAGCCCTCGGTGACGCTCACCGGAAACCCCAGACCTCGGCTACGGAAATGCTCCCGAAAATAACACCCGAAACCCTGTCTCGCAGATGAGAAACAGAAACTTGGGACATGACAGCTCACGTCACGTGACGGGAGTACCGCCCACTAGAAGAACGACCGGATGCATCCCCTGACGTTTTACACCATGTCACAAGTGTCTAGCTACGACGCCCCGGGCATGAGACTCAGACACACCAAGTAACCAGAAGTACCATAAAATAAGGACTAGCTGAGGTCGGGCTCGTCAGTTCGGGTCCGAACCCTCAGCCTCGTGTGCACACTCAGGCCATATGCCCTAGGTCTGTCCTCTAGCTGGTAATTCCCCCACCAGCCCAGACTCGGCGATACGCGGGGGCCCTACGGTAACCAGCTTACTCACCGTCTCTCTCGGGTGCGCTACACCAGTGCTCCTAGTGGGCCGACACACGCGTGCCGTGGAAGCTATGACTAGTGGATGGGTCACCGTAAGTACAAACCCTCAAGTCACGTAAATCGACACCAAAAGTAACCAAGTACAAGCATCACACCTCATACGACACCGACTCATAGTGACGTAAGCTGAAGATGCCACATCCTGGGACCCCTCACGGTGCACCACACCTGGTCCCCACATGATGCCCAACATCTGTCAGACCACATGTCAGCATATGGATCGAGGTCCGCTCACCCAAGACTCGAATCAGTACGAAAAATGACCGACTAGGCCTCAGACGATGAACGGTCCATCATTGGCCACTCAAAGATGCATGGCTAACTCGTAGCCGTGCGCGGGTGAAAGATGGGCCAACCTGGCTGTCCCTCACTCCCAGCGGTAAGAAACATGAATGGTCGGACACTAGCCGCTCAGGGGAAGGGCAGCTAGGATCCCGCCATTCTAAGACATGGGCTGTCCCACCTGGGCCGCTCATGTATCTACGGTACCAGAAGATGAACGGCCAGGCCATGGCCGCTCATGGGGACATGCGACTAGACCCTAGCCACTCACCCCAAGACACTGCGTAACGGTAACAAACAACAGTCGAAAACTCACGGGATGAGCGGTCGGTCCTGGGCTGCTCAAGGGATGTGCGGTCACAGACAGGCCGCACATGCCTCACTCCGCACCGAGCCAAATGGCGTCGGGTGACGTGCGACCAGCCCATGGCCGCACGAAAGGTCATGCGGCCAGACCCCAGCCGCACGCCCCAGTGAACTGCATAACGGTCACAAACAACGGTCAAAATCCTGGGAGATGGGCAATCACCTTGGCGCCGCACGAAGGGACATGCGGTCCCGCGATTGACCGCTCAACCCCGCTGCGCGCCGAGCCTCACTCGCAGCGTGTTGAGCCGATGGGCGGCCAGGACAGGACCGCACAAGGGATGTGCGGTCCCTGGTGCGACCGCACATGGCTCACCGGTGCGAAAATGGTGAACCTCGTCGGAATCGCCCATTTCGGCCCCATACAAGCCCCACGGAGGGGGAAATGAAGGGAAAGGAACCCCCAGGCCCCCTAGCATGATTCTACGCCCCCAAAACGTGGAAGTGTGGCTTAAAACGACGGATCGGGTGAACTCTCCCCGATGCATGCTTAACCCTTCCCGACGTAAAAGAACCCCTTCTCGACCTCGCCTCGGCCTACAAACCGCGGGAATGGAAAGGCGATGAGCTAGGGATCGTCACCCTACCTCCGGTTCACGACAAGACGCATCGATTCGAGCTCAATCCATGAAGAACGCCTTTGAAAACCCCGCCTTCCTGTGTTTCCCACGCTCACTGCACGTCCACGCGATCGCCTCGCCATCGCCCACGTCGTCGCGCTGTCGTCCCGCCGCCATCTACAGTCGAAATGGAGCTCACCGCGGCCGAATGGGTGAGAGAGAGGGGAAGGACGCACATTGGAGGAAGAAGAAGAAAGAATAAGAAATGAAAAATAAACGGGATATTTATCTTTTCTTTTTATTCTTCTTCCTCTCTCCTCCCTTCTCATTTTCGCGCACGCCTCTCTCTCTCTCCCATTTTCTCTCCTCTCTCGCCCTTTCGGCTCCGGCTGCAGACAGAGGAGGCTCGTGGGCGAGGTGGCAACGACATGGGGATGATCGGATACGCGATGGGATGAGGATCGGATCGATTTTGGCGCGATCCCGAACGGTGGATTCAAAGCCGGCGTGGTTCGCATTTTACGATTTTCGGAATGGATTAGTTGCTTTAGAGTGTGGTTTCTTCGGTGGAGGTAGGGAGATGGACCACCTACCTTTCCTGTACCTTTTCTCGCGGTTTCACTGTGAGAACGAGCTAGTTTAGGCTCGTTGTGGTTTTTGGGAGTTCGTAGGCTTCACCAGAAAATGGTGATGATTTTCAAAACAGTTAGTACCGTTCGACTCCCTGGAATGTCTGCATTCCATTGATACTAGTTTCGTGTCGATTGACGGCCCTTCGGGACCATTAGGAGCCCGGGAAGTCCCGTTACTCCATTTGGGTTAATTCCATAGAATTGCCCATTTCTCGCTGTTTCTCAGCCGATCTGACTTCTGTTGGAGTCTATGTGTTGTGTATGGCTATCACCATTGTATCCCCTTCGTTTCGGAATGAACGGGGCGTGGAAAGGCCATGATCGGGCCGATCTCACATTTTGCTTGTGTAACACCTTCGCGGTTCTACGGCAACCGCTCAAGGCGCATGGGCGGCTGGTTTTGGACCGTTTAACATGTCTCGATTTCAGGTTGAGTGGTCAGTCAATAGATCGCTCTAGGGCTTGAGCAGCTAGGAGTGGTCCGCCCATCCCTCCATGAGTGGCTGGTCCTCAGCCGTTCAGCTTTTCCGTTGGATTGAGCGGCCAGGTCCTGCCCACTTATCCCAGTTGACCTTTGGTCAATAGTTTTGTGTTAGTTCAGATAGGCAATTTGGTCAAAATCATTCTGATCGACACTGTAGTAGGTCGGTTGGCTTGAGCAGCTACTCCTTAACCGTGCTAGCCTTTGGGCGGCCCAGCCTTAACCGTCCATCCCTTTTAGTGTCTAGGGGTCAATTCTTTAGAGCGGTTGGCCCCCAATTGTTCATCCCCCTTGAATGGTCCGTTCTAGACCGTTCATCCCTCTTTCAACGGCTTCCATCTGGACTGTTCATTTCACCAAGCGGCCTTCTTCTGACCGCCTAGTGAGTCTTGTCCGTTGTCTCATTCGTTGGCCGTAATGGCCTATCTCATGTCTGTCTATCTTAGGTACGTATCCTAGGGTGGCGTCTAAGTGTCGTTTCCCGATGTTCCTATTTTCGTATATCTTGGCTTGACCTTATGGTTTGCCCATTGTCCCGTGGACGTCTCTTGATGTCCTATGAGGGCTATGACCATGATATAAGGTGGCCAGGAGTGTTCTTACCGTGGGTAGTCTTCTGTACTACTTTTTAATGTCATTGTCTGGTTCTGGTCAACCCGGCGTGACCCAGTGGTTGACAGGTGACCTTGTGTGAGTCTCGGTGGTTCTGTCTAGTTCGAGACGTGGTTCTGGATGCCGTGAGGTATCATCTTACCTCGTTCTATGTACCCAAGTATGTTGAGGGTTCTCAGTGTTCCCTCAGGACTCCGCGTGTCATTTCCTTCAACCGTGTCATTTCTTATGGCTTAGGATTAGACCGATTGACGACTTGTTCCGCTTTGTATGATGATCTTGACTCTGAGTCGTGAGACTCAAGGATTGTTGTAGTTTTAGGTCTAGTTGCCCTGTCCTGAGTCTGTTGGTAGTTTCCTGTACTGCCATTGGTGCTTCGTAGTACGTGCGATAGTGCTTCTTGTCTGTCTGTACTCTAGCACCTACGTTCTAAAGTCTATGTCTCGTGATCCTCCACTAGTCATAGCCTTACGGCACGTTTCGATGTGTCAGCCTTTACGACGGGGTAGTTCCCGATTTATGATTTTTAAGCTAGTTCCGAGGGCCCCCGGCTCCTTACCGTAGCGTCCTATGAGGGGGGAATACTAGCTAGAGGCCTGGCTCTAGGCACGAGCCGGTGTGTGCACACGTGGTCAGGGGCTTGGACTGATGCCGATGGGCGTTACCCTGTCTAGTCACTCGCGACTGTAGTTCTGTTCTGGTTCTGACAGTGTCTTGGTCTCAGTCATGCTTTTTTGGTGATAGGCAGATGAGACGCTAGTAGGCGCAGCATAAGATGTTAGGGGATGCAGCTGGCTATTCTTCTAGTGAGGGGAGTACTTCAGACACATGACATGTAACTTTCGTGTGACTCTCGTGTTTCTCGAGTGTCGTGACCTTTCCAGGTTAGCCCTCTCGTGACTTTGCCCGAGATCAGTGTTGTGTTGTGTGCATGATGTTTTAGTCGTGTTGGGTCTGTCTAGATCTCTTCCAGGCTTTTATCTTTTTCCTTGCAGGCCTTCATTTGCCTGGTGTCTCATCAACAGATCGGTAACTTCTGACTTTGCCAGTTCAGAATTCGCCCTTCTGTTGCTGTTAGGAGTAGCGTGGGAGCCGAGGTTAGTTCGGCAGTCGCACTCATTCGGTATGGCTTTTCCCTTTTCTGCCCTCGAACCTCGAGGAAGAGCCTCCGCACCTGAAAACCAGGGGTGAGCCTCCTATCACTGGCTCAATAGGGATCCCACGGAACCCCAACCGAGAATAATGGCGGTACGAAAAGTAACAACTACAGCAAGAACAACAGTAACAATAGGAACAGTAAACATGGTGGCCGGTAAAATCTCGACTCTACAGCTACTCCTACAGTAACAGAACTCAACGCCCTGATCCCACAGTCGGGGGACTACCAGAACACAGACCACCCTAGTCACGCTACTCGGAAAATGCCATGACACCTCTATCGTGGAGGCCTGTGCTCACACGCGAAGGCCCACTCTGAAACCACGCGATTCGAAAACGTGGTCACGACCTCGCCGTCGTGAACTCTATGCCGTCTAGGGGAAAGCCCTCGGTGATGCTCACTGGAAACCCTAGACCTTGGCTCTGAAAAAATACCAGAATTACACATGAAACCCCGTCTCGCAGATGGGAAACGAAAACCCGTGACACGACAACTCACGTCACGTGACTGGAGTACTGCCCACCAGAAGTAAGGCTGGATGCGTCCATTGACGACTTAGTCCGCAGCCTCAGGTGTCTCGCTGTGACACTCCAGGCAGAGATTGAGACACCGTATAATAATCAGGAACACAAAACAAGGACTAGCTGGGGTCGCACTCGTCAGTGCGGGTCCGACGCCCCCAGCCATGTGTGCACACACAGACCATGGCCCCTAGGTCAGATCTTCTACCTGGTTCTTCCCCTGAAGCCCGGACTCAGACTGCGCGTGGGGGCCATATGGTAACCAACCTAAAAATCGTCTCACTTGGGTCACGCTATCCACCACTCCCAAGTGGGTCTGCACACGCGTGCGCAGGAAAGTTACGACTAGTGAGGCTCACAAAACTTGAACACTGAAAACCACGCACGCACCTGTCGCGAGTAACACGGAGTAACAGGTGGCTCACGGCCACCAGACTCTGGACAGCCCACTAGACCTACTAAACCAAACGGTCCTTGAGTCACGAGACTCAGGTCAAAACCGCTGTACGTGACGGCACAGTGTTGTCAATCTGGCCTAATCCCTAGGTTTGAAATCATGGTGACACTATTCTCAAGGCAGCTCACAAGCCGCCGAGTGGATCTCTCATCCACGGGACACACGGAAAATCTCCAACGCTAAGCTGGTTAACTAGACTCACAGTCCAAGGCCACACACATATGGCCTACTCAGAAACCACTTTCTGCAAAAACTCACGCCGCATGGGAAAAACCCTCCGTACTCATGATGACTCACGATGACTCGATTTAACGCAATCATGAAGGCTCAGAACACAAGAGGGTCGTCCGGACCCTTAAACCCATGAGCACACTAATCGAGTAAATACGGTACCTTTGGACACCCAAAAATACCATCACGGTCCCCATGGGGCATCCGGGACACTTACGGGATCATAGGTCGGTCATTGGGTCCCAACCGGACCGACCGGAGACCAACACAGTGCAAAACAGACACAGTGAGCATGAAAAATCACCTAACGGTCCTCCATGGATCGTTAGGGACCTTGGCGGTCTCCTCCGGACCGCAAGGCCTAGCCTTGAGGTCCATCTACGACCGCAAGGCCCGAGAAACCACCAGAACCCAGGCGGTCACTCTAGGACCGCCAAGGAGGGTGGCGGTCCTCCACCTGACCGCTAGATGTAGCCTAGCGGTCAGTCGCAAGGCCGCTACTCCACTGACCTCAAAATGACTCCAAACCGAAAAATGGTCACCCTCGGTCCACTAGACACTACCTAGCGGTCTTCACCAGACCGCTAAGCCCACCCAGCGATCCATCGCGCGATCGCAAGGCCCAGCCTAGCAGTCCAACCAGGATCGCAAGGCCCCTAAAACACGCGAATCACAAACGGTCATGCCTGGACCGTAAGACACTTCCGGTGGCAGTCTATCGCATGACCGCAAGGCATGAACCGACATAGGGGGGACCCTAGCGGTCTCCACATGACCACTTCACACCCTAGCGGTCCCTGGAACGACTGCTAGGTCGTCCCGAGCCTGAAAATGACAGAAACTACGAAAAGATCCATTCCACGCCTCGTTCACACCCGTGTGAAGGGGGAAACAAGGGGAAACTAGTCCCCAACCTCTCTAGCACCAAGAGGATTCATTTAAACCCCCAAAAGGTGAACAAATCACTAGATCTAGCCCACACCCCAAAACATGCTCTTTTCTCCCAAATGCTCAAATAAGCCCGCTCGGCTCACCACGGCCTACCAAAATCACGGGAATGGAAGTACAAGGGTAAAGGATCTGTCCCCCTACCTCCACCGAAGATTTCATGCATCGAGGACGCCGATCCATCGTAAAATGCCGCTAGAAACCCCGCCAGCGCCCCCGAACGCACGCCCGAGCTCATCGCACCTCCACCGCCTCGATCCTCACCCCATCCTCACTCTCCTCACCCTCACGCCGTCCCTGCCTCACCCACCATCACCCCTGTCGGCCGTCCGGAGGAGAGGGGGAGAGAAAGAGAAGAGAGAGAGTGAGAATGAGATAATGAGAGAAAGAGAGAGGGTGGGGGGTTACTCTAAAAATCTCTTCTTCCCTGTGGATTCGACCCGTGCTTGCCATAGTACTACGTTCTCTTTTGATCATTTTGTGCGAGTTCAGTTTTAAGATTGTTAGCGCATGTGTAGTAACGACATACATTTCCGCGTTACCAGTCCACTCCTCAACAAGTGAAGGAACAAGGCTCCATCAGGGTGTGGAGTGGAGTTGCAGGTTGGTGGTGAAGTTGATCGAACCTTTGACACCAATCGTATCTCTGGACATGGTTGAGGTAGTCCTGCTACATAGTGGGCCACCAATATCCTTGTCGGAGTAGACTTCTGGTGAGTGCTCATCCCCGACATGCCTACTATAGAGCCTTTCATGGACTTCATGGATTGCATGTTTCGCCTCAGTGGGGAATATACACTTGAGGAGGGGAGAGGGGAGTGAATGTCGGTAGAGGCATCCATCGATGAGTGCGAAGTGAGCGGCCTGGGTCCTCACCCGCCTTGCTTCCGAGCAACCTTCAGAGAGTTGCGGTTGATAGAGGTAGTCCAGGATGGGGTCCATCCAAGATGGCTCGTGGTCGATGACGTTGAATAGTAGGTCCAGCTCCCCGATGCTCAGTCGCTAGAGCTCTTCGATCAGGACTGACCAGGAGCTTGTCAGGGTTGTGGATGAGGCGAGGCAAGATAGGGTGCCTACTCGAGGGTTCCCCACACTTGGGATATGCACTATCTCGAAGTGTGCGAGGCCCGACGAGGCCTCCTTGACCTTTCTAGAGATAGTTGGCTATGGCCGGCTCCCTGGCTTCGTACTCCCCCTTGACCGGTTGGCGACCATGAGTGAGTCCCTGAAGTCTCGTAGGTGGAGGGCTCCTAGGTGCTTCGCCATGTTGATGCCAAAGATAACGGCTTCATACTCAGTCGCGTTGTTTGTAGCTGAGAAGTTGAAGCGTAGAGTGTATTGGAACTCGATTCCCTCTGGCGAGGAAAGGACTAGCCCAGCTCCACTGCCACTCAAGCATAACGATCTATCCACTCATTGTTCCTAGGTAGGCTTCGAGGGTGAGATGTCATCTTTTTCGTCGGGAAGTGTGCACTTGGTGACGAAGTTTGCCAACGCTTGGGCTTTGATGGCCATCCTCGGACGAAAGTGGATGTCGAACTCTCCCAACTCAACGGCCCATTTGACCAATCTCCCTAATGCATAAGGGTTCTGGAGAACTTGGCATAGGGGTTGATCTGTGGGGACCACGATCGAGTGGGAGAGGAGGTACAATCGCAACATTCCTACGGCCATCATCAGAGCGAGAGCGAACTTCTCCACTTGGGAGTACTAGAGCTTTGCCCCCTAGAGTGCCTTGCTTATGTAATACATGGGTTTCATGACTCCATTGTCTTCTTGGGCGAGCACGGCGTTGAGGGTGCTCGGCGTCATAGATAGATAGAGTAGAAGCTTCTTGCCATGTAGGGGCTTGGAGAGGACGAGTGGCGAGACCTTTTGAGTTCTTCAAAGGCGTCCTTGCATTCACAGCTCCACTCGACATGTCTTCTCTGGAAACTTGCTTGCATATTTGATCAGCTTGAAGAATGGGAGACATTGCTCGGCGGCCCTAGACAAGAAACGACTGAGCACTGTGTTGTAACTAGTAAGGCATTGTACATCGTGCACATGCTCGAGTCACTTCATTTTCAACGCCGCCTTTATCTACTTCGGGTTGGCTTCTATCCCTCGGTGGGTGACCAGGAATTCGAGGAACTTGCCAGGGCGTACCCCAAATGCACACTTGTTGGGGTTGAGCTTCATGTTGTACCTTCGTAAGGTGGCGAACCTCTTCACGAGGTCTTCTTGGTGCTCGATCGCATCTAGACTTTTGTCAAGCATGTCATCGATGTACACCTCCATATTGCTGCCGATGTGGGAGTCAAACATGCGTGGTTGACCAAGCGTTGGTACATTTCCCCCGCATTCCTCAGCCCGAATGACATCCTTGTGTAGCAGTAGAGGTCGTGGTCAGTGATGAAGGTAGCCTTATCTTGGTCGGGCTCGTGCATGCTGATCTGGGGGTGTTTGGAGTATGCGTTCAAAAAACTCAGCATCTCGTGTTAGGGCGTCATGTCAACGAGCTAGTCAGTGCACAGCATGGGGACGTTGTCCTTCGGGGTGGCTTTGTTGAGGTCAGTGTAGTCGATGAACATCTGCCACTTCCTGTTGCTTTTAGGAACTAGGACCACGTTGGATATCCACTTTGGGAACTGAGTGTGCCTCAGTAGTCTAGAGCATAGCTTCTCGCTCACTTGGTCCCAGATGACGGCTTGTCTCTCGAGGTTGTAGCGGCGCCTTCACTGCTAGATCGGGCAGTAGTGCTGGTCTAGTCTGAGTTTGTAATGTCCCATGTTTTTCGGGCATCTTTCGGATCAGGATCCGTGAGTTTCGGATCATTTCCGGGAGTTCCAAAGCTTGTTTCGTGATTCCTGCGTGTTTTCCCGGCAAACCTGCGGAACCCTGTGTAGGGCACACCGTAGCGTTCACCAGACATAGGATCGATTGGGCCGAAATGCATAAGGCCATCCTGAAATTAAACGAAAAGAGAAGGCAGCCGCCGAGGCAAAGTCATGATGGCAAGAGCAAGTAATCAGGACTTCAAGTGAATGGCCATATATCAAGTCAAGTCAAGTCGAGTCATGTAAGCAAGTAAGTACTTCACGCTTTCAAGCATGAATAGCAAGTATCACGAGAATGTAGAATGTCGTAGACTCAACATGCTGGATAGTACTTGGTGCCCAATGCCACACCTAGTCATTCACCTCCCCAGGGATCAAGTACTTTTCGGGTGCTCCTCCTAGGACCTGACTGGGCCCTTCATGTGTTTGCCTTGGCATTGATTTGCTTGGATCATAGATCCCACGAAATCTAGACATCCATGATTAATAATGGCCAAGAGTTTCAAGATCAAGTTCATGTAATCAAGGTAAAGCACAGAAGAATATTGATTCTTAAGATTCCAAACAATAAGCTCATTAAACGAAGGGAATAGTCATTCAAAATGACTAGAATGGATTAATAGACCTAGCAATAGGTTGCAACTCGAAATACCATAGCCTGGATAGGCTAGGGTAGCTCACGCAAATCAAAACCATGAAACATCACTTTTTGGAAAATTGGAAGATACGCGGTCAACATTGGGCCGCTCAAGAGATATGAACGGTCTATCCTGGGCTGTTCATCGCAAGATGAACGGTCCAAGAGGATTTGTTCGAGGGGATGAACGGGTCTATCTAGTCCATTCAACATTGGGCTTTACAAGTCAAGAGAAAATCCACCCAAATGGGCTCCGGCTGTCATAAGTGGGGTGGAACTGAGCCAAGGTCTATCCCACTATCCATTGGTCAGCCTAGGGCTTATTGGGTCTATCAAACCATGATATGGTCGAAGGAAGAACATGGTTAATCGACCAGTATGAATCACATTTAACCAGGGTTGCAAGGTCTATAGTGGGCCACCTATTGAGACAAGGTCCATTTTCGGCCATTCAAGTCTCAGTCGGTCTAAATAGAGCTGTGACTCACAACACAGCAATCCAAGCGGTTCGATCACGTGAATAGGTTCAGGTCTTGATGGTACAACCTGCCCGACGTCCTAGTGGGAATCCCAGGCTCGCGGGGACTTACGGAGGTCCTATAATAAAGGTCCTAGTTTGACGAAAGGAATATCTGGCGGAGAGTTCTAACCATTACCAGGAATAGAGGCTAGTAAAACATCGAGAAACAAGTGTAACGGTCAGTCAATCCTACCGGAGTAGAATGACTGTCAAACAATCCTAGTAGCAAATTTCAAGTATTAATGAATCATAATTAAGATTAACATTCATTTGGAAAGATGAATCAATATCAAAGTAAATAAATCAGCATGAATTTATAATTATTTACTGTCATGAATTTCTGGTTATTATGTGCATTGCTAATTTACTGTTTAAACACTAATATACTAAAGTAAATCATGCTAAAATGATGATAATTAGTTCTAGACAGATGGATGGTCTACTCAGGACCTTTCATCAACCTCGGCGGTCGCACTGCAGGCCGTTCATCCCCTCTCAGGTCCGAAGGCCTACCAGGGATGGGCTGTCTGAAGAGTGCTGCTGGGGTGGATGAGCGGTCTGTGAATGGCCGCCTGAAGGAAGGGCGGTTGAGGGTCTGCCGCTCGTCCCAGGAAACATACCATGAAACGTAACAGAGATCAAAACATGAACGGTCCGTATTCTGCCGCCTATCTAGGATGGGCAGTCTATCGTGTGGCCGCAGATGCGATCATAGGTGGTCAGGTACTAGCCACGCATATGGACATGCGGTCTATCGTGTGGCCGTCCAAGTCAGAACAGTTTTGCTATCTTTGCCTTGCCCGCCTCCGGTGAGTTCGGCTAGGGTTAGCTAAAATGACTAAATACACACTATATGAAGCATGAAATTTGGGGCTTTTGCTATCAATAGAAAGAGCACAAAATTCCATACAATATAGCATAATCAATTAAATGTTTAGTGCCTGACATCCCTACTTAAAATGAAGTAAAACATGGTTAACCCTAATTGTGACATGCTTCCACTAAAATCAAAAATTCTCGCAAGATACAACATGGAATTTAGGGCTTTTTAGATCAAAAGAAAGAGGGCTTGAAGACGCACAAGTTGATGTATGCAATTAATCTTAAGCCTAAGAGAAACCTACCAATTTGGAAGAAGAAGGGGGACGACGCACTCATGCCCTAATCGCAAACACGCCATGATCCTCGCCAAAATTTATCCTCGATCGGCCACCTTGGGCCGTGCCACCAGTTGGAGAAGCAAATAGGGTTCTAGGGCTTCGAAAGCCCTCTACTTATAGCTTCTAAGGAGGTTTCTAGAGGTCGAATTGGACTCAAGAGTCCAAAGGGGGAAAACAGTGAAAAGTTTAAGGAGATCTCTCTAATCCACGCTGCCACCGCTAAGAGAGGTCTCTAGAGGTTAGGGTTTTAGGGGAAAATTGATGTACTAGGGTTAAGCTTTCCAATGGGCCTGGTTTGGACTCAAACGGTTGAGAAACGGACTCAAATTTGGTCTTTTAAGATGACTCTAAATTGGGTTATTAAAACAACAATTTTAGCCATTAATTCCTTAATTCAGCCTACTTAAAATTTTTATTAGGGTTCGGTCAGAGTTTCGTCTAAGTCCAAAATGTGCACGGACATTGAGTTGCTCGAACATACATATGCTCGGACATACAGATGCTCAGACTTGAAGTGTGGGTCGTGCATCAAATGCATCGACCAGGCACGGACTTTACGTGTAAGATATGAAAACATGCATGGACTTTAATGCATCTTGCAAAACCTGCATGGACTCAGAAATAAACATGCATGGACTTAAAAGTTAGGTGGACCTTGCTACGGTACGTGCACGGACTTGAACATTCAATAGATAGACATATGCACAGACTTGAGAATGCATGGACTTTGATTTCCTCTAAGGCCAAAAACCTGCACGGGCTTATGAATGCATGGACTTGTGCTAGCCTAAGTGATCCACTCCAGCACCAAGGTGTCGACCCCATGGGTCGACCCTATTACAAATGCATTCAATGAGCTTTCAAACCAATACCTGACCATGCAGGAATTAAAATACAGTTGCCAACCAACAAAACTATACACCAGTCATGAGACCGTTATTGCGTTGCCAATCATCAAAACTATGCAGCACAAGATAGCTCCCTATAAAACCAGAGGAGTCCCAACATTTTCTAGGTCCTGAGTTTGGCATATTAACGCGGAGCTCCCAGGGGGTGCATCTATTAACGCGCTATATCATGCCACTACGTTCATCAAAGAAGACGAACAGTAGGGTGGTGAGGCGGTAAGGGACACGGTCCAAGTGTTGGACATGATCCTGAAGAACGTGACCAAGGTGTCGATAGTGATCTTCATTAACGCGCTCGAGGTCTCCATGTCGTTCTTTGATTAACGTGTTGTAGGGTACGATCGTGTCTATTAACGCAACCCTAGCATGTGCCGCATCAACGCGTTGATGTGTTGTAAGGGTTGGACATGTTCTACTGGCATCGCGACGCATGCTTTGGACACATTCATCATCGCGACGCAAGTGTGCACCGCGTTCATGTGTTCTAATTTCAGGGTTTTATGTGAGTTTCCTCGGGCTCCGGTGAACCCAGTATTCATTGCCTTGTTGGCATTTGACTCGATGGATGTCTTCGGTGTTCCGTGAGAGTCATGTCTATGTTGTCGAGGGATCCCGGAAGAGCGGTCTCATCCCGATCAGTGTTTGGTGTTTTCCCCGTGTTCATTGGCTTGGCTTCGACCCCTTGGTCAGCCTATTATACATGGATGTCGTGGATGTCCTATGAGGGCTGTGACTATGTTATAGGGTGTTTGAATGTGCCATGATATCGAGTAGTGTTTTGTGTGTATTTCGAGAGTCATTATGGTTTCTGGTCAACCCGGTTGTGACCCAGTGGTTTACACGTGATCTCATGAGTGTATCGGGTATCCGGCATGGATCGAGACTCTGGTTTTAGGCACTTGGAGGTATAGCCTTACCTCGACTTGCGTGCTTATCTGGTCTGAGGGATTTGATGTTCCCTCACGTTTCGTGATTTGTGTTATACGGAGTCGAGAGTCGTATGTATAGCCTAGGGGCTGAGGACTTATGATTTATTGTGTTTTATCATCATTTTGGCTTAGGGACTAGGCTAATTAATAGTATGTTGTTGTGTTGTGTGATGATCTTGACCTGAGTTGTGTGACTCAAGGATCATTGTGCGTAGGTCTAGTTGTCTATCCTAAGTCTGGCGGTAGTTCTATGTACTGCCATATGTTTTGTAGTGCGTGCGACAGGTGAGTGTTTACCCTGTCCACACTTTGAAGTTTCTTTTGGAGAGTCTCTATGTCAAGTGAGCCTCCACTAGTCATAGCCTGATGACATTTGGTGTCAGCACACCTGGGAGTGGTGGCGGGGTGAGTTCCCGAGATACGGTTGTTAGGCTAGTTTTCGTGGGCTCCCTTGCTTTGCAGTAGGGTCCTAACCGGGGGAGAAAACTAGCTCGAGACCTGGCTCAAGACATTGGGCTTGTGTGTGCACACGTGGTCAAGGGCGTTTGGACGAGCGTCGATGGGTGTGACCCTGAATAGTCTCCCGATACTGTTGTTCCTTGCACTTTGTACAGTGTCTCAGTCACCTTGTTTGACGCGAGTGTGAGATGCTTGAGGCACAGTGTAAGATGTCAGTGGATGCATCTAGCTTTGCTTCTAGTGGGGAGGTACTTCCATCACATGACACGTGACTTGTGTTTTTGTGATCGATTCTCCGTCAGTGTTGACGTAGTGCTTCGGGTAGTCCGTGTCTGAGTTTACCATGGCTTGTGTAGCGGACACGACAGTGAGGTCATGTGTGCACCGGTGTTTTGGTTAGTGTTATGTGATGCCTACACGTCTGTTGTAGCATGACGCGTTCTGGTAATGTAATCGGGGTTTCTTGAGTTTAGTCTAGCAACTCCCTACATGGTGTGTGGGAAGTTGTGCCTTTCCCGATTATGAGTAGTTTAGAGTGGCCGAGGTTTTATTGGCTGCCGTGGTTTGTTTGGCTTTACCTCTTTACTTCTGTGTTGTTACTTCTGCTCCTATTGTTCTTACTGCTATTGCTCTTGTTGTTGTTACCACTTTGGTTTCTTGGTGGGGATTTGCGGGACCACTACTGAGCTAGTGACACGAGGCTCACCCCTGGAAAAGGGGCTAAAAGGGTGTACCGGGTGAGCTGGGGCTAGGCGTGCCGGCGAGGGATATTGGGAGTGTGCCGGAGAAGGTCGGGGGCTAGTGTGCTGGCGAAGGTTGTTGGGAGTGTGCCGGAGAAGGTCGGCGGCTAGTGTGCTGGCAAAGGCTGTTGGCAGTGTACTGTTGAGGGCTGGGGACTGGGTGTGCCGGCGAAGGGCTGTGCCGGTGAAGGGTGAGCTGAGGGGGGCTAAAGGTGTACCGTTGAAGGAGGGGTCGAGGTCGTGCCACTGGAGGAGGGGGTTAAGGGTGTACCGGCCAGGGAGCTAGGGGTTGTACCTGGATAGGCCTAGCTGGGATGCACTGGTGAAGGGGAGCACGAGTGTACCGGCGAGGGATGCCAAGGAAGCGTGTCAGAGAGGGCAGGGTCTATGCTAGTCCGCGGTGAGGTTTGAGCTAGTGTGGGCAGGGTCCGTGCAGGCTGAGGTGAAGTCCGCGCAGGTTGATCAGGGTCCATGCATGCCTGGCAGAGTCTATGCATGTTCAGGGTTAAGTCCGTGTAGGTTGAGGTGAAGGTCCATGCAGGCTGATCAGGGTCCGTGCATGCCTGGCAGAGTCTGTGCATAGGAGGGTTCCAGGTCCGTGCAAGCCGGGGCAAGGTCTGTGCATGTGCATGCAAGGTCTGTGCAAGGTCCGTGCAAGGTCCGTGCAGGCTGGGCGGTGTCTGTGCAGGCGGGGGGGTCGAAGTCCATGCATGTTTACACAAAGTCTGTGCAAGTTTGGGGGTCAAAGTCCGTGCACGTTCGGACAAAGTCCGTGCATGTGGGGGTAAAGTCCATGCATGTTGTGCATGCAAGGTCCGTGCATGTGGGGGCAAACTCCGTGCACGTTGTGCATGCGAGGTCCGTGCGTGTGGGGCGAAGTCCGTGTAGGTTGTGCATGCAAAGTCTGTGCAGCATGTGCAGGCAAGGTCCATGTAGGATGTATGGGGTTAAGTCCATGCAAGAGGGGGGTGAAGTCCGTGCAGCATGTATGGGGTTAAGTCCATGCAAAGGGGGTGAAGTCCATGCAAGTTGATTAGGAAAAGTCTGTACAGGTTTCAACTGGGCTGAACAAAGGTCGGTGCACATGTGCACGGGGCTAGATGAGGGTCGACGCACATGAGGGCCAGGTCGATGCAATGCTTGAATGGGCGCGGAATAAGGTTGACGCACATGAGGACCAGGTTGGTGTAATGCGCGAGACAAGGTCGGTGCAACAAGAGGCTGAGGTCGACGCTAGTCTGGCCAAGGTCAGTGCATGTCGAGGATGAGGTTGGTGTGTGCCGGCCAAGGCATGGTTGGGCGTGCTGGCCTAGGCTCTGGAGGGGTGTACTGGGTAAGCCTTAGGTAAGGTGTACTGGCTAGGGAGCGTGGAGGTGCACCAAAGAAGGCCAAGCTGGAGGGCGTACCTACTGAGGAGATGTGTTGGTCAGGGTGAGGCTAGAAGTGTACCGGGGAAGGCCAGGGTGGGGTGCACCGGTGAAGGCCCAGGGGGTAGGCGTGTTAGGTGGAACTGATGAGGGGCCCACTCCTCTCACTTTCTCTTAAGGCCTTTCTTTTCTTCTTTTCCTTCATTTTATGCAGTTCGCATGGGTTTTCTCTTCCCTTCTCTTAAGTGCCTTCCCCTCTTTCTTCTTTGCAGGATGGGTATTCGAGTTGCTTAGTCATTATTCGACCCAGTTGTCTTCGTGTTACACACAGTTCTCTTACCTCGATTGGAGTAGCTTGCCATTGTTCGTTTCATTTGTTCGTTACTTCCTTCGGTCTTTTAACTTGTTATTATTCTATTTGTTTGTTGCTCCCTTTTGTCTCTGTCATATTATTATTTCTAAAAAAATTCGACAGCATCTCCCCTTGACCCGAGCATAAGGGAGATATGGGGAATGCACCCACATAGAGTGGCAGAACCCGACAGTTGGAGGTAGGTGCCTGAGAGCGGCAACACCTTCAGTAAAACCTTGGAGAACCCAGAGAAACGACGAGTAGGAGATGACTATGGGACTGGCTGCAGGTGCTAAGGGATGAGGTACAAGGGCTGGTGTGCCGGCGAAAGGGGCTTAAGGGTGTACTGGGCTAGCAAGCTGGGTGTTAGGCTGTACCGGTGAGGGGTCGTGCCGGTGAAAGGGTGGCCAAAAAGGCTGGGCTATACGGAGCAGGAAGATGTGTACCGGCGAAGAGAGTGTGTCTGTGAAGGATGGGTTAAGGGTGCCACGTTGGGGAAAGCACAAGGCGTGCCAGTGAAGAGGAGGCTAAAGGTGTTGTATCGGCGAAGAGGGTGTGCCGGCGAAAGATGGGCCAGGGGAGGTGTACCGACGAAGAGGGTATGCCAGCGAAGGATGGGCCAGGGGCGGCTATGTCGGTGAAGGCACAAGACGTGCCGGTGAAGACGAGGCTGGGGGCTGGGGCTACACCGAGCTAGGAGAGCATCGGCGAGGCGACTGGGGTGTGCCGGGGAAGGGCACATAGGGCTGTGCCAGTAAAGGGAGAGCCAAGGTGTACCGCTGAAGGGGTATTTAGAGACTGTGCCGGGGAAGGCTTGAGGAGATGGGGTTGGCTTCCTTTGATCTCTACCAGCTCGGGATCATTATCTTGCAAAGACTTGATTTCCATTAACAATTCGGGCTTAAGTTGAATCTGTGCAATCATAACCCGATCATTGTCAACATTAAGGTCTAAGCTAGTTAATTGTTCCAGTAGCCTCCATTCTTGTAACATGAGACTTGACAATTTAGCTCCGGAGATAGATCGGCGGCTCCAACGGATTGATGAAATCGAGGACAAGGTATGCTACCTTAATGATGTCCTCCTTGCTGCCAAGAACCGGGGCCTCATTGATGAGAACCGAGACTTCTATGCCCCCTTCTCCAAGGAGATCATGGAAGCCCCCATTCCGCCTAAAATATAGCTACCGTCTTTCACCCCATATGACGGCCCTCCCCCTCCCGTTCCTCTTCCCCCTGCAGTTCCCACCCCGCCCTTGGTTTCTCTTCCTGCGCATGAAGCCTCAGCCCCTCCTCTGATCGCTACTGTTGTTCTGCCGGTCACCTCTCCTGCAGTCGCGCTTAATGCTGCTACTGTGCCTGT
Organism: Amorphophallus titanum; assembly: GCA_024336825.1. Taxonomy (NCBI): domain Eukaryota; kingdom Viridiplantae; phylum Streptophyta; class Magnoliopsida; order Alismatales; family Araceae; genus Amorphophallus; species Amorphophallus titanum. The sequence goes on along the minus strand of JANBPO010009603.1, from coordinate 54,418,176 downwards.
ATGGTGACCAGCTCCTTCTTCAACTGCTCGTTTGGTACCTGATCCTGCTGATGTTGTTCCTACTCCATCGTCTTCAGCAGTGCGATCAGGGGATCTTTCCACTTTTGCTCAGATCGTGCAGCAGTCCATGGCCCCTCCGGCCATCCCAGTTGCTGTTCACCTCCCAGCACTTACAGACATGGGTGATCATGTTGCATTTTTCTCTTTGGAAGAGATTGAGGCTTCTTGTAGGCCCCTCGAGCATGCCTTAGTTGCTTACACCCCTCGTGGAAGGCCTACGTTTTTAGAGATCAGAGCCCATCTCGCCCAGTGCTTCCAACTCCAACAGGACTTCGCTATTAGCGCGTTGGACAAACGCCATCTTCTCATTCATTTTCACTGCCATGAGGGTTCTATCAAGGTTCTTTTGAAGGGTTCCCTGCCTATCCTTGGTCGGTTGTTTATTTTCTCTCGCTGGTCGATCGACTTCTCCCCTGATGCCGATTCCCAGTTGTCCCGGTGTGGATTGAGCTCCCTGGGCTCCCAGTAAATTTTTTCCTTGATGCAATGATCAGGTCGATTGCTGGGAGTATCGGGCATGTTCTCTGTGTTGATCAAGATACCACCCTTTTAGCAAGGCCTCATGCTGCTCGCATTTGTGTGCTCTTAGATGTGTCCCAGAAGTTCCCTGAATGTGTTTGGATTGGGGTTGGCTCTAATGGTTTTTGGTAGCCCATCGTATTCCCTCATGTGCCTCTATTTTGTTCAGCCTGCCGACATTTGGGTCATCTTGTTGCTACGTGCAAGAAGTCTGCTATTCGTGACCGTATCCTTGGTGCTTCTGGAGTCGTCCCTCCGAGCTCCGGCAGGGTTGCTCCGGCGAGGTCAGCCACGGTGGCCTGGCGTGTTGTTTCCCAGACTGTTCGAGTTCCTAACCGCCCTGCCGATCCAGCTGGCACCTCTTCGCATCCCTTCAAGCCACCGAAGAGGCTCCCCTTCATGGGCCATTGGTCACCCCTATAGTTATTGTTCCTACTGTTGCAGATGTTCCTTCCAGTGCCCCTATTCTTCCTCTCGCACCTACTGTTGAGCCACTTGTTGTGGCCCCTTCTCTTCCACCTATTGGCAATCTCCCTGCGAAGCCCTCTGATCCCTCTCGAGCGGTTGCTGATTCTCTCGATAGTCGGCCCTTTCCTATGGTTAGCTCTGCTCCTGTGGCGCCTCTCCCTCCTGCTTCAGTTTCTCGTGATCCCCTGCCTTTTGCAGTCATGCCCGAGCCCCCTTCTATTGCTGCTTCGCTCCCTGCAGTGGTTGATGTTCCTACTGCTATTGGCACCTATGATGGTCCTCCTGCATTTGATTGCGGGCCCAAGTCTCAGCTTGTTTCTGCCTCTATGGCACTTGCTATGGTGTCTGGTGACTCATTACCTATTGCTGCTGTGCCCAAGTCTTCTGCCGTGCCTGCATCCTCTTCTCTTGCAGCTGGGTCTTCTCTAGTGTCTGCAGGCACTGTTGCTGTTGACGACGTTCCTGCTGAGGATTCCTCTTCGTCCAGGTCCCCGTCGTCCCTCAATCTTGTTGCCCCTTCCTAGATGCCTCCACTACTGTCCTCTCCTGCTGCTGCTGCAGAAGCTCCACGTCTCTCCTTCGCACAAGCTGTGCGCCGTGCTACCAAAGGGAAGCCTGGCCTTGTGCCTAGCCCTTATGCATCTTCTCCTGTGGTCACTTCCCCTGCATCGTCTTCTTCAATTGGAGGCTTCACCAAACCTCCTGTGATTTACCAAGTTCTTACAGTGCCCGATTTTGTGCCATCTCACCCTACAGATTTCAGCCGGGTTCATGCCAATTAGGTTGGCGATTATGGCCAAGACCGTTCCCGTCTGACATCTTGTCTTGCTAGTTCTCGCTCAAGACGTTCCCTGTGCCGCTCCAATTCTGCAAGCTCATCTCATGATCAAGACTAATTTGTTGTCCAACTGTTTGATCACTGGTTGTTTGGGCGATGCCCTTTGCTATCACTTTTTTTGAGTGGTTTGGGATGTGTGCGTTAACACTATGTTTGACCCCTCCCTGGTCAAGTTCCAGTGGTTCCCGCTCAAGTTGTGGGAGGTTTATCGGGCATTCCGGCTGGAATGCCGACTGGTGACGGGCAGGTGAGACCCCAAGGGCATGCTCAGGCCAAATCTGCTCAGCCGGATGTGCCAAGTGTGCAGTGTCACCTTGTCCCTCAGCCGCTAGGGCAGTTCCAGCCGGTTTATCAGTCGAGCGTACCTGGAGTTCCTCCTATTATTCTTGTCGCCGATGGTGCTTCTTCCTCTCAGCCCAAGGGCAAGAAGTTCTGATTCAAGAAGTCGAAGATGGCTCAAACGTCCAAGGATCAGCAAGGCTGGCAGCTGATTGCAACTAGAACCTCCTCCCTTGTGCCGGTTACTCGTGGTACACCTACGTCCATGAATACCAGGAGCAAGTTAAGGGAGCGTGAAGAACAGCTCCAGTGCTGTTCCATCATCAGTACCTTCTTCTCAACAGTCTCAGGGACCCGCTGTCCGTCAGTCAAGATTATGTTCGAGGTGTGGTGGTAGCCATCCGGGCGTGCCATGTTTCTTGTCGGTAATCTGTTTCCGCTATGATCAGCCGGGTCACGTTGTCTGAGACTATCCGTTAAGGCCGAGACTCGTGCAATTCTCACCGTTTACCCAGTCATAGTAGTCTTAGTTTCGACTCTCACCACCACAACTTCAGCGAGACTCACCAGTGTCTCAATTTTACCGTGCGGTTATCTAAGGACCAACAAGGGTAAGGCAGGGAAGAACAACCCGACAGTTACAGACACCAAACACGAGAAACAGAGTCCAGAGGAACAAGGTCAGGCTGTTGTCACGGGTACATGCTCAGGAGTGAGCACGACCACATGTGAACACAAGTCCGACACCTCTGAAATAAGGCAATGTCGCTTACATCTCACAAGACAAGAGACACGACTATCAGAGTAAACAACACCAAGAATGAATCAACAGAAGCGACAGAAGTAACAGGCACAACTAACATCAGCTTACACAAGGAAACATAGTCCTCTCAGCTGACAGCCTGACGACATCATCGGCTCCAGTGCCAAAGGAGACAGGGAACACCAGGCACATAGGACGCCAATGACGATTACAGGGAGGAACGACATCAAAATCAACAACCCTGGACCACACACAGTATTAAGTCAGTCCTCACTCAGATATCGCATCTGATCGAGTCGCGAGCTACTCCACCGGGAAAAGGGGCACAGCAAGCTACTGACGAGACAATGGTCCACCACATAAATGCAGAATCATACGAAAATAGCACTTACAAAAATAACAGCCAACGACAACAACACCTGCAGGATTCCGACTCCGTGCAGCACACAGAACCACAGAACGCACTGCAAGTAGGGTCATATCACGGCACGCGACAGCTGATCACACGACTACAGGGAGCGAGTCCTGCATCAGGCCGTTCACCAAGGAAAGATCCACAACAATTGAAACTGATCGCAAAATGACAAGAGAAACCACAATCTCGGGGAACGCATCTCAAGGATTACGAACGTGCCTCGAGAGCACAACACCCACGAGAAGGAATGCAGAGTAGAGGATACTTTATCTGCAGGGAAGCCGACGATTTCCCCCAATGCTCGCAAATGCCAACACCAAAACTCAAGAAATGACTGACAACGACACGGTCACGACGACGTCTAGGCACGTGTAGCTAAGACGAAGTCACATCGAGAAGGAGCAATTCTCTCGACTAGCCTGAATCATACGAAAAGATCATCGGCTCGTGGGTCATCAGCCCACATGCTTCCATTGCGCACTCAACAACGCATGAAGGCATCCAAAAGAACCTCAGCCTTTGCACCTCAGCACACACTAGGCGTCATCATAATCCCAGAAAATCGTAATGTATCTTGCCTTGAGCACTGATCTAGTGAGCAACCGAGCAGAAAAGCCTAAGTGCAATAAAGAAGAGCACCAGCTTCAGCACGAAGCCCAAAAAAAAGTACTAATCTCGGCCTACCTTTACGTCCTGAAAATGACAAATGAGCCTTACATCACATCGGCCGTTGGACACAGTACGATGAAAACATGGTACGTAATAGCTCTCGACACAGAGATTAGGTCCAAAGCCAAGCAACCGTAAAGCGGAGAGAAGATCAGGCTCAATATAATGATTGTCCGCACTTAAGCAGGCACAAGACAAGATATTACTAAGACGGCGATTCCAAGGCAATTCATGAAAAGAGCCCACCAAAGTAGGCGAGAAGCAGCAAGCTTACTAACAAAAGCTCACCAAGAGGGAAGAGCCTAGTTCGCTCGAGCAACCTCTCAACCAAGGGGGTCCAATTGAGGACTTCACCAGAAGCGAAACACGTCAGGAGCTAACCAGACTCAAGCTGGGATTACCAAAACATCGTGACAACGTGTACGTCCATCACATCAACTCGTAAAGTCAACAGCAACCTGAGCAATTGACAAAGACCAAGCGATAAGAAATTGTGAATCTAACACCAGCAAATCCCAACCAGAAAAGGTAATGCAAGTAGGAATAATACTGAGGAATTCTCAAACAACACAAACGACATAAAAACAACCACCGAACAACAAAATCGAACCATCTAGTTGTGTGAATGTTAATGAGGGGAAAATATATGGTCTGAAAAGTCACGACTGTCATGTGTTCATGGAGAGGCTACTGCCCATTGCATTTCGTGATTTGTTGCCAAAGCCGATATGGGGAGCACTGGCTGAGCTGAGTCAATTTTTCAAGATTTTATGTGCATCAGAACTCAGACTTCGGGATGTACAAACTATCGAAGAAAAAGTGGTCACAATCGTTTGCAAGCTAGAGAAGATATTTCCTCCGACATTCTTTGATTCGATGGAGCACCTGGTCGTTCATTTGCCATACGAGGCTATTGTCAGAGGGCCAGTACAATTTCGATGGATGTATCCATTTGAGAGGTATGTGAGAATTTTTTTTAACATACATGTCGTCCATGGTCGCTACATGTCATTGCCATCTGAATTGTTGTTGTAGGTGCATGCATGAATTAAAAATGAAAGTTCACAACAAGGCGAAGGTGGAGGGTTCGATTACTGAGGCATATATTATTGAAGAAATTTCAAACTTTTGTTCCATGTACTTTGAGCCAGAGATTCAAAGTCGTTGTAGTCGACCTCCACGTAATGATGATGGGGGAGTTGATGATTCATCTGATCGGCTCTCTATATTTAAGCATCCTGGGCATGCGTTCGGACGTTGCTCGACTCGCACGCTCGAAGATAGAGAGTTGTACACCGCAAAGATATATATTCTTCTGAATTGTATTGAGATTGAACCTTATGTTGAGTAAGTTCTTAACTCACATTTCTAGCAAGGCCATAAGTTGTTCATCCTTCTTCTGCAGTTCATTTAAAGTAGTACTGTATTTATATTGCAGATAATTTGATTCAGAATTAGCATAAAAATGTCTAAATATCCAGGACGTGGAGATTGAAAAAGAACGCGAGAAGTTTTTTTGCCAAATGACTGAGATATCAAGTTAGTGTCGATCGTTGAATATATATGTTTCTATTTACTTCTGTTAAGATAATTGTTAATATTTTAACTACTCTGATTTACACATAGGTTGAACAAGGTCTTATTATTGATCAAAGAGTACAAGAGATAAGTTATGGTCCCTCGAAAGTTGCACGTGCCTATCCAGGATATGTAGTGAATGGATACAGATTTCACACGAGGAATTATGGATAAAGTAAGTCTACGATGAACATCGACATATGTGTTAAGGTAAGTGCATACAATGAAGTGGAACTGTACTACTATGGTATTCTTGAGGAAGTCATAGAATTTTCATATTTAGGACGAGATAATCATGTATACCTATTTAAGTGTCATTGATTTGATCCTAATTCTGTTTGACATGACACAACTTATGGGATTGTCGATGTCAAACATAGGTCTAAACTTAATACCTATGAACCGTTCATTTTAGCCGCACAAGCCTAGCAAGTGTATTATTCAAGCTATCCATCATCCAAGAATAAAGATTGGTGGGCAGTTGTTGACACTGAAAATATTTCTAATATTTCTAAATTTCTACCTCTGCAGGTCTTGAGTTCTGATCGAGTGCTCTTGTGCCGACAGAAAGGAAAGAAGAAAAGAAAGGATGCTCGGTCTCAAGGGATAATCGCTAAAGCAAGACTTGAGAGCCTGAGAGAATAGTCAGGACCATCCCCGAAGAAGCAATCGAAGCTACAAATACAAGTGAAGCTGGCCCGGCAGCACAAATTACAGTGCCGAAGGCTGTGTAAGCGTGTTCAAGCCAAAGATACACGAAATTTCGAGAAAGGTCATACGTCAACCCGAGAGCTTCATCAAGACTTCTCTTCAGTGTTTTTCAAGGTTGCAACGAGATGAACGGTTGATGGCGACTTCCCGAACCATCCCCGAACCCATCGGCTAACTCGCGTCGAGCAAACAAGCTTATACGATGTGACCCTTAACCCAGCGCCATCAATTTCGGCGTGCAAAGGCCTTGCGGGATCCCCTTCCCAGTGCCACCAAATTCGGTGCGCAAAAGGACCTGTTGGACATCCTCTCCCCAGCGCCATCTTCCCCGGCGCGCTCCCTCTCATGCTGGATTAACCTGCAACTATAAAATAAGACTTGGTTGGACCAAAAAAAAAGGGGGAGACAGATGAAGGGCGACACTTAGACAAAAAAGAGAACAGAGAGGGACGAAGAGAGAAGAATGAAGGGAGAGTCTCCACCAATCAGACTCAGCCGAGGGGAGGGTTTCTTGAGATAAAAGCTACTTCCTCTGAGGGTTTTTCTCCTGCCACCACCGTCCTCCGCTCTGCACGAGCCTCCCAGCGCCAGAGAAGAATACTGTCTCCTTCTGTGTTCACTTAGGTGGGTCGTTGTGATTCCTCTGTCGATCCCCCTTCGTCTGGTTTTCTTCTCCATTGTAATGTAAGTGAGAAGGGGGGAGGGGTGATGATATGAGCCTGTCCTCCCCCCTCACCATTTCTGCTACTCACTACTTGGTGAGGACACGAGAGCCAGTCGCCGTTATCAGACCTGCAGCACGACTCGAGCGACTCCGGCATCTTTATGCTTGGGCGACAGCATGGGCTCCCTGCCTGAGCCTTGAGATTTATGTGTGAAACATTAGTTTTTATTTTTACATTTATGGTTAAATTATCTGGGTACAACAAATGCCCCCCACGGGTCGTGCGTCGGAGGCGAAGATGATGGCGTACGACCTGTGAGCCCTTTGTTCCAGGCCGTTGTAGTTGTATTTTGACACTTCATGTGCCTTTATTTTGCGATGTTGTATATGTTGATTTTCTAGTGTTCTGACCATTTTTGTGTGCCCTGTCTTGCAGCTATGGCATGCTTTGGCAGAGATGAGCGAGTTCGGAGACGTGTGGCCCGGGAGGAGGACCACTGGGTGCGACGGACCAAGCGACCGATGCCCCCTCTAGGTCCATCGGTGATCACCGCTGCTAGTGTGGAGCAGCTGGACCGGGGCCATACGATCGTAGCTGAGGGCCCCGTAGGTGAGAGGGCAGCTGGAGTCGAGACTGTGGAGGTGGCCCGAATCCTGGAGGCGGGTGGTCAGTATAGCTACGACCGGAGTGAAGGCTACCCTTTGGAGTTCCCCCTGGACCGCCATCTGTTCGAGTTTATGAGGAGCTATGTCCCTCCTGGCATGGAGGAGGATGATTCACAGATCCCGGGAGCCTGTCACCGTCTTGAGCGGGCTATCTTGCTAGGTAGGGATAGCCTGCATGGCATTGCACTTTGTAGCTATCCGAGCTTTTCGGAGGACTATTGGAGGCAACGTCAGTTCCCCAGTGCTGAGTGTCTGGGGTTCTTTGGCAGGACAGAGCAGTCTGGAGACATAGTTGGGCCGCTAGGCCTTGCTTCCTGGGACTTGCACGGCCACAACTGCACTGAGACGGCGGGGATAGCTAGGTTGATTCTGGAGCCTACAGGTCTACAGTATGCTGGGGAAGGCTATGATGACCACAGCATTCTGGACGGGGTGATGCGGCAGACCATCATTAGCTGGTACGGCCACTGGGTAGTGATCTTGTCGCACCGGTATCGTCAGGGGGCCACAGAGTGGCTGATGGGAATTGTGCACCACTACTGGGTGCTGCTAGACCGAGCTGGGATTAGGTACGCGGTGACTGCCACTTTTTACGTTTACCCATGCTACACCGAATTGCTATAGGGACTGCTGGAGTGTTTCAACCGCCGGTGGAATACAGTGGCGACAGCAGAGGGAGAGACCACACTTGACTTATGGTCTCTGTTCTGGATTTCTGGATTACCAATCAGTGGCGAGGGGTATGAGGAGGTGGTACTGGATGACCTCCACCACAGCCACACCGATAGATAGGGGTGATACTGAGTGTCTTACATCTATCGGTATCTTATGAAGACCTGAAGTGACTTGGCCCTGGCGGGGAGAGAGAGAGCTGCACAGACTCCCAGGGTGCCGCTGAACGTGTGGGTCCATCACTTCTACAACCGGCCCTTCTGCTTTTACCAGGAGTTCGCCAGGGACCAGGCTCCATGGGAGGAGTATACTGAGGTGGAGTTACACTTCCAGACATACTCCAGATATGTATATGAACCACAAGAGGGGTAGAATCCCCATGGTTTGTCAGACGTGACACACCTTGCAGTGTACCTAGCATATTGGTTGGTGACTTTCGTGGTTATGCACGGAGAGGATGGTTTGCTGAGAGCCGAGTTGCTGTGGCCGACTTGCTTGTTGCCAGAGGGATGACAGTTGGGCTTAGATCCTGTGGCGTTGGCCAACATCTATTAGGGACTGGGAGTTCTGATGGTGCACCCAGCGCCGAGAGAGAGGAGTATACTTCTTTCGACCCACTATCTCAGTGTGTGGGCCAGATTGCTATTTTTGAGGTTGGTAGCACGAGGGACTGTGGCGAATCTGACGGCACCACTATTGTTCAGCTTCACTGGATAGCCGGACAGAGACATCGACGTATAGCTGGAGGGGGCTAGGAGAGCCCTTTGCTACCTGCCCACCCAGGGCGAGGAGGGATTACCCTTTGACAGCGCCGTGAGAGACTGTGGTCTTTTTCTGTGAGCTACAGGTGGAGGGGCGACCAGCGCCCATGCCAGTCAGGGGGAGCCGGAGGCTGGACCGCGGACGGAGTGGGTGATGAGCACCCAGTTGGCGGTGTTGACATTGCACCAGTCTGCGATGAGTTCCTTGGAGTCGTACTACCCACATTGGTTCATGAGGAATTTTGGGTATGACCAGGGGATCCCGCCGAACCGGGAGTTCCCTTTGACAAGCCGACAGTACAAAGGGAAGGACACGCACCTACTGGCGGCTGCATGGTGGGACTACCATTGGGAGCCAAAGCAGTTCTCGATGCTGGGACAGGGACGCCAGGGATGATTTGAGGTCCATTACGCTAGGTGGTGGTTCAAGCACAGTCACCTGTATCGGCAGAAGGCCTTCACGATCAGGAAGGCAGAGGAGAGTCACTTGCTGACGGAGGATCTGCCTCCCGTTCCACTAGATGGCGGGTACTTGAGGACCCGCGTTGCGCGAATTCACCGGGAGATCGAGTGACTTGTGGAGCAGTGGCCCCGGAGTAGCCGGGGTTCTTCGTCTGGGAGTCGAGGCAACGGAGGGGCGCTGAAGCCCCTGAGATAGGTACCGACATTGGCGGCGATGACCAGGACGAGGGTGCATCGACCGAGGGCACCTAGGACCTGGTGGGCCCAGTTCTTGGTCGACTGCGACCTCCGGAGCAGAGGTTCACTAGACCGGGCACTTCTGCACTGGAGCTTTGCTAACACAGCGGTCGATGACTGGAGGCGGCACGTCGGCCATGCGATCAGGTTAGCCAGGCCGGTGGAGTTCGTGTCCCAGATTGAGTGTGCCCACACTCTGAGGGACATTTGGGAGCTGTCGTGAAGGTGGCCCGAGCACTGTCACTGAGGCCGGAGTAGCTGGTACCCTTGCCGTTGACCCCCTTCAGGCCTTTAGGTAAGGTTCTTTCTTTTGCACATGGCCTTAACTTGATTGCTTTTCGGGACATATAACTGAGGCGTTGTATGTTGTTGTGTTTGTTAATAGGCTCTGTGGCAGAGGGGGATCACCCCTCCACGGAGGCGTCCTCAGGGAGCGGGGAGTGGGGAGCTAGGACAGAGGCCTGCAGTCTAGGCGAAAACGTCCTCACCTAGAGGCTACAACAGCTGAGGCTGGTGGGTCCTCTGAGGGACTTGAGGCTGGAGAGAGAGTTGAGGCAGAGATGGCCTTGAGTAAGTGTCACTTCGACCCCTTTTGTCCCTATTTAGTTTAGCCACGGTGGTTGGCTAATCTTGTTTTGCTAGGTTTATTTTTCATAGCTCCCCTAGCAACCGGTGCGGAGGCGACCTTCTCGCCACCCCAAGAGGTGGACCCTCCATATGAGGAGGGAGCTGAGTGCGAGATTGATGTAGAGGGATTTCTCCAAGTGATGGACGAAATTGACCCCAACATCGAGACCTTCCCCGACTTCAAGTTGTGGAGAGCTACTGGAGGAGCCCATTCACGCAAGAGCTTCCTATTCTGAGTGTGTACTGTGACTTTGCATAGTTCTGGTTACTAACATAACCATCCGGATTGTGCGGAGGAGGCAGAGGCGTCAGGGACAAGGGCACCTACTGAGGCACCAGTTGAAATGCCTAGATAGGCTGGAGAGCAAGCACCCACGGTGGCTAGCAGTTGCTAGGGTAAGCGTCCAATTACTGTTGAGGGGATCTCCCCATTGTTGTTGCACTTCTAAGCAAGCTAGCATCACTGACTGGGTTTGTGTTACTTGCTTCACAGGTGAGGAGGCGGTAGCCACCTTGGAGATGATTGAGGAGCTGGTGAACACCAGCCCCTCAGTGGCCTTGCCATCCTTTGAGGGTGAGTCTAGGCAGGTGGTGTCCGTGCCCCCACCCATGGTTGAGGGCATGCTGGTTGGACTACCGTAGCTACAGGCAAAACTTCCTCTCCCACCTATGCCAACCGTGGTATCGGCTTACACGGTGGGGCTAGTGGAGACCTCTAGTGCAGGGCCGTCTGGTATTTAACTGAGTAGTTGGTGATTTTATGGGGGATTTCATTACTTTACCCACCCATGCTGAGCTTTCATTGGTGTCGATTGTAGGTACCTCTTCCCCTCTGGAGGAGGGAGAGCTTCCCTGTGACATGGCCGGGGTAGCAGGGGATGAGCCCACTGCTGTGGCTTCCACTGGAGGCGACGAGGAGCTCATCAATATTAAGGGGGTTTCTGAAGAGAACGCCCCTGTTGGTCAGCTTCTTGTGCAACATCCTCAGCTAGGGAGTTGTCTTTATTTGAAACTGGAGTTTATAACAGCCTGACTTGGCTTCTTGGTGTATAGGTGCCTCTGATTTGCCCACGCTTGGGGGTTCTTCAGAGATCTCACTTGGCTCTTCGAGCAGTGGCAGTGAGGTGATGGAGACCGATGAGAGCTCGAGCTCAGGCTCTTCTTCCTCTGAGGCCACTTCTGCCGGGGATGCCGAGATGGAGGTGGCTTTGGAAGGTATATAGAAATCCTTCCCCCACCCTATTGGCTCTAGTTTGGAGTTTATAGCAGGGTATTGACGTCATTGTATCATGACTAGGGCTGGAATCTAAGGGGGAGCGCTTATCAGCTCCTTTCCAAGATGACCAGGGAGAACCTCATGTGCCCTCGGTGGTTGCCAGGGATGACCGGAAGGTGGAAGAGCCTCTTCCCTCCCCGACTCCAGTGGGGGATGCCTCTGATGTGGAGGAGAGGTTACCCTCACCAACCCCTAGTAGAGATGCCACAGGCGCGGCGAGAACCATGTTGGGTGCGGATCAAAACCTGTCTCAAGTTTTTCACCTTGTCTTGTCACAGGGAAGCCTTGGGTGTTGCTGACTCCCCTTTATGTTTGGTGGGATTATGCAGGTCCTCCTGGTGTACTGGGTGAGATGGGCCACTCTTCCCTGGACCTGGGGGTCAGTGGCCTACGTCCGCTTGTCCACCAGAGCCACTGCTGGACGCGAGTGTGGGCGCGGCCCAAATTCACTGGGCCCGAGGCTACCTAGGAGGTGACCCCCTGCCTTCTCCGGAGGAGCTTAGGCAGTGGTTGTGGGACTACACCTAGGGCTACCACAGCCTCGGCTTCTCATGCAAGCTCTAGATATCTAGCTTGGCCGGCATCTGGGCAGAGTCCCTGCGGCTTCTGGTGGCTCAGTAGCAGAAGGTGCAGCGGTTGGCGGCCATCCGAGAGGCACAAGAGTAGTGCACTCAGCTTGCGTCAGTGGCGACCGAGTAGAGGAGACATGCCGACGCGGCCATGTCACTTGCTAAGGACCACGCCATGAGACTTGCTGAGGTGAAGAGCAGAGCTGAGGCCTTGCAGAAGGCCTTGGAGGAGCAGCGGCGAGCCGTAGAGCTCGCCTAGGTCAAGTGGGGGACTGCCGAGACCGGGGCCAGGGTCGGGGCTAGCGTTCAGCTTGCATAGACCATGGAAGTGGAGATGGCGTGATGAGGACATCTCCCGGCATTCCCTATGGCACGAGGCATCTCCGACCTCGTGACCCCTTGGCGATGTGGTCTTCATGGTTATCTTTATTTTTGCTTATGTATTTTCCTTTTATTGCACAGTGATTTTTAAGGTGGTTCGAATGCAACGATGGCAATCCTACGTCCACCCCTCACTAAACCTAGTGAGACTTCACTCGGGGATAAATCCCCAAACGGAGACGACGCTCCAAACACACACGCAGGATGACGCCTGCCCACACACATGGGGACACACCCCAAAACACACCCATACACGGAGACGAGGTCTCCAACACGATCCAACAACTGGATCAACAATACACACACACGCTGCGACAAATGTAGCACTCCACACACTAAGACGACCAAATCTAAATAGATCCCCACACATACACGTAGATCTAGGAAGACCTATGCACACACACGAATAAAACAATACAATCACACACAACCACGGATCTGAAATGATCCACACACACATGAATGTTCACAGTTTATAGAAAACACAAATCTAAAACTCAAAGCACAAGACACCAAAATGAATAAACCATAGTTTAGAGAAGCTCCTGATTTGGTCTCCCTTGAATGTATGATGTAAAACTTGGAACGATGCTTCCTGCTTCACTTGAATGGCTTTTGATCAGACTTGAAAAACTTGAGAAGGGATGAAGAGATCTTCCTTGAAGTACTGTTCACGGCTACAGTAGCATCTTCTTCTTCCTTGGACAACACCTTTTATCTTCCTTGAAGGCCTTGCTTGATTCTTCACTTGCTTGGAGATTGCTTGCTTCAGATAGAGCTTGAATCACCTTGGAGATGGATGATGAACTTGTTGCACGAGGTACTGCTCAGGGCTACAGTACTCTTCCTTCTTCACTTGGACAGCCTCCCCCTTGATCTCCCTTGGATCTCTTGGATGGATGGGGTTTATGACTCTAAAGATATGTTTTATAACCCTTGAATGGTCCAAAGACAAGCCCCAGACCAGATCCACAGATTCCTCCTTGATTGGGGGCCGCAATTAGGTGAAGATTCCTCTCCACAAGCTTGAAATCAAAAGTCAAAAATTGGGGCTTCGGGGCTGTCGGTCGACCAGAATGCCTGGGTCGATCGACCAAAAATTTACAGACAGAGCATTGGTTGGATTCTGTCAAAACTAGTCGACCGACCCTGTGGCAACGCTCGACCGAATGCAACCAGTCGACTGACCACTGGCCAGCGATCGACCAAACTTCTGCAGATTTCCATCTTTTCAGTTTTGTCAATTCTGGTCAGCCGGCCAAGGTCTGTTGGTCGACCGAAATGATCCATACCTACAAAAATAAAATGTTAGCCAAAAGAAACATGTCTATAAGTCAAGAGCTTCATGTCCTCATCAATTCCATGCATTTTGGGTTTGGTTTAACTTAGTTTATATATTTGGAAAGCTTAAACCATTTGAGCATTTGTCATCAATTGGAATGAGGAACTTTTACATTCGAAGAACTTATGCATTCAACCTGAAATTGTAAGCAATATATTCATGCAACCATCGCGAACCTCAAATACCATCAGTGAAGTCTATAAAAGAGAAGTATATGGAATACCCATGGTGAGATTGATGCTATAACAAGGTAAGAATCTTACCCATGGTTCTTGACAGTAAATGACATATACCACCTGTGTTGAATTGTAGAAAAGTGAGGTGCTTATCCACACGTTTGGTTTACCAGGCGACTGCCATGAGATTTGATCCTGCAAGTCAAGGTATTCAAGGTTAATACATCATGAATTTCACAAAAGCCTTGTTCAATCAGAGTCGGCTTGAACCTCTTGTAAAATCAACAGTTTCAACCAAGCGTCAAAGCCATATAGCAATGCATCTAATCAACATGCTGTAGCAAGACATCTATTCAACATGTTTAAGCCTCAGAACCCATTTTGTCATCTCAACAACATTTCAACACATGAATGCATACAGTCATCAGGAACAATGCAATCATTCAAACATGAAGTGTAGTTATCATCAAAAGCATAATAATCAGTTTGGCTATCATCAAAAACATAACACAACAATCCTAGTGCAACTAGTTTTTGATTTTTCTCGCCAAACGGTTTCCAATAAATCTCTTTATCTGTATTTAAGTGTTTTAATTTATTCCGTCTGGTTTGGCTAAATGCGAAAAGATGATATCCTTTTCGAGCTACTCAAGGCATAGTATGACAATGAATCTTCTTCTTGATAAATTGTGTTTTGTGCCTTTCTATTGATCTAATCTTGAGTTGTTATTACACGCATGTATACTTTGAGAACTCAAGAAAATCAAGTGTCTGGCTTATGAGGGAGATTTTGTTATCTTCAGATCTAAATTTATACTTACTACTAGTCAATCTGAAATGCCTCTATAATAACTTTGATGTTGGTTTAACCCTCAGTGATTTTTCATACATCTTCTTATATGATGTAGTCAGAACTATTTTTAGCTTCTTCCACATCTGAACCTTCTTCCTCTTCATACTGTTTTTCATGTCACCTCTGTTTAATCAACGTCATGCACTGTCCTCCGTACCTTTTTTATGGGAGAGACTACAGCTTTTTATTAAATCCAAATGTTGTATAAAGGCATGACAAATAATGCATGACTGTGTAAATGTGAATATTTTGACTATGAATGAAGCACATGCTCACGGATGAGCGATAGTTTGCCGTCAGTGTTGGCTACTATTATGAGGGGACCCTCCATTTCATTTTCTAAATCAGAATTGGCACCCCCAGAGGCATGTCAGCTGCCACTGTGCATTTCTATTTCCTTAAAC
This sequence comes from Amorphophallus titanum, assembly GCA_024336825.1. Taxonomy (NCBI): domain Eukaryota; kingdom Viridiplantae; phylum Streptophyta; class Magnoliopsida; order Alismatales; family Araceae; genus Amorphophallus; species Amorphophallus titanum. The sequence continues at coordinate 54,402,786 of JANBPO010009603.1, read as the reverse complement.
AAGGTGGCAGTCGAGTCAGCTCTTGTGGACACCGGGGCTTCCATTAACGTCTGTCCCTTGAGCACATTACATGCCTGCAATATTTCTGAGGATATGCTATGGCCAACACCGACAACGATTGCAACCTACAATAACTCCAGGAGAGCTTGCCATGGGGTTGTGACAGTTCAGGCCGAGCTAGGGCCTTTGAAAATGGATGTAGAGTTTTATGTGTTGGACATAGATCCAATGTTCAAGGCAATTCTGGGTCATCCATAGATTGACAGTTTGAATGCAGTGCCCTCGACTACCCACCAATGCCTTAAGTTCCCCTTTCAGGGCCGGGTAGTCAAAGTGAAAAGTATCTCCATAGTCCAGACAATTGATGCAATTGCGGACAAGATTCTGCCTACATTGTGGCCAAGCAATAGGCCGGTATTATTAGTGATGGACTTGAACTACTCTTGGGCATATGCACCACGCAAGCCCGATGCTGCACCTGTTGATGTCAAAATCAAGTACAAGATTCAAGACTCTAAGGATTGGCATATGATTTTGAAATTAGGCTATCATTCAGGCTTGGGTCTCAATGCACAATTATAAGGGTGGACTAAGCCCGTCCCTAAAGGCAGAAAGATGAGCCAGAGAGGCCTTGGATACCGGGAGTCATCACTATCTATGCTAGGCGACTTCGGGCTACTAACATGGGATTATCGTCAACATTTTATTAGGGGGCCTCCACAGCCCGACACCTTGAAGACACCGCCACCCTGCCAGTCCCAGAAAGAGGATGTTGCTTGTGCCATGCCACCTGTGTTGCAAAAAGGACCCGTCGATGATTTCGATGACCATTCTGAGGTTTTTGTCAAGATTTTTGCTGAGAGGGAAAGCTTAAAGGAACCCGAGGTGCAAATTGTAAAGAAAGTTTGTGAGAAGCCAGCCCAACGTCTACCGGGAATGGAGAGCTCGACTACCACTTTGTCTCTTTCCTGCCTCATTTCTATTCTCCAGAGGCTGACTTTTGTTCCCCGCTCACCTGCTCTTCTCCTTGATCTGTCCATGTTTCAATCTCCTTTTCGGTCCGAGAGGCTGATTGAATTTTTGATCGTTAATTGTCCATGCGGGCAATGCATGCCGCTTGATTGAGTGTGCAGGTGATCATCCGACGCACCTGTTGATTTATCTGGGATGTGGTTTCGATCCTCCGACCCATTCTTTGACGTGATTTTCCCCACTCTGTGCCCTCGGGCCCTTCCTCCTCCTCTGACGGATTATTCATCTTGCTATATGTTATCCACTGAGTTTGACCAAAAAAAATGCCAAATTCGAAACTGAGATCTCAGTGGAGGATTATGCTATGTTCCGTCCATTCTCTTCCTAGGGGCACGAGGCCCCTGATTCTTTTCTAGTAGACTTTCTGTCTCCTAGGTTAGATGTACAGTCTGATGAGTCTCCTAGGTTAGAATAATTAGCTGGGGTAGAGTCTAGTTCTAGTGTTGTTTGTCCATCAATGTCTACGATGCACCTTGTGATCCGTCATTCCAAATCTATTCCAGATAGGATCCTTCAGGATTTAGCTAAGAGGTGTCACGCCCTTCTTAAGTGTCCTGAGTTTGTAGCCACTGCCATCGTCATAGAGGACGATGAGGAATTAGATGCGGTGTGGAGCAATGACGATTTGGGAGTTTATGAAATCGTAGATGAGAAGGACCCAGCCGATGATGAGGATAGCGACATGGATGACACTGCCGATCTGTACGCACAAGGGTTGAAATGGTTCGATGAGTCGTCGTTAGCAGTGGATGAACCCACTAAGGAAATCAACCTTGGAACCAAAGAGGACCCTGGGCCAATTATTATTTCAGCTAATCTCCCTCCTCAGGTTGAAGAGGAGTTGATCAAGGTCTTGAGGGAGTATAGTGACTCATTTGCCTGGTCCTACGAGGACATGCTGGGTCTTGACCCTACTCTGGTAGAACATAGACTTATTTTGAAACCAGGGGCAATACCTATCAAATATAAATTGACAAGATTCCATCCACAAATGGCCTTAAAGATGAAGGAAGAAGTTGATAAACTGCATTAGGCCAGATTCATTAGGGTTGTTCTATATCCGCAATGGGTGACAAACATAGTCCTAGTGATGAAGAAGGATGGCAGGGTTCATATTTGTATCGATTTCAGGGACTTAAATAAAGTATGTCCAAAAGATGATTTCCTGCAGCCTTACATTGATGTATTAGTAGATAACATGGCTGGGTATGAGGCCCTCTCATTCATGGATGGCTATTCTAGTTATAACCAAATCTGTCTTGCTCCTGAGGACCAAGAGAAGACCTCGTTCACCATGCCCTAGGGCACGTACTGCTATGTTGTCATGCCATTTGGATTGAAGAATACATTTGCCACCTATCAACGGGCAATGATGGCTATCTTCCACGACATGATGCATGTGTATATGGAGGCCTACGTGGATGATAGGACCCGTGAGGCGGAGGGGGGGGGGACCTTCCAGGGGTGGCCAGCCCCGGGCGGGTCCCTCTACCCTGAGTGGTCTGGGCCCCTTCTTATAAACCCATAAAAGGGCTTTTTTCTGCTTTTTTTTGCTAAAACACTTGCTGCACGTCGCGTGGAAGAGAGAAAAACTTCTCCCATACTTGTTCGTCGTCTTCCTTGCGCTCCTCGTCAAGGGGGAGAGCTTTCTTTTATCCCAGGAGACATGGTACACGTCATCGGGGATTCGTAGAAGGTGTGCATTCACTCTTGCCTCCTTCTTTGTCGCGAGGTTGTTCTTGTGTGTATTAACCCTGGAACCACATGCCCCTGACGGTCTCCGTAGATTTACCTTGGGTTAAGACCGCCTGTTTGCTGTGAGATGCATTGGGTTGAATCAATAATCGGTCTATGGGGCCCTGGTAGAGCGGAGATACTCCGTGAGGTGGCGCTACGCCGATTCCGCAACTTTGAGTTCACACGGGAAGAACTACCCGAATTAAGTCGGGGACTTTCCTTTGTATTTCATCCCAATTATTTCAAATTTTTTTTGGTTACAACAATAATATAATTGGGCAGATTGTCCTGTTGAAAAAGTTGAGCAACCTTGACATGACTATACTATGGTCACATCGTCATGCCCCATAGGTGGGACCTGAGGAGCGGGTTGCTTCTAGTCACTAGTCAGGAACTCTAGTTTCTTGTAACTAGCAATATACAACTGCCAGGAACCATAGTTGCTCTGTGTGAGTTTGTTGGAAGTGATTTGTAAGGTTGTGTTGCCATGGGAGACGAGGTGTGTACGGTGAATACTTGGCGATGCGGTCTCCGTTGCTATAGAGTGGGTGTCTGCTATCATTGAGGGTGTGTGGGATGGTGGCAATTATGGTAGAAGAGGGAATTTGTAACTACAGGAAGTGCAGAATGCTGCGCCCCTGAGAGGGTCCAAGCAGGGGTGGCAAAGGAAGAAGATGGCATGGTCTTCAAGTGGGAAGGGAACTGCAACGGAGAAAGGGACTTGGAAAAGCATAGAAGGTAGGATCATATTGGGAAGAAGAAGAAGAAGAAGAAGCCCTGGAGAAACTCATCGAAAGTTAACCCTCACCGAAAGTTATCACCCTAGAGAGGGTCCAAACAGGAGTTGGCAAAGGAAGAAGATAGCGCGACCTTCAAGAGGTTAGGGAACCGTAACAGAGAATGGGACTTGGAAAAGCATGGAAGGTAAGGAGGGAAAGCTTGAAATTGAAGCTTCATAATCGATGCCTAAGAGGTACTAGTACTGGCTTTAAACGACAATTATATTGTAAAGAAAGGAAAAAATTACTTCAGCTGCCTTGCTTCTAATCCCGATTCTACCTTTCTAGATGCAAGGGTCAGATCGGCCGATCTGGTATGATCCCCACCCCTTAAATTAAAAAAATTAATAGTAAAAAAATTCCTCGAAGCCCTAGAGAAACCTCATCGAAAGTTATGAAAGACTCAAATTTGTATAAAAACCATTGTAAAAGCATGTAAACTCAAATCAACTTCAAAATAAAAAAACAGGGTAGGTTTTGATTGGACCGGCATCGCTAATCCGGCCTATCGGATTGCCCTCTCCGGCCGACCTGGATCGGTTTGGGACTGGCCAATTTGATCCTGATCCTTGATCCTTCTTTTCTCGAGGAAAAGTACACGATGGGGTTAAATCTCCCTTTGCAACAGAGGAGAGAAAAACCCTAGAAGAAGGTGCAACCTGGTCAAGGGTTCTGCACAGCACCCTGGGCAGGTTCTCCCCTTTGCGATGGGAAGAGCAACCCTAGAAAGGGTGCGGCTTGGTGCAGAGTCTTCTGAGTATCAGGAAGAGAACTAGGGCTCCCAATATGGTCGACGCTCTAATACCATGAAAGAGCACATTGACCGATGAGAGGAAGAGAGAAGAGGTGTTGGCCGATCAGAGTGATAATCCGATCCAGCCCTTATATATAATAACCAAAGGAAAATGCAAATTACATAAATGCCCTTACTGAAAATAACCGAGCAAGGTGATAAAAAATAACACAAAAGGCTCTAAAAATAAGCCTTACAGTTCTGCCCCTATTTTTCTAGGGCAGAAAACTTCCAATGCCACTATCTCGTGACCATTCTAATGCCATGTTTACACGCGAAAAATGCGGACACGTTGTTGATGTATTAAAAATAGGGGGTTTCGGGTATCATCGACATGTTTATTTGCATTTATTTCACGTTTTGGGTTTATCAGACGATTTAGGGTTTGTGTATAGGACTTTTTCTCACTGACTATATTCGGTGTTGATTTACATCGGACAAGTCCAAGCACCTTTGATTAACTACTAAAGATTCTCTTTCTACCCTTATGCTATTGAGAGTTCATCTCGAAAAGACTCCCCATGCCTTGAGGTAGGGGTATACTTGTAATCTTCCCTCGAGCGGGGGTTTATTTACAATTTTCTCTTTGATGAGTGTTTAATCACAATTTTTCTTTAATAAAGGACTTATTTGCAATTTCTAGTGTGACTCGGGTGCCATGTGTAGTCCTTTTGATTTTTCTGATTTTTTTGTATTTTCACTGTAATGCAAGTGTTAGAGAACATCTTCGATAGTTAATCAAAGATGTTCGGACTTACGCCAATGTAAATTAACATCGACTACGTTTAGTGGGGAAATGTCTAGCACCTGAACCCAAAATCGTCTGGTAAAAGATGAAACGTGGAAATAATTATACGCATGCTGATCAATAAGCTAAAATATGTGCATATGTATCCAAAATGGATTAATCAAAACATTTTAAATTCCATGTTTTCCACATGTAAACACTGCATTACATACACCAGATGCATCCAAGGGGTGATGTTCAGCAGATTGTGACACTTGGCCAATAAGGTCCCTGAGAATTGAAGGATGAAGGCTAAGGACGTTGCTGGGATGGAGGCTGTCACTGCCAAAAACTTTGCAGTTATGAAGGTAAAGAGGTCCAGGGCAATGTAAAGAGGTCCAGGGCCTTCTAGATTGCCTCTATGCACAAAAGAAGAATGGGAAGGGTGCATATGCGGAACTTGTAATCATCCAGAATATTTGGGTTCAAGATATTGTGGGTTTACATGTTGAGACCGAGTCCCAGGTTTCAATGGCCGAGAATGAAGATCAATAATACGTGGATGTGAGGTGAACAAATGGCAGGTTTTTCCTTTAAAGAAAGTTTCACGACAAACGTATGACTTAGGATGTCCAGATAATTGACATACACATATAGACTACATATTCAGAATGACCACTCATTACAAGAAATTTCAGTCTTCCAGGTAACCTCTGTAAGAGGATCAAGAACAAAAATGCTACACGTACATGCTAAGAAACAATGAAAGGACCATCTCCAATGAAGGGAAGCAAATGGGTAGAAACCATCCCATGTATCGCTAATTTAACCAAAATATGGCATTAGTTTGAGAAATACAAACCATTCATTGGACCGCTGGGGCTTGTCTGGGTTCTATCATCTGATTCATATTGGCAAAAAGAACATGCGAAAGTGCTTTTATTCATGAACCTCATCCCTGCAATCAAACTGCAGGTTGGAAATCTACAAAACAAGCAGCACAAATGTAAAGCATACAAATACAATTGAGTTGCATAGAATAGAGGATTCGAGTCAAAACTTGAACCTGAGGAGAAAACATCATCAATGTCCCTTTTCATGTCCAAGTACCGGCCTTTACTCAAACATCCAATGTGGAGCAGGATACAGCATGGATGCCAGGTACCATTTAATAATGAAGCCAGAGTGCAGCTGAGAATGAGCACACGTGCATATTCAAGCCCATTTAGCTGATAATATCAGAGCTTCATTGAAGACAAAAAAAAACCAATCAACCACTTTGAAATAACACTCCAATATGGACAAGGACTACATTTTTTTTGCATAATAGTACAATAAAAATTAAGAAAAGCAGATAAGTTGAGATTACTAGAAAAGGTGTGGACGAAATAATGATGAACTGGTGTAATTAGCCTGATGGTGAAGGTTGTAGCTCTGGAATATGCTTCGCAAAGTTTTTTTTCTTGATTTGACAACCAGTAAAGGTGAAACAAGTGTCCTCAAAACAAATAAAGCTGTTGCACGAAGCATTTCCTAATGAACATGCAGAAAGTCATGGTTTCACCTGAGGTGTGACTGGGTTTCCCCTTGTCATAAGTAGCCCTTAAATCTACCAAAAAGGACATCGACATCTTCTGAAAGGCTACTTCCGACTTTCCATGTTGTCTTTTTCATCATTTCTTCATTCATGTTTCTTAGTAACCTGGTTTCCCTTCTGAAAACCATGTTGTTTCTCTCACCTGTCATCTCCATCTAGACTAGTAAACACCGACATTTAAAAGAAGCATCTGGATTCACCACCAGAAACTCTAACATAGATGCTGAATGCAGCAGCAACTTGTTCCTTCTCATATCTGAAGGAACTGATTCCACAGAGACATTAGAACCATAGTATCCAGTGGATCTACTCAACATATTGAGAGTACAAAATTGACATCCAATAGGCACAGATCCCTTTGAAGCGAGATATCTTAAAGGAGAAATAGTATTTTGCCACAAGCAAAACCCAAAACTGATAAGGTGGGTGATGTGGGACGAAGACCCTCAATCTGTTTGTTGAACTGTGCCTCTATCTTGCGAGCTGATGTCTCCTTTGGTGCTGTGGATGCAGGTGGATCCGGGCAGGCGGCAGGCGACTGTGAGGGCTGGAGGTGGTTCATGGCGGTCTGGCGTGGCAGCACAGGGCACACAGTGGCTAGCACGGCAGGAGGAGGGGTCGCAAGGGTTTGCGGGAGGTGACAGCCGGTGGTGCGGGAGGACCAGTGACAGCAAGGGGCAGATCTGCTGGGGGGCGTCGCGGGCAGCCGACAGAGGAGGCGCAGCTTGTGTGGCGGTCCTTACATCTTGCTCTCCGTCTCACAGGGACCACACTCCTGGGGTTGTCTCCTCTCAAGGCCCTTACATCTCTCTCGTAGAGAAGAGAAAAAAAACACTCAAAATCGCAACAAGAAATTCACGATTAATTGGAAAAGAGGGATTGTAAGACTATTTATAGGAGTTAGGCTAACCCTAACCTTAACATGACTTCTTTGGACCAAAATACACCTAGACTAAAAAGGGTAGAGAGGTCAAAAGGGCTTTTTGCCACCCTACCTTAACAGAAAAAAGGGTTTTTGCACCCCACCTTGACAAAACTAGAGCGATTTCTCACATTTTTTGTCAGAACTGAGACAGATCCTCACATTTATGTCAACCTGGGTTTCTCCACCTTCTATAAATAGACCCCTAAGGGTCTCACGAGAAGGGATCGACGGATAGAGAATCCACACGCAAGAAGAAGCACTCAAGACTTGTTTTGTTTGTTTTGGTCTGTGAGGGGTAAGTTCTCGGGTCTTATGTATGTGCCCTTAAGGGGTATTTTTGTAATTATGTCCCTTAGTAGGTCATGTTTGTAAGTTTTCACGCACCAGGATGACCAAATTATGTGGTTCTGCCCCTATGTCGGGGGAGTTACAAAAATGTCCTCTCTGGAATTGCTAGAAACAAAAGTCCTGTTATTTCCAGTTCTACCCTGCAACTTTTGTAATCGGGATTATGTCCCTACTTCCCGCGTTAGTGCGGATCTTTGTACAGTCGATAACTCGCCGACAGCTCTTATACCCACTTGGGCCATAAATGTGTCTTATGTACTCCACAAATCTTCTTATGTACATCGATCGGGAAAATTATAAGAAAACCCCTTCGACTTGTGGGAATTGTACACATACCCTTCCTTCGGCCAAATTGACAAATGCGTGTCTTCCATGATGCCCCTTGTCATTTCTTTGGTCTGAGAATGGTGTCAGCCCAACATGGTGCTTGGATGTCGCCTTGAACCTAGGACTATGTAGGGCATGATAAAATTACCAAAATACCCTTATAGTCCAGAAATGGCCTAATAGCCCCCGAAACTCCCCAGAAATGGTCTCAATGCCTTGGGAAGTCGGGAACCTTATCGTATTTTCTTTCCAGCTCTGAAATTTTGGGAATGCCCTTGCCGGGTAAAATTACCAAAATACCCCTAGAAATGTTAAATTACCAAGATGCTCCCAGGGTTCAGGAAACCTCCCGCGACTTCAAATATGCCTACGGTCTCCACTAAATCACGTCCCTTATCCTAGATTTAAGGGTTTTGCCTCAATATGAAGGGCCTCAGTTGAAACCCTAACTCAGTCATTGTGTTGGTCGGTGGTAAGTGAGTGGGCACTGTGAGCCTCCTCGAATGAGTTTGCCCTCAACATCAGAACCCCCAATAGAAGGCTTTGGGATTTCTTTGACAGTCAAACAAAAGTGTTCGGACGTTAAACCGATATAAATCAACACTGACTTCGGTCAGTAGGGAGAGGTCCAACACCCGAACCCAAATCGTCTGATACGATGTGCATCCACGGAATAACCCTCTATATACAGAGGGAAAATGTTTCTTTTCAACAAGAATATTTTTTCGTTAAATATCCATTTTATCCAGGATAAAATAAATTTCCGTGGTCCAACAGTGTGCATGGGTGCATGCATGCACATGTGTGCCTGTGTGTGGTGGATGGCTGCATGTGGATGTGCATTGTGTATATACATGCGTGCATGCGGCTATACACAAGCATGGGCATACATGTGCATGCTACCAGGCCTATGCATGTGACTTGGATAGGCAGCATTAGGAAACCATGCCAAAGATTTCAAAAGACACTTCAACAATTCTTTAAAATGGTTGTCTAAATTTAGGGTTTAATAGATAAGTAATATTTTACTTATCTTCACATTTCATTTAGTCCACCATGTTGTACACATATAGTTATACATACAAACAGGGACCCATATGTACACTTTCCATATTTTTGCATCTTATCTCCAAACCTGTACTTGATAAGCGTGTGTGTTGATATCTGGTGTCTGTGTTTACCCAAAAACCATAGGTATATGCATGGGTGTGCATGTGCATACGGTATGCAAGTGTGGGTGCATGTGTGTTAATGCATGTTCCATGTGCATGTGTGCAACTGCATGTATATGTCTGTGTATACACATGCATGCATGTGTGTTAGTATATGTTTTAAATGCATGCCTTACGCTCTCCCAACCCCCAACCCCCACCTAAAAAATAAAGGAAAAAAGAAAAAGAGAGCTGGCTGATCAGGCTCTCCTAATATCTCTGTTTCTAATCCCAAAAGTAACTATACTCCACTTTTATCAAGCCTACAAACCTATATTTAACTTCATTCTTCTCCACAGTTGAACCATGCTCCATTCAATGTAAATGGCTGGCTGCCATGAAACATTTTTCCAGTTAAGTATTGATGGCACCTGTTGATCAAAGTTAGAACAATAAGCTCTTCACTTTGTCCAATCTATTTCTATAGTGGTCTTGACATTTCAAATCAGTTTCACCATTTAATTTGAAATGTAGAACATGTACAATGAATCTCTCAACACTAGAAATAGAAACATGCACAAAAGAAGCATGGTGACAAAGCACACTTAGGAAATTAACTTAGTTCTCCATGAATGATGATTATTCAACTGTAGAGGCAGCCATATCATGGTGTAAGATTGGTATAGCATAGGCGAAGGTCGGTGCCACCACAACTTTGTACTTGATGCTTCCCCTCTCATTGGAAGGGTTGAGACGAGGGAGAAGGATACTTTTTGAATATTTCATTTGGTAGCCCTTATTGGCCAGATATTACATGAATGCTCACTTTTTTTAGGGTGAAGACTGCCCCTATTTGAGACTTCTCTCTTATCGGGGAGCGCCTAGGTTGGTCATCTCATTCATCAATCTCTTGCCCCTGCACTTGACCGAGTAAAGAAGAGAAAAGGACCTTTGTGCATACCCAGAGTACGGTCAAAGCAGTAACGGTGTTGCTCTGGAGGAGATCAGCTATGGCTTGCTGTGTAGTGTGTGAAAAACCCACGCTAAGAGGTCACCCTCGATGATCGGGGAAAGAGCTTCAGACTCCCAACACAGAGCTATCACCAGCCTAAGGTGCTGTAGAAGTAAACTCAAATTTGACTAAGCAAAACCTAACTAAGCCACTCAAATGTTGAGGAAATTAGCATTATAATCACGTGCATGAATAATAAGAGTGATGCGATGATAACAAATTCTTTGTACAAAACAAAAAGAGTACCATTGCAAACCCAAGGAGTGAAAGTAGCATCCTGAAGCGATCTTGATTATCGAGCTTCGAGTAGCACGAGCTTTGTATTCCTTACTTGATAGGACGAAGACGGAGAGGATAGCAAAGGATCAAAGATTCCTTTACACGGAGGAGCAGCAGACACCAAACTGGATGAAAAAAAGATAAAAAGGAAGAGAGATGAGGGCTAGAACTTCCTTGTTAAGGCATAGAGGCCCAGATAATAAGGAACCAGATACAGAATAACCAGAGATTAATTGAGATCAAGGTGAGCTAAAGTCTCGAAAATAGCATGAAAAAGGGAAAAGACACCGAAAGGGCGAAGAGGGAGGAATAGAGAGATAATGAGGAGAAGGTTGCTGTGAAGATGAGGAAGAAAGAGAATGATCATCCAACGTGGTCAGAGGAGGAGAAAGATAGTCATCCGATAGAGTCGGAGAAGAAGAATGATAGACATCCAACAAAGTCGGAGAAGGATTAGAAGCAACATCTAGAAGTCCCAGAGAATTAGAAGATGTCCCGACATCAGGATGGAAGGAAAGATCCAGAGGTTCCGGATGAGAAGAGGAATAGGGGTTCGCGGACCCGGGAAGAGAGGAGCAGATGATAGAAACAGGATCATATGGAGGAAGGTACGCCACCCAAGGGTAGGAGTTGAGTAGAAGGAATGATGAATGAAAAGAAGGGAAAGAGAAGTGGACCCCTGAGTGCACAACTGACAGCCTTTGTACTTGCATCGCTACCTCTTCTTGGCTGAAACATCTTGGAAACAGGCCCGCTTGGCGCGGGCTTGGACCTTTGGGCTTCTCGTCTTGAAATATCTTCTCAAATAATGGGCCCACCTGGCAAACTGCCTAGCCCGGTTATGAACATGCAGTCTTGCTGGGGCAGTTGCCCCTAGACATCCAGTGCTAACAATATGTAGACATCCTTAAACAGTGAACTCCATAGATGGATGAGCATCAGAAAACTATGGAGTCCTATCTCTTGGCACAAAGATGTGGAGACCCGATAACTCCACTCAACAATCGGGCTTGAAACACAACTCCCTTGACAGGAGAGCAGGATGGAACTGAGGGAGAGTAATATGTGGCATTGACGTGGCCGGCTTGCTGATAAATCGAGGGAAATTGCATAAGGTGTGCAGAATGTCATTGGAAGATGCTGAAAATACGACCAATTGTCCCTTGAACATAGAACGCAAATTCTGCTTAGCAGCCGTAAGAGTTAGCATAATACAGGTAGAGAACTCCTCTCGGCTAGTGAACTAAACTACAATGGAGCGAGAGGAAACCATAGCATCAATGGTGAAACCTCCGGAGAGTAAAGAGATTGACACCAGTCTCACTTGAGAAGAAACTGGCACCAATGCAAGGGAACTCCTCTTGACAACTGCTCCTTGAAACATAGGCTCATTGGCCCCAAAGTAGCCAGAGACTGAGACTCGGATTGGCATGCGACAGATGAAATCTTGAACCTTGAAATGAATAATCGGCAATGAATCATCCTAACTTGACTCATCGTTTCCCTGGGGACCAGACCCGAGAGGCACCAAAGATAGTGCACACCTGTTCTATGGGGTGGAAGTAGATGGAGGGATGGGTGTAAAAGGCTTGGATGGCATGAAAGATTTAATAGGGATGGTGTGTTTAGTTGGAGGCAAATGCAAGGGTGAAGGCGAAGGCAAAGGTGGAGCTTGCTCAAGCTCGGGCAATGGTGGAGATGAAGAAGATGGTGAAGATGGTGGAGGTGATGGAATGGGGGTCTTTGGGAGAGGAGGTGGTGAAGACGGCATTAGTGGTGAAGATGGAGGTCATGATGATGGTGAAGATGGTGAGGATGAAGTGGAAGACCATGGGGTCCAACGTCGGCGTATTGACACAATACGTCGTGCGGCATTGGGAGTGGAAGTGGTGGTGGACGTAATGGGAGTAGAAGGGATGGCACTAGCTTGAGCAAAGGCTTGGGTTTGTGGAGGTGATGGAGACGGTGTAGGAGGTTGTGAAGGTAATGAGGTAAGTAGAGATGGAGGTGGCAATAGGGTAGGCAATGGCCTAGGTAGGGAAGTGGGTAAGGGAGTAGATGATAGAGTAGATAACAGAGTGGGTGCTACGATAGACGCAGAATCATAGGGGTGCCCCGGGTCTTGTAGTGATGGAGATGGCTACCTAGGCAACGCTTCTTGTTGCTGTTGCTGCTGGCTGTGGAGATGCAGAACAACTTTGTAAATGGCGGACCAATCGATCCTCTTCTGATCTTCCATGTCGTAAATATAATCTCGAAACTCGGGACAATCCTCAACCAAATGCCCCTGCTGACGGTGATAATCATAGAATTGAAGCATATTCCTGGCCGCATATCGGCAAGGCACAACTAGAGGGAACGACGATGCATGAGTGGCCATGAAGGCCTGAAAAACATCTATAAAACACTCAGGCAATGGATAGCGAGGAGGAGTCTGCTTCAAGCAAGGTGGATGCCGAGGGTTATGTGGTGGTGACGGAGGCAGTTGTAGTGATGGGAGTGGAGGTTACGCAGGCAAGGGTGAATGGTGACTAGCGGAAGGATTTGGTGGAAATGCATGTAGAGTAGGAAGTGGAGGAGGTATGTAGACGGCATCCACCTACTCGAGATGTGAAGGGGTATGAGACAAAAGAGGCGAAAGCGGAGGCAGAAGTGGAGATTGCGCAGGCAAGGGTGCGTGGCTAGTGGCATAGGGATTTAGTGAAGGCATATGTGGAGCGGGATGAGGGGGTATATAGATGGCATCTACTTGCTCGGGGTGTGGTATTCCCATGACCGGAGGTGGAGACACATGTGGGTATATGGGAGCGGATGGCTGACTCATGGAAGGTTGATAAGTACGGGTATGTAGGAGCGAAAGGTCGACTCATGGAAAGATAAGTGACAGAAGGGTGACTCACGGGAGCGTAGGGTTGGCGTATGGAGGGGGAAGGTTGATATACAGAAGTAGATGTGGATGGCGGGGTGTAAGTAGAAGGCGGAGAATACTTGGGGTCAAGGGAACCTTGGAGTTGTTGGCAGATGAAGTGGGCTCGGCTATAAAGCTATTGCCAGGAGGAAATATCATTCAAGGCTAAGATAAAGCGGTACTCGGGCATTGCACTAGAGATGAGCATCCTGATTTACTCTCCCTCTGGAATATGCCTTGGGACTTGCACGGCAAGGCGACACCAGTGGTCGGCGAAGGTAGAGAACTCCTCATCGAGCTTCATCTTCTCGTGGGCCAGATCCACAATGGAATACCTGGGCCCAACCTGGTCCTGATACTACTGAATAAATTTATCTTGGACAGCTTGAAAATTCACAATCTGCTCTTGAGGCAACGAAAAGAACCAATCCCGAGTCGGGCCTTCCAAAGACAGACCAAATAGATACGCCATCAAGCATTGGTCATGTCAAAATTGGGCCGACTCATAAATGAACTCCTTCGAGTGCACATACGGGTCTCCGACTCTACCATAACGGCGATATGCGGGAATTTGCGAAGGAGGTGGAAGTCAAAGATCTTGAAATGCGAATGGAATACTTAAGGAGGATTTGGGATCAATTCGGAGTTAGAGTTCATCATGCTGGCGTTGGGCTTGAGCAATCATCTCCTGGGTAGTGAGAGATCGAGAGGAATATGGGCCAACCTGAGCAAGAGATTGTGAATTTAGACTAGGATTAGATTGGGCCAGATGAGTGGATCTGGGCTGAGGAGAAAGGAAGCCCATTCCAGGAGTGGGAATGTGTGTGGGCCTGGAAGAAACATGAGTATAGGGATCCATTGGGCCAGCAGCAACATGGATAGAAGGAGGAGGCCCATTACGACAAAATTGGCCATGAGAATGAGAAGGCTCATTAAGATGGGAATAAGGCCAATTAAGAGAAGAAGGCCCATGAAGGTGATTTGCAATGAGTTTTTGGGCCTAGGCCGGGTCCATTTGATGAGCAAGAGATGAAAGGTGGGCCATAAGCTTGTCTCGTTCATCCGACGGATTGGAGGGGCCACGAGGAGATGGGCCTGCGTTGGAAGAGAAATTCACACGAGAATAGGAAGACGAAGAAGGAGGGTACAAGGGATTAGGGCGGTGCTCCATGAGAGCAAATGGAGACTTAATATGAGGAATATTAAGGAAAATATAATGAGGGAAGTAAGGGCTCGGAGATTAAGGGACAACTTAGGGGTATATGGCGGGAGACAGACAGACTCATGCAAATGCAAACGTGACCTAGAACAATGGACCACAAATGACAATATGAAGGGAAAAATGCAACACACAACACCACAAATGAGCTTGGGGGTACGCCCAACAAATAATATGATTGTGAGAGGATTCACCCAAGATCAAACAAGTTGATGTCATCGTTAATTTTTATTTTTTAAAGTTTTGGTGGGCCTTTTAATAATTTAAATTAAGCATAATTCTCTCAAAACATGGGTGTCCTATGGGAAGAGGCCAAACTTTGGGTTGGCTAAGGTTAACTCCCTCACACGTATGTAAATGCAAATCTAAGGGGTGGAAAGGTACAACTGACTCGACGTTCGTGTGGGAATCTATAGTTCACGGAGACTTACGGAGGTCCTAGATAAGATCACTTAGTCGACCCCAAGGAATATGGAGGCGAGAGGATCACTTACCAAGGTAGGAATGCAACTACAATATTAGAATGCAGGGCCCTATGTGCACCGGAGTGCATACAAATTCTAGCCAAAATCTAGCAAATCAAGATATAATGAACATATGCAAACATAACAATATTGATGAAAATAATATAAACAATATGAATATGAAATACTATCTAAACATGGATATACACACCAAAATCGCAGAAAAGTATGGACAAAGTGATAGGCACTAGAGGTCCCACTGTGATTGCTAAAAAATAACTGTGGATGTAGAAATATGGAATGCGGCGTCACAAGTCATATGAATAAGTATATGTGCATGAGTGATAACATAATGTGCTAATCAAGTGAATAACATGAACATGTGACCAGAAGAAAGATGCTCCTCCGATGTATATCCATGGAGGAGGCTTGGATTGTCATGAAGGAAGTTCATGTGGGATCAGTCGGTGCTCACCAGGCTGGGCCAAAAGTGAAGATTGAAATCAAGAAGCTAGGATATTACTGGCCAACTATGTCCGATGATTGTTGTAAGTATACCAAGTCATGTCATAAATGCCAGCAGCATGCTGCAATCCCAAGAAGACCTCCAGACCATTTGCACCCAACGGCTCCCAGTTGGCCTTTCGCTCAATAGGGCACCGATGTCGTGGGCCCATTACCCACGTCTTCATCGGGATGCAAATATATTCTAGCGGCGATGGATTACTTCTCCCGCTGGGCAGAGGCTGTGGCTCTAAGAGAAGTGACGGGAGAAATCGCAGTTAGATTTATCTGTCTAAACATCATATTCCGATTCGGCGTGCCTGATCGGATTCTCTCTGACAACGGAAGCCACTTTCGAATCCAAAAGATCTATAGATTGGCTGATAAATCCAAAATTGATTGGAGGATGTCCACTCCCTACAACCCATAAGCAAATGGGTTGGCAGAAGCCTTCAACAAAATACTATGCACACTCCTTGCCAAGATGGTCAGCTCTAGCAAGAGGGATTGGGAAGATAGGATGTATGAAGCACTGTGGGCGTACCATACTGTGTATAAGACCCCGATAGGTTGCTCACCATTTTCCTTTGTGTATGGCTAGGAAGTGGTCGTCCTGATAGAGCTGGAGATACCCTCACTGTAAGTGGCGATCCAACATGAATTGGTCAAGGATAACCAAACCAACACAGAAAGAAGACTGGAGGAGCTTTCCGATCTAGAAGGACAGCGGCTCAGAGCTCAACAGAAGATACATGTCTACCATGCCCGTATGACCCACGCCTTTGACAAACTCATCAAAGAACGTGAATTCTAGAAGGGAGACCTAGTCATGGTCAAGCGAAGAGAAGTCATGGCGGCCAATCCCAAAGGCAAATTGAATGAAAACTAGATAGGACCTTACGTGGTCCAGAAAGTCTATGAAGGCGGTGCTTATGCCATCGTCAACCACCAGGGGGAGGTTCAATTTTTGCCCCTCAATGGGAAACACTTGAAGCTATACCATGCACCACTTCCCCAGCTCAGTGATCAACTGAAAATAATACCCTACAATGAAGAAGATTCCATCATGGAGCTTTTTGCATAAAACACCAGAAAATTTAACTCGGTGCTTAAGGCCTTCCGGGGTCCTGACCGAGCATTCGACTTAGACCTTTTATCTAAGTCAGAGAAGATCGATACCCTTGCGTCGGTGTGATCCCAGCATCGATGAACCCCCTAACTCGGCACCCATGGCCTTCCGGGGCCTTAGTCAAGCGGCACGGCTTAGACCTTCCGTCTAAGTCGGTTAAACCCAATTCCATTGCATTGACATAAACCCAATGTCGACGATACTATCATACCTTTGTGATCTGGTCCCACCGTGATCATCAAAAAAGAAGAAAGAAAAAGAAAGAAAGAAAGAAAAATATAAAGAAAAAGAAAGAAGAAGAATAAAAAAGAATGTGGCACCCTCGCCGAAAGCTTCGATTTAGACCTTCTGTCCGGGTCGAAAGAAAATCAAAATCCTTGCGTTGATGCAATCCCAGCATCGATGAATCTACCTTATGCGGCATCCTTGTCGAAAGCTCTGATTTAGACCTCCGGGTAGGAAGAAAACTGAAGTCCTTGCATTAATGCAATCACAACGTTGATGAATTCACCTTATGTGGCACCCTCGTCGAAAGCTCTGATTTAGACCTTTCGTTTGGGTCGGAAGAAAACTGAAATCCTTGCGTTGATGCATCCCAGCATCGACGAATCCACCTTATACGACACCCTTACTAAAAGCTCTGATTTAGACCTTTCGTTCGGGTCAGAAGAAAACTGAAGTCCTTGCGTTAATGCAATCTCAGCATTGATGAGTTCACCCTATGTGGCACCCTCGCCGAAAGCTCCGATTTAGACCTTTCGTCTGGGTCGAAAGAAAATCAAAATCCTTGCATTGATGCAACCCTTGCATCGATGAATCCACTTCATATGGCACCCTCGTCGAAGGCTCCAATTTAGACCTTTCGTCTTGGTCGGAAGAAAGCCAAAATTCTTACGTCGGTGCAATCCCAGCATCGATGAATCACCTTAACTCAGTGCCTAAGGCCTTTCTAGGGTCTCAGCTGAGTGATTCGACCTATACATTTCATCTAAGTCAGAGAAACCCAAAATTTCTTGCGTCGGTGCAATCCCAACATCGATGAACCACCTTAACTTGGTGCCTAAGGCCTTTCCGGGGTCTCAGCTGAGCGATCCAACCTAGACCTTTCGTCTAAGTTGGAGAAACCTGAATCCCTTGTGTCGGTATACACCCAATATCGACGAATATCATTTCGGTTGGCGCCTGACTCTCGGTCAGGACCCATCAATGCAGTGCGCAGTTGAGGACACCCTCACAAAGCTGAAGACTCTCACAGGTAAAGAAGCTGCACCCGCAGATCCCACTCCCTCGTCTCTTGCTCGCGACACCTGTGAGTGGGGGGCATTTGTCGGCATTACAATAGGGGAACGGATAGCCTCCTGGAGGGAGGGATGTGCCGAGCCAGAGGGAATCCTGGGTGATGCCCTCATCACCCTGGAAGGACCGCTACGCCGTCCCAAGCGTGAAAATGGCGAACTCCGCAAAAAACCCCATTCTACGCCCCATTCATACTCATGTGAAGGGAAAAATAAGGGGAAACTAGTCCCCAACCTCTCTAGCACCAAGAAGACCCATTTAAACCCCAAAAATGCGATCAAAACGTAAGATCCGGCTCACACCCCAAAACATGCTCTTTACTCCAAAACATAAAAATAACCCTGCTCGGCTCACCACGGCCTACAAAGCTCACGGGAAAGGAAGTACGCGAGTTAAGGATCCATCCCCCTACCTCCACCGAAGATTTCACGCGCTGAAGATGCCGATCCGCCAAGAAAACGCCGTTAAAGCCCCGCCAATTCACGAACTCACCACAAGCTCCACCGCCGGCTACCGCCTCTCGATCCTCACCCATGCTCAGTCGCTCCTCGCCCACGTCGCCTCTGCCTCGCCCCCGCCTTGCTCCCTCGGCCATCGGAGAAGAGAGGGGAGAAAGAGAGAACGTGAGAGGGGAGAGGGAGGGAATGAGAGTGAGGGAGAGAGAGGGGGAGAAAGGGGGGTTTATATATAAAATCCAAAAAATATGAAAAATATTAAAAATAGGGAAAAATACTCTCCCTGATCCTCGAAAGACGCATAACACACTGGTAACATCCTGGAGTAGGAGAACGTAATGGTTCACCCTGTATAGAGTTCCATAGGCTCAATAGAGAAAAATATGCATAAATCACAAAATGCTCTCCGGGACTCCCAAAAGTGATCCGAAACTCAAAGATCCTGGTCTGAAAAATATCTGAAAAACCCAAGACATTACAACCGCACACTGCACAAACCGCAATACAACTCCACACACCGTTGCACTCTCGCAGCGAGCACACAAACCACAAAGATTCAGCAGAATATTCTGAGGATATATAGATCTAACTGTCCAAAGATCAAGCTCAAATAAACATCAACTCAGTAAAGCTTAAGGAAGGGCTATAAAAGCTTCTCTTCATGTCGATGAACTCATTGCAAGGCATTTCTTTGGATTTCGAAGTGATGAAAGTTAGATTCAACACTTCGCCCTTGAAACGCCGATCCTCTGAACTCGATGACGGCGCTCCAGCTTCAATAGATGATGTAGATCGACATCTCGCTCTTGGATCCTTGATCTTCTAGGTTGAAATCAGGTGAAGAAGGGGCAAGAATGTAGTCCAAGTTCTTCCTTCTCCTCCTTCTTCTTGCACAAGAAAAACCAAAACCCTTAGATGATTTCTCCAAAATTCACAACATGTATCTATATATCAAAGAGAGGGGATAAAAGACATAAAAACCCCTTCTAGCATGGTCTAAAAACCTCCCCACATAGTTGTGGACGTCGAAATTTATTATGCGACATGTACGTCTCGGCACTCGAGAGCAAGTTGAAGATGGAAAGGCCGAATAAATCCTATACCTTCTCCAAACAGGATGAGCACGTACCTGATGGTCTGCCATCCGGTAAGAAAGTCCCTCAAGCAGAAAAGATGGCCCCGGCTCCCCAACTGGCAGTGCCAAAGGCCGAATCAGGAAAAAACTTGAGAATTTGGACACGGGCTCGGCATGCGCCAGAAATCACTCAAAGTCCAAGGCAGGGACTCAAAGGCTTCAAATTAAACACCCTAGAGGTGATACATTACAACTGAAGTATTACGGGAGGGCAAGTGTTCATCTGAATCACCGCGAAGCCGAGACGGAATCTCTTGACACTTAAACCGGTGTGACCTTGCCCATCTTATACTTAAATCGACGCGCCCCTACAGCAAGCCTAAACTGACATGCCCTCCTTTGGCCATCTACCTTGTGCGCCCCTTTGATGCCAGTGAATCAGCGCGCTAACTTCATGTGGGCTTAAACTGGCGAGACCCTTGGCCGCACCGGTTTAACCCAATTCAATCCCATTTGCCAGCCGATGCTCTGTTTTACATCAGTCTGGCGGGCAGAGAACATTTAATGCTGTGAAGCTTTGTCTCTGCCTCCGTTCGACAGCACAGAAGTGGCAACAGCGAAGCAAGCATTGATGGTGGCAGCAGTAGCAGATCCCTAGGTAAATCTGTGAACATCTCATCCTCAGGCGAACGGTAGCCTACGATGTGAACCAGCAGTAGCCAGCGCAGAATGTCGACTTCAGACTTCGTTGCGGATGAGGTGGAGGTGGCGGGAACTCTCCCCCGATGGCCATTCTATAAAACGGCAAGACTGAGAAGGAAAGGGGGTCTTCTGGCTAGTCTATCTCCCTTGGCTCTCGCTACTCTCTCTCGGCTGGTTCGGTCAGTGGGTAGTGGAGAAGAAAAGTCTAAAGTTTCTCTTCCTCTCCCTCTCTAGCTCCCTCTGGGGCTGAGTCCATTCGAAGAAAGCTCCACCAACCTGCGCCCGTGAGGTGAAGAAAAGGGAGAGGGCTCGGGTTGTGTTCTCCTCCCATCGTTGTATCTTTCCCTCTTTGCTTCTGTCTTCCTTTGATATGGGGTAGATCCCCCTTCTTCAACGCAGACAAAGCAAACAAAGTCTGCCGATTCATCGAATCCCTGAGACTGGACGACGGCTCTCTATTTATCCTCCAAGACTTTCAGGTCTGGCTGGTATCGAGCATTGTCGGTTGGATGGATGACGCGGAAACGCGCAAGCACATTGAAGCCTTGATCCTGATCCCGAAGGGGAACGGCAAGTCACCCCTCGCCGCCGCCCTCGGTCTGTGGTTCGCGTTTTTCGATGGCAGACGGAAAGCAGAAGTCTATTGCGGTGCGCTATCGATGGCGCAGGCACAGGAAGTATTCAATCCTGCACGGGACTTCGTAGATTCACAGGCAGCATTCAAGAAACTTGGCGTTACAGCGCAAAAGAAGTCGATATTCTCTGCAACCGGTTCTCGATTCGTTCCTGTCATCGGTCGCGGTCGCCACGGAGCAAGGCCATATCTAGCAATTCTCGATGAATTGCATCAAGCAACTACTGCCGACCTGTACGGGACATTTAAGACCGGGTGCAACAAAACGCCGAACAGTTTGATGTTGACGATCTCGACTGCTGGTGTGGCATCGAGTGAATCACCTTGTTATCAGCTTCAAGTGAAAGCACAGAAGGTACTCGACGGCTCAATGCCAGACGAGCGATTCTTCGCCGCCATCTATTGCGCTGATGACTCTGTGGAATGGTCATCGGATGAAGCCTTGCGGATGGCCAATCCGAACCTCGGCATTTCAAATGATGCCGAGAAGCTCCGTCTCGCTATTGAAGCTGCTGTCCGGAATCCCGGAGAGCAGAACAACACGAAGGCGATGCACTTGAACATCTGGTCCACCGCTGCATCGGCGTGGATGAACATGGTGTCTTGGGGCAAGTGCTACGATCCCGATCTCACCGAAGATACAGTGCAGGGCCTACCGTGCTGGATCGGCTCAGACCTTGCATCAAAGCTGGACTTATCTTCGACAGTTCGCCTGTTTCGCGACGATTCGCATGGTGATAAACCGCATTACTATGCCTTTTGTCGTGCATATTTGCCGGAAGATCGCGTAAACGATCCAGCGAATACACACTATCAAAAATGGTCGAAGCAGGGGTTCTTGACAGCGACACCCGGCTCCAGCATCGACTACTCAGTACTCGAAGCCGATGCGCTCGCAGACATAGCCAAGTTCCAAATCAAGGAACTGGCCTACGATGCCCGATACGCCGATCAATGGTCTCAGCGAGTTAGCGATTCGTCGGGAGTCACCCGCGTAGAAGTCCCGCCGTCCCCCGCTGCACTCAGTCCCGCCATGAAGGAGCTAGAAGCTGCTGTTGCTGATGGTCGTTTTCATCATGACGGCTATCCGGTGCTGACTTGGTGTATGAGCAACGTGCTCACACGCGAGACTGCCGCTGGCAATTACACGATGCCGGACAAGGCCAAACCAGAAAACAAGATTGACTGCGCTGTGGCCCTCTTTATTGCGATGAATCGCGCAATGGTCTACATCGAAGCTGAAGCTCCCTCTGAAGACGTTTCTTCATACATCATGTTTGCTTGATATCCCCCCTTAAATGCCATTATTCGATAAAACTTTGACAACTCTGGATATCCGGACGGAGAAGCGCGGTCTGCTGGACCAGGGTTCAACTCCACTAACTTCGCTCATCGCATGGGCTGACGTGAGCGGAGGCCCCACGGCCTCCGGTGAGATGATTTCTGAGCGTACTGCCATGGCTATCAGTACGGTCTACACCTGCATCTCAATCCTCTCCGAAGGTGTTGCGTCATTGCCATGCAAGCTGATGCGCCGTACAGGGAAGGGTAAGGCTGAAGCGGTAGAAAACCCGCTCTATGATCTGCTGGCATACTCGCCTAACCCGGAGATGACGGCTTTTACTTTCTGGTCAACGATTGTAGGATGTGCGGCTCTCACAGGTAACGCATACGCGCAGATCGTCAGAGACAAAAAAACCGGAGTCGTCGAATCGATCTGGCCTCTTCATCCGCTGAAGACTGAACCTGTCAGAGACAAAAAGGGCGTCCTCGCGTTCAAGACCAGCGACGGAATGAAGGACGGAGCTACTCGCACCATACCTGCGAATGAGATTCTTCATTTTCCGTTGTTTTCAATGGATGGAATCAAGGGAATCGGGCCGCCATAATCCGCGACCGAATTTGGCCCGTTGAACACGCCCGCGCCGGGCGCAACGTTTTGCTCCCAAGATTTCGAGGTGCCGTAGCCCAGCACATGCATGAGCTCGTGTACCGCGGTGGTGTAGAAGTCGGTCGAGCCGGGAAAGGGAGCGGTGCCGATGCCGAAGTGCCAATCCCGCAATTGACCGCTGCTGTTGAGCGTATCGAAGGCGATCGAGCCGCCCCAGGGGCCAAAATCGGTCGGAAACGTGCCGGCGGCGCCCGCCTGGCCCCGGGTGCTGACAATGGTGTTCCAGGCCGTGGTGCCGGGGCGGTCGTTGCGCAGCAGCGAGCCGTCCATCCGTTCCACGATGGTGCCCTCGTCCGTGCCGCCGGGTATCAGCTGGTATTGCCAGGTAACGCCGTGATCGTCGCTGTAGATGTTGCGGCCGTAGGCAGGAATGATGAGACGAACAATAGGAGACAATTATCGTATTCAAAAGAAAAGATGGGTGACTTATAAATGGTCAACGTACTCCCCCCATTATATTGTGTATTTTGGAGTAGGTGATCTATAGACATCAGAAATGGATATAATATTCCTTGAACTTATTATACAAAAGTTGGTTAAGAGAGATTTTAGTTTCTCACATGCATAGAATATTACGTGAAAATCGTTCAACGAACAATGTGGCACAAATTTTCAATCCCTCACTTGAAGTATAGACTTGACTTCTACGAAGCATTCCATATAATAACTCAAGAATTAATACTGAGTGGAGATTTTAAATGGAACGAGAACTCTAAGGGTCGCTTTGTCAATGGGATAGGTGAAACTGGGGTGGTGTATTCGTCGGTTGCCACCCGATTTCACCTGTCCCGCTGTTAATCCACTTTGATATCACTTCGGTTAAAGGGTTAGATTAGGCTAAAAGTGGCAAAACCCATGGACTTTCTCATTCGGGCTCTGCTAGTCGAATACGCCACCCAAGGTCGGTTAAAATTTCTCCTCGAACGTTGTATTCTGTCTAAACTTATTCTAATATCAAAGAGGCCCTAAGCAAATAGTTGGTAGTGATCTAACATGAGACGTCTATATTGAGATATGTGAGAGAATGACCGTCAATGGAATGCACTAGATAACACCATGCTTTCATATGGTGTGACTTAATCTCTTATCGTATTTTTTTTACAGTTTAATCGGCTCGTTTTATAGTTTAAGGGGAGAATACTATCCTCGTATGACTTCATTGTGTGTGCATTCCGTACCTGAAATAATCTTGGAGTGTAAATTTTTCAGCAAATCTCCTTTTGACTAATGACAATGTCATTTAGTTTTCGGATGTGATTTCATTTAGGTATCTCGTTTCATTGTCTTCTTACTTTATTTTATGTATTTTTTTTAGATAAAAATATTTCAAATAGGAAGGGCAAGAGTCGTATGTCCAACTAGAGTACACGTTCAGATATAGTTATGTGTAATATTTTGGTGGATGAATATCACAAAAATATATGTCAACAAGGTCATTTCAAATCGCATGTGTGGAATGAAACCATCCTCCCATTAAATGAAGCAATAAAATAGAACCTAGATAAGTATAACTTAATGAGCATGTGAAAGAACTGAAAGAGGAGGTACCACTTGATTGAGCAATTGCTTGGTCGTAATGGCCGGGGTTGGGATGATGATAATAAAATGTCGATGCCATCTGATGAGGGTGCTTGGGTGGAGGTAATAACGGTATGTTAACATTTTATTGATACTATTTAAAATTACATAATTTTAGTTTTACCCATCTAATTTGTACTCTTCTCTCTTTGTCGAGTAGTCTAACGTTGAGTGCAAGACCCTATTGGGAAAGTTTTTCAAGTGCAAAGAGCAAATAGACATGTTGTGTAGGGGAGACAATGGCTAGAGGTATTCTTATATTCAACACCAATGTAAATGTCGTTGACTTGGATTGTCGGTGATCATTCGGGGACGATCGGTCACCCCCGCAGCAACAAAGTCCCGAGGATCCTAGTTGGGGCCACTTTGCTTCAATGGGCCTTGGTGGTAATGGGCAATATGATTTTTGTTTCTATTTAGATATAATTTTTACCTTAACATATTTTGTTAGTATGTTGTAAGTGACTTCGTTGTAATGCGAAATTGTTTTATGTTTAAATTTGTTTCTTGGTGATGAGAGAGTAGTAATCAATTTATTTCTTGGTGTAGTGTTGGTGATAAGAGACTAGCAAATGCACACTCACATAGTGTCTCTGGAGTTCACTGGCATTTTCGAAGGGGATTTGTGCAGACTTTTTCCCTTGCTCCTTGGTGCTAGATATTTTATTCTCAAGAGAGGTTTTTCATGCAAGTCGAAGTAATATTGTATTGATAAACATATTGGTCATTTGATGTTATTTTTCATGGTTTCCTTTATTTTATTTTATTTTGTTCCCAAAGGTTTTGTATGTAATGTCCTGGCAAATATGCTGCAGGAGATAAGAAGATTGTAAAATTTTTGATGACATTCGATTCTGTACTCGATTAATATTCAATGTAATAAATATTTTTTTAAATGGCAATATGCTCCATGGAGGCCCCAAGGCTGACATTGCATATGTGTGTTGAAACATAGGAATTGTTTGGCCCCATATTCCCTCTTCTGAAATATTTAAATTGAATAGATTATTGCGTCTAAAAGCTTATGTGATTACACTATCTATGCCAAATAAGTTATTAAGTTTAAAAGTTGAATATGTTTAAATGTTTATGTAAAAATAAAGATTAATGTGTTTAAATGTTTACGTAATTGCATGTACGTCTTGCCAAATCGGGACGGGACGGGCTGAATCGTGCGTTCTGTCCCGTCACAGTCACAGATCGGGACGATCGATTTGTGGGATGCAACTGGGACATTTTATTTCTTATTTTAAATTTTTTATTTTTGATCATCATTTTTTTAAAATTTTTTAACTGGTTTCACTCGGTTTCGACCGAAACCGATACTGATACCGAAACCGGTACGTATCAGTTTTGGAACTGGCCGAAACCGGTACCGAAACCCTTGGAGAAATCCTTAATGAATCTCCGATAATAGCCTGCTAGGCCTAGAAAACTTCTCACTTCGGTTACATTCGCAGGCCTATCCCAGTTTCTCACTGCCTATATTGTAGAAGGGTCTACGAAAATACCCTGTTTAGTAATAATATGCCCCAGAAAGGATACTTCTTGCAACCAAAAGTCATCCTTACTAAACTTGGCATATAACTGATGATCCCCCAATATCTACAATGCCATCTTCAAGTGTTCTTCGTGCTCCTCCTTGCTCTTGGAGTATATCAAAATATCATCGATAAAAATCATGACCCACTGATCTAAGTAGGGCTGGAACACACTGTTCATTAGATGCATAAAAGCCGCAGGAGCATTTGTTAGACCATAAGGCATTACTACAAATTTGAAATGTCCATACTTGCTATGGAATGCCGTTTTAAGAATATCTTCATCCTTGATTCGCAACTGATGATACCCATATCGAAGATCAATCTTGGAAAAATATTGTGCTCCCACAATCTGGTCGAACAACTCATCTATTCTCGGTAATGGGTACTTATTTTTGACAGTAAGCTGATTCAATTGGCGGTAATCAATACACAATCTTAACGAACCATCCTTCTTCCTTACGAAGACTACTGGGGCTCCCCACGAACACATACTAGGACAAATGAACCCCTTCTCAAGCAACTCCAATAATTGCTTCTTCAATTCCCTGAACTTCACGGGAGACATGCAGTACGGAGCCTTAGAGACTGGTGACACGCCAGGAACTAGATCAATAGAGAAAACTACATCCCTTTCAAGGGGAAGTCCTGGCAAATCTTCAAGAAATACATCTGGAAAATCTCGAACAATCGGAATATCCTTCAACTCTAACTCCTCCTTATCGGTCAAAGAGACCAAGGCCAATAATGCCTGACATCCTTTCCTCAACAATTTCTCAACCCGAAGTGCCGAAATAAGTGGCACAAACTTAGAATGTCTAACCCCAACATAAGAAAACTTAGGATGCCCAGAGAAAGACACGGTGCCAGATTTACAATGAACACCAGCCCCATATCTAGATAGCCAATCTTATCCTAAGATTACATCATAATCCTTCATCCTCATATAGACTAAATCAGCCTACAAATTCTGGCCACCAACCAAAACCTCACTAGAAGGATAATAATATTTGATAGCTGAACCCGAACCAATAGGGGTCAAAATTTTCAGTTGAAAATTCATCAATACAGGTTCCACAGATATAGACTTAGCAAAAGTTTGGGAAATAAATAAGTGTGTTGCTCCAGTATCAAAGAGAACAGATGCTGGCTTATCAAGAATAACGAGTGTACCTTCAACCAATCCACCCTCCTCGGTAGTTTCTGTCTTGGTCTCCTGAAGGGCTTGGAGCTTGCCTGGCCACCTTTGGCTTCCCTGTGGCTTATCCGACGTAGCTTGATCTGATAAAAGATGACACTCAGGGATATGATGGTCCCGGCTCCCACAATGTAGATAGGCGCTTAGCTCGTGCCAGCACTCCTCCATCTTGTGACCCAGACGATCGCAATACTTGCAAAGAGCTTTGGATGATGCGGCCGAACCAGCCTTCTTGTCATCACTTCTCGACTTCTTGTCCTTCCACGAACTAGACCCGCCAGTGGGCCTCTTCTTGCCATTGTTGGGTTTGAAATTCCCGGAACTAGTGGTCTGCTCCTTATTGGTGTTCCTTCCTCGGATTCGCTCTGTCATCTCCATGGTGTCTTCGAGAACTTGAGCTTTCCTCACGATCTCGGCATAATTGTGAATCTCCATTGGCGCCAACTGGTTGATATATTGGAGCTTCAACCCATTAAGAAACCTTTTGGCCTTCATCTTCTCTGTAGATATCAAATGTGGTGCATAACGAGACAGTGGGGAGAATTGTGCCTTGTATTCAGCAACTGACAAACTCCTCTACTTTAAAGCAACGAACTCTACTGCCTTCTTCTCTTGTACTCTATCCGAGAAGTATTTACTGTTGAAATGCTCTTTGAACTCATCCCACAACACTTGTCCATCACCTAGCATGGCTTTCACTGCTTCCCACCACGTGCGAGCATCACGTTCCAATTGAAAAGTCACCAAGAGGACTTGCTCCTGGTCACTACACTGCATAACCTGAAAAATCCGATCCATCTCCTTTAGCCAATGCTCGGCCTCGTTGGGATCCATCGAAACACCAAATCGTGGGGGATTCAACCCTCGAAAATTTTGGTGGAGATCACTGGCTCCATGGTGCGCTACTCCTTGGGCCACTTGCTGGAGGGCCCGAGTCAAACCTTGCACTGTAAGCTACATGTCCCTCCACTGAGCACGCTCAGCTGCCATCGGAATAGACTCCTATACATAGGAAAAATTAATTAGATCAACCTATCGAGATTTCTTTTAAAAAATTATTAATTGACTTTACTCGAGTCTCAACCCCATCTCACTGGGTTGGATCCTTAGACTTTAACAAAGTCACTGGTTCTATGATACCACTTAGGAACCTAGGGATTCAGAAAACCAAGGCTCTGATACCACAAAACTGTTACGCCCCTACACAAAATATCGGAACGCGGCCCAGCTCTGTGGGTGGCTAGTGCAGTGGCCGCCCAGTCCCCTTCAGCCCAGGGGTGTCGTGTTCTGTGGTTTAGTCTTCCAGAATATCCGTAGGAGGGGTGTCTTGCGGAATGAGTGTCCGCGTGGTTCTATGTGTTTTGCTGGTTCCGTATTAGTGGTGTGGGCCATCCCAGTCTACTTTGGAGTGTGGGCATTCCTTGTGTCTGGTTGCTCATGTCGATTGTCCCCACGAGAGTCCTGTGACTGTGGAGGGCATTCCCGCATGAGGGCTATGATCATGGCTAGGTATGTTGATGAGAATGGCATGGCATATCTAGAGGGGGGGTGAATGGATTTTCCCCTCTAACTAGACCAACAAAAAATTCAAGCACCAGAGGAGGACAGTCAAGACTAAACAATTGAACAATTCTGGTTAAGGCCAGCGAAAAAATCAAGTAACAAATAGTTAGTGTGCAGCAAGTAGAAGAACGAAACTGTGAGTGAATCAACAATATGTGCAGACATCATTACACAATGGGCTTAAGCAAATAGCTAGCAATGATGATATCCAATTCCACCGTAGAGAAAGCAATCTGGTACAAGGTGGATGTTTAGTCCGAAGACCACTTCATGCAAAGTGGGCTTTCCAGATAGCCCTAACATATCGTTCCAGTGCCACCTTTTAATATACCAGACGATCTAATATGAGAATGGGGATAGAAGGCAAGGATTTCAAATCACAAATGCATAGAGATTTTTGGGTGGTTCGATTGCTTCCAGCAATCTACGTCCACCCCTCACCTGACCAGGATGAGGCTTCCCTTGCGCAATCAAAACGTGGAACAATTCTAATACATTAGTTGATCACACAGCTTGTCCCCGAAGGAACACCCTCCTCCTTTCCTCTGAAAAAACAAAGGGAAACCATGCTCAACAAACTGCTAAACACAGTCCTGATTCTACCCTAGTAGAATCAGTATCACTGCGCTAAGGTACCACATGAGGACCCTTCCTCGCACCCTAGTTTTCAAACCAGATCGTGATCAGTTATGAATTGAATGCATCTCTGATCAGTGTAACAATGCACTATCGGAGAAGTACTAGGCAAACCGAATAAAAAAGAAATGACAGAAAACTGAACATAAACTAAAATATAGCAAAAGAGAGAACAAATGTAGCTCTGAATTAGATTTAAGAACTTTCTCTAATATGAATGAGGAATGTCTTCTCTCGAACAGGGCTGTGATCCTCTCTCTTCTTTTCTCTCTCCCTCTTTTTCTCTGACTCGTGAGTGTTGGCACTCAAAATAGGATCAATGGTGATCAAGTCATAGTAACGAATGATACGGCCCACTGAAGCACAGAGGCAGATGAAGATCAACATATTGAAGTCTTCTCAAGCTATCGGAACCTCAAGCAACCTGGTATGAACACCGGGGACATCACCTTAGGATAATCGAGATGAATTCACAACCAACTGATAGCGCGACCAAGCCCGCCTAATGAACCGGCACCGATTTTGTCTTGCCGCATACACTACACCCGTCGTCCGACCAAGGACAATGGTCTACCAGGTGGCCCGCCACCAGAATAAAAGACTCTCTTGAGGAGGAAGAACGCCATCGGCCCTTCATAGCAAGGAACTGGAGGCTCTGTCAGCAGAAGACCCCGATCACCTGACATGGGTTCGGTTTCTCACCATATTGGGTCCGTTAGCGATGAAATGATCACCCAGTTAGGGTGAAATTATCTCGGGTGTCATGCCACCCCGCAAGGGAGCTTCAAGCACGGGTCAGGTCGAGCAGGAAGCGTGAACTATAGTGCCGAAGGCCGTGTCAACGAAAAACCCGTGCGCTCAAGCCAAACACATGAGAAGTTCCGATTAAGGCTATACGTCATGTCGAGAGCCACGTCAGCTTCCCATCAAGGTTTTTCAAGAACCCCAACGAGATGAGTGATCAATGGTGACTTCCAGAACCATCCCCGGACCCACCGGTTAACTTACGTCGAGCGACCAACCTTGTACGGTGCGACCCTTAGCCCGACACCATCAATTTTGGCATACAAAGACCTGTGGAATCCCTTCCCCGATGCTGCAAAATTTGACGTGCAAAAAGGAAGGTGGGGCGTCTATTCCCCGCTGCCATCTTCCCCGGCATGCTTCACTGGACGCCGGCTTAACCTGCATTGCTATAAATAACTTGGCTCGAACAAGTAGAGGAAGGAGGGAGAAGAATAAAGAAAAGAATTGGGAGAGAGTCGTTCTGATTGCCGAGGGTGCTACCACCAATTAGAGGGAAGAGTGGGGGTTTCTTGGGAAAGAAGGCTTTCTCTGAGGTCTCCTTCCCCGTGCCACCGCCATCCTCTGCTCTGCATGAGCCTCCCGTCACCGGAGAAGAAGATTGTCAGCTTCTCTGTCTGTTTAGGTGGGTCGTCGTGGTGTCCCCCGTCGATTCCCCCCTACCTCTATCTTTCTCTTCCGTTCTAATGTAAGTGAGAAGGGGGGGAAGGGGCGATGATATGAGCCTGACCTCCCCTCCCTCACCATCCCTTTTTTTTCCTCTCCTCTTATGATTTCTTCGCTTGTCTGATGTTAACGGTGTCTGGGAACTCCTTAAAAGTTACCATGCCGTTACGGCAATCTATAACCACCTTGTGAGTGGATAGCCAGTCGGCTCCTAGTATAACATCATAATCTTTCATGTCTAAGCATATTAAGTTGGCAGGTAGATTCTTCCTTTTCACCATAACTTCACAATTTAGATAATGGTGTGTGATCTCAGATTCGTTTCCGAGAGGAGTTGAAATAACTAGATCTATCCATTCTGGTTCCATTAGTAATGGATCAACAAGCTTCTTGGAAATAAAAGAATGTGATGCACCAGTATCAAAAAAGACATGAGCAGACTTGGAAAATATTTTTAAGGTACTTTCCACTAGTCCGCCTTCGGCTTGCTCCTCCTCTTGAAGAGCTTGGAGGCGCACTTGCTTCTTTACCAGATGCTTCTCATCTCTGGCTTGATCATTAAGCAAGGGGCAGTCGGGGATCTGATGTTCACGGATCCCACAACGGAGACAAGCTCCTAGTCTCCTCCAACATTCCTTGACCCTATGGCCGGCCTTGTCGTAGTGCTTACACACCTCTTTGGAAGGTGTGGTAGTGATAGAGAAGGGCTTGTTATTTTTCTTGAATTTCTTCTCTTGGGAGGAAGTACCTCCATCATTGGCTCTCTTCTTATTATAGGAGGGCTTGAAGGTACTAGAGTTTGTAATAGTCTCTTTCTTGTCCTTCCCACAGATCCGGTCGGATAGCTCCGTGGCATCTTCTAATAGTTGGGCTCTTCGGACCATCTCCGAATAGACTTGGATGTCCATCGGCGCTAGTTGGGTGATATATTGAGGCCGAAGCCCATTGAGGAATCTTCTCACCTTCATCTTCTCAGTACTTACTAAATGCTTTGCATACCTTGACAGCTTAGAGAATTGGGCCTCGTACTCAGCCATTGATAGAGTTCGTTGTTTGAGTGTGGTGAATTCTGCGGCCTTCTTCTCCTGTACTTGATCAGAGAAGTATTTGTTATTAAAGGGCTCAACAAAATCCACCCATGTGATAGGATCTTGTGCCAATGTAGCTTCAATGGACTCCCACCAGAATCAGGCGTCCCTTTCCAATTGGAAAGTTGCTAGTAACACCTTCTCTTCGTCCGTGCATTGCATAACATGGAATATTCTTTCTACTTCCCTGAGCCAGTGTTCGGCATCTTCGGGATCAGATGAGCCAATAAACTTTGGCGGGTTCATATTCTGAAAACTACGATGGAGATCACTCGCTCCATGGTTTACTCCGCCTTGCGCTACCTGCTGTAGTACCTGTGTAAGGCCTTGAATAATACGTTGCATGTTACGCCATTGGGCATATTCAGCGGCCATGATCCTACAAGATTTTTAATAACTATATTAGTATATAAGTAACCAAGAGTTTAACTCCCTAAGTCATCTTAACCCATGGTTCTACCCAATCTCACCGGGTAAAAGTTTAAACTTATCATTGGACTTGGTTTGCAAGGAATTGAATATCCTAGGCTCTGATACCACAAAAACTGTCACACCCCGAGCATGAAAGGAACCCGGTATGCGCGACGAGTTATATCAGTTATATCAATCAGAGCATAAGTGTATTCGACACATAGATAGAGTGCGCAAAATAGAGATAACCAAATCCTTTATTCATAATAACCTTCAAGATAATTCTATTACATAAACCCAATAAAAGAACTAAGGATAATCTTGACTCAATAAAGGAAACTTACAATGGTAAACTCAAGAAATAGAGAAACGACATGACTAGATAGATGCTTCTATGACTAGATGGCTGTACGCTCTTTTACTCATTCCCATTCCCATCCGATTGAGCCTTGTCATCAAAGTTACCTGAAAAATAGGAGAAAACACTAGATGAGCGAATGCTCAGTAGGAATTATATCTCAAGCACAAGCTCACTTTAAGTAATTACTAGTTACATGAATGCAAGTATAGCTATGCATGTGCATACGAAAATGACTAGAGAGCGAGTGTATTGCAAGAGAAAATAGAAACAAACTGGCAAGATTTCAAGATTTCATGTGGAATATATATCAAGATGGTCAAGCACGTAAACATATCAAGTCGTGTCATGTGAATTAGCTATCATGTTATCTAGCAAGTAAATACACATTCCGGGTTACGCAAGTCTTATCATGTCATGTCAAGTCAAGTATGAGTTGTGGAATGTCAATCTAACAAGTCATGCACCTCGATGCAATGCCACACCGTGATCAATATAGCTCCCATGGGCACAAGTACTTTTGGGTGCTCCTCCTAGGACAAGATCGGGCCCTATATGCACCAGCATTGAGTCATGTATATTTTAGACTTTCACTATAGTTATAGCCAATATAGAGTTCCAAAGAATAACCATGGTAGGATGATAAGGTAGACTTCACGAATGAAGGAATTCAAGGGTAGAACTTTGAACATGTAGGACTTATCATAAAACCCTCATGGAACATAAGACATGCCGTGAAACTAGGTAAATGGCGCCCATCAGGCTGCCGCTATTTCAGAAATAGCACCCACACGCGTGGTCGCCTATTCCTGTGAACAGTACATGCTGGATGAAAATAGCGCCCAGACTCAGGTCGCTGCATAACGGTCCTACCAGAGGCCGTTATGTGCATAACGGTCCCCCGATAGACCGTTATGCATCGTTCATCAGTTTTTATCTTCGGAGGTCTTGGAGCATAACGGACCAAGACTGGTCTGTTATGTGGAGCATAACGCCCCTGTCTAGGCGCGTTATGGTCAGGTGATTTTCGAGGCTGACTGCCATGTCAGTCCCCTCGACGACCGTGTTCACCTCGAAGATCGTGTTAGTCGGTTAGCATAATGGACTCCTCCTCGTGCGTTATGGTTAATATAATGCTCAGGTGTAGATCCATTATGGTCTATTGACAGATGTTTGGCTGGGTATGGCAATTGATATAATGCGCCTAACCCTGTGCGTTTTGTGGCTATGACGGATGGGTCTTGGTCCGTCATATGCCCTCGGTCTGTGGTTAATGTGTTTTTGAGTCTGTGGGTATAACGCACCTACCCATGTGCGTTATACTGGTATGACGTGCCTATTGTGGTCCGTTACATGGCATTTTATTAGTGCAATTGTCTGTTGAGCATAACGCATATGCTCTGGTGCGATATGTTAGTATGACGCCCCTAAGCTGGCACGTTATATCATCTGTGTGTGGTTTTAGGTCTGGTTGGCATAACGCCCCTCCCGTGGTGCGTTATGTGGGTATAACGCCCCTATGCTGGTGCGTTATAGTCCTGCTTGTCGTATTGACCATTTGCTTGTTCTGTGTTGTGTGCCCGTCTGTCTTAGGTCCTTGTTAGGGCGGTGTCTGTATGTCGGTGGTTGTCTAGATTGGGCGGTCTTGGTGACTAGCTATGGTCTTTTCCTAGACAACGACAGTACCCTAATGACTCAATCTATAAGCTACCATTGTCCTTTTCTCTGGTTGCGTAGCAGCTATCTCTTGACTGTTGGGTGTCCCCTAGTAGTTGACTGACGAGTTGCTTTGCCCAGAGTGTTGCCGTCATCCGCCGCTCTTGTCCTTGTTGGTTTTGTTTGTTTGTGCTGCTGTGGTAGTGGATGTGTTAGTGTGTCGGTGTTGTGTCTAGTTTCGGTCAACCCGGGGCTACCTAGTGGTTGACAGGAAGCCTTATTGGGTCTCAGCAGCCTTGTCCAATTCGAGACATTGGTTCTGGATGCCTCGAGATACTATTTTGCCTCAGTTTGCATATCCAAGTGTGCTAAGGGTTCTTGGTGTCCCCTCAGGTCTCCATGTGCCATTTTCTCGGAGCGTCGTTTTACCGGGCTTAGGATTACACCAATTGGCGGCTTGTTCTTCTATGTGCGATGATCCTGACTCAAAGTCATAGGACTCAGGGACCGTTGTAGTTATAGGTCTAGTATCTTGTCCTGAGTCTATTGGTAATTTCCTGTGCTGCCTATAGTACTTCGAAGTACGTGTTATAGGGCACTCTTACCTGTATGTAGTTCGACACTTGTGTTTTGGAGTCCGTGTCTTGTGAGCCTTCACTAGTCGTAGCCTTACGGCAAGCTTCGGCGTGACTGCTTTTACAGCGGGGCACTTCTGGTTCACGGTTTATAAGCTAGTTTCCGTCAGCTCCCGCGGTTACCGCTGCGTCCTACGGGGGGCGAAAACTAGCTAGAGGCCTGGCTTAGGCAAAAGCCAGTGTGTGCACACATGGTCAGGGGCTTTGGACTGACGCCGACGGGCGTTACCCTGTCTACTCACTTGTGATTTGATTACTGTTCTGGTTCTGACAGTGTCTTGTCTCTGCCCGTCTGTAGGCATCGTAGACAAGACGCTAGTAGGCGCAGCATAAGACGTCAGTGGACGCAGCTGGCTATTCTTCAAGTGTGGGGCACTCCAGTCACGTGACACGTGACTCTTTGCGATACCCTTCGCAGTTCTCTTCTCGTTTCTCATGCGTCGTGACCTTCTGGGTTAGCCCTTTTTGTGGCTGTACTCAGGGTCAGTGTCTGCCGCTTACACGACGTTCAGGTTGTGTATGTGGCAGTGTGTACGACGTCCTTATTGTGTTGTCCGTCGTCTATGTCGGTCGTCTATCTAGGTTTTCCTAGGCTTTCTTGTTGTCTTTACAGGTCTTCATTTGGAGCCTGGCGTGGTGTTGACAGTTCGGTAAGCTTTTGACTTCTTTAGTTCAGAGTTCACCCTTCTGTCTTTGCTTGTTGTAGTGTCTGTTCGGTGTAGCATCGGGAGCCGAGGTTAGTTCGGCAGTCGTGCTCATCTGGTACGACTTCTTCCTTCTTCCTGTTAGCTCCCCTAGCTCTTAGCTTGCTCCCTACTCCTGCTTCCTCTTCTTTTACAGCCTTGTAGTTTAGCTTTCCTGCTTTACTACTACCTGATGTTTACCTACTGTTGCCTACTATTTTTAGCGTGTTACTGCGTGTTTTCCTCGGTGGGGATCCACGTGACCCCTACTGAGCCAGTGACAAGAGGCTCACCCCTGCTTTACAGGTGGTGGCCATTCGTTCGGCTTTCGTGTGTACCTGGGGTGCGTGCTCGTAGTGTCTAGTAGTGGCCAACTGGTACCCTTGTCGGGCTTCCCCCGACTTTCTGGTACGTCTTTTCTTTTCTATCGACTGTACTTGGCCCTTGTTGTCTTTTCTTTGGACTTGACTCTGGGCTATAATTGTTAATTTTAAAATTATTAATTAAAAAGTAATTTTGTTTCTGCTACTTTAGCAAACCGATTTAATGAAATATTATTGCTTACTGCTATATCTGTCAGTTCAATGTACCCCATGACAATCTTTTTTCCCTTTAGGGGCTTTACCGCCCTTGGGAGGCCTCGCGGGTTCCAAGTGATATCAGGTATATTTGATAGTCCTATCGGGTATATCTGGTATCCGGGATCCGGGACATTACACCGACAATGGGAGGTGGGCGCTCGAGAGCGGCAACACCTTTAATAAAACCTCGAGAAAACCCAGGAAAATCGTCGGAGGGAAGACTCCAATAGGACTAGTTAGAGGTGCACCGGGGGAGGCTTGGCTAGAGCCGTGCCAGGCTGGCACCTCAAAGGGGCTGGGTGTGCCGGGTAAGGAAGGGCCAGGGTGTGCCACTGAAGGGCACAAGGGCTGTGTCGGGTGAAGAGGGCAGGGGCGTGCCGGGCAAGGGTCAAAGAGGCCATGCCGGTGAGCAGGTGAGCCAAGTGTGTGCCATTGAAGGCATATAGAGGGTGTACCGGGCAGAGGCCACAGGGCCGTGGGTAGAGGGCGAGGTCTAGTGGGGTTGAGAGAGAGAGAGAGGGTGCATCGGTGAAGAGCACAGCCGGGTGTACCGGCCAAGGGAGCGTGTCGGAGAAGAAGGGGGGGCTAGTGCGCCGGCGAAGAGACCAAAAGTGTGCCGGACTGAGGTGGGGTTACCGGCGAAGGCAAGGGCCAAGGTGTGCCGCTGAAGAGGCATATTGGCGGGGGTTAGCTCAGGGGCACGAAGGCCAGGAGTTGACCAAGTGGGACGAAGCCGGAGAGGGGAAGAAGCCTTTGGGGGCTCTGGGCTCGGCATGGCTGAAAGGGAAACCTCAGTTAAGAAAGGGGAAGGTGGGGGCTGAGTGCTTGAAGAGGCTGGAGAGGCACCACTCTAGCCGCAAGGAGGATGAAGGTAGAAGGGCCACTATCCATGATCAAGGGACCACTGACGAGGAAAGAAGAAATCATCAGGGAAAGAGGAGGAAGCCACCAAACGCGTGCACGAACCCAAACAAACGGGGACAGTGGGGAAACCCATAGAGCAAGGATTCTCATTCATGAAGAAAAGAGGCCACAAAGGGCCATATACATTCCAAAAAAAAGAACATGGAGTAGGGGGTACAGCAATGGGAGGAGGAAGAAAAGAAAGGGGAGGAAGAAATGAGGGGAGCTGGGGTCGAGTAGGGGCGACGAATCCCTGCTCTTCCCCACTCCCCTGCTACATCTCTCTCTTTCTCTCTCTCTCCCTTACTCTCTCTTCTCGGTGGCCGTCAGAGGGGGACCTCCTTCTTCTTTTCTTCTTCTTCTCTTCCTCTTCTCTCTTTCTCTGTAGGGGGCACTTCTTGTCTATGTCTCCTCTCCTGTCTCTCTATGTCTATCTGTCTGTTCGCCAGTAGAGGAGGGGTTTTTATACCCCAACGGCAGCGGGCGTTGAGCGCAAGCGGTGGAGGCGGGAAGGAGGGTGCATTGATGTGGATTTGACTTCCCCTCGTCCTCATTGACAGAGGAGTAGCCTGCGTGCCCTCCTCTCCGGGCGACACCTCAGACAGGCCACTGCGCGCCAAGAATCCATAGGGCATGGGCATGAGATCTCGTCTACTGGGGCGTGCCACTGGAAGGCTGGAACAGTGTGTCGCTGGAAGACACGGCAAGTGTGCCACTGGAAGGCCACCAGGGCATGCCGAGGAAGTGCTGCAAGAGTGTGTCGGGCAAGGGCACCTCAAGTATGTCAGGGAAGACCCGCCAGGGTGTGCCGCTGAGGGCTTCACGGGGGTGTGCCATTGAGGGCACCCCTGGGGTGTGCCGGGGAAGACCCACCAGGGTGTGCCGCTGCGGGCTTCACGGGGGTGTGCCCCTGAGGGCACCCCTGGGGTGTGCTGGGGAAGACCCGCCATAGTGTGCCGCTGAGGGCTTCATGGGGGTGTGCCGCTGAGGGCACCCCTGGGGTGTGCCCGGGAAGACCCGCCAGGGTGTGCCACTGAGGGCCTGGGTTGGGCGTGCCGCTGAGCGACGACCAGGCTGGGTGTGCCAGTGAAGGGGCGTGCCGGCCAGGCTGGCGGTGCACCGCTGAAAAGGCACCAAAGTGTGCCATTGAGGGCTGACCGGGGCGCCGTTGTGACGCGTTTAAGCTCGTTACGAGCACAAGTTGTGGTTTATTTGATTTTCTTCGGGGCCCATAGATTGTGGGCTCCCTGGTAGTTGATTTCTCTTCGCAGTCGTGACTCCAGAGACGGCTTTACGGTAGTGTATGTTTGTTCGGAGTGTCCAGATGGGATGTCTTCTCTGCAGCTTCTCCAGTTGAGGTTGCTGTTGATGCTAGACTGGTTGGGACATATGGACGTGGAATTTTACCCGTCCAGAATCGGCTGCAAGTAGGGGTGACCAGAGTGGTTGCCTATGGAGGGTGCATCAATGGAGGTGTCTAGTGCACTTGGGGGAGCACTGGCGGCATCAGTGGCTATGGTGGCCGTTGCTGAGTCGTCGCCAGACTCGGCTCTGATGGCTGAGGCAGAGTGTAGAGTGGCAGAGGGTCGACAAGGTGGACAACTCCCCGAGATGATTCACCCTGGACTTCAGGTGGCTTGGAAGCTGATGACTGCTCTGTCTTCTCCATCAGCTGCTTATTTAACAAGTCTATCTCCTGTCGGTATCTCTGGAGTAGCATTAGGACTGATGGGTCCATGGTTGTAGTGCTGGGTATGGACTCTGTTGCTTCCTCGGACGTACCCTCGGGCAAGATGTCAAGGAGGACGCCATCTTCTTCTTCCGCCGTCACCACATTGGCAGTCAGGACAGCGGCTTCATCATTTTGCTGGTGGTAGATCAGGGGTGACATCCTCTGTACCGTATCAAAATCTTCAGCCTCACTTGGCTCCAGAGAATAGAACCATTCTAGCACGGGGCCATCCAATGATCTTCGTAAAAGGTATGCCAAGGATGTCTTATCATTTTGCTAGAATGAGGATTCATATATGAAATCCTTGAGATGGATGAAGGGGTTGCCAGTGCCATTGTACCTTTGGTACGAGGGCATTTTAGAGGGAGGGAGATGGAATACCGAGAGGACCGACAGGGAGACCTCAGGAGTGGACTTTTCATCCACAATTTTCTTTAAATCCTGAAACTGCTCAACCATTTTGTTCAACTTATTAAGGAGGGATTGGGTGAGCGCATCAGATGGGGAGGGTGAC
Source organism: Amorphophallus titanum (assembly GCA_024336825.1). Classification (NCBI taxonomy): domain Eukaryota; kingdom Viridiplantae; phylum Streptophyta; class Magnoliopsida; order Alismatales; family Araceae; genus Amorphophallus; species Amorphophallus titanum. The sequence goes on along the minus strand of JANBPO010009603.1, from coordinate 54,363,195 downwards.
GCTTGCCACTTAGGAGGGAGACGTCTCTCGGAGACCTGAGAAGGGAACCTTAAACGAGAGGGGTATGGCAGCCTGCCAATAGATGGACTTGGCTAAAGTGGTGTATGAGGATTGGCCGGGGTTGGAGACTGTAAGGGGAATTGGAAAGAGGGAGGCTGTTGACTCACTTGCCCATGAAGCGAAGGAGAAAGAATGACCTGTGTCAACTTTTGGAGGGGTGTGGTAGCCGGAGTTGGCTCCTGGGGAGCGGGAGAAATAGATTTCCCCTTCAAGATGGCCTGAAAGTCTCACAATTGCTCAGAATTGACCTCCGAGTTACCAAGGACACCCAAGTTGGAGGAGATGTCCTGGGATGGCGATGGATACCTAACAATACCCAGCACTTCATGTGAGGGCTCGTGGGAAGGGCCTACATCCATAGCATGGACATGTGGCTCACCTGCTTGGCCTGGACCCAGGTGGTACCCCTCAAAAGACCCATGGGCAAAGTCATGCGTTTGGGACTCATATTCAAAGGCCCCATCCTCAAACTCCTCATAACCGTATCCGATCATTTTCAAAACTTTGCTGGAATGCAACAACATACACCAACAAACAAATAATAGAGATTGTCAAACAAGTGGATGCTTTTACGCCCTATTTTTATTTTTCATTGAATGAAAGAATGTGATTTTTTTAACAAATCTGAAGTTCACATGAAGCAGGAAGGACCCTAGTTGAAATTTTGTTCACTGGCATGTCAACTAAGGTCACTCGTCTCACTACGAATGGGTTAACTAACTCCAGGGAACTTTAATGGTACAACTGGCCCAGTGAACGAAGAGGGAATCCTTCATTGTCGGGGACTTACGGAGGTCCCGATGAAGGAGATTCGAGTTCGTTGAGAGAAATTCTCAAATGGAGAGTCCTTCCTTCATCGAGAGAGGGTAATCCTAGAAAATGAAAAAAGGGGGGGGGAAGATGTCGATGCAATATAGTGTTACTATATAACAGAAATAAACAAAACACAAACAAAACAGAAAGGACAGGGGTTATGTAGAACAGAATGGAACTGAACAATTTTCACATAATGGAAAGAACAAGTCCACTAGTTAAGACGCGCCTACATAAAGGCTGACAGTTAGTAAGGGCAATGCTGCTGAATACACGTCTGTCCACGGAGACACGTATAAAAATATAGGTCTAGGGTCCCAGACGTGTTCTTAGACTGAAGCCCGCTATTCCAGAAATGACGGAGGGAAGAGCAAGATAAGATTTCCACAACTTGAACACATCGTGATATGGCAATCACAGAATAAATGAACTGCTCGAAACTCGATCTCCTTTCCACAACACGTAAATCTCTCAATAAATCACAAGGGACTATGGGTGAGTGCACATGGTGCACAAAGGATGAAAATAAATCTGTTAAAAGTGCTACTAAGAGCATGAGTATAGCGCGCGCGGGCGCAATAATAAGGGGCATACGTGGGTGCCAAGTGGAGGGGGCCACATGGGTGCCGAAAAGACATAGGTAACCAAAAAAAATAAATAGAAGTCCCACCATGATCGCCAAGAGATGTGTGATAGAATGTAAAGCGTGAGCTAGAAGGGGGGATGAATAGATCATGCCCAGTTTAAAGCAATTTAAACTATTAAGCGATGAAGTCCCAGTCATAGTAAAAAATCTTTCTAATAAGGCCACGGAGAGAACCGATGTATAGAAGCTAAACTTGAAGAAGAAGATGTAAAAAGATTGTTATCGAAGACCTGATGAGCTTGTACCACAACCAAAGATCACATCGAGACACCACATAGATAGGATCAGCCAAGCAAACTACATAGATGAGACAAAGAGTTTTTAAGGTGGTTCGATTGCGATCTACAATCTACGTCCACCCCTTACTCCACTGGAGTAAGGCTTCCTTGCACAGAGCAATAAGAACTGCAGACTCAGTATGCAACAACTGCTGCCTTACAGCCTACCCCGAGGAACACTCTCCTCGATCTTCTGATAACCAGAAGGAACATTAGAGAACCAATCTCCCTTCCTTTGCACACAACAAAGGGAACCCCATGAATTGCTCCTAGCAATTCACAAACTAGAGGATCATTCCTCTCTTGCTCCAAACTGGAGGGAACCACAAGTAACATTCCGTTACTAGCAATCGGAGACAATCTCCCTTCCTCTAACAGATCGTGGAGGGTAACAGACGGGAATTCAGAGATGGAAAATAGAAAACAAAGACAGCAAGATTGTTGCCGATCAAAGTAGCATGGAATGTTCAGAAATTAGTAGACCTTTATGTTGAAAAGATTGTGGCATTGCATGGAATTCCTATATCCATTGTGTCAGATCGTGACCCACATTTTACTTCTGGCTTCTGGCACAGCTTTCAAAAGGCGTTGGGCACAGAACTAGATTTTAGTTCAGTGTATCATCCTCAATCTGATGGTCAGTCTGAGAGGATTATTCAGACATTAGAAGATATGCTGTGATCGTGTTGCCTAGATTGGCAGGGTTCGTGGAGTCTATTAGAACTCCAGTTCTGATAATGACAATCTACGAATCATGCTTAATCTAAAATAGGTAAACATCTCAATCAATTCTATTGTATGTCTTTGTTTCACAACATAAGTTGTCTCATAATCATTCAGGAGCTTGCTTGCATTTCTGGCAATTAAGGTCCGTGCATATCTTTGAATCAGCTTAGTGCACATCTTAGTTAATATGCATTTCAATGCCCGTGCACTCACTGTTCAACTTGGTGCACATTTCAATTCTTATGCTTGCTATGGTCTAAGGTCTATGCATATCTTTGAATCAGCTCAGTGCACATCTTAGTTAATATGTATTTCAATGTCCATGCACTCACTGTTCAACTCGGTGCACATTTCAGTTCTTATGCTTGTTAGGGTCTAAGGTCCGTGCATATAAGCCATCCAGCATACAAAATGTCAGTGCATTATTTGCTTTGTGCATATTATCTCGGTGCTAGTATTGACTTGGTGATCAAAAGTAAGTGCAAACACTGTAGAAAGTCAGTACATGTTCTTATATAGTCCGTGCAGAGTTTTACTTCAAATACAAAGTCTGTGCACTTATCTTGCAAGGTCCATGCAATCCTTTCTTAAACACAGCAAAGTCGGTGCACGCTTTCTTTTGTCCATATGAACTCAGTGCAATCTATTGCATTGGGCATACGAAGTCTGTGCAAGTTTTACTTTGTGCAAAATATAGTCGGTGCACATTCTACCTTATACATAAGGTCAGTGCACGTTCTATCTTATACATAACGTCTGTGCATGAATGCTTCATAAAGTCTGTGCACGTTTACATGCTAGCTGTTGTAAGGTCCGTGCACATTTTTCATCAGGCATATTCAAGTCAGTGTATCTTTGTGTCCCTGTGTGTACAAGTCTGTGCATACACTGTAGCACACTCGATTAAGGTCAGTGCATGGTGATGTTTGTTGCATACCTTGTCCGTGTACATCTTTGCCTCACACATTTTCAAGTCCGTGCATATTTGCCTTGTACTAAACAAGGTCTGTGGACATCCCTCGTTAGGCAAAATAAAGTTGTTGCATAGGCTGTTATAAGTTTGTGCATTTCTGCCTTGTGCTAAATAAGGTCCGTGCACACTCTTCCTTGGGCTATAACCGAAGTTAGTGCATCGTTGATTCATGACCTAACCAAGTCAGTGCATTCCTGCACACTCCATGTGTGAACTTTGTATACATATCATTCGTGCACACTGAATTCTGTGCACTTTTGCATTAGGCAGAGCAACATCTGTGCATTTGTTTGTTTCATCTAATGTGTCATCTGTGCACATGATAAATCAAGGCTGCTATAATTCTTACATTAGCATAAACCGTGACCTTTCAACTATTTGATAAAATGTCTTGTGACTTATTGGCAGGGACTTAAAACTACACGATATCAAGATAGAAGCTCTTGATCCAAGAATGCACACTGCCACGTGGCTAGTCACCATCATTTGAGATCTGACACGTGGATCTGAAGTATTCACTCACGATGAAACCTCTGGGTGGGAAACTTACTTTCTACGTGCCTCCCTCTCACGAGGCTTTAGATATAAATAGTAGACTCATTCGTGTCGCACGCTGATGATGAAATTTGAAGATTTGAGATAGAGAGAGAGATCTAAGAAGTAAAGGGAATGTCAGAAAGTTGCTAAGAAAGGAGAAGAGAGAGTTTCCTCTGAAGACTTGTTTTGAAATTGCTCTGCGGAGCTACAATTGGTTTTTCCTTTTGTTCTTGTATTTTCGTTTGTTCTTTCCACCTACTCAGTGTGTTCTTCCAATCCTCTGGTTTGAGGTTGGGGCTCCTCCTGTGGACTCAGGAGAAGGGAGAATGCGTCTCTGGTTTGCAAGTGGCGGGTTGTCACTTGTGGTTTCCCTCTGATTTGGAGGAAGGGAGACTGTGTCTCTGGTTGCTAGTGACGGAGTGTCACTAGTGGTCCCCTCCGAGTTGGAGGAAAAGAGGAGAGTGTTCCTCGGGTTCAAGCTGTTAGGCAGTGATTTGTAGGCAAGCTGTGAGGCCTAGCAGTTTCAAGCTATTTGGCAGCAGAATCCACACTTTGGTTTGAGTGTGGGGTGGATTTAGGCCTGAGTACCGAACCACCTAAAAATCTTCTGTGTGCATTGGTTGGATTGCTTGCCTTATATTCATGGTAGATGTATGACTAGGATCATTCATCTAATCTGTTCAGATTTCATTGAAGTCACAGAGTGGTTAAGTGGTCAAGCTAATTGTGCCAGCTAAGTGTTTGAGTGTGAGCCTACATAAGATTAAAAGTGGTCACCTGCCTAATTCAGTCTGACCAAATCGATACAACTTATTTCTACAAGACAAATTTATAAGCCGAAACGATGATTGGAAAGTTCCCTTGGCTTATTATTTATTATAGACGAGCAGAAGCAAGAGATGTCAGTGGCATCAAATAGATAAGAGTTTCAAAGCAGGGAATGGAGGAGCGGGACTTCTCTGTACAAAGCATGGTGCATTCTTACTCGGTGGTTGTCGAGGATTAAACTTTGTCCATACAACTTGTTAACTACACGCTCAGGCAGATGGGTCGTGCCAAATTGAAGGTTGAGCCAGCTCTATTTAAAACTTGGATTGTGAGCTCCTCCTCCAAAAGTCAACTCAACCCAGGCATTTGAATTTGGAATTTACTGGGCCAGATTGCAAACTGGTCCCATCAGATTTGCATCGCTAACGACCACCACCGTCTCATGCAAATGTGCTTAAACGATAGGCATGCTTACATGCAAGCCAGGTTACGTTAAAACTTGTACTCTGCAGGGCCAATGTCGATATCGACACCCACATCATCGCCACTCGTTCTACTCTCCTCTGAGCATTGATCATAGTTATTTATGAAATGTAACCGGAGATGATGCATCGCCATCAAAAAAAGTTCATCCGTTTTTTAAGAGATGATGATTTCCCTACGCTCCCACAGGAAGGTGTGATTCCAGGTTTAAGGTTCGACGCATGCTCTTTTAAGAGTGTTGGTACAGTCAACATTGATGCCATTCACAGATCAGGTTGTCCTTGTAGTTTAATCCCCATACAGGAGCGACCGTGCCCGGGTCCTCTCCCATGTCTACCCCATTTAAGTACTAACCATGCGAAAAGAACTCATGCAGAATGTGACTTCAACTGCATTCTTGATGATCCTAAGAGAAGAGGTGGTAGAGCCTTCTCATGGAATCAACCCAGGGGGGAGTTCAAAGACTTCATTTGATTCAGCCGATCCTCTGGACCTCGGTTTCACAGGGCAGCGATTCACTTGGTGCAACAATAGAGGGGGTCAAGGTCGAATCCTACAGTGCCTTGATAGAGTGCTCTGCTCTTCGAGCTAAGAGATTCCTTTGCCCTGAGGCGTGGGTCAAGCACCTACGCCTGGGGTCTGATCACTGGATTTTTGCTGGGCAATCTGATAAAGCAGGTCCTTCTCCCTTCCATTTTAAGAGATTTTCGAGCCTCAAACCAGAGGTGGAAGAGATTGTGAGGGATCCTAGAGTCCACCATGCTCCCACAGGTTGGGCTATGTATAGGGTATATACCAGACTCTCTACTAAATGCAACCTGAGGAATTGGAACAAGAATAGAATGCAGAATGTCCAGGAGCAAATAGCAGAGCTCAATGCAGAAATTAATATCTTTAGAACCCGGAAAGCATAGTAGGACTCTCCTCTTCAGAAGAATCCCTCCTCAAAATCAAATTGCCAAATTCCATGAACTTTGCAAACTTTAAGGGATCAGGTGGAAACAAAAGGCGGAAGCTCACTTGGCTCAAAGAAGGCAATCGCAACACCAAATTCTTCAACCTGGTTACGCCTAACTGAACAAGCAAGAATAGAATTCTGGAAATTCAGGATTCTAATTACTGCCTAATCGAAGGATAGCAGAACATATCTGAGGCACTCAAGAAGCACTTTTCTGATGGGTGGACTGCTAACTGGAACTGCCCTTGGCAAGTCAAATAAACCATCAACCTCAAGCAACTCAAAAAGGATCAACAAAGGTGGCTAGAAAGGGACATCACCGTTGAACAAATTGAAGCCACCAAGCTCTTCTACCCTCTAACAAATGTCCCAGGCCTGAGGGGTTCCCTGGATTCTTCTATTTCAAATATTGGCACCTTCCGAAGCATGATGATATCGAAGCTCTGCAAGACTTCTTCTATGGCAACTACCTTGATAGGGAATTAACCTCCACTTTTATTGCTCTTATTTCCAAGACTGGAAATCCTAAATCTTTCAGAGACCTAAGGTCCATTAGCCTCTACAATGAGTTTATAAAATCATTGCTAGAATCCTTGTCAACAGGCTGAAGCCAGTCATGAACCACCTTATCTCCATAGAGCAATCAGCTTTTGTACAGGCAGAATTATTGTCGATAGTATTTTAGTTGCATAAGAGGTGCTTCATCACCTCAATCTCGATAAGCACACCAGGAGTCTTTGTGCAGTGCAAGTGGATTGGAGTAGGCGTTTGACAAACTAGAATGGGGTTATATTCTTAGTGTGCTCAAGAGAATTGAACTTTGGAAGTGGATAGGCTGGATAAAGTTCTGTATCACAACTCCATCCTTCAACACTCACTAATGGGGTGTCTGGTCGCTGGTTCAAAGCCACCGGGGGCATAAGGCAGAGGGGGCCCTCTCTCCCCTTATCTCTTCATCTTGAGCTCCAAAACACTACCACCTGCTCTACATGAAGGCATCTCCTCCAAGGATAGTTGTCAAGCACAGTTGTCAAGATGACAAGGCAACCTAAGGCAGTCATGGGGAGTCTTAAGCACAAAGGCAATAAGACTTCCGCCTAGGCAACACCTTGGCGCCTCTTTAAAAACTAAAAAGTATATGGAAGTAGTCTTGGACAACTCTATTCATCTCCTCACGACTGTGCCTCTGAAGATCAGGTTGAGGTAATAGCCTTTCTTGAGTTTTCGGCTGGTAAGCCAGCCTTGCAACTTGAGCAGCTTGGTAATCCCTCCTGGGATACCAGAACACATTAGCCTGCCTGGCACAGACCCTTGGCTTATACGGAGCAGCAGCGGGAATAGTCTCCTTTCTTTCTTCCTCTTCTTTCATCTGGAATCTCCTGCCCCCAGCTCTGGGGTGTTCAATAGCAATGTCTCTTTCTTCATGGGCCGGTGCCGAGCCCTGAACTTTCTTTGGTACCCATATTTGCTTGAACCTAGCCGGCTTGGGTGCCAGTGGCTTCTTTTCTTCTCTTTTCCAGCTGGCCTTCCTGGTGGCCAGCACTTGGAATCAGTTGTTTGTAGGGATCGCTGGAATAATGTGGTCAGTGAGTGCTTCAGTCGGGCGATCGTTGAGGTACACCCGCATCCCTCCGACCACCATTGATTTTCCTGACGTTGAGAGGTGACCCTCGGGTACAGCAGCCCGAACTCTACGGTAATTCCTCCTCTTCCTACCAGCAGTGGCAGGGACAGCAACTCTCTTATCCAGGTGGTGGACAAAGCAGGAGACAATAGCAGGAACAGTCACTGTTCTCTTTTCTTCGTCCTTTGGTGCCTTTGAGACCTTTGTTATAGCAACCTTCTCAGCTCTGTCGTCGACTTCAAGCAGGTCGATGAACACTAGTCCCAGATAGTTGGGCAGACCCACCGCGGGGGGCATGGATTCGAACTCAGTTGGTACCGCCAGGTACCCACCATGGACGTGGCCATCGACCACTTGTTGGCCAAAATAAACAGCAATCAGTCCGATCTTCATCGAGATTCCTTCTGTAAATAAGATTAACAGAAAGTTAGAATTTTGAGAGAGGCCGCCGGGCCTCCTACTTTGGCAAAAAGATGAAGGGAGACTCGGTCCCACCGGGCATGCCAAGCTTGTGGATGCAGATTTTCTTTCCTTTTCCATTCTCTCTCTTTCCTTCATGTTTGTTCTCATTTGATTTATTAATTAGGCGTGCCAGTCACCGTGGTGACAATTTTATTATGCGCTCGATCTGACCTTACCAGTCGATTGTTAGGTTCGGGCCTGGACCGGAAGTCCGTCATACCATAAAGACTATAAAGTTAATTACGCCCTTTCTAAGAAGGACAACCCTTGATTAAATGTCAAAGTAGGAGGCCTCGAGAGGTGGGTCAAATATTACTACCGCGCTTGTTATTATACAGGAAAGAAGTGACGTATAAATAAAAGATTCATTTTTGATACGTTAAAGCAAAGACATGGCTTTTATTATAATGGTTCGACCAAACTTATTCACACGGACCGAATCCGGCAACATATCCCCTTGGCCTCGGACTGTGCCAAGTGGGAATAGGAAACCATCCACACAGAGGCGGGATGGAATCCGGGGAAGGTTGGGATGTATCAATGTCCACATGCTGATAAAAGGGACAGAATTGAGACAATATGCACATGTCAGGGTGATCAACACCCCTATTCCCCTAAGAAATGGAATTAGTAGAGACTGTGCATAAGCAGGGCTCTACCGATTCAATGGGGTTCATGATATCAGAGGAAATTTTGGCAGCATCTCCCCCCTATTCTAGACCATGCCCAAGGGAGATAGGCCATTCACCAACGGAGTGCCGGGATGAAAGCCAGAAGGAGGTGGGCGCCTGACCCAGAATCCGAAGAGATCAAAATGTAATGACCGCTATCCACAATTGTGGCATTAGTTAATGTTCCCTCGGGGACCAACGGAGAACATGCAGTGGCAGAACTCTGTAGGTCCATAGGGTTAAAGATGGATCCGACCCCGACCAGCTTAATGTAGGGGTATTCCCCATTAATCTACCTCCTGTGGTTTGGGTGAAGACCCTTTGATTCTCTCCTCTAGGGCATGGTGAGGGAATAATGGGCTCATTAGGGTCTAATATGAGGAGCTTCGGATGCAAGGTTCTCGATGCGACATGAGTCGACGCAAAGAGACCAGAGCGGGTGCTTTGGACGCAGGCAGCCTCGGCGCGCTAGGTGTTCTGGTGAGGAGGGGCCTTGGCGTGATGGATATTTGGCGGGAGAGGATTCGGCGCGATGGCCTCTTCTGGCGTGGTCAGGGCCTCGGCGCGGCAATCCCCGCGCCGAGGGGAAACGGGTGCGCCGAGGGGATTTGGCGCCGAGAGGCCGAAGAAAGGGTTTCTAACGGGGCTCTATTTCAGAATTGCAGAGGCTCAGAGGGGCTTAAATCAGAGGAAATTTAGAAAATCTAAAGGCTTGAAATGAGGGATTTCTGTGAGGTTTGATGCTGTGTAGGCACTTCGAGGGGGATTATTAAAGGGGGGCAAAGCTCCTCAGACTTCAAACACCACTGGAGGCTGGGTCTGATGTGACAGACCTTAACCACATCTGTCCTACAGATCTCACTGGGAAATCACGAGATAGCCTGTCTCGGATTCCCAGAGTAATTGCAGGGCATCGAGAACAGCATAACAACTTCAAGGATAAAGCGGTAAGAGTAACTAGCTATTTCTTCGAAATAGATCATGTTCCCAGAAGCAGTAACGCCCTGGCCGACGCCTTGGCAAAATTGGTGGCAGCTATTAAACTCCCGCCTGAGGGTGAAGTCGACATCACAGTCAAACACAAAAGACTGATGTCGGACTCACTCAAAGGCAACTCCAGTCTCACCGTCTACGAGGCCCAAGACCTTAACCAGGACACTCCTCCAGAAGAAGAAGATTGGTGTGAGCCCATCATCAAGTTCAAGAAGGGGTGGCTCCCTCCTGACCGGGCTCAAAGGGTCCAACTACTCTGTCGGGCAACACCATATGAGTTGATCGGCGACTCCCTGTACCGACTCATCCACGAGAAGGACAAGTCCATTCTCTTGAGGTGCATCTCCTTAGACGAGGCTCGAGCTATTATGCACGAGGTTCATTCCAGGGTGTGCGATGCGCATCAGGCGGGAGACAGAATGAAGCACAACATCAAGCTCAAAGGCATCTATTGGCCTACCATGTACACGGGCTGCAACCAGTACACCCGTACATGCCATCAATGCCAATCCTTTGGCCCGGTACCCAGATGGTCTCCCAACCAACTACGTCCCACAGGCCCCACCTGGCCATTTACCGAGTGGGGTATGGACATTGCGGGACCTTTCCTGCCATCATCCAAGGGCCACAAGTATATCTTGGCCGCCACCGACTACTTCTCTCGCTAGGCGGAAGCCCTTCCCCTACAGGAAGTCATCAGCGAAGTAGTAGCTAGATTTGTCTGGCACAACATCATCTATCGATTCAGTACTCCCAGTCGCAAAATCTCTAACAACGGAACACCATGCAAGAACAAGGATGTATGCCAACTGGCGGTCAAATTCCACATCGACTGGAGAACCTCTTTGGTCTACAACCCGCAGGCCAATGGTTTGGCCCAAGCCTTCAACAAGACCCTCTGCAAGTTCCTGGCTAAGATTGTTAGCCACCGGAAACGTGACTGGGGTGAAAAGGTCTTCGAGACGTTATGGGCCTACCGGATGATCTACAAAACCCCCACGGGATGTTCGCCGTTCTCCCTCGTCTACAGAGCGGAAGTCGTCATCCCTATTGAGATCCAGTTAGTGTCGTACCGCGTGGCGGTACACACTAGCTTGACCGACCCTGATGAAAATGAATACTAGAGAAGGTTAGAAGAGCTTGCCGACCTAGAAGGCAAACGGCTCAAAGCCTACAAGCACTTACAAGTATACCAGGCCCGCATGGCGCGAGCCTTTGACAAGTTCATCAAGCAACAAGCCTTCAAGCAAGGTGACCTCGTCATAATCAAGGAAAGGGAAGTCATGGCAAGGTGCTCCAACGGCAAACTTCAGCCGAATTGGCGAGGCCCATACATCATTCGCGACGCCTACGATGGTGGGGCCTACACAGTCGTTGACCACAAAGGTCACAAACCATTCCCGCCTCTCAAAGGCAAGCACATAAACCTGTATTATGCACCAGAACATGAATTTACATGCCACCCAGACTAAGGCGCACATCCTCAGCTACAACCAGCAGAATCGATTTTCTCTCATAGAAGGCCAAACCAGTCACTACTTCCAGCTCCCCTCCACAGTCAAGCAACAGGGCTAGCTGAGCTCTCTCAGAACCACCGTCAGGCACTTTCGGGAGCCAGTCCCCCACCTTCATCCTTGCGACAACAGAAGCAAAGACGCCTCTACACCAGCCACATCCCAGTCGTTAGGCTCTCAGGTAAGTAAAAAAAATCACAAAAATAGAGTTAAAAATAGAGATACCCCGGCGGACCCAGTCGTCCCCATCTCAAGAAGATGACTGGGGGGAAAAAGGCCAACAACCCGGCAGAGGTAAAGACCCGAAAGGGTGCCTCAATCAAAATCAGGAAACCCCACGACGTGAAAACCCGCAAGGGCTCGTCGAAAAAATCTAAAGGGGGTCGGCTCTGGCGAAAACCCGAATGGGCAGTAGAGCCGATAATGAGAAAATGCCTCTCTTCCCACCAGTTAGGGTGGTCTTTAAGCCACTCCTCAGTAGGCCACGGGACTCTCCCATTGCTGGTTCTCGATCAACACTCATTTGCAGACCGTCAGCTTGACACTTCCCAGTCATCCCCGTATCACCCCACCCAGCTCATTTACCATTGACCTCTACCCTGTCATGCCGGGTCGACAGGTCCCGATCCCTATGTGACGTCTCAGTCACCATTCCAACAAAATCCCATCTCAGTTTACCCCAGACCTTTGTTGGTGTACGCTACTGCATTCTGCGCCTCTATAACTCAAAGCCTCCAGCTACTAGTTAGCCTCGGTGTAGTCACCACAGTCTCAGTCAAAATCTCAATTCCTTTCTGCCATCTCTAACACGCCAGTCATAATTCCAATTGTACCCTGCCATGGTAGCATGGCCTCCAGTCCCATAATTCAATGGCTTGCAAGAGCCCTTAGTGAGGGTAAGATCACATTTGGCCATCTACACTTCATAGTTTAGGTTACGTCCCAGATTCAAAAAAAATATAACAAAATAAAACGGGGTTAAAAATAGAGATACCTCAGCGGCCTCAGGCGATTCCCTCCACGGGATTATTGAGGAGAAATATTTATAATTTCTTTTTTTTCTTTTCTTTTCTTTTTTAAACCCTCACCTTCTCTCCTCTCTCCTCACTCACGTTTCTCACTCCCTCCATCTATTCTCTCTCCTCTCTTCTCCTCTCCCCCGGGCGCACGACCGTGGTGGAGTTGGATGAGGTAGTGACGGCGTGGAGTTGACCTGGGGCGCGATGGTGCGAGAATCGGAGCATGGTGTTGACATGATCTTGTTCTGTGGATTCGAAGCCTTGGCGGGGTTTCTGTCATGATTTTCAACATGGGTTGGTCATTTTCGACATGCGAGATCTTCAGTGGAGGTAGGGGGATGGATACTCTACCTATTTCTTACTTTCCCTTGCAATTTCAAGCCGAACGGTGTGCGTTTCAGCGGGTTTTCCCTTGTTGGGGTAAAAAATCATGTTTCAAGGGTGTGAGCCAAAATCACCATCCCAAGTGATGGTTTCTAGTTTTAATGGTATCATTTGAACCCCCAGCTTGTCGAGATTCGATTCCCATCAGTTTGGCTGTAATTGGCCGTGATTTGGGGCCAGTAGTAGGCCGGTTGCCCACGTGAGTCAGTTTGGGTGGATTTGTGAAAATTGCATGTTTCTTAGCCGTTTTGTGGTTTGTTTGATCCCTTCTAGCTTGTGGAAGGTTGATATTAAGTTTCTGGATGTTGCCCTGTCATTTGGGAATGATTGGGGCATGGAAAGACTGGGTTTTCCATGGATCTATGATTTTCACACCGGAGCATGGTAGCGGTCTACTAGTTACACGGACCATGAGAAGGCGGCCCTCTCTGGACTGCTATTTGGTGCCATAAGTCGATTTCGATTTGCAGTCTCGCGACCAATCGTAAGTTGGTGGTAGCGGCACTCGGGAGACCGTTACCAGGCTTTTTATGTCGATTTAGGTATGCTTGTAGACGCGGTTATCTACCTGATCACTTTTAGAGGACGCGGCCGTCTGGAAGACCGCGTTCATGTTGTGATGGTCGTTGGGAGACCGCCTTATGTTTCTTCGTTAGGGTTATGTCGGATTGTAAGTCGCGGTCGTGTGACTGACTGCCTCTCGGAGTTGGGAGAGCACCTTATGTTGTGCCCATTATTGGATGTCGTGGACGTCCTATGAGGGCTGTGACCATGTTATTGGGTGTTCGACAGTGTCATAATTCTGAAGTGTATGCCATGTTATTTTGAGAATGGTTATAAGGATTGATTGGTCTCTAGTCAACCTGGTTGTGACCCAGTGGTTGACACGTGACTTCGTGAATGTCTCGGCTATCTTGTGAGGATTGAGACTGTGTTTTGGATGCTTGGAGGAATTGTGTTACCTCGGTTTGCATGTCCATGTGGCTAAGGGCTTTGGTAATCCCTCATGATCTGTGTTTCCTTGTTATATGGAATCGAGAGTCTGATGTGTAGCCTAGGGGCCGAGGACTAGTGTTTTTCCTTGATTTATGACTTAGAGACTAGGCTGATTGACGACGTGTTGCCATCATGTGCAATGATCTTGACCCGAGTCATGTGACTCAAAGATCGTTGATTTAGCAGGTCTAGTTGGCTGTCCTAAGTCTGGTGGTGTGGCGCTACCTTTTGTTCAAGTACTTGTGATAGGTACACGTTAGCCTGTCTGTACTCCTGGGTTTTCAGTCTCTGTGCCTAGTGAGCCTCCGCTAGTGGTAGCCTGACGACACTTTCATGTGTCGGTTCACCTGGGAGTGGTGGCGGGGCAGTTCTCGATAGAGACTATTCGTAGGCTGGTTGTTGTGGGTCCGTTTGTCTTGCCGTTAGAGTCCGATGGGAGGAGAAAACCAGCTAGAGGCCTGGCTCAAGGCACACATGATCAGGGGCATTGGACGAGCACCGACGGGCCTGACCTTGACTAGTCACGCATTATTGTTATTCCTTGGTTCCTTGTTTAGTGCCTCAGTTATCACGTTCGAGGCGAGTGGGAGACGCTTGATGCACAGTGTAAGATGTCAGTGGACGCATCTGGCTTTTCTTCTAGTGAGGAGGTGCTTCTGTCATATGACACATGACTTGTGACTTTTATAACTAGATTCTGTCACTATTGACGTGACTTGTCAGGTAGTCTACGTTCGACTTTACCTGAGGTCAGTGTAGTGTACACGACGATGAGATCATGTATGTATTAATGCTTCAGACCACGTGTTTTTAGGTTGGGCTTTTGTCTCTGTAGACGAGCCTGCACGACTGAGGTGTCGTGATGATGTCCTGGCTATGTAGCCGGAGTTGCCTTATATCTGTTTGGTGACTCTTGATTATGTGTCTGGGGATCCGCATCCTTATCAATTAGTAGTAATTTAGAGGGTTGAGGTTTGGTCGGCTGTCATGTTTTCATTCAGTATGGATTTCCTCTTTACTTTTACCGTTGTTCCTACTCCTGCTGTTGCACTTGTTGTTGTTACCGCTTTGGTTCGTGGTGGGGATCTGCGGGACTGATAAGTGTGTATTTGTACATGTTAATTAATGTTATAATACACTTTCATGAGCTTTAATATGCATCATTATGCATTTATCACACTTAATTTTTATTTTAGATCAAAATATTTAATTACCGACATTGATGGTCTCTCTCCTTCCAAAGGAATTCT
The DNA here is from genome assembly GCA_024336825.1 of Amorphophallus titanum. Lineage (NCBI taxonomy): Eukaryota > Viridiplantae > Streptophyta > Magnoliopsida > Alismatales > Araceae > Amorphophallus > Amorphophallus titanum. The sequence continues at coordinate 54,348,040 of JANBPO010009603.1, read as the reverse complement.
TCACTACAAAGAGGAGATACTTAGTTATGCACGTAAGGATAATTTCTTAAGAATGCCCGTATACTGATGACAACTCGGAAGAAGCAAAGCACAAAAGTCCTGTTTATTCTCATTGTTTGTCCCAAAGGCCCTTCCATGTAGTTTCTTGGGTATCTTTTTACTCTTGCTTTGCAGATCAAATTGCATCAAACAGATAATAAATGCCTACCTACAGCTATAACCAATTCAAACAATTTACGCAGAGGATCACAAGCAATCTGCTTATCTCTGAATATTTTTCAGATGCAAAATTTAAGTTAAATGTGACATACATATGTATTTTCTTTTTAAAGCCTTTCTCCATTCAATACTATCCCCTTGATTTTTACTTTAATCAGAAGTATTGAAATCACCGAATAGCAGAGAGTACTGCAACTGCCATAGTGTGTTATCATTTGCAGCTGAATTCCATGACCTACCAGAAGGTTGATCTTAGTCTTACTCAAATAACGAACAGAAGCCTGCATTGCTTAAAAATAAATACTTGAAAACTACCTGCAGACCAAGCCAGCAGCCACCAAAGATCTCATGTCCAGGAAGCTGAATATATGGATCAGGACATCTTGAGGCAGTTGCCTTGTGCCTGGAAAAAGCAAACTTTGAATTGTAGATACTACATAAACCAATAAAATAAAGGTTTCTTCAGTTAACATCTTTTTCCAGTCCTTTATCAGTATGGGTTTTGGTTCAACCTGCTCATATTCATCAAGCTAGTTGACATATTGCTGAAGGTGCTTCATCTCAGGACTCATCTCCTTGTGGACAGGCAGCGGAGTCTGCCTTCTCCGATTATGAGTGGGTACCCGGATGACTGGCTGTGTTTCAGTAGTATGCCATACCGACTTTACTGGGGTGGAACCGGCCTTGGAGCAACACCTCAAACAGGTATACCCGGTGTTCTAGTGGCAGGTGTTCTTCTTTTGGCTTTAGCTGGCTCCGACTGCCACCCTTCCTGGTCCTTGAGGGGAGTAAGGAAGCATGCTTCATACATCCGCCGGGTACATTCTTCAATAGCCTCAACAAGTAACTGCTGGTATACAAAGATCATATTGGCAGTCAGCCTCAATACTGGAGATTCATGAGGGTGTGGAGGATCCACTTGATTCTCCCTTAATTGCAGCTCACCTTTCTTGAACATACTTTCCATAACATCCTTGAAAACATAGCAGTCTTCTATGGCATATCCCAGTGCCTGGTGATACGGATAGAAGAGTGGATCATCTTTCTTCGCAACGTCGGCAGGCCTCTTCACCTCGAGCAATGTTATTTTGTTGAATTTATACGCCCAATCAAACAGTGCACCAGTCTTCTCCTTGGGGAATGAGTATGCTTTCTTCATCTTGTTTCTTAGAGAGACACCCTCCTTCTTTTCTGCTGCCCCTGATGGCGGAGGAGTAGCTGCTGCTTTGTCCTTTTCTTTTTACTGGTCAAAGGTTTTGAAGTCAACCATGTTTGATTCTGTATGTGTTGGTCGCCGATCAGTAGCCTTACCTTTCTGAATGGCAGGAGCATTAATGGTCGGACGCTTGGATAAGAAGGTCTCAACCTCTGCAACCACATTATTCAATCGGTCGAATGTTCTGACATCCGCCCCGATCATCTTTTCAAGCACCTCTCTTTTGAGGTTCTACTTACATATCTACACAACATCTTCTTGGTGCAGAGGTCGCCTGCATCTGATGGCTAGATTCCTCCATCTTTTTATGTATTCTAGAGCCGTCTCATCCTGCCTCTGTCTGGTGGAATATAGCTCAGCCATGGTAATTTCCCTTTCTGTCACATGAAACCTATCTCAAAACTTCCATTCCATATTAGGCTAATCAGTTACTGACCTGGCCGGGAGGCTAGAATACCATTCGAAGGCCAATCCCGTAAGGGATGAACCAAAGAACTTCCGCAGATATGTCTCATCAGTAGCCAGGTCCCCCATGACTGTTGTGTAGTAGGCTATGTGCTCCCTGGGAGAGCCTTGGCCGTTGAACATCTCAAATTTTGGCTACTTGTTGACGCCCGGAGGTAACCTCTTTGCAGTATAATGTGCTGGATATGGCACTTTTTAAACATCATAAGTACTAGAGTCACCATCACTCTTCTCAGACAACTTCATCTCAACTATTTTCTCTATCATCAGCTTACAGCTGGGTCCACAGGCTCTGGAAAGAAATGTGCCTGTTGTTGGGTAAAAGGGGTCGTCATGACCGTAGCGTGCAGAGTGGGTTGGGCTGCCGGCACGGTGGACTACACTTGAGTTGCAGAAGGCTGGGCTGCCACATGCTGCAGGAGGGGTTGACACGAAGCCTTCCCGAGATCAGTATGATAAGAGATGGCGGGAATGACAACTTCCGTCAAGCTAGAAATCTCCTTTGCTAGTTCAGCATGTTTGGAAACTGGTGTCTGCTCATTCATCTCATTCAACTACTTCTTAAGGGACTCAATCTCTTGTTGGTACCCTCTGAACATCATCTGGATCATCGGATCCAGGGTTGTGGGGATGTGCATTTCTCCCCGGACCTGCAGCCATGAGATGCGGGTCCTGCGCTTTCCCTGCATTATTCACCCATTTTTAAGCATTTAACAAATTAATTCAAGCATTCAGGAAATAAACATAAAAAAAGGGAAAAAGAAAAAGAAAAAGCAAAAAGATTCTTTTCTCTGTGAGATGGACAGTACTCATAGGACCACACATCATCACATACGGTCAGAGTTAGGCCGCTTATGGATAAGGGTTGTGCGGCCTGTCTTGGGTCGCAGGACATTCGTATGGCCCATTGAGGGGCGCAGGTTCTCTGTGCGGCACACTAATGGCCGCTCTTCGTATGTTGTTTTCCAAGTTATGGGCGGCCATTCCTGGGCCGCAGGTGGTTTGAACAGCCTGATAAAGGCCGCATGATCTTTGGACGGCACCCTAAGGACCGCCTCTCATATGTCGATTGGTAAGAATGGTGCGGCCGTTCCTGGGCCGCAAGAGTTTTATACGGCCTGATGTAGGCTGCATGAGTTTGTGCGGCCATCTATGGACCGCCCTTCCTATGTTGGTTTGCAAGTTTAGCACGGCCATGCCTAGGCCGCAGGAGGTTTGTGCGGCCCTATATAGGCCGCATGTTCAAGATAATACAGGCGATTATGGACCGCACAACCGTCATCTTCCCTGACGACGGTGACGGCCCTCCCCGCCGGCGGGAGCCATCCATAGGCCCCCAACCGGTTCCTAACCTTCGAAAAAGAAAACCCCGCCCCTAACAAGCATGCAAAATTTTAAAATGACAATGGGGGGGCGGTTTTGGAAGCCTACCTCGGGGTCCCGCGTGACCCTCCCCGTCGTCACCGGCTCAGCGGCGGGCTCCTCCGCGGCCTCCTCGGCCCTCTCGTCCGCCACGGGCTCCGCCGCGGTGGTCCCCTCCACGACAGCGGGCGGCACGGTCGTCGTCTCCTCCTCCACGGTGGCGGGTGAGGCAGCCGGCGTCACCTCCTCCATGGGAGACGGTGGCGGCTCCTCCTCCCCGATCAACGGCGGTCGGCGGGCTTAGATCTTGGTCCTCATCGTCGGAAGTAAAAGAGAGGGGGTGAGTAAGAGCGGGTAAGGGAGAAGAGGGAAGGGGCTCGGTTGCATCCGGACACCCTTTGCTCTCCCTCTCCTTCTATCGGTTACGGTGGAGGAGGGAGGGAGACGAAGGGTCATTTTGCTTTAAAACTTCACAGGGTTGTGCGGTCATACAATGGACCGCTCTTCTTGAGCGGTCTATCATGGGCCGCACATCAACTACTATCGCCTTCCGATGTCCTACTATAAATGCGGTTGATTCTTGACCGCTCTTGTGTTTAAGTGGCTCCTTGTGGACTGCTTGTCTTTGGAATGCATGTTTGTGAGCCTTTTCTATGCACATCATGTTTATTTGATAAATTTGGTTATTTTAATAATGTTCTCTGCAAACTCTGTTAACAATCTGTCTTGTAGCATCATCACCCACTCACCTGGTGGCCCACCGTTAGGTAAGTCAGGTAATGTATTTCGTTTCCTATGTCCCTTAATGCATTACCATATGGTATTAAGCTACATTATCTCGAGGATCAGTTGGATACTCGCGTGTTCCAGGATCTGATGTTCCCCTTTAATAAAAATAGGTGATGATCTAGGTGCAAGCGTTTAACCTCTGGATAGGCCATTGGGTTGGGAAAATCATGAGGCGACGGATCTATCCTGCACACCGTGGTTGCGGATAGTGTCCTGATCTTGATTATCCCCGGTCCAGCATAACTATTCTCGAGTAGTTTATATTTTATTCATTCTTTGCATTCGTTTTGATGATTTCTTTACTGTAGCCCCGCATGCATCATGCTCATCTTTTGAGCATTCATGACCCATGAGTTGTCCGAGAATGTCCCGTCAGTAATGGATGGCTATGTGTTCAGTGTCTAAGTAAGAGGAGCAACTCCACTCAGAATTGGAAGGTTCTCTCTGGTCTATTCACTTGCTTTGGTTGACTAAGAGTCATCCGTCTAGAGTTTTAATTCATCTCTTTATCGATGTTTCTGCCTGATTTAACTCCCTCATTGGCTATGGATTGTGTCCCCCAATGAGGTTGCCTCCTTTTCATCTTGCCTTTAGTTAGTTAGTTCCTCAAGATGGGTGTCGCTCTTCGGTTTGGTTATTCCTGGTGTTTGATTTAGAGTCTTCCGGATAGTTCTCCCTACTTGTTGGTCAAGAAACAGGTGTCATTTTGCCTTAACGCCCACCTTTCAGTCTGCTCCGCTTCATCTTCGCTTCGTCTCCATGTCCCCTGTCACTTTCGCTTCACCTCCGCTCGCTCCCCTCCAAAGAGGGCGTTAAGGAGAGGCATCTGTTGACACCCGTTTTTTACCAATAAGTCGAACCATCCCTCTTACTCTCATTAGTTGATGCCTCGAGTTGTCCGTTGTGTGTCAGGATTATTTTCTGGGAATATTTGGGCTTATTTTGTGGAAGGCCTCCCTCGGGCTGGGTCCATTTCAATTCAGGGCTTAATGGGCCCTGGAATTGTGTTTTTCCCATTTTATTACAAATTTCAGCACCCCCAACACTTGTGCGGCCCATGAATAGCTGCTCATGCAATCGGTCAATGATGACCCATATTCCATCTTGTCCTCTTTTAGATTTAGACAGACCCATAATGAAGTCCATGCCAATATCCTCCCACTTTCACTTGGGAAAATCAAGAGAGTGTAACATACTGGCTGGCTTTTGATGTTCAGCCTTGACTTGTTGAGACGTGAGACAGCGATATACATAGTATGCTACCTCCCTTTTCATGTTGGGCCACCAAAAAATTCATTTTAAGTCTTGGTACATTTTGTTAGATCCGGGATGAATTGTGTACCTTGATTTGTGGGCTTCTTCTAAAATTCTCTTCTTTAGTTCTAGACAATCTGGTACACAAGTCCATTCCCTGAATAATAGTCTTCTATCTGATGCTACCTTGAAGTCTATCCACTCTTCTAGCTTATCCTTGATTTCTACTAATGCTGGATCACTGTCTTGAGGTCCTTGAATTTTGGTGAACAGATCTGGCTGTATCCTCATGTGTGATAGAGTATACCCCCATTTTCCTGCTCCGTACTTATCCCAAGTTGAGAAAATTACTCTAGCAACTTTCATTCTTGAATCATACAGTTGGCCAATAAGGCTCTCGACTTTCGACTGAGGGCATCAGCTACAGGATTATCCTTTCTTGCATGATATTGCATTGTGAAGTCGAAGCCCTTGAGATACTCTAGCCAATGCATTTGTCTCATGTTTAATTCCTTCTGAGAGAAGAGATACTTGAGACTCTTGTGATCGGGGTACATGGTGAACTGTTCTCCATAGAGATAGTGTCTCCAGATCTTTAAAGTAAATACTACTGCGGCTAGCTCCAAGTCATGCATCGGATAGTTCTCTTCATGTTTCTTCAGTTGCCTAGAAGAGTATGCAATGACTCTCCCTTGTTGCATTATGACATACCCGAGGCCAATATCGGAAGCATCAGTATATACCTCGTACTTCTCTCCTTCAATATGTAGGGCTAAGACTGGAGTAGTGGTCAAGTGGTCCTTTAAGGCTTTGCAACTTCTTTCACATTCTTCATTCCACTCGTAAGGTATCTCCTTGCGAGTCAGCCTTGTAAGAGGAACACCAATCTTTGAGAAGTCCTTGATAAATTACCTGTAATAGTCAGCTTGACCTAAGAAACTTCAGATCTCGGTTGCATTGGTTGGCCTTCCCCAATTCTTCACAGCTTCGACTTTTACAGGATCAACAGAAATCCCATCATTTGAGATCACATGTCCTAGGAAAGACACTTCCTCGAGCCAAAAGTCACATTTGCTAAGTTTAGCATAGAGTCGATTATTCCTCAATATCTGTAATGCAATCCTTAAGTGTTCTTCATGCCCTTCCTTGGTTTTTGAATAAATCAGTATATACCACAATAAATTGATCCAGATGAGGTCTGAATATGATATTTATCAACTGCATAAAGACTATAGGGATATTTATTAGTCCAAAAAGCATAACAAGAAATTCGTAGTGCCCATACCTGCTCTGAAATGCGGTCTTATGATTGTCCTCATCTTTGATCCTCAATTGGTGATATCCTGATCTGAGATCAATTTTTGAGAAATACTTAGATCCAGATAACTGATCAAATAATTCATCGACCCTTGGTAGTGGGTACTTGTTCTTTATAGCAAGGTGGTTTAACTGCCTGTAGTCGATGTAGAGTCTCATAGATCCATCTTTCTTCTTTACAAATAGCACGGGTGCTCCCCATGGGGAAGTGCTCGGTCGGATAAATTCTTTCTTCAAAAGCTCCATTAACTGCTCCTTTAACTCCTTGAGTTCAGCAGGGGACATCCTATAAGGTGCCTTAGAAATTAGACCTGCACCAGAGACAAGGTCGACGGTGAATGTCACTTCTCTTTGTGGAGGTAATCCGGGTAAACCTTTCAGGAACGCATCGGGAAACTCACGAACCACTTGGATGTCTTCTATCTTAGACTCCTTAACTTCTGTGACCGTCACAAATGCTATGAAAGCCACACACCCTTTCATTAAGAGCTTACTAGCACGGAGAGCTGAAATAAGAGGTGACTTGTTCCGACCCTTAGGGCTAATGTAGACAAGTTTCGAGAACTCCTTAAAAGTTACCTTGCCATCATGGCAATCAACAACTGCCTTGTGTATGGATAGCCAATCGGCTCCTAGTATAATAACATCATAACCTTTCAGGTCTAGGCATATTAAATTTGCTGGCAGATTTCTCCCTTTCACCTTGACTGCATAATTCAAATAATAGTGGGAGATCTCAGATTCGTTTCCAAGAGGGGTTGAAATAACTAGATCTATCCACTCTGGTTCCATAGGTAACAGATCAGCAAACTTCTGGGAAACAAGTATCAAACAAGACACGAACAGACTTGGAACAAATGTTTAATGTACCTTCCACCAATCCGCCTTCATCTTGTTCCGCCACCTGAAGAGCTTGGAGACGTGCTTGTTTCTTCATTGGGCGCTTCTCATCTCTGGCTTGATCATTCAATAGAGGGTAGTCGAGAATTCGGTGATCACGACTTTCACAACGGAGACAAGCTCATGTCTCCTCCAGCATTCCTAATGGGAATCGACGCCGAGCATGTATAGTTTATTTTACATCAGCTCAGTCATTCCTATACGAAAAAAAAAAACCAAGCAAACAAAAATCACCAACAACATCACCAAACACACAAACTTTAATAACCCCACCAACAATAAAATGAAAAACACACAGAGCGAAGGGGCCTAAATGGATGCGGTCAAGGTGCGGCCGCATTCCCAGATAGTGGTCACTGAGCAACCACGTCCTTCCGGAAACCTGAATGGCAGAAACAAAGGAAAAATAGAGGGTTTTCACCTTGGCCAAACCAGTTAAGATGATGCAAGATATTTATTTTTAGGAGTTCCAATGGACCTTTTAACTATTTTAATTAGGCATAATTCCCTCAATATAGGAATCCTAGAAAGGGAAAGGAGGCCCGAAAACCCCGGGTTGAACTAGGACTAACTCCCTCACATGATATGTAAATGTAGAACCTAGGGGGTGCAATGGTACAACTAGCTCGGCGTCTGTGTGGGAACCCATGGCTCGCGGAGACTTACGGAGGTCCCAAATAAGATCACCTAGGTGACTCCGAAGAATATGAAGCCGAGAGGATCAGTTACCAAGGTAGGAATACAACTAAGGTTTGCAATGAATGATCCTATATGTACCAGAGTGCATGCAAATCTAGCCTAGAAACTAGCAAATCAATATAAGATGAACATGGGCACAAACATGATAGGATGGATGCAAATAACATGAGAGAACTAAGTGAATATGATGGACATAATTGAAGAACTATGAAAAAAACACAATCAGAAGCCACGAAGTAGCTCAAACAAGCAAGAGAATGGCGTACCTAGGGGCTGCCCCTAGGCTTCCAGAGAGTGAACGTGGTCTTCTCAGGGCTGCGTTCTGATGAAGGCAGTCTCTGGGGAAATCGCGACTAGTTAACAGAATCGAAAAATGAAAAGTAAACAAAAAAAATTGATGATATGCAATCTAGATAGAAACACACACAGGGATCGCAGGAAGGCAAGAGTGGTGTGATGGCCAAAAAACTAGGGTGTAGGTAATAAATATGCCCCCAAACAATGATGATTAAATAAATGGAAATATGAGCAAAGGGGTGACTAAGAGATAGAAGAATACCATGATCGTCGCCAAGGATTAATAGCATAGAAGATGGGAAGAAGTTAGGGATATGTTGTGTACCTTGGAAACATGAAGAGATAGCTAGAGAACAACCTGCTGTCCATTGGCCCAGAACACCGTCACAATAGGACCGCTACAGTGAGAACGTGGATGCTTGGATGTCGTGTTCAACATGGAGATGTAGGAACTTGTGGTTCAGCTCCTCCTCGCCTTCCAGCCGGTTAAAAAATAAGGGCCTCACGTCCTACACTTGCCTATCCTGCAAAAAAAAGTAATAAGAGATAAAAACCCATTAGAAATAAAAAGTGTTGCATCAACCCCATATAGAAATAAACATGAAAAATAGGGGGAAGAACACACCGAGGAGGGTTTTTAACCCCTGTAGAAGGGAACAAATGGTAGGTGTGTGTGTGTGTATAATGATGATAAAAATGTAGAAGGACGGAGATATAAAGAGGTGATAAAACCGTGCAATATGCAAGAGATGTGGTAGGAAAAATAGAGCAGAAAAGAGAACCAGAATAGAAAGAACCCTAAGAGAAAGAGGGCTTTAGAACTTCCCCGGCCAGCCTAGGGTCGAAGAGAAGAGGTAGCAACATGGCATGGCTTCGCCCCAGATCCAAAAATTCCCTCCCCCATGCTCATGGCCATGGGAGGCTATTTATAGACCTTAGAAGCCTTAGATCGGAGTTGGAGGATAAATCCTAGAAAATAAGATTTTAGGAGATAAATCCATGAGATATTGATGAAATAATACCCCTAGAAGGGATAGGAACTGATCTGGCACAAAATCCTCAGAGTAGATGGCTTGAAATAGGACTCTAAGGTGTCCTTAGCTGAAGAAGATAGAGTTTGGGCCGAACAGGACTCTGCACTGAGAACGCGGTCCATCGCGCGACTGCGACCATTAGAACTCGGTCGAGAGACCGACTGTGACCTTGCCCAGAGGAGAAAAACCCAAAACTCTATCGACACACAATGGTAGCAGGTCAACATACCAAGGCACAACCAGTCGACACACACGGGTAAACACAGTCTTATGGTCGACCGCGATCCCATGGATGCAGTCGATCGACTGACTGCGATAATAGGTCGACAGACCTGGCCAAGTTAGTCGACTGAACTCAGAAATAGGTTGACTGAATTCAGAAATGTACATGATTTGGACATGCCCGCGACCATGAAAATAGGTTGAAAATATGGAAATTGAGAAAAATAGCCTCCAAGACTTAGTGAGCTGGGAAATGATAAAAAATGAGCTCAAAATATGATCAAGGAAGTCTCCGAAACAACGGGTAATTTGAGAAATCATAAAAGATGAATCAAAGAAAGATTCGACTTGCAGGCTAAAAATGAGTGTCAACATAGAGTAGCTGAAAGATAGAATAGGACACCGTTGGATATGGCAAGAACAATGTTAGTAGATTATAATCTTCCAAGACATTTTTAGGCTGAAGCAATAAACGCAGCTTGCTATGTTATCAATAGAGCCATGATCAGACGAATCAAAAAGTAAGGCTTTTATTTGCAATTTGCCCCAAGTCCAATTGACCCTAATGGGCCAGAGCTATTGAGCCTAAATATGATTGCTATTGGATTAGAAATCTGTCCATAAAAGGTGTTAATGGGTTTAAAACTAATTCTTAATGGGCTATTACAGTAGCAGTAAATTTATGTAAGAAGGGTATACATACAAATGCAAAACTAGGACATGGAATGCAGAATCGCTGATCCCAATCCGGATTGGCCAATTCGACTTGGAATCAGCAGTGGCAGATCTAATTCTGCCTCAGAGAGCGATCCCAATCAGACCAAAATCGGCCAGATTCCATGTGGACTTGGCTGATTCACATGTGGATTGGAAAGAATCGGCCGATTCTGACTAATTAGGGTTTCATACAAACATATATAGACTTTATAAAATGTCTAAACATAATTTTATATTCATATAAATACTTTGGAATATACTTGTTAATTACTTTAAATCCCTTTTTTCCTTATGTAAATATTTTTTAAAGCTTTTTTTATTGCATCAGTTGAGTCCCTTTGGAACAGTCGATCTGGCAGATCTGGATCGTGATCGGCCAGGTCCGATTAAATATCCCAATCCAATTTTACCTTCCTTGATCTAGAATGGATTCTCATGCAATTTTGTTTCTAACATGGGTATTGATGAAAAAAATTCCCAAAACGTTACATCTTATAACATTGCAATGTTGCACCATGGCAACATTTTATCTTATAACATTATCATCTTGCAAAAACAAGAACATATATCAATGAGAATGAGAGAAATCAGCAACCTGCCACAAAGACAGATATTATCGAACCCAAATTAATGGAAATATCCAACTTAAATATGCAATTGTCAACATTTGTTGGTTATCTTAATGAATTGAGGAACAATGCAAAACTTACAGCAGTGCAACGAAGACTTGGTGAGTATTGGAGAAGTCTTGATGTAAGATCTATTGCTTCTGGGGGCATTCGTTTGTGGAAAACCTGGAGCAAAACACCATGTAAATAAATATAAGCTGATTAAAAGGGTGGTTTGCAATTAAAAATGTTCTGCACCCAACATATCCCATCAAATCTGCAATGGATTAATATTCCAGACTCCAAAGGATATGACCAGTGGCAACTGGCTTCATCCTGACCCAAGTTAAAAGAATAGTGCACATGACTTGACGCTGTTGTCCTTTCATATTTCTTTTGAAATGTTAGAATCAAGAAATTTAGTCTTCAAGAACAATTTTGCAAAAGAGTATTAGACGGATGACTACCTTATGCCATGGATGAGCTTTTATCTGTGGAAACCTGAACTCTGTATAGTTAGGATTCATGCATCGAATTTCTTCCCTTGTTGGGGTTCCAAGAACCTGTGCAAATGCACCATTTCAATAACATATTTTTTGAATAAGCTTTAAGATCTCTTTTTGAAAAATAAAACTAACAGTAACACCTAACAATTATGAGTGTACAAGAGAAGGAGATGTATTCAATAAAAGAAAAATAAAAGAGCAACTTGCCTTCCACCAGAAAAATTTCTTCAACCGTAAAATTGTCAACGTGATTTCTGCTACTATAAAACTGCTCCCTCTGACAGCGTAATTCCTGCTACAGAAGAACTGCTCTCTTTTCTCTCTATGTTTTTAACAAACAACGGTGATATGAGTCCTTGAGGTATTTCCTCAAAAAGAAAATAAAAGGAAATTTTTAAATGTGACTTACCTTCCACAAGTGTTACAAGATACAAAGACAATGAGGAGTCGAGGGTGCCTTATATAGGAGTACAAAATCTCAATGTGGAGTCCGAGAGAAAGAAGGAACGTTAGAACATTGTCAGAGTCCATGGTGGAGAAGGAAACAGAGTACCCCCTTTTTGATTCAGAATCTCGCCCCCGCCGTCCCCTCCTAGCACCTGCTCACGAAGCCACTGTCATCATTCCTGTGGGAGAAGTAGTTCACCGTAGCAGGAGCACTAGGCTTTGGAGTCAGAGGCAGTGGCGGAGGGGGAGGCGGGCAGTGTAGTGCGAGGTGGAGACCCCAACAGGCCCTGTCATCGTTCCCGGTAGAAGTAGATCACCCCAGCAGGAGTACCAGGCGGTGGAGTCAGACGCAGAGGCAGAGGCAGAGAGGGAGGCGGGCGGTGGAGTCTGAGGCAGACGTGGAGATCCCAGCAGGAGTACCGAGTGGTGGAGTCGGAGGCGAAGGTTGAGGCGGCCGGTGGAGTCTGAGGCGGAGGCGGAGGCGGAGGCGGAAGTGGAACCAAAACCCTCAGGCGGTGGAGTCGGAGGCGGAGGTTGAGGTGGCCAGTGGAGTCCGAGGCGGAGGCAGAGGCGGAAGTGGAACCAAAACCCTCGCACTAACAAGAAACCGACGGAAAAACCCTCGAACCGAATCGGCGAAAACAAATCGCACTGAACCGACATCAAAACCCTCGCACCGAACCGGCGGAAAAAACTTGTAAAACTCTCTTATAGGATATGATATATATATATACACACACTCAAGATGTGCTCCAATGTTCGATTCAGGATCAGTTTGGACATCATATTTCTAGATCTGAGATAAATTACATCCTAGAAATGATGTTATTCTGTCATATGATGCTCTTTTCGCTTGTTTTTGTCTATTATTAGACTTTTGTTTGTTGTAGACTAGTCAGTTGATATTTGCAGAAAGGTAAAAATGAAGTACTGAAGAATTTAAGAGATTGAGGCAAGATACGAGATCATGTAGAAGAAGTTGAAGTTGATATTTTGTGTGTGAACAAGAATGAAAGAAGGGTCAACTGAATTTTTGCTTAATTCCGTAGACTGTGTCGACACACTCAGTCGACACATCTGCGATTGTTGTGCCTTATGAAGAGGCCACTCAACAGAGATCATAAGCCAGCAGCAACATGCAACATGGGTCGACACATCTAAGCCGTGCAACCCTACTGGTTTTATACACAAGCCAATAGCAGAATTCCACTTCATCTTGTCCCAACCCACTTCAGAAGGTGAGTCGACATGACCACTATATGAGTCGACCTGCAAACAAACACCAGCAACAAGTAGCAACTACACAAGCTAACCTGCAGCACAAAAGCCACATTCAGTAGCAACAGTAGCATTCAGTAGCAACAGCAATATCTAAGCAGCAATGACAACGTTCAGCTACTGATTTTATATAGAAGCCAAAGCACAAGGTCAACAGATATTCTGAATCTCATTTGCAAGCAAAGCAACAACTAAGGCTACATGAAGGCTGTGTCGACTCAATCAACCCATAGAATCAATGCAACTGAAGAAGGTACACTTCACTTCAGAGGAATGGTCCTTCAAGCATTATGATCCTTCAAGCATACATATAAACAAGGTGAGTTTCAAGCACAAGTGAGTCGACGCAATGAAGCTATGCGTCAACACATCTAAGAAAATGTCAGCAACTCAGCACCTCAGCACCCAGCAGCCAAGGCCAACAGGGCAGCAATCAGCAGCCTCAACTAAAGTAAAGCTACGTGAAGGCTACGCCGACACAATCAAGTCTTAGAGTCAACGCAACAGAAGAAGAAACTCTAGAATTCAGAGCAAAGGTCATTCAAGCATTTATAAAGGGTGAGTCGACGCAATGGGCCGATAACGTCGACACAACAAGATGCAGTCATCATTGTGAATAGCAGCATGAGTCGACACAATGAAATTATGCGTTGACACATCAGAGCAAATGCCAGAAACAAGCAGAAGAGGCCAGCAGCACTTGTTAAGAAGGCTTAGTCGACCTACCAACAATTGAGTCAACTCATCAGAAGGTCCATCCTAGACAGACAAGTCGACTTAAGTGAGTTCAAGTCGACTTACTTCTCCCTGAACAAGGCAACACAACACGTCAGCTACTTAAGCAGGCCACGTGGCTGTGAACCCAATCATGGGCGCGTGATCCCAGACAGGTGCCCGAAAAGGTCCAGAGATCAGAATATTCGAACTTTGCAGGTGGACCAACGAGACTTTAGCCTGGAAATTCTCTTATCCTCTTATTCCTCTACTATATATACCGGCCCTCTTCCTTACGGAAGGTTTGCTGCTATAGGCTGCGAAAAGGCTAAGAAAGAGAGAATCCGAAGAAGAAGAAAAGAGTGAGCAGTCAGGAGTGTTTCGAAAAAAGATCAGAGAAAGAGATAAAGAGAAGAAGAAGAAGAGATAGAGAAAAAGAGAGAGCAGCCACCGAGTTCGAGAGCTATTTCCAGAGCAAAAAGAGAGAGTGTGTCAGCACCCAAGGAGCTTTTATTTCCGATCTGTTCAGATAAGACTTGTGGATCAAATCCAAAGTCTTCGTGCTCTATTCAGATCTACATTTCTTGTTTTCTGTTTTCGTTTTCTTTTCATTCTGCTTTCTGTCTGTTCGTGCTTGGAAGCACGGTGGGTGCTTGTGCACAGAACTCTACTATGCACGTGGTTGCTCTGGGTGACCAGAGCGTGGGGAACTTGTTCCTCGTGTGCTGCTGATAAGCAGCATTTCTGATTGTGCTGGATTGCACAATCAGGGTTGTGCACAGTTGGTAGCTGCGCAGGGTTGCACTCTGACTTGTCAGAGTGTGTGAGGACTGTACTCGTTTGCTGCTGTGAGCAGCGATTCTGATTGTGTTGGATTGCACAATCAGGATTGTGTACAACTGGTTGCTGAACACGGTTGCACTCTGATAGTTCAGAGTGTGGGAGGAAAGTGTTCCTCCGGTTTAAGCTGTGTAATCAGAGTTTGTAGCGGAGTTTCTCCGTGGTTCTTGCTTATGCAAGGGAAGCCTCACTCGGTTGAGTGAGGGGTGGACGTAGGTTTGCGGGTTTGCAGACCGAACCACCTTAAAAATCCTGTGTACTATGGTTGCCTGTGTGTGTTTGAATTCCTTTTCTTCTATCTCCCATTCGCAGGATGGCTTGTTGAAATGATCGCGATGAGCACCTTGCATATGCAATGTGCGGGGCAACTAATAAGAAGCTCACTCACGCTCGTCAGGTGTTTGATCCAGTGTCAGTGTAAGTCTTCCACATTTAATCAGCTGATCAGATTTGGTTTTTAATTGGGCATAATTTTCTTAAAAGGTTCTCACCGGGTAAAAGGTTAAACCTATCCTTGGACTTGGGTTTCCTAGGAATTGAATATCCTAGGCTCTGATACCAACATTCATAGTGTCGATGGGGATAGCAATCTCGAGCATCAGGAAGACCTTACAAGAGAGGTTCAGCTTCTTGCGTTGAAGAGCTCCGACGTGAAAATCAAGAACTTAAGAACCTCTTGCAATCATTATTGCATGAAAATGAGATTCATGTTCAGCCTCAAGCGACACCCACTAGGATGGAACAATAGCCTCCTCCAGTCCCAGTCACGGCCAACGCCTATGTTACTGCTGCAAAATTGCCAATGGCAATGGAAATTGAAGTGCCGCAACAGGAGGCCAATGCCCGATCCTCTACCACTCCTGCCGCAAAAAGTCTCATGGCGCAAAGGCAGATGATTGAACAAATTATGGAGACAAAATTTGTTCAACATGGGGAGAGTGTGTCTACCTTCGATTTGTACAGCGTGCCCTATCCCCTTCACCATCAATTCAAGAAACTTTCGCCTAATTGTCTGAAAGCCCCAAAACTCCAAAAGTTCAATGGGCAGGGCTTGCTACAAGAACGCTTAGCCTACTACATGACAGCTATAGGTGAACTGGCACTGGAAGAATCATATCTACCGCGGTACTTCGCCACGTCCTTAACAGGCACTGCCTTCCAGTGATATTCCAGGCTAAAGTATAATTCTATGGCTGATTAGGCTGTTATGCAGAAGAAGTTTGTCGATCGTTTTCAAACGGCCGAATACAAAGTCTCTCTGGCGGAACTCTGTGCCCTCAGATAGAGAAAAGGTGAGACCGCGTTGGAGGGACGTCAATATGTGCTGTGATAATCCTCCAACGTCCGAAGACACGATCACCATATGCCGCAAGGGTCTAGCGGCGGAGGTTAGTGAAAAGCTTTTGAGCTCAAACATCATAAGCTTTGACTAGCTTAACACGGTGGTGGCAGTGATTGAGATATTCTTCACTGACGATCCTATACATGCTTCTATCAAAGGCAAATCCTCCAAGGACCGCCTGGCCAGCGGTAAGGAGGTAAATGTTGTGGACTTCTCCCCGACAAATGGAGACAATGGGGAAGAAAAATCAAAAGGCAATGGCAAAAAGCCCGATGCCAAGGTAAATGCGGCTCTTTTAGCCGTCCGTATGAAGGCACCTTATTCCTTCAAAAAAAAACATACCAAGATGCTCTTTGATCTATGTATAAAAGAAAAGCTTATTACCCTACCTGATCCATGGAAGCCCTCAGAAGTTGATAAAACAGATGACCCTACTTATTGTGTGTATCACTAAAGGTTGGGTTACACTATCGACGACTGTTATGTCTTCAAGAACATAGCAGAAGAGCTAACTCAAAAAGGCTTGATAAATATGTTGGGGCATGCAGTCGACCCGCCATAGCCCCATGTATAGAGTCGACCAAATCGGTCGGCCAATGTGGTTTATATGGTGGCGACTGCTGCAAGCTCCAATGCCTTTGAGGCGGGGCCATCAAATCAACAGCCCAATGCCGACCGTGGAGCCGCTCCTTCTTCCCTCCCTGAATGTCTGGCGTTGCGGAGGACTATTCGGAAGATTCGAGGGAAGATTCGGTAGTTGCAACTGGAGCAAAGGCGTCCACTGCAATTCTTAAGAAGCACGATGAGCAGTTGGCCACCTTCCCCTTTAGACTATTTGCCAGGGGACTAGCTCCAACACATATATGGGAGGTAGGTGTATCACCCGTTGTCCGGACTCCGCTCAGGGGTTACCTCTCTAAGGAATCCTCTGATTCATCTGAAGACGAGGAACTAGAAAAGTTATATACCTTTCCATGTGAGAAGACTTTGCAAATCTTCTTCGTGTGCCGTCGAGAAGGGATGCTAAACCTCCCAGCATCACCCAGTCAACAGGCACCAGGCGCCGCATTACACGAGGGCTATTGCCCATATCACGAGGTGATAGGCCATATTATCCATGATTCTCAGGCCTTCAAGGACCTCACAGAAGACTTGATCAGGCGAGGAGTGATCAATATGGGCGACTTTTTGGTCGACCTGCCACAGCCGCATAGACATGAGAGTTTGAATTTCTCCATCAATGTCATACACGCCTCGACTGCTTTCCAACTCTCGGAGCCAAGAGAGGAAGGAGTCAACTCCCAACCTCGTAAGTCCACATTATGGTATCCAGAGTGGCAACCCTCTCATCAGTGTTCATTTCCCAAGGAGGACACTGAGAATATTTTTGACAAGCTCCTAGAAGAAGGTCATGTAATGGCGCACAATCCATCGTCCTACTACAATAAGACAGTCAAAAGTCATCCCCGCTACTGTAAATATCATGCCAGAGTGTCCCACCCCACTAGGGAATGCCCGGATGTGCAGGGTTGCATTGAAATCCTCATCCAAAAAGGGGAGATCGATGTGCAGGAGAACTCGACGACTAGACGACATCTTAAAGAGGTCAGTGAGAAAATTCTCCGTCAATCTCAACGGGAGCAGGCCAAGCCATGAGAGACCAAGTCCACCTCTCAGTAGGTCCAGCCGGGCAAGTCTACAGGCAACAACTCTCAGCCAAACCCTAAAGGCAAGGCTATGTGCGAGTGGCCTAAGGTCCAGAGCCCAAAAAGCCAGGCCGTGGGAGGAGGTTCCAAGCCTACTATATTTGATCAGGATTGCTAAAATGGCAGAAATAAAAATACATTTTCTATAATAAATTAAAACTAATAGCTACAACAGCTAACAGAGTCCAGTCTAACTAAAGACAAGTACAGTCTAATAGAAAAGGGAACATACCCTCAAGTCAGGGGAAGCCTGACACTAGCAAAGCTGGCAACTAAGAACCACGAACCGCACCTCCAGACCATGAGGAAGAGGAGCAGCCACACCTGAAAAGCCAGGGGTGAGTCTCGTGTCATAGGCTCAGTAGGGGTCCCGTAGATCCCCACCAAGAAACTAAAGCGGTAACAGCAACAACAACAACAAAAGCAACAGTAGTAAGAACAATAGGAGCAGGGGTAACAACACGAAAGTAAAGAGGTAAAGCGGTACAGAACAAACCACGGCAGCCGATAGAACCTTTGCCCTCTACACTACTCTTAATCAGGAAAGGCACAACTTCCCACACACCTTGTAGGGAGTTGCCAGACTAATCTCAAAAAAACCCCGATTACATTGCCAGAACACGCCCTGCTACAACAGATGTGTAGGCTTTACATAACACTAACCAAAACACCGGTGCACACACAACCTCACCGTCGCGTACGCTACACAAGCCATGGTAAAGCCAGACACAGGCTACCCGAAGCACAACGTCAACCGTGACGGAGAACCGGTCACAAAATCACAAGTCACGTGTCATGTGATAGAAGCACCTCCTCACTAGAAGCAAAGTCAGATGCGTCCACTGACGTCTTACACTACGCCTCAAGCGTCTTACACTCACCTCGAACACGATGACTAAGACACTGTACCAAGTACAAGTAACAACAGTGACGAGTGACTAGTCATGGTCAAGCCCGTTGGCACTCGTCCAAATGCCCCTGACCACGTGTGCACACACAAGCCCAATGCCTTGAGCCAGGCCTCTAGCTAGTTTCCCCCCCAGTAGGACACTACCGCAAAGCAAGGGGGCCTACGAAAAGTAGCCTAAAAATCATCTCTTGGGAATTCACCCCGCTACCACTCCCAGATGGGTCAACATGCTGAAGTGTCATCAGGCTACGACTAGTGAAGTCTCACTAGACACAGAGACTCAAAACAGAAGCATCGAAGTACAGACAGGGTAAACACTCACCTATCGCACATACTACGAAGCACAAGATAGTACATAGAACTATTGCCAGACTCAGGATAGATAACTAGACCTACATACAATGATCCTTGAGTCACACGACTTGGGTCAAGATCATCACACATCATGGTAACATACTGTTAATTAGCCTAGTCCATAAGCCAAAAACACGATAACCACAAGTCCTCAGCCCCTAGGCTGCACATGGGACTCTCGATTCTGTATAACACATAAACACGGCACGTAAGGGACCATCAAAACCCTCAGACTAGATAGGCACGTAAATCGAGGTAAGATGATACCTCCATGCATCCAAAACCAGAGTCTTGATCCATATAGGATAGTCGAGACACTCACGAGGTTATGTGTCAACCACAGGGTCACAACCAGGTTGACCAGAAACCATAATGACTCTCGAAATAACACAAAACACTACTCGATGCAATGGCACATTCGAACACCCTATAACACGGCCACAGCCCTCATGGGACATCCATGACATCCACGTACAACAGGCTAACCAAGGGGTTGAAGCCCAGCCAACAAACACGGAAGAAATACCGTACATTGCTTGGGATGAGACTACTCTTCTGGGATCCCTCGACACACACAGATAAGACTCTCACGGAACACCCACGGCATCCGTCGAGTCAAACGCCAACAAGGCATTGAATCCTGGGTTCACCGGAGCCCGAGACAACTCAATTAATACCCAGAAAATAGAAGACATTAATGCAGTGCACTCCTACATTGCGATAGTCAATGTGCCCATACAGTGGGTCGCGATGACACCAGAATACGTCCGTCGCCTGCAACGTGTCAATGCATTGACTCGGCACAAGCCTAGGTTGCGTTAATGAATGCGGCCATTGCATCAAGCGTGATAACACGATAATCACAGCCATCACCTAGGTTGCGTTCTTCAGGATCACGTCCAACACAAGGACCGCATTCCTAACCACCCAACTATTCATCACCTTCGATGAACGCGGCCATACGACACAGCGCATTGCACAGAGAATGCGACTAAGGTGACCAGAGTGTTCTCGTGACAGTGCGAAAATCACAAAAAATTCGTACAAAAACCTATTTTCCATGTCCCAATCACTTCTAAGCGATGGGAAAACAACCATAATCACAATACCAACCTTCCACAAGCTGGAAGGGATCACATAAACCACGAAATGACATGAAACGGGCGATGTTCCACAAATCGACCCAAACTGACTCACGAGGGAAATCGACCTCCTACTGGCCCCAAATCACGGCCAAACACAACAAAACCAGCGAGAATGGCATCCGAACATGCCAGGGGTACTTTTCATGCCATTTAACGTGAGAAACATCGCCTAGAATGGCGATTCCATCGCACACCCCACAACATGCTATAATTCTCTAAAAATTAAAAACTCACTCAAATACACACTAATCGGCACAAAATTCAAATAAAACCAATGAGAGAAAGAAAATAATAACTCAAATAAATAAATAAATAAATAAATATATAAAAAGAAAGAAAAAAATCATTCCACAAAGCTGGCACGCCCAGTGGGACCAAGTCCCCCTTTATCTTCTCGCTAAAGTGGAAGGCCTAGCGGCCTCCCCCAATGCTCTGACTGTGTGCTGATCTTATTTGCAGGAACTCAAATGGAGACTGGATTGGTTTTGGTTAAGTTCGGCCAACAGGTTGTTAACAACCATGTTCGTGATGGATACTTGGCGGTAGCAACTGTGTTCGGATCCATGCCACCGACTGTGGGCTTCCCGAATTGTTTGGGGCTCGCATTCGTTGACCTGCTTCAGGTCGATAGTGAAGCTGAAAAGACTACTATAGTAGAAGCCGCGAATGCACTGAAGAAGGAAAGGCCATAGAAGCCTGTCGTCTCCTGCACTATCCTCCCATGCTATGTCCACCATGTGGACATGAAGATTGTTGTTCCTGCCACTGTTGGTGGGAGAATGAAGAAGAATTACAGAAAAGACCGAACTGCTGCACCCCGAGGGTGCCTGTCCACCTCAGGGAAGTCTATGCTGATTGGAGGAGTACGAGTGTACCTCAATGGTCGCTAAGCTGAGGCATTACGCAACCGCATCATTTCAGCGGTCCCCACTCACAACAAATTCCAAGTGTTGGCCACCATGAGGGCCAACCTAGAAAGAGAAGAGAAGAAGTCGTTGGCTCTCAGGCCAGTGAAGTTCAAACAAATATGGGTGTCCAAGAAAGCCCGGAGCCCGACACTAGCCCCACAGAAGAAAGAAACTGTTACCATGTGCCCTAGGAGAAGGGGCAAGGAAGTTTAGATGGAAGAAGAGGAAGTGGAGGCGGTCACCCCAGTGGCTGCTCCGCCCAAGCGGAGAGCCTGCGCCAGGCAGGTAGATATATTCTGATACCCCAGGAAGATGTACCAGATTGCTTAGATATCAAGACTGGCTCGCCAGCCAATGACTCAGAACTGCCTGCAGCCTCAAGCTATTCCCCCGAGGCGCAGTCAAGAAGAGATGAAAAAAGTAATCCAAGATTATTTCCACTGCCTGGGGAACTCATTCCTAGGGCAATAAAGACTGCTCCGCGCCATGGGTGCCGAAGAAGAAGGAAAAGATGATAGAGAAGAAGTTATGTCAGGGGTCTCATGCACAGACTCCAATGAGTTTGAAGATGGTCGAAGGGCCAGATATTTAGAAGATGCCCTGCAGAGGGGAGAGGAAAGAAAAAGAGTGTATGTATTTGATCATTTGACCTTCCTTGGTCACGCTCGGACAGAAGTGTGGAGACAAAGAGGGAAATTACAGATCTCTGCCTGCAACATGACAGGAGTAATTGGCGGGTATGATGCTCTGCCCGACCAATCTGAAGACATAATCAGGATAGTTCAAAGGCCCAGGCCCATAACAAGATGAGGCCAGGTAGCAAAAGAAAAACTTGCAACAATTGTTGACTTGCCAGAGATCACCGCCTTCACTGCAAATGTGGTGACTTTATAAGAAGAAAATGTGTCGCTAATGATCCCGGCTGAAGGGACATCCAGTCAAATGACAGAAGAGATGCCTATGGCTGCGGCTCTGGACCCAGCTATCTTGATGATGTTCAAAAGGTACCAGCAGGAGATTGAGTCTCTTAAAAGGCAATTGAATAAGAAGAATGAGCAAACCCCCGCCTCCAAGCACACTGAACTAGCAAGGGAAATTTCTAGTTTGGCTGAGACTGTGATGCCTGTCGCTTCCCACCAAGCAGGTCACAGGAAAGCTCCCTGTCAGCCCTTCTGCAACAACCAATAGTGTAGCCTCTGGCACCCCAAGTGCAACCCTCTCTTTCAGGAGTACAGCCAGGCTTGCATGCCACTGTCATGACGACACCCTTTACACAACAGCAAGCCCACTTCTACCCAAAGCCTGTGGATCCTGCTATAATGAATAAGCTAATGATTGAGAAAATAATAGAAATGAAGCTGTCCAAAAGGACTGATGGGGATTTCGGTACTTTTGATGTCTAACGAGTGCCATACCCTCTACAATATGTTGCAAAGAGACTACCCCCAGGTGTCAGCAAACTGCCAAAGTTTGAGAAATTCAATGGGCAAGGCTCCCCCAAGGAGCATATTGCTTATTATATGATAGTAATGGGAGATTTGGCCACTGATGAAGCCTATCTACTGAAATTCTTCAGCTCATCCCTCACAGGGTTGGCCTTTGAATGGTATTCTAGTCTCCTGACCGGGTCTATAGCTGATTGGCCCGATATGCAGTGGAAGTTTCGAGAAAGATTCCATGTCACAAAAAGAGAAATTATGACGGCAGAATTGTATTCCACCAGGCAGAGTCAAGATGAAACAGCCCTAGACTATATTAAAAGATGGAGGAATCTCGCCATGAGATGTAAGCGACCCCCGCACCAGGAGGACACTGTGCAAATATGCATGCAAAATCTGAGAAGGGAAGTGCTTGAAAAGATGATTGGAGTGGACATCAGGACGTTCGACCGCCTGGACAATTTGGTGGCAAAGGTTGAGACCTTCCTATCCAAATGGGGATCCTGGCAAGCATCGCCATTCCCGGGGAGGAGGAAGCGCAAGCAGAAGGGGCTGCGGGTCTCCTGGCAATAACGTCTAGTCTGATTTCCTTCGACGTCCCTCCCCCGATCGAGAGTGAGACCCCTGCCTTGCCAGGCCGCAAAGCGATGATGTCAAGGGATCCGACGATGGTTTCGCCTGCTCCTCTGGCGGTGGCCGGCCGGGAGTTATCCTTTGAAGCAGGAGAGCCCAGTGATTTGGCCATGGCACTTCCCTCTTCTTTGACCGCGGTGGATGCAGAGATATGGGCTGCCGTGGATAGCGCGGTGGAGTTCAATCTTTCAGCGACACCTTCAATCAGCCACGCCGCTTCAGATGCACCGGTTCGGCAGATGCTGTTGACGCTTTGGTCGATGATGCTTGCTGACCCCTCCCTTACATACCGAGGGGTGCATGTGATAGTGATGTAGCTAACCGGTTCACTACTAGTGCTGGGTTACCCGCTGGAGGAATGGTCGTGACGAGTCCTACTATTGTTGAAATACGTGAACCGTCGCGAATTTCTTGAGACTCGAGCCCCCAATGAGCTTGCCGCCATCAAGGCCCAAGAGGGTGAATATCTGTAAGCTTTGGGGGTGCGTCGAAGCAGTGAGGAGCAGCACGAGAAGGCCTTGGAAGCAATTTGCACTGGAACTTTCGAAGTATGAGCCCTCCACGATTCTCGGGTTCGTCTAACCCAGACGAGGTAGATAACTGGATCGACGAGATGGACAAGATATTTAACGTAATGCAATGCTCAGACCAAGAGAAGGTCCTATTGGGCACGTTCCAACTAAATAAGGATGTGCGCACATAGTGGAAGGCCACCCCGACCCATCTTCAAAATGCGCAACTCACCTGAGAGGAGTTCCTTGAGCTCCTCCGAGAGAAGTATTTCTCGAAGCATGTCTGAGAGAGGAAGGCTGCAGAATTTACTTCCCTTCGGTAGGGGATGATGACCATAGCGGAGTATGAACTCCAATGTTCAAGGCTGGCGCCATATGCTCCACATTTAGTGGCTATGGAGCTCTTGAAGGCTAATCACTTTATGGACTATTTAAGACCCATCTTTGTTCAACAACTTTGGTCTCAAAATATCCGCACATATACGGAATGGTCTATCGAGCCCACCTATGTGAAAGGACCCTTGAGAAGGTCAAGAGATTCAAGGGTAAGGGAGTAGAATCTAGCTGGAAACATGATAAGCGAGGAAGGAAAGAAGACAAGTTTAGTATCGCAGGGTCCTACAAATCCTATGACAATAAGAAGAGGTCTTGTAATGAGAATGGCAGCAACAACAACAATAAAAATAAGAAAGTCAAGGAGGAAGAGAAGCAAGTCATGATGGCTTGCACATTCTACGAGAAATTTGGTCATTCAGCCAAAGAATGTTGGAAGTGTCTCGGTGCTTGTTTACGATGTGAAAGCCGGGAGCACCACATGCTGGATTGCCCCCTCATGAAAGAATAACCTTCCAATGGCATGCATAGGCGGCAAGCTCGTCTCAATGCCGTATTGGATGAGGAAGCCCCTAAGGATTATGGGTTAATGGAAGGTACTATTGAAATTTACTCACATCTTGCTTTCGTGTTATTTGATACTGGTGCTTCTCATTCCTAACTCCTCGCCGCAAAGGCTTTTTCTTATTCGCCCTTCCCCTTCCTTACCCACACCACAGGCTCATACTATCTCCACCACCCCTTTACCATCCTTGCCACTCCATCTCCATCCTTCACCAACATCGCCATCCACTCAAAATGCTACGCTTCCCAGGCCTTTGCCACTTCATCCTTCACCAAGTCCTCACACACCTCCGACCACCAACCTTGCACCTTCAGTGCACCGTTCTGTCCATCCTTCACCTGTCCCTTTTACCATAATTGCTACCAACCCTTAGTCGAAAAGGCCCCTCATCAAGGCTCCCCAACCGGCTGTTCCTGTCCAGCTTGTCAATCCTAACATCCGATCATCCTCCACCAACCCTCCAACCACCAATAACCCGACGGAGGTGCAGGGATCTCATACGATGGTGCTCCACAGTGGGCGGATATTCCATCACGTGTTCCCGCAGCAACGACAACAAGAGCCAGTGTAGGGGCAAGAAGAGCAGTTGCAGGAGTCAGAGTCCATACCGGGGACTCAATATGATCTGTTGAAACATTTAGACAAAACCCTGGCCAGGATTTCCATCCTAGAGTTGATAAAGAGATCGACCACTCACCAAGAAGCTCTCAAGCAATACTTGTAAAAGGTGATGGTCAATGAGGACATTCTGACTGAGCAGATCACGTCAGTTTTGACACCGACAGGGGATCAGCCCGCTATTATTTTTCATGAACATGAGTTAGCTCCAAAGCCAACTAGAACTTTTGCTTTGTGCATCACAGTAAATATAAATAAAGTGCCCGTTAGTCAGTGTTTGGTGGACACTGGTGCATCAATCAATGTCTTACCGCCTAGCACCTTGAAGAAATGAGTGACACGCACAGAGTGTTGAGGTGATCTAGAAGGGGAGGGGTTGAATAGATCACCCCTTTTAAAAAATTTGGCGGAATGAAAGAGGCTAAGGAGGTTGTTTTAGGGGGGTTTTTAGTGGGTTGGCCTCGAGTGGGAATGGTTCAAGGAACTGGGGGGGAATTGGGATTCTCACGCATCTAGAGCCCCTGAGGATTGCAGTTCTAATAGAAGAACCTACTGGTTTATTTAAGGCTGATTGCAGTGAGAGATCACGGGATAGACTATCTCGGATTCTCAAAGCAAACTTAGAGGCCTGAAAAGAGGACTGAGGGCTACATAGATGACATGACTGTAAGATACGTATACAGTCGAGGAGTGGCAGAGCCCAATAACCCATGGACAAGGATTGAGGCTCTGCAATAATCTCCTCTAGGACAGAAAGAAACGAGAAGAAGAAAATATTCTACAATCGTCTGAACGACTAATGAACGTTCTCAGTTGTACACTCATCAATCAACCAATGCGCAAGAGGAGCTAACACCAGTAGTTACCCAGAGGGGAGAGAGAGAAGAATCTCAAACTTTTATTCATGCAATCAGTCTCATCGCTTACACACATCTGACTTGAATAATAAAAGAAAAGAGCTACAGATCTTTATTCAACTCGAAGAAAACCCACAGAAGGGGGGAGGGGGAGAAGATACATCAGACAAAAAGAAAAGCATATTTAGAGAAAAAGAAGATGGGGGAGGGTGGAGCATTGACTCCTCTCCCTCCCCTTCGTACCCCACCTTCTGCTCCCTTTCTCTCTCCTTCGAATCTCAGTAGCACTTTGGGGCTCTCTCTCTGGCTCTCCCTACTCTTCTCTCTTCGCCTTTTCTCTCAGCCTCTTCTTTTCTCTTTTTTTTTCTTCCCTCTTCTACTGTTGTTATTGTTCCCGTTCGAAGGGAACTGTAGTATTTATATTACGGTACTATTCACCTTCTCGGCCTGCATGTCTTCGACGCACCTTTCGTGAAGGAAAGCTCCCGGCACGCTTATAGTGACTTTATTGGGCCTCCTAGCTGGGTAGTCGGCGCCATCGCTTCCAAGCCCATCTAGAGCCCTTTCTTTTATCATCTAAGATCCTTTTATGTTAATCAGCTTATCCTGCTGTGTTTGATAACTATGGCACTTATGGCATCCGTTTGATCCCTGACACCTGTCGGAACCCTTAGAAGGCCGGTCTCATCAGTCAGTTGACTAGACGGGGGTTTAATCAGCAATGTCATCGTGATGATGCCAGACAATAGCTTGGCTAGAAGGGGCTTCAGCTGGGTAAGGTGTTGATAGTAGTGGTCCTTCTTCAGTTCTGATTCTGTGGGAGTCTCCGGAATCTTCACTGCTGACTTAATTCTTTCTTTGGTCCCATTTTGTCTTTGTTCATATTTTAGATGTCAACAAGATCCTGCGGAACCCCAATCGAGAAAACAACGGCAGAAAGGAAAGCTATGCTAGCTGCGAAAGGAACAATAGTAACGGCAGGAACTGCAAACTATTGGCCGGTCAAAACTCGGCACTACAGCTACTCCTACAAGCAACAAAAAACATGACCCGATCTCCCGTCAGGGGACAACCAAGTCACGCACCCGACACACGACCCGGTCTCTCGTCGGGGGACAACCAAGTCACGCACCCGACATCTCGATTCCACAATCAAGAGACTACCAGACACGAACTGCCGTAGCCACACTACTAGAAAAATGACACGATGCCTCAGTCGCGAAAACTTGCCCTCACAGTAGGGTCTGAGTCGAAACCACACGGTCCGGAACATAATCACGTCCTCGCTGCCGTGAACTCTACGCCGTCTAGGGAAAGCTCTCGATGACGCTCACTGAAAATCCCAAGCCTCTGCTACGGGAACCCTCTCGAAAACAACACCCGAAATCCCATCTCGCAGACGAGAAATAAAAACCCAGGACACGACAACTCACGTCACGTGACGGGAACACCACCCACTACAAGAACGACCAGATGCGTCCCTTAACATCTTACACCGCGTCACAAGTGTCTAGCGACAATGTCCCGGGCGCGAGACTCAGACACACCAAGTAACCAAAAGTACCACAAAATAAGGACTAGATGAGATCACACTTGTCAGCACGAGTCTGAACCCTCAACCTCGTGTGCACACTCAGACCATACACCCTAGGTCTGTCCTCTAACTGGTATTTCCCCCACCGGACTCGGCGGTGCGCGGGGGCCCTACGTTAAGCAGCCTACTCACCGTCTAACTCGGGTATGCCGCTCCACCACTCCCGGGTGGGTTAGCACGCGCGTGGCCTAAGAAGGCTGCGACAAGTGGAGGGTCACTGACGTAAACATAGAAAGCCACACACGCACCCATCGCGAGTGACACGAAGTAACCGGTGGCTCGAGACCACCAAACTCTGGACTGCCCACTAGACCTATTAACCCAACGGTCCTTGAGTCACGAGACTCGGGGTCAAGATCGTCGAACGTGATGGCACCACACCGTCAATCTAGCCTAGTCCCTAGGTCTGAAACCACGGTAACACGAAACCTTCAGACATCTCAAAACACGAGCACGAAACCTCTGGGGTGTCCGGGATACTCACGAGACCGAAAGTTGACCACTGGGTCACAACCGGGTCGACCAGAGGTCAACACAAACCTCAAACGGTCACGGTAAACACGGAGAATTGCCTGGCGGTCCTCTCTTGGGCCGCCACGAGCTCTGGGTACTGAACGGTCCACGCGAGGCTGCTCAGAGGAACCTGAACGGTCTACACAAGGCCGCTCAGAAGGAGCTGAACGGTCCACACAGGGCCACCCAGGAGGAACAGGATGGTCCACCAAAGGGCCATTCAATGGGATTGAACGATCTGATATAGGCCGCCCAAACGAACTGACCTACTACAGTACTCATTTAGAACGGTTTTGACCAAACCACTCAAAACACGGAACGGTTAGGGACAAATCGCCCCATGAACCACCACGAACTGTTGACCCAAGGTCAACCATGCTAAGCGGTCAATAGTTGGCAGCTCAACGCCATGGTAAAAACAGAACGGCTGGGAACCAGCCGCCCAATGGGACTGAACGGCTGACCACTGGCCACTCGAGTCCCAGAGCGGTCTATCGCGGGACCGCTCGGACCCAAACCGACTCACATTAAACTGTCGGAAACCAGCCGCCCTATACCCTAAGCGGCTACTGTGAAGCTGTTTAGGCATCACAGCGAGCAAACCTTGAGATCGGCCAGATCTCGGCCTTTCCATGTCCCGTTCGCTCCAAAACGAGGGGGATACAACAGTGATGACCTACACAACACATAGACTCAAACCGGTGCCAGATCGGCTGAGAAACGACGAGAAATGAGTGATTTTCCAAAATCAACCCAAATGGGGTTAATGGGGTTTTCGGCCTCCTAGCGACCCTAAATGAGCACCATTCGACGTGAAATCAGTGACTATGGAATGCCGTTAACCAGGGAGTCCATTAACACCAACCGATCGTAAAACCGTCACCATTTTCCGACGAAGCCTACGAAACCCACAAAATCTTGATGAGTTTAAACTCACCCATTCTCACACCGTAGAACGTAAAACTATGGGAAAATGGAATACATGAGCTAGGGAACCATCCCCCTACCTCCACCGAAGAAACCATGCATCGAAGTGACTAATCCACGCCGAAAATCACCCGAAACACGAACGGCGCCTTCTTGGAATCCACTAAGGGATCGCGCCACACCACGCTCAAACCGTCGCTCCATCCCGTCGAAATAGAGAAAGTATCAAGTCCTACTTGGGGTGTTTCCATGCTAAGACACTTCAAATCCAATAGTTGATGGTATCGATAGCCCTCACATTTATGCTCTATGGGACTGCTGAAATCAACTTTTGAGGCTCCCTTGCTAAAAAGTCCCCTACCTCCTTCCCAAATTTGATGGCCAATGTAACAACCCAAGATCCAGATATTGGGACGTACCCGATACTATTCGAATCCTGGCCCGCCACCCACGAGCCGAAAGGCTTAGAAGGGTTGTTTGAAGTGTTATGGTTATGCATTGGAATTCTAAACAATAACAAGAATATAAATCTACAGAATTAATCTACAGTTCTGATAGGAAATAAATTACATTTTATAACAATTAAACAACTACAGAGTCCAGTCCACAAGTATAGTCAAAGGAAAGAAACGTACACGGCCTCGGGGCATACCCTGGCAACATGGCGAGCTGGCAACTAAAGGACCGCCGACTGGAACACTCCACTCCGAGGACAACGCTGCACTTGAAAAGTAGGGGGTGAGCCTCATCTCATTGGCTCAATAGGGGTCCCATGGGTCCCCACTACAATGAAAGCAGTAAACAGGAACAACGTAGCAGCAACAAGTAAAGACAACATTGGTAGCAGCACTACACTAGCATCGGTACAACACAACGACGGTGACCGGAACCCAAAGAAGGTAACTGGGTGAAACACACACACAAGCCTCAACACAACACTGACTCATGGTCATACAATCCGTCCTAGCTGACGGAACCACCAACAAGGCTACCTGGCCACACACTGGACCAACAACCTCGGGAGAATCTCTCAATCTCGAACTAAAACCAATGGAAGAACCACGCCCAACACGTAGGGCAACACCAACCCATCTGCCAGAAGGGCCACGATAGTCCAGTCGGTACTTCCACCTTCACGGCATAGGGTCCGCCACTCAAGACAACACAACATGGCCAAATGCATCCACTGACATCCTATACCAATCCAGGGCCTCATATGCGCGCACACTGCTCACACCTGGTCTCGGGAGGAGCATATGAGACACTCGCACACACACCACAACCTCAGACTGGCTAGGATTTGTACCTCAGCACCCAACAATACGGCTGTGTCCAGCTCTTGACATGGGGTATGTGCCATTACATCCGTCAGTAATGTACTCTTGTCCTAACCAAGGTACGCACACACTCAGGTAGTCCAGCCTCAGAAAAAGGAGCGTAGTACACATAGGCAATCTCTCCCGGTCCAGCCATGACAAGCCCTCAAAGCAGAGAACAACAGGGCTCAACCTCTACGGAAACCACCCTCTGCGAGATCTCACAGGAAAACCACCATATGCACTTATGCAGGAAACCTGAGAACATGCGTACACACACGCCTGAACCACACAGGACCTCGGAACCACACCACCGGTCCAGGGAAGACTAACCCAAGCATAAGACATGAATACAAGGACTACGGTCCACAACTCCTAAGAGGATAACCAGACGCGATCACAGTCCTCACGCGGGAACACCTTCCGCGATCCCAGAACTCTCGTGAGGATAGTAGACACAAGCAGCCCAACACAAGATGAATGTGCTATGTAATTTTATGCATTATTTTGACAGGAACTGCATGATGTTAAGAGGGAGACTACTGCTTTTCAAATGTAACATTTTGTTGGAGAAGAAAAGAATGACTTATTATATTACCTCAGATCACTGCAAATAGAAAAAGTATGTTATTCCTTTTTATTTTGTTGATAACTTTATTTTTCAAGACAATCTGTAACATCATAGGAAAGGTGCACCAGTCTATAATTTAAGACGGAATATTTACGGTCTGAATATCAGTAACAAATTGAGACGCAGATTCAGACAGATTACATTCTATCTGAAATACAGATGGAATTTACGGTGAAATATATCCGTCTACATTTACAGATAACTTTGTGGCAGAAATTAATCCATCGTAAATTTGATCGCTAACACTGCATTTTCTTGTAGTGGGCACCAAAGCCAACATTAGTTGAAGTGAGCCTTATGCCTTTAATCTTCTTACTTTCATTTGGCCAGTAAGGCTATCTAACACTCTATGCTTATTTTATTTCTTCAGATGCCGACTACTCTCATTGAGGCACCAGCTCTAGTTATCAGTGGTGCTCCCCTGGCTGAAGCATTAAGTCTTTTACTTATTGCGCCTACAGCTTCTAAAGAGATTGTGCCCGTACTGTGGCCCGTGGCTGTTAGAGCCTTGCCAGGGGTCAACATAGTGCTCGCTAAACTAGATACGCAGGGTGAGGCTTCAGGACCTGGCCGCACTCTTAAGTTGAGGCATGAAGTAGATCCTGCCCCAACTTTAGCTTTTACTGTTACAGCAGTACATGGGTCCATTCCAGCATATCCGAGCATTGAAGAGCAAGGTATTGAATCTGAATCTGGGGCAGCTTTGGAACTCCCCAATGAGATCATGCCAGAGGAAGCTGCCCCACAGGGAGCAGAGCCGGTGGGATAGAAAATAGCAATTGAGGCATAGGCCATAGAGGTTTTATTAGTTTTACCATCTTCTTCTTCAACCATTGATGCCAATCTCTGGGTCACTATTGACAGCGAGGTCGAGTTTCATCTTCTACCAGCAACATCTTTTGGTCTTGTTTCTTCAGACGAACTAGTCTGACAAAACTTACAGATGTTGCGGCAGATAGTTGCATCTCGACCAGCCTTATCTTATCCTTAGCTGTGAGAGATTGCAAAGCAATTGTTAGTCGATCTTCAAGCATTAGGATGCCCATTAGAAAGAGGAGACCCATCTCCAAGACCTGGCGGCGGCCCCATATGTTGGGCTTCTAGATTTTGAGGATACCTTTCGCTGGCCATAGCCACTCTTGTATAATTTTTTTACATCCCTTAAGGGAGTTTCATTGTACCCCTTTGATTATCAGAGAAAAATAAATTCTGCCTCCATTTGTTCACTTGTGTTTGGACACATTTATTTTTATGCACTTCATTGTCATTTTATTTCATGCCTTAACAGTCACAGGAAAGAGAATGATGAGGGGTATTGCTGCCTTCAGGGGGCAATGTTGCACATAAGTGCAGGAGAGCGCTCACCCTTTCAGAGAAATGATAAGGGAGTCACTCCACCACCTCATCAGTGCTTGGTTAGCCCAGGATATAGGGGTGTGGGATGGGATTTTAGCTTTGGCCATTCAGGCGCGATGCCTAGAATAATGGAGTCAAGCATCGACCCTACTAATAATGCTAGGGTTTGATGAACTAGCAAAAGTGAAGGAGAGTACTTGTTCAAGCATAGGTGTAGGGCCCATGCCATGGGGTTTAAGCGTTAACCCTGACGATGATGCCAAAGGGTTGACGATAACTTCTTTGTCAGCATTGGGTATATGTCGAAGCAAAGGAAGCTGATTTGAGTAGTATGGGCGTAAGACCTATACCGGAGGCTTTCAACATCGACCTCGACGATGATGTTAGAGGATCGATAGTAGTTTATTCATCAGCATTGAGTAAATGCTGAAGTAAAGAAAGTTGGTTTTAGCAGTATAAGCGTAAGGCCTATATCGGAGGGTTTAAGCATCAACCCTAATGATGATGTCAATGGGTCAACGGTGGTTTATTCATTGGCATTAGGTAGATGCCGAAGCAAAGAAAGTTTATTTTAGCAGTATAGGCGTAAGGCCTATACTGGAGGGTTTAAGCATCGACCTTGACGATGGTGTCAAAGAGTCAATGGTGGTTTATTCATCGGCATTGGGAAGATGCCGAAGCAAAGAAAGTTGGTTTTAGCAGTATAGGTGCAAGGCCTATACCAGAGGGTTTAAGCATTGACCTTGACAATGATGTCAAAGTGTCAATGGTGGTAGTTTATTCATCAACATTTAGGTAAATGTCAAAACAAAGAAAGGTTTATTTTGGTAGTATAGGCGTAAGGCCTATGCCGGAGAGTCTAAGCATCAACCTCAATGATGATGTCAGAGAGTCGACACTAGTTTATTCATCAGCATTAGGTAAATACCGAAGTAAAGAAAGTTAGTTTTAGCAGCATAGGCGTAAGGCCTATGTCAGAGGATTTAAGGATCGACCTTGACGATGATGTCAAAGGGTTAATGGCGGTTTATTCATCGGCATTAGGTAGACGTCGAAGCAAAGGAAGTTATTTTTAGCAATATAGGCACAATGCCTATACTGGAAGTGGTTAGTGGGATTTTTGTGAATTTCCTGGTGAGACACAGGGTAATTGTCATGTACAGGGATTTCTGTGATATGTAAGTGATTGTTGGAATAAACTAGGTCACTTATCTTTTCTTTTCCTCTTTTTTTATTACCATATTACTTACTCAAGCATCCTTTCAGATTTTCGCTAAAGCCAACCCCTTCTTTTTTTTCGGATAAACAATGGCAAAGCCAATGGGACAATGGTGGTGCAAATTCACCCACAGCGGGGCGGAGAGTTGTATTATTCACTGAATGGAAGAATCAGAGTGTGGTACAATCTCAAATGACTACCATTAAGGGGTGGAAATTGAACCTCCCCTCGATAATTGACGATTACATACAGCCCGCCCTCGTAGACCTTCTGGATTACATAGGGTCCAAGTCAATTTTCATTTAGCTTGCCCTTGGGATTGATGGCCATGACTTATCTTCCTTTGACCATAATGAGTTTGCCTTTCTTGAATTCGCGCTCCTTGACGAGCTTGTCGAAGGCACGCACTATCCGGGCTTGATAAACCTGGATATTCTGTTGGGCTTGAAGTCACTTTCCCTCCAAGTTGGAGAGCTCTTCGAGTCTTCACTCAACATTTGTCTACTCTTCTCGGACCAGCCCTTGCTAGATTGCGACCCATAGAGAGGGTATCTCTAGCTCAATGGGGACAATTACTTCTAAGCCATACACCAAGGAAAAGGGTGAACAATCTGTTGGGATTTTGTATACAGTTCGATACGCCCACAGCACTTCGTACATCTTCTCTTCCCAGTCTCTTTTGTTGGAATTAACAATTTTGGCTAGGAGAGTACAAAGAGTTTTATTAAAAGCTTCAGCCAAGTCATTGGCCTGTGAGTTGTAAGGAGTCAACATCCTCTAGTCAATTTTGTACTTTTTTACCAATCGGTAGACCTTTTGATTGCGGAAGTGGCTGCTGTTGTCTGAGATAATTCGGTTGGGGGCCACAATTAGGAATATGAGGTTGCGACGAACAAATCTGACCACAATCTCCCCAATCACTTCCTTTAGAGCAACAGCTTCCGCCTAGTAGGAGAAGTAGTCAGTTGCTGCTAAAATGTACTTGCACCCTGCGGATGATGCAGGTAGTGGACCCACGACGTCTGTTCCCCATTGGGCAAATGGCTAGCTGGGCACTGTTGGATGCAGCGGCACGGGTAGTCTTCTAAGTACTGTCGCGTGCTCTTGGCATTTTTGATAAGACTTAGCATACTTGCAGCAGTCGTCAAACATTGTCGGCCAGTAGTAGCCAAGCTTTTTTATCTCAATCTTCATTTTCAATCCTGCCTACTGTG
Organism: Amorphophallus titanum; assembly: GCA_024336825.1. Lineage (NCBI taxonomy): Eukaryota > Viridiplantae > Streptophyta > Magnoliopsida > Alismatales > Araceae > Amorphophallus > Amorphophallus titanum. The sequence continues at coordinate 54,313,064 of JANBPO010009603.1, read as the reverse complement.
CACCAGCTGTTTTGGCGTGAACCTCCTTCATGGCCCTCCAGGTCTCTGCGGTGGATAGGCATCAGAGGAGTACTTTTCACTTGGCATCTGCCATGATTCAGAATAAAATCCCATTCTGGGCCTCATAAGAGTCTTTCATTTTGATTAACTTGATCTTCTCTTCTCTTTGCCTGGGCAGTTGCTGGTATTTAAACTACTGCATAAGAGGATCCCTCCAGTCAGGTGAGCTTATGGCCTCCGTTGTGGTGACCTCAAGTTCTTCCTCTTCCGACCCTTCTATCATGCTAGGGACTTGGCACTGATTTATCACCCGGATGTTGAGTGATCCATCTGGCGGCACTGCCAATGAACTTGCCAATTTTGCCAGTGCACCAGCTTTTGCATTTTCTCCCCTGGCAACATGGCCTATTTCAATGAGGTAGAACCGCTCCATGAGTCACTTTGCCTTAGCGTGGTAAGGGAGTAGCTCAGGTTTTCAGACATCAAATTATCCTTGGACCTGCTTGACGATCAATAGCGAATCGCCAAAGACTTGTAGCATTCTGATCTCCATTTGTAAGGCAGCTTAGAGGCCAATGATAAGAGCTTCATACTCTACTTCATTATTCGTGCAAGGCTTGCTAATGGAACAAGAAGTGTGCAACACCTCTCCGTCTGGAGATTTGAGGACGATGCCGGCCCTGGCCCGTACTTTTGTATGCCTAGATGTGGTTGTTTCTATTCTCGAAGCCCTGTTAAAGTACAGCTGCCAACGGGGAGTCTTCAGGCAGCTCCGTGTTTCATCGTAGACTTGGTCCACCTCCAGTGTTTCATCTTCAGGCAGCTCCGTGACCAACAGGGAGTCTCCAGGCACGGGGTGCGTTGCGAAGAAGTCCGCGATGGCTTGACCTTTAATGGCCTTCTATGGCACATAGGTGATATCAAACTCCATTAGCAGTACGGCCCATTTGCCAAGGCGTCCTTTCAGGACTGGCTGGGAGATGATGTGCTTGACAGGGTCAGCCTTAGATATTAGGCTCACTTCATGCGACAGCTTGTAATGCCTCAGCTTTTTAACTGCGAAGACTAAAGCGAGGCAAACTTTGTCAATCGGGGTGTACTTTACCTCCGCCCCTACCAGTCTTCAGCTGAGGTAGTAGAGAACTTGCTCCTTTCCCTCATCATTGTTCTGGGTGAGCATTGCCCCTAGCAAACATTTGGTGGCAGCTATATATAAAATAAGCAGCCTTCCTTTGACAAGTGCCCCCAGCACAGGCGGGGTCTTCAGATAATCCTTCAACCAATTGAAGGCTCTCTAGCACTCCTGATTCCAGCTGAAAGGTGCATTCTTCATTATAAATTTGTGGAATGGCTGGCAGTGTCCCAACAAGTTGGAGATGAACCTGCGGATGTAAGCCAGTCGGCCTTGCAGGGACCTTAAATCTCCTAGATTCTTCAAATAATCAAAGCCTAATTCCCGCCAAAAAGCCTCCACCTCGAGCTAGGGTTTCAAGGGTCTATATATAGAACCCTTGGCTCATGGTCACTGGGGGGGGTGGAGATTCCGGAGCTCGCGTTGAGGTGCTGCCGCACTCTAGAGCGAGATCCATCCAGGGAGAAAGGCTTTCCACGTCCTTCAAGCCTTCAGTCCAGGGAGTAGCTGATTTCGTCATGTTTTTTTTGTGTCATTATTTTACCGTCTTTGGTCATCTTTCGGTCATCCCATCTTCATTTTTCTTCACTTCCCTCCACATTTTTCACTGTCATTCTTCCATTCATATATCCTCCTATTGTTTTCCTCGCCCCATAGGGGTTAAAAAATCACCACCCCCAGGTATCCACCCTTCTAATCATGCATCTTATTCACAGTTTATATGTATAGATATTGCACGATCCTTGGTCTAATTTGGGTGTTTCTTGTGGTCTTCTGAGTTTCTTGCAGGTCAGCAGTTGTTCCTACACGAGGCCCATCCCTCCTGGCCGACCGGAAGGGGTGGAGGATTAAGTTCTCAGGTTCGGGTCCTGGAAGCTCTCCGCGGTCTTCCTCCAACCATTTATCAGAGGTAGCGGCCCACATCTATGTCATTTTCCTTCTGGTTACGGCTGATCAAAGACCGTTTAGTTCTTGTGCTTGTGCCTTCTTCCCGTGTCCTGTCTCGGTGCTGGTAGCGGCTTGTCATCCGACCGTCTTCCTCAGGATTGCGGCTCAGATAGGATCATCTTCTTCCTACACCAGAGCTGCTTCGGTTGGCGAGTGTCTTCATCCATTCCTCCTTTCCAAGGTACGTGGTGCGTTCTTCTTGCACTGTTTACTTTGGTGGCGATCACGATCTGATTGTGCTCACTTTGAAGTGATGATATTGTTGCATCCCTCGCTTTATTTCATGTTCTATTAAATGTCACACTAGTCACTCTCTTCATTCACCTACACACACTTGGAGAAAATATATCAACACACTTGGTCTTTTTGGCGATCACGGTGGGGCGCCTTATGCCCGTCGTGTTTTAACATTGTTGACCTGCTTCTCTGTGCTTGTTTCAGTCATTTTTGAGTCTCCTCGGATTTTCCATTTCCTTTTTCTATCATTTTCTACTTTTTGGGTTGATTGCGGTCCTCTATTAACTATTTGAAAGTGCCAGCGGTCGGTCGATAGTCTGCCTTATTTCGTTGCAGGTAACGCCCGTCTCAGGTGAGTTCATGTCTTTTGCTATTTGCTATCTTCTGGCTATTTGCGGTCCCGTTAGGGCCGTTTTATGCAGGTTACGGTCATTCAAAAGACCGCTTCGCTCACTCAGGTGTGCGTTCTGTGAATCCTATTGTTGATCAGTGTGGTTTCTGTCCGTCTTGTTTTTTTACTGTCTCTGGATTATTGCGGTCCTCCCAGGACCGTTTGAGTTGATTAGTGGTCCTGTCTCTGACTGCCACTTTGTCAGAGTGTCCTGTTATAGTTCAAATTTGTCTCTGTTATTTGTGGTCACTGTTCCCTGGATTATTACAGTCTTCCAAGGACCGTCTACCACTCTGTGCAGTCTCCCATCAGACTGCTACTTTGTTACTGTGCACCCCGAGTACTATACTTGTGCTTTATTATTCATCATTGTGTCGCTTATTTTGGGTGTTGTTTGTCTCCCCCTAGATTATCATTTATACCCATGTTATTGTTACATATTGTTGTCATTGTTTGATCATTGTTTGTTAGTTTCAGGCTAGAATTTGCTTGCACTCCGGTGCACATAGGGTCATACATTTTATCATAGTAGTTGCATGCCTACCTTGGTAGGAGATCCTCTCACCTCCATATTCCTTGGAGTCGACTAGGTGATCCTATCCGGGACCTCCGTAAGTCCCTGTGAGTCGTAGATTTCCACATGGACGCCAGACAGGTTGTACCTTTGTCACCCCGTGTCTAGGTTGCATCCGTGAGAGAGAGTTCACACATAGAGTCAACCAAGTCCTTAATCCACCCCTATTAGGAATCCTATCTTGGAGAGAACATTGATTTAATTCAAATCACTAAGGTTCCAAAAGGGCAAAACAAATACAAAAATTTTGTGCATCATTGTAACTTGGTTGATTTTGGTTGCCTCTTATCTCCTCTCTTGCTTATGCATCTTGTTAGCCATCCCATTAGGTGTGATTATTGTTTGTTGTTGTCATCTTTGTGTTAGGTGCTACGTTGCATGTGGAGTTTCTTTCCACCTATAGGATCTTCTCCTAGGGGCAGTCCCCATTTCATTTCCTACCTTAATCCACTATTTGATTCTTCTATGCCGTCTTACGATTTTTCTCACTCCTGTGAGGAATCCCTTCCTCAGGGCCTCCTAGAGGACCCGCCTAGGGTCGTGGTTCAGGGGTCCACCCCTCCTTTGTCTGCTGCCATTGAGGGTGGTCAACCCTCCCTTTCCTATCCTCCTGCTCCAGGTTCTGCAAATCAGATTCTTCAAATGATGGCCCAGCTAGATCCGGCCCAACTTCAGGTCCTTCGTCAAGCCTTGCAGGGGTCAGGCGACCCGTCTCCTATTACTCCTCAGGGTTTTGCCACTTGTCGCACGACACAAGAGAAGCACGCAAGCCTGGGGAGAAGAGGCATGTGCGAATGGGCACCTGGCTTCAGTATTTCTTCGGTGGGGAGCAGAAGTATGATGGCTTTTCCACTGTGGCACTGACTGCGCTGAAGCGGAAGAAGAGGGTCCAAAAATAAGACGCTCTCCCATCTGTTTTAAAGGAAGGGTAGCAAGGAGGCCTGAACCCCGCTGGTGTTGATGCAGTCACGCACTGTGCTACATATCTGACTTATTGGATTTGTTCCTTCGCTCTCCCGCAAGGCAACAAGAGCGTGATCAGAGCTGAAGCCATCTACCCCACTTGTCTGATGACTTGGGGCACGAAGCCCTCTCTCTGCCTGGTGGCATTGTGTCTGATTTACAAGATGTTGGGAGACTTGCACTAGTTTCGTCTCCCTAGGAACTTTCAGACGGTTGGTCTGTTACACTTTTTCAATGCCTGGGTATGTAAATTGTTCCCAGAAGCTACTTCTCGTAGGTTACAACCATCGTGGCTTGTTCCGAGGATGATAGAGTTTGCTAGTGCCGAGCCATCATAGATAGTGGAGCAGCTCTTTGCCATCAGGGGAAAGCTGATCAAGGTTCCGATCGATGCACCTGGAGTTATGGACTTCTAGAGCTTGGCAGCCCACTCCAGCCCGCTCATGAACAAGATGCGAGGATGTCGTCTCTTTGAGATAGAAGAATATGTTCATCCCATTACTGGTGCCAAATGTGCGAGGCCAATTTGGGAATCAGAGTTGGTTGATTGGGCGCTGGCGATCAGGCCGAGCGTCTCTTGTGGCTGGAGCCGTACTATCCGTTTCGATTCAGTCAGAATTTTGGCTATGATCAACACATTCCTCCTTCTTCCATGCAGTTTGCGCTGCCAAATAGGCATAGAGGCGGCCAGGTGGCTAATGACGAGGCTCGTACATGGTGGGATTTCTTTCACCGCCGAGAGGAGGCTTCGTTTAGGGTCCTGGCGCCTGCTCATTTCCCTCGCGTTGCTCCAAAATATATCAAATGGTGGAACGCACAAATGAGGTTTTATAGAAACCTCCGTCGGGAATGCTGGGCTATTGCAGAACGCAGATTCCTAGATTCTCAGCCAGAGCCAGCTTTAGACATTGATCCTACTTATTTGAAGAAGCTGAAATCTTGGACCAATATGGAAATGATGGCTTATTTAGAGGCTAGAAAAGCTGTGAAGTGGCGCTCACCCAGGGCGGAGCCAAAACTACCTGAAATTAGCAAGGATGTCTTCATGAAGACACTTCAGGGGCTATGCCACGTAAGCAGTGAATGGGTAGTTCTTCAGCAACTTCCCCTGCTAGTGGAAGAGCCTGTCCCTTCTGTAGCCGAGTGGCATCCTGAGACTGACAGCCTTTATCCCTACAGAACATTCATCAGAGGGAAGATTGACTGGATATGCTTTACAGTAATACCCCTTTGTGGTTTGCACTGCTTCGCTCCCACGGGCTTTTAGTAGGTGGCCCGAGCGAAGCCGTTTTGGGCCAGCCTCTTCTTCTCTCTTTCAAATATGCTGATGGATGGGGGCTGGACCATCTTGGCTTGCATTATTATCTATCTTCTCGTGGCCATTCAGACTTGGCGTCACTGGCCGAGCAAAGCGAGACGATTGGAGATGTGTGTTGGCTCATTCGCGAGGCGGCCTCGTGAGATAAAGTGCCCTCGCTATTCTATTGGCCTCTCTAACCTTTGTATATAGGGCCGATAGGTACCTTCATTTCTTTATCTCAGCCTTCCGAATTGTTTCTCTTCTATTACAGTATTTGTCATTCTCACCCTCGTGCGTATGTAGTCTGACTCACTTCAGAGGAGACCCAGCATTTCAGGTAGCTATTAATAAAAGCTCAGAAGCTGACACACTTTGAGATTCCCCAGTCGGCCTTGACCACAACACCATTACCTCTTGGCGATTCGCGGAAGCGAACCAGGTCCCATGTGAGGGAGGCCGTCAGCAAAGCCAAGGAGGCAGTTACTCGAGTGACACGGGCCCGCTGAAGGAGAGCTGCAGAGCAGGAACCTGCCATTGTTCCTCCGCCTATAGTGTCATTTGAAGAATTTGAGACTTCTCGTGTAAAGAGGCCTGTGACGGAAGGTATATTCTTCCTTCTTCTACAACCCATTTCTGCCCTGGCTGCACCGGCTAGTAATTGTTCTTTGCAGCTGCTGCCACTCCTACTATAGTGGTTGTGCAAGAGGCTGCCGCCTCTGCGGCAGTTGGAGACAGAGGAGAGGGAGTGCCCGTAGCTCCCGTCGAGGGGGATCTGCCTTCTCTGACACCCAGCCAAGAGATGGAAGGTAATCTATGGGTGCTTTAGAGGCTTCCTACAGCCCATTATGTCCTAAGCTTACATGAACGTTCTTCATTTGAGCTTTAGTTGATGTCTGAGTGCCTTCGCCATCCACTGTCGGGGCTGCTGAAGAAACCTTCGTTGTGGACAAGACCGTTCTAGGGAGCGAGCCGACTCCCAAAGTTCATTCAGCTGACGTCCCTATCGCAGATATGACTAAGTAAGTCTCTATCGAGGGAGATGCCCCTCCTGGTCGACGAGTCAACATTTATGTACTTCAAGCATTTTATCAGTAAAGAGTTGGTTTTGTCAATTATTGTGCATTCTTTTATGTGGATGCTATGATGCTCTGATCTTGATTACTAACTTGAGGCATTTTGCCGACTGCTCACGTTTTCCCCGAGTTGCTTCAGCTGTACACCAATGGCTCGGGATGTGACAATGCTAGTCTTGGATTCCCTTAAGGTAGCCAAGTAGGTTGTACCCTCAAAATCCTGAAACTCTTGAATGCCATGTCACCCTGAAGAAACATGACAGTCTAGCCCTCATAGAGCGCTGTTTCTGGCCTCTGTGAGAAGTTCTGGTTCTGTCTTGAATTGGTGACAGTTGTCTGGCCGCCAATTGAATGAGCGACCGTATGAATAGGTGCCATTTTCCTTCGTACATGTTACTATTCATGGATTTAGCGACCACCGTAGTGGACGCTATTTCTGTAATTGGTGGCGACTTAAGTGGACGCCAATTACCTAGATTAATGCATGTCTTGGTTTTATATGTGCTTTATCGCTATGTCATCCCTATAAAGTTCTGTCCTTGAAATCCTTGTTCTAAATCTACCTTATTATCCTACAATAACTTATTCATTGGAATTCCATTGGCTATAAACTATAGTTGATGTCAAAATATTTACATGACTCAATGCTTGGCAATTATGGGGCCTGGTCTGGTCCTGAGAGGAGGGCCTGAAAGTACTGGTGCTCATGGGAGTTGATTGACCACGGTGTGACATTGTACCGAAGTGCATGACTTACTTGATCGATGACATTACACAATCTTTATAGTGCTTGACTTGACTTGACATGACGTGACATATGTGGCCCGAAATTGGTCTATACTTGCTTGAGCTTGAAATAGCCAATTCTCATGACATGACTTGATAATTACATGCTTGATATATCTTGATACTTTACATGATATCTTGAAACTTGCTAGTTCCATTGCTATTCTCTTGATATTCTTTCTCGACATTATCATGCGTTCATGCATAGCTATACTTGTATTACATGTAACATGTTAATTACTTAAAGTAAGCTTATTCTTGAGATATAATCTCTATTGAGCATTCACTCACCTAGTGTTTTCTCCATTTTTTTAGGTAATTCTGATGATGAGGATCAATCGGATGGGGATGGCCACGAGTGAAGAGATTAGAAGGTGTCTAAGACTATCTAGTCGTGTCTTTTATTTCTTGAGTCAATTATTGTATTCTCCCCTTTATTGAGTCTAGTCGTTAATGGATTATTATTATTGTTAGTCAGTGAGTTATGTAATGATGGTTATACTTTGGAATATTGGAGTTATTAATGAATAAAGGATTTGGTCATTTATCTCGCTATTGCCCACCCTGTCCATGTGTCAAAATTTTCTTATGCTTTGATTGACATGATTGATATAAACTCGTCACGCATACCGGGTTCCTTTCGCGCTCAGGACGTGACAATTTTTGTGATATCAGAGCCTAGGTATTTCAATTCCTAGGAAAATCAAGTCCAAGGATAGGTCTATATCCTTACCCGGTGAGATGGGTAGAGCCATGGGTTAAGTTAACTTAGGGAGATAAGAGCCTTGGTTAATTGTATATTAATATGGTTATTTAAATCTTGTAGGACCATGGCTGCCGAACATGCTCAGTGGCGTGATATCCAATGCACGATTCAAGGCCTTACCAAAGCGCTACAGCAAGTGGCGCAGGGCCGAGCAAATCGTGGAGCAGGCGATCTCCACCGAAGTTTTCGTAATATGAACCCGCCGAAGTTCACTGGCTCATCCGACCTCGACGATGCCGAACACTGGATCAAAGAGATAGAAAGGATATTCCATGTTATGCAATACACGGATGAGGAAAAGGTGTTATTAACAACATTCCAACTAGAGCGGGACGCTCGCTTTTGGTGGGAGTCAGTAGAAGCTACTTTACCCCATGAGCAAGTCACGTGGGGTGAATTCGTAGAATATTTCAATATTTCTTGGACTGGATACAAGAAAAGAAAGCTACGGAGTTTGCCACGCTTAAACAAAGGACTCTATCAGTGGCCGAGTATGAGGCCCAATTCTCTAGGCTGTCGAGGTATGCACCACATCTAGTATGTACCGAGAAGATGAAGGCCCGGAGATTCCTTAATGGGCTTCGACCCCAATATATCACTCAATTGGCACCGATGGACATTCAAGTCTATTCAGAGATGATGAGAAGGGCACAGTTACTAGAAGATGCCACGGATCTATCAGACAAGATCTGTAGGAGAGATAAGAAGGAACAAGTTACTAATTCCGGGACCTTCAAGACCCTATTCACTAAAAAGAGACCCAGTAATGGAGGGGAGTCCTCTAGGGACAAGAAGCTAAAGAAGAACGATAAGACTTTTTCCATTATTACTATGCCATCCAAGGTAGTCTGCCACCACTGTGACAAGGCTAGACATAAGGTCGAAGAATGCTGGAGAAAATTGGGAGCTTGTCTCTAATGCGGGAGTCGTGAGCATAGGATTCCCGACTATCCCTTGTTGAATGAGCAAGATGATAAAGAGAAGCGCCAAGTTAAAAAGCAAGGCCCCCTTCCTCGGCGACTCAAGCGTACCCCTAGCTCGCCGAGGAAAGTCTCTGTAAAACACCCGGATACACGCCTTGTTACGCATTGACCCGGGGACTGACCCACGTGTCGGAATTGTCCCGTGGCTTGCGCCAGTTGTACTTTGGCCTCCTCGGCCCATCTATAAAGTCCACGTGGCTCTCATACAGCATGAAACCAGTTGAATACATGTACCCCTACTCGGGTCTCAGCTACTCCAGTCACATCGGGGTCTGCGACACCCGATCGCTTAGCTCCTTCAGTCACAACCGTGCCCTCAGCACCCGACTGCCAGCTACTCTAGTCACGTCGGAGCCCGCGGCTCCCGACCACTCAGCTCCTTCAGTCTCAACGGTGCCCTTGGCACCCAACTGCTAGCTACTCTAGTCACGTCGGAGCCCTAGGCGCCCGACCGCTCAACACCCTCAGTCACAACGGTACCTCCGGCACCCGACTGCCAGCTACTCCAGTCACGTTGGAGCCCGCGGCGCCTGACCACTCAACAACCCCAGTAGCAACGGTGCCCCCAGCACCCGATTGCCAGCTACTCCAGTCACGTCGGGGCCCACAGCACCCAACTACTCAGCTCCTTCAGAACGGTGCCCTCGGCACCTGACTGTCAGCTACTCCAGCAACATCAGGGCCCGCGGCACCCGACCACTCAACAACTTCAGTCACAACGGTGCCCTCGGCACCCGACTGCCAGCTACTCCAGTCACGTCGGAGCCCGCGGCACCCGATCACTCAACAACCTCAGTCACAACGGTGCCCTCGGCACCCGACTACCAGCTACTCCAGTCACGTTGGAGCCCGCGACACCCGATCGCTCAACTCCTTCAGTCGCAACGGTGCCTCCAGCACCTGACTGCTAGCTACTCCAGTCACATCGGGGCCCGCGGCACCTGATCGCTCAGCTGCTTCAGTCGCAACAGTGCCCTCAGCATCCGACTGACAGTTACTCCAATCACATCGAGATCTGCGACGCCTGATCGCTCAACAACTCTAGTCACGACGGCGCCCCCGACATCCAAATGTCGGGTCCAGACAGCGTCGGGCCATTCTAGCTCCGACGACGGCCAACAACTCCAGTCCCACCGGTGCCCACGGCACCTGGTAATTCTAAGCTCAACGGCTTTTGGTCGCTCCAGTCATGGCGATGCTCATGCCGTCCAACCGCTCCAGTCTCAACAGCGCCTGGCCGCTCCAGTGACAAGTGGTGCCTACGTCATTCGGTCGCCTCCACCATGGTGACACCCAACTACTCCAGCACAACGGTGCCTACGACACCCCTACTGCCCTGACCTCGACACTGTCTCATGACGAGAAGACACTGTGACGCCCCTCGGGTGGCACCCTGCTGAGTCACAGGTCCTCTGACGGACACTATGTACAAATGCAGAACTACCCACACAATAATGCAATGACCCGGGGACCGTCAGGAATGGCGAAATTATCCCATGGCTTGCAAGCACTTGTAATTGGGCTTTCATGCCCCCATATAAATGCCTTTCATGGCATATGTCGGCCCGGTTAGGAGGCAATCGAGAGGGGGGTGAATTGATTGCCCACCCTTTACAAGCAAATTTGACTAAACGACGTAGATGGTAGATAAACACTAGATTCAGGCTTGATTAAAATGAATAAGTGATTTGCAAACAAGCACTCACAGCTTCACAACGCAAGACGATGAACACTTGGATGAAGTTAAATGTGTGGACAGTTGAAAAACACTCGGCTCACTGATTCACACTCGTATATGAACAGATGATATAAACACGCAACCACACAAAGAGCAAACCACGGTACAGTGATTTTTAGGTGGTTTGAACGCACCAAGTGCCGTCCTACGTCAACCCCTCTCACCTCGAGAGGATTTCACTAAATACGCTGTGCGACGACAGCAACCACCTTACACACGGGCACGATGGCCCACACATGTGGGTTCTAGCATGACGACGAGAAACCGCACACACTCGGTGCAGGCTCCGAAATCTTTTAAGACGTAAATAGAATGAGAAAATACAATGCTCAGTCTGCGAATAAGAATCTAAGCTGCAAGACAACTAGAAAATGTATAGACAAGATTTTCCTCTTGATAATCATGCAGCTAGGAGATCAAATGGAGGGTGCTGTAGAATGAAAGCACAAGAGAGAAAGAAAGGCAACCTTTGATGGAGTCCGCCCAAGCAAGAAGATGGTGGAGACTGGCAGCGGCCTCCTTCCAGCTTCAAGCTCGATGATGAAGATTGCATAGCTTGGCCGCGGGTTCCTGCTTCCCTTCAAGAGCACCGGTCCTCTCCTCTACAACCTGCAAGAAGATGTCACATTAGAAAAACCTCTAGTATCTCTTTTCGATCAGACCCAAGGGTGGCCATATATATATATCAAGCAATAAACATGTTATTAAGACTCAAATGCCCTTGCCAAATCCTCTTCATACCACTCAGAAAAGATGGCAGATGCCTTAATCCCATTGTGGTAAATAACCAAGGCATTCAGACCCAAGATTCGTGGGTTCGAGTTCAGATCCAGAAACCTGATCAGAAATTCACAGAACAAGTGTCAGGTGACTGTGCGGTCTCCTCGCAGTCTCCATCCATGTCTTGCCGGTCGCAGTGCTTGTCGTAGGTGTCTTCTTCCCTTGGCTCGGTGAGGATCCCTCTTTCTCCCTTGTCTTTCGTCTTCTATAGTCATGCCTCCGCGTAGAGTCTCTCGAGCCAGTTCTTCTTCTACTGAGCACCTCGTGGTTGAGGTGGTGTGCCAAGCACTTTGGGTGCCGACACTAGTCGGCCCAGCTCTCCGCAGATGATGTCCTACATGGTCATCCATGGCCTGCGGGGAGCTTTCCAGATTCCCCCTGAGTATGACATCATCTTCTTGTCTGTGGGAGATGAGATAATGAATTATCCTATTGGGTGGATCATGATTTCGGTGGCCTCCTTTCAGGCGGGCTTCCGTGTTCTGATCCATCCCTTCATCGCATCTGTCCTCCATTACTATGGATGGCACCCTGGGAAAATAACCCTCAATTCTTGTAGCATCCTTTGTGGGTTTGTCTATTCCTGCCATCGGGCATCGGTGGAGCCGACCGTCGATCTGTTCTGGCACTTCTTCCTTCTCTAGAGCTGTCCGACCGACACCTACTTCACCTATTTCAAGGCTCGTTCCCATCATCATTTCATCAAAGTCTCCCGTGCCGCCTCTAACCGCAAGGGTTGGGTGGAGCAGTATGTAAACCTTATCAAGTCGGAGGACTGGGAGGGGGCTTCCGATAGATGGATGCGCAGGGGCACCCACCGCACTTGGCCTGATAGGAGGCCTTCCCTCAGGGTCGAGGACCATCGGAAGCTGAAGGAGATCGAGCGATATCCTCTTGGTGATGTGGATTTCATTTTAACTCCGGCGCTGCTCCGGGAGCTAGGGTTGTGCCCCTCATTACCGCAGGGTACTCCCCCTTTTTTATTTCTCAGATTGCTGCAATCGTGATGGGTGCCTGACCGATTTGGTTCTCTTTTCAGGGGCAGCTGAGGTGCAAGGCTGGACCTACGAGGTCATCAGGCAGCCGCAGAACGTTCCCCGCCCGGTGGATCACGTGGCGCCGGGGGTCGGCCAGGTGTCCGTCATTGCCCCCCAAGCCAAAGTTGCATTTGCCCCGGGGAGATTGCAGTACCCGATCCCGGTCGACGTTCCTCTGGTGGGCTCGCTAGTAGCATCCGTGGCGAGTGGGAGCCCTAGCCCTCGGAGGAGCTTCCCCGAAGGAGTCACCGGTTCAACTGGTGAAAGGTCCGACATGGCCGGTGGCAGACGTGTCGTTTTAACTGACGACGACATGGCGACGCTGGACACCCGGCGTTGATCGCAGAAAAGGGCGAGGACTTCCCCTTCGGCTCGGAGTCGCGCCCCGCCGCCTCCTCCATCAGAGTCGATGTCTGCTGACCTTCTGTCACCACCGTTGGGTCAGGGGCCAGTGGTCGTGGCTTCTGCGTCAGTTCCCGCGGCGCAGGGGCAAGATAAGGGCAAGGCCCCGGCGGTGGAGGGCACTGATGCTCCTCCCCCGCCGGCATCTCCACAGCGCAGCTCAGCTTCTCCCCCTAGGGGCTCAGCGTCTGGGTTGATCGGGACCGCGTCAATCGTCGATCTCATGGGCAGGACCGGAGACTGGCTCGAGCTCTCCAGACTGACCGGCCTTGGCGCCGAGAAGGAGCTGAAGGCGGCAGCCGCGAGGAGTGTGCACCTCGTCATTAGTGCCTTCGACGCATGGAGGCATTACTTCCAGAAGCTTGACCAGATGTTGGAGTCTAGCCAGGCCGCTCAGGTGGAGCTTGAGGGGCGCCTGGGGGAGTTCGAGACGGCTCGTGCTGAGGACCGACAGCAGTTGGTCCAGTTGGGATAGGCCCTTGCTAGTATGGAGCGCGACCGGGACCACTTCCGAGTACAAGCTGATGCCACCGAGGAGCAAGCTGCCAAGCTAGCGGTGGAATTCTGGGCCATGAAGATCCGCGCTCAGGAAGCTGAAGCGGAGGCTGCCACCCTACGTTCCTCAATGTTGGCGGCGGGTGAGGAGGCAGTGGAATGGTTCTGCTCTTCCTTGGCCTACCGGGATGAGCTAACAGAGGTGGCCTTGGAGTTCTATGGGCCAGCTCGTGACCGTGGCTTCCGAGAGGGATGGAGTGCCGCCGTGAAGGCTACGGCGGATAGCCTCGATCGCGCGCCCCCGTCGCTCCCTCCCCCTTCGTCTCCCTATGGCCAGGAGGCCGACAGTGGTGAGGGGGAACCTGAGGACGCTGGAGCTGAGGGGTCGGTGCCGGCGCTGAGCACTGAAGAGCGAGCACCCGCGGACGCCTCAGAGGCAAGGGGCCAGGTGGAGAACCTGGTCAAGGACTCGCCCCCCACTAGGGCTGCTGACACACGTGAGCCTAATGAGACTGGGGCACGTGACGATGTACTTGGGGCGAACCCTTAGAAGGGTGTCCCTACTTACTCGTTTTGATGTTTTCCTCCGTTTCTGCCTAGGTGGTAATTTTCTTTATAAAAACTTTTTACTCTGGAATGGAAATCTTGCCTTTATTTTGCAAATCTCGAGATCTCTTCTGTGTATCTCCCTCCTTTTCGAATGACTACGAGATCCCCTGGGGATACGTAGCACCTAGTTCGGCTGATCTCTCCTATTCTGAAACACCAATACAGAGGATCATGCAGAAGATAAGAAGGGAGATCTGGCAACTACGAGGGAACAACAGGAGCTACTGCAATTCCTGAAGAGTGTCGACGAGCAGTTGGCCACTTTCCCTTTCGGGCCATTTCCTAGGGAATCTGCTCCAATGTCGGTGTAGGGGGTCGAAACATCATCATCCACCCAGGTACCTCCAAGGTTTGGAGGATGACTTTTTGAAGAATCTTCAGATTCCTCTGAGGACGAGGAGCCAGAAAAGTTATACTGCTTCCCCCGTCATAAAATCTTGGAGATTTTCCACGTGTGTCACCGTGAAGGGCTATTGGATCTCTCGGAGTCAGAAACTGAGGTGATGACAAGCACCATGCTGTAGCAGGGCTATTGTTTATATCATCGGACAATAGGCCACGTAATCCAAGATTGACATGCCTTCAAAGACACGGTGGAAGACTTGATCTACTGTGACGTACTTGATATAGGCAACCATTTGGTTCGCTTGCCGCAACCACATGCACGGAGAGAGTTGAACTTTTCCGTCAATGTGATGCACACATCAGCCTCCTTTACACTCCCCAAGTCAGGAGAAGAAGAGGCCACCTCTAGCCAGGCTAAACCCACGTTGTGGTATATGGGGTGACGACCCTATCATCAGTGTTCTTTCTCTAAGAAAGACACTAAAATAATATTCGACACTCTTCTGAGAGAGGGTCAAGTGATGGTGCATGACCCACCGTCATACTACAATGGCACGACAAAGAGTGACCCTCTTTTTTGCAAGTATCATGCCAGGGTTTCTCACCCTACTGGGGAATGTCGAGAGATCCAGGACCGCATCGAGACCCTCATGCAAAAAGGGGAAGTCGATGCTTAGGGGAATCCAATGGCAAGGCAATGCCTCAGAGAGGCTACCGAGAAGATTATCTAGAGGAGCCAGAAAGGCCCTACCAAAGGGGAAGGCTCCAAGCCCACCTCCAAACCAGGCTAGCTAGGCAAGCCAGCTGGAGGAAACTCCTAGAGAAGTCACAAAGGCAAGGCTAAGCTCGAAGAGCCCAAAGCTCAACCACAACTCCTTGCAAAGCGAGCGAAGTCACCAATCGAAGGAAGGCCTAAAGAGTTGTAAAAGCCTCGAGAGCCCAACTTCGGCTTGGCTGAATTCCAAGAGTTGCCACTTGAAATAGTCGAACATGCAATCAATGCCACTTTTCAGGTGCGCCCAGAAGAGACTAACTGGATCGAGATTGCTTCGAGAAGAAATTGCGAATCCAAGGCTTCCAAGGAGCTCTCTCGAAGCAGAAGACAAAATGTCGGGGACAACTAAGTTCAACCTTCTAAGCCAATTTCACTTTCTTCCCAAGAGGCTGCACGCCCCAAGAAACAAGAAAATAATCGAAAGGAAAATTTGAAGAGGAGGCTAAAGAAGCAAGCCAAAGAGAAGTAGTTATGGAAGCCTTCAAGGAGCCAACTCCTTTACAACGGCTGTAGAACCTCATAGTTGAGCTGGAGGAGTATACTCCCTCTTGCATCACCAGGGTTGTCACTCTAGATAAATACATTCCTTGGTGAAAGTTTGGGCATACAGCCTGGCTCCTTCATTGGCTCCGAGAGATGGCTCGTCGTCTGGAAGAGGGTGAAGAGTTTCTGATCCCTGAGGAGCTCTCCTCATTTTATAAGGACGACGAACTCATTGCAGAGGTGCTCGAGAAAATGCTTCAGCAGCTCTCCTGTGATATGGTGGCTATCCCTCCATCTAACAATATAAACTCCCCATCTGGAGAAGGCAACACGGCCGACGGCTCCAGATGTAAACCTATGTGGCAACATATCAACGTTGTTCGGCGAGAAACAACCAAGGCAGTGGCGGAGGACGAGGTCGCGGACGTGAAGGCCTTTTAACTCTTGACTGAGTCATATTATTTAGAGGGGAAGAACCGGGCCCCATCTCGGAAACCAAAATACGGGGCGCTTCTTTTATGCCCAATCCCTTAAAGGAGTCGGACCCCATTTCAGAAGCTAAATTGCGGGGTGGTGTCCACTTTTTACTCGACTCCTTAGATGAAGAGGAAGAGCTAGCCAACCCGCTAGCGCAGGATAAAGCGTCAGAGCAAGTGGGTCCCTTTGGTATGGGTGAGCTCACAAGCCAAGCAACTCTTTCTAGTGAGGGCAAACTAGATGAGCCCTTGCCATCCCTGGAGGAATCTTTGGCACCACTGTTCCAAGAAAGAGTGGATGGTCAGAATGACGAGGAACGTCCTTCTAAGTGGGAGAAGCCATGCGGAGCGCTAAAGACTCTGGCAGAGATAATCTTGCCATTTGACAGGACCTGTGCTCGGGCAGATCGCAAGATTATTCATCATATGAAGTGGTTCCCCAACTAATGTTATAATTTGGGAAGCTATCGTTTGGAGCAAAGATTTGAGAGAGGCTCTCATCAAAATACTCCAAGAGCCCGAGACATATGAAGCCCATGTTGCAGAGTTGCAGGCTCAAACATATGAGGCATTTGTAGCCAACATTACATTCACAGATAAAGACCTGCTACTGTCTTCTCTATCTCCCCCCTTTTTTTATTTACATATTTCTTCTCTACTAGGAGGAGTGGGCCGTTGCAGAGTTGAGAAGGTGTACTGGGCAGGTTGGGCTAGGTGTGCCAGCGAAGGCACCAAAAGGGTGCACCGGGGAAGGGCCAAGCAAGGCATACCGGGCAAACAAGGGGTGAAGGCTGCATCGGTGAAAGGGGCTGGGGAGTGATGTGCCGCTGGAAGAGGGCAGGAGTGCACTGGGTAGGGGAGTTGAAAGAGTGCCGGCAAAGAATGAAAATGGTGTGCCAGGGAAGGAATTGGCAGATGTACCGGCGGAGGACCCACTCAGGTGTGCTGGGTTAGGAGCGTGCCTGGGAGGCCAAGCTGGGGCTGTGCCGGCCAAGGTGAAGGATGGAGTGCGCCGGGGAAGGCCTATAGCAGGTGTGCCAGCGAAGGCCTGGATTAGGCTGTGCCAGCGAAGGGCAGGGGAAGGCTATACCGGCGGAGGGTTGGTGTACAGTGGACCAAGTCAATGCAGGGTCTGTGCAAGGTTTGAATCAGGTTTGTGCAGGGCAAGGCTGGAGTCTGTGCAAATAGGGGGTGAGTTGTATGCAAGATGAGAGCGAAGTCCATGCAAGCTAGGGGCAGGGTCCGTGCAAGCTTGGGACAAGGTCTGTGCAAAGTTTGTGCAGGCTAGGGGCAAGGTCCGTGCATGTTTGGACGAAGTCTGTGCAACTTGGGGGGTAAGGTCCATGCATGGTCTGGGCAAGTTTCAACTAGGCTGAATGAAGATCGGTGCACATGTGCACAGGGATAGATGAGGGTCGATGCACATGAGGGCCAAGTCGGTGCAAATGTTGAAACAAGGTCGATGCAATGTTTAGGCCGTAAAGGGACAAGGTCAGTGCAATCGAGGACTGGGTCTGCGCATGCTATGCCAATGCTGGAGACTAGCCACTGCAGGTTGTGCTGCTAAGGGGCGAAGTTGGTGCAGCTGTAGGCCAGGCATAAGTTAGGTCGGTGCACACGGGCAACCCGACGTGGGCGAGGTCGGTGCATGTCTAGGGGTTGAAGTCTGGGCATGGTAGGCAAAGTCTGAGCATGTGCATGACAGGTCAGAGCCCATGCAGGCCGAGCTAGAATGCAAGTCAGTGCAACCCAGGTGTGCCGGGTCAGGGAGATGGGAGCATGCCGCGTAGGGGCGCTGGGCGGTGTACCGGACAGGCAGGGGTAGGAGTGTGCCGGGCTGAGGGTTGATGATGGGTTTTCTCTTCTATCTTTTGAGTCTTCTCTTCTTTTGTTTTATGCAATGTGCATGATTTTTCCCTTATGTTCTTTTGATCGTCTCCCCTTCTTTTCTTCTTTACGTGACGAGTATTCAAATCGGGTGGTTATCATTCAGTCCGATCCTCTTCATGTTGTCGGTAGTTCCTCGGCTTTAGATGAAGCATTTCGTCGGTGTTTATTTCGCTAGTTTATTATCTCCTTTTGTCTTTTAACTTATTACCGCCTATTTGTTTGTTGCTCTCTCTTGCCTTTATCATGTTATTAGTTTCCAATGAAATTTTGGCAACATCTCCCCTTGACCCGAGCATAAGGGAGATAAAGGGAACGCGCCCACATGGAATGGCGAAACTCGATGATCTGAGGTGGGCGCCCGAGAGTGACAACATCTTTAATAAAATCTCAAAAAAAACTCAGAGGGAACGGCGAGCGGAAGATGGCTCTGGAACTAGCTGTAGATGGCCTCGGTGAGGGACAGGGCCTGGTGTGCTGCTGAGCACAGGGAGAGCGTGCCGGAAAGGAGGCCACAGGAGCGTACCGGGTAGAGGATAGGGGCGTGCCGGGGAAGGCTTGGCCAGGAGTGTGCCGGGGAAGGATAGGCCAGAGGGCACATCGGGTTGGGGTGGCCGGGGTGTGTCGGTGAAGAGTTGGCTGGGCTGTACTGGGTAGAGCAGGTTGAGGTGTGCCGGGGAAGCCTTGGGGCAGGGTGCACTGGTGGAGGTTGGGATGGGCTGAAGTGTGCCGGCCAGCGCGGGGATGGAGTGTGACGATGAGAGAGCTAAGGGAGTGTGCCGGGCCAGGGCTGTCTAGAGTGTGCCGGGCAAGGGAGGAAAAAGACTGTGCCGGCGAGCAGGTAAGCCAAGGGTATGCCGTTGAAGGCATATGGGGGGTATGTCACCTGAGGGCTCGGGAAGCTGGGTTGAGGGTTAACTGAATGGGATGGAGCCAAAGGGGGGAAAGGTCCAGGGGTCTTGGTTTGGCCCGTCCAAAGGCGAGCTTGAGTTGGGGAAAGGGACGGTGGGTCTGGGCATCAGGGAGGTTAGAAGGGCATCACCTGGCCACAGAGGAAATTGTGATGGAGGGACCACTAACTAGGGTCAAGGGGAGGGGAAGCAAGCAGACACACGCGAAGCCCAGACGAAGGGGATGAGAAATCTGAAGAAAGGAGAGTTTTATTCATGAAAAGGAAGGTCTACAGATGGCCATATACATCCAGACACAGGGGGAAGGAGATACAATAGTAGGGGAGAAGAAAGGGATACAACGGGGAAGAGGGACGGAGCATGAGCTCCTCCCCCTTGTTGGCTTCTCTCTTGTCTCTCTTCTTCCATGGGTCGACCCCTGCAACTGGGGTTCTAAAAACAACGGTTTTGGGTTTTTCTAAGTATCAAAAACATGTCTAAGATTTATGATATGAAGACCATGCATTCATCAAAGTATGTAGACCATGTAAGACATGTTTGAACAAGGTTTGCATGTAATTAAAGCATCATTATGAATCTACAAGTATACACATGCTTTAATCAATTTTAGTCAAAACAAACTCAACCAAATAACCAATCTCTCAAGGTCATTGACCCAAAGAGCATGACAAGCAATCAAACCCAACCATAAACCATTCTAAAAGCTTCAATGACAATGTGTGAAGAGTAAAACACGATGAATGTCACTCTCCACTCAAGAAGTCAAGTATCACCAAAATGAACCCGAAACTTCATCAATTCAAAGGGCATGAAAGTTATTTGATATTACCATAATCCCATGAATGTTTACCATGTATGTTCGCCCTGAAAACATGACAAAGCAAGAGATTAGATTGTGAGTCAAAATCCTTGCTTCAAGCATTAAGTCTATGATCTTGTTCACAATGAAATACATTGTTAAACACATTCAAACTTGTATTTGGATTCTCAATTCAACCAACCAAAACATGTGTCACCAAATACAATGTCATGAAAGCTTTGATGTGAAATTAACATCTTTGGCCATAAAGACCGCAATAAGAATATGCATGAACATATGCAAGTTCAAAACACATGCTTTACAGACATATGTAAACACCCAATCTTGTAAGCATGTTTTCACATCAATTCATCTTGAATACAAGACATATGCATTCTTTCTATGCATGAGCAATATATAGACAATTCACATGAAGTCTTGTATGTCAAGCACATGATACATGATTAAGCCATTCAAGCATAATGCATTCAAGCAACACAATCATTTTGTAATCATCAAAATCACATACACAACATCCTTCATCTACCGAGCTTTGTAGTGGGCCCAAGGCCTGATGTACATTTTCCCTTTTTCCTTTTCTTTTCCTTAGCGTGGCCGTGTAAAACTTGCCTTGAGTCCACAAGTTTTGGTAATAGTAAATGCTAAATTGACTATTCCTTACCACCTTCGGCGCAATTTGACTGTTGTACTTGTAGTTGTTGGAAAGGTGGCGATCTTTTCTGCGAATATCTTGCATGTCGATTGGTTGGCGTGGCGCTGGCGCCTGTCCATCTTCCCATGCTTTAAATGACTTGCCACTTCACGTGTTTCCATCGAAGGGGTGCTGGTGGAAAACGAGGTAACCATCTTAGGGAAAAGGGATTCTGCCTTTCGAGATTCTTCGAGGGGAAAATCATTTAAGGCAACAGCTCCCCTTCAGCCTATAAAAGGCTCCGAAGGGTGTTTCCTCCTCTCTTCACCACTTAAGGCTATCCCTACAGTTTCTCCTCTCCACGAAGTGTTGTGCTATTAGTCTTGGTAAAGCATGGAAGGTGTTTCGGAGGATGAAGATGCAGACGGCAGTAGGAAAGAGGGTCCTGCTACTCTAGCTTGAAAGAGGGTCTGACAGTTAGCGGACGGCTAGTAAGAGGATCTGACATGTCGAAGCATGTCACCTTCAAACTTTCTGGGCCACCGACACTACCTTGGGAGGAAGGTAGAAGTGGACGGATTGGGGCATCAGGCAGTGCCCCCTTGTCCCGTTCTCTCCCTTCCTCCTCCCCTCCCCTTTCTACCTTCCATCTCGTCGCCACGGGGGGTGGCCCTTCAAGCTTCCTCCTCACCTCCTTTTTTTCTTTCCGCCGTTGATCCCATCGGTGGGGGGCGGCTCTTCAAGCTTCCTTCTTTCACTATTCTCACATAGCCTCTCCTTTCTGCTTGTTGCTTCCCCTCTTTTCCTTTTCTTTAACTCCTTGGAGGAAGCCCCCTACCATCCTCTTTTGTATCATATTCCACTGAAGGCGGCTCTTCCAAAGAGTTAGCAGAGGAGGCCCTCTCTTGTTTGGGGTGGCATCTAGGTGCTCTCTTCTCTTCTTCACCGCTTTTTCTGGCACTTGTCCCCCTGAAGTTCCCGAGCGAACCAGGTCAGTCATCCCATTTTTCGAGCTAGTTTCTACACTGGGTGGAGTCAGTGGCTCGCTCTAAGAGTACCAGCTGAGTTCGTATCGAGTGATCAGATTGCACCAGAAGATATTATACTTTTCATTTTGTACTGTAATGGCCTCGGCCTATCTGATGTATCAAAGAAGTATTAAGAAAAAGAGGACTTGCTTTTGCTTTATATTGCTTACATGTGCATTTGTGAGAGAGGCTCAAAAATAAAATTTATGTATTGTTGTCGCGTTCCATGTCTGAGGGATGGGCGCTCCTTCCATGGTGGCCAGTCAGTACGCCCCTTTCCCGAGCAGCTCGACCACTCGGTAGGGGCCTTCCCAGTTAGGGGATAGCTTGCCCACCGCTTCCAGTGGTCAAGAGGCTTTGGGTTTTTTTAGTACAAAGTCTCCTAGCTAGAAGTGTCTATCTCAGACACTGGCATTGTAGTACTGGGTGAGGCACCGCTGGTATTTCGTGGCTCGGATGCTTGGAATCTCTCAGATCTCGCTCGCCAGATCAAGGTTCTCCAGCAATTTTTGCTCGTTCACCTCAGGCGAGAAGGTGGTGATTCGGAGAGAGGGGTTGCCAATCTCCAGGGGGATCACAGCTTCAGTGCCATACACCAGTTGAAAGGGGATTTCACCGATGGCCGTTCTTGGAGTAGTTCAGTGTGACCATAGTACGCTTGGTAATTACTCCAGCCAGCTGCGCTTGACCTTTCCAAGCCTGGTTTTTATGCCTTTTAATATAGCCCTGTTGGCATTTTCAACCAGCCCGTTGGCCTGAGGGTGGGCCACCGAAGTGAAGTGGTTACGAATATTGAGGTTGGCACATCTGTCTCTAAAGTAGTGAGAATCAAATTGTTGACCGTTATCGCTCACAATAACTCGAGGGATACCAAAATGACAAATGATCGACTTCCACACGAAACTCCAAACGACCGATTCGATGATCCTGGCAGTGGCCTCAGCTTCAATACACTTTGTAAAGTAGTCGATGGCGAGGATGATGAACTTCTTCTGGGCTTGAGCCATGGGGAATGGCCCCAGAATGTCAAGTCCCCACCGAGCGAAGGGATATGGCTCAGTAAGAGTCACGAGCTTCGAGGCAAGCTGGTGGACCAGATGGTCGAAGCATTGACATCGATCGCACGTTTGTACGTAGGTCGAATGGTCACGCTGAAGGGTAGGCCACCAGTAGCCTCGCCGAAGCAAGATCCTGGAAAGTGATCTTCCTCCCTAGTGCACACCGCAGATGTCTTTGTGAACTTCTTGAATTGCTTGGCCTGCTTCGTCGGCACTAAGGCACTTAAGGAGGGGATCGGAGAAAGACCTTCGGTACAAAGCGTCATCTAAGATGACGAAGCGTCGGGCTTGGTACTTCAATCTCTGAGCTTCCTGAGGGTCAGAAGGTGCCTGGGAGTCTCGGAGCCAGGAGATGTAAGGGGTCCGCCAGTCGCTCGGGGTAGCCGGATCAATGATCATGAGCTTGGCATCGATGCTTGGTCGTTCTAGCTCTTCGAGGAAGACTGGGTCAGAAGGTGCCTGGGAGTCTCAGAGCCAGGAGATGTAAGGGGTCCGCCAGTCGCTCGGGGTAGCCGGATCAACGATCATGAGCTCGGCATCGATGTTTGGTCATTCTAGCTCTTCGAGGAAGACCGAATGGGTACCTTCCAGGCCGAGGGAGGAGGCCAAGCTAGAGAGGGCGTCCGCTCGGGAGTTTTCCTCCCAAGCTATTTGGACAACCTTGAAACTCTCGAATAGCTGGGCTGACTCTCGGACCGTTTGAAGGTACTTAACCATAGGTGCTTCCTGAGCTTCATAGTCACCGTTGACCAGGCTGGCGACCAGCTAGGAGTCAGTGTGAATCCTCGCTCGGCCCCTAGTCATCGTGCCATCCTGGCCCCCGAAATGAGGGCTTCATACTCGGAAGCATTATTAGATGCCTGAAAGTTGAACTTCAAGGCATATTGTAGTTCCGCTCCTTCAGGTGACTTGAGGAGGACACCAGCACTGCTTCCGCCCGAGTTGGATGATCTGTCTATGAAGAAGTCCCAGATGGGTCCTCAGGCGGACGATGACTCTTCCTCGATTGGGACGGTGCTCTCTGTGATGAAGTCTGCGAGGGCCTATCCCTTGATGGCTACACGGGGGCGATAGGAGATGTCGTAGGCCCTGAGCGTGATGGCCCATTTAACGAGGCACCCCGAGGCTTCAAGATGAGAGAGGATCTTCTTCAAGGGTTCGTCAGTCAACACGATGATAGAGTGACCTTGGAAGTAAGGTCAGAGGCACTTGACCGAGGTAACCAATGCTAGCACGAGTTTCTCGATTGCAGGATACCTTCTTTCGGCCTCGTTGAGCACCTTGCTGGTGTAGTAGACTGACCTCTCGACTCCTGCGTCATTTCGAACTAGGACCGAACTTACGGTGGAGGGAGTCGCTGAGAGATATAATTGCAATGCTTCGCCCAGGACCGGCTTTGATGGTACCGAGGGTGAGGCCAGGAATTCCTTGAGATCTTCAATGGCCTTCTAACATTCATCATCCCAGGCGAACGTGGCAGATGCCATTTTGGGTCCCCTCAACAGCTTGAAGAAGGGTAGGCATCATTCGACCGCTCGAGAAAGGAAACGGTTGAGTGCGGCGATGCGTCTGGTAAGGCGTTGTACGTCCTTGACGCAGGTGGGTGGCCGCATGTCCAGGATGGCCTGAACCTTGTCATGGTTTGCCTCAATCTCATGCTGAGTTACTAGAAAACCTAGGAATTTTCTCGATCTAACTCCGAAGGTGCATTTGGCAAGGTTGAGCTTCATGTTGTACTTGAGGAGAGTGTTAAAGGTCTCAGCTAGGTCGGCAAGATGGTCATCAACCTTTGGTGTTTTGACGAGCATGTTGTCGATGTAGGTCTCAACATTCTGACTAAGTTGTCCCTCGAAGATTTGGTTGACCAGCAGCTGATATGTCACCCCGGCGTTCTTTAACCCAAAAGGCATCCGAGTATAGCAGCGCACGCCGAAGTTGATGATGAAAGTGGTCTTCTCAATGTCCTCTGGGTCCATCCTGATCTGATGGTAGCCAGCGTAAGCATCCAGGAAGCTGAGCAGCTTGTTGCCGGAGGTTGAATCGATGAGCTGGTCGATGCTCGGCAGCAGGTAACAGTACTTCAGTGTGGCCTTGTTAAGGTCAGTGAAGTCCACGCACATTTGCCACTTTCCCAAAGCTTTGGGTACCAGAACGACGTTGGCGAGCCACGTCAGGTAGAGGACTGGACGGAAAAGACCAGTCTCCTTCCCCTTACCTAGTTGCTCCTTGATGATCGTCTGTTTCTCCGGGGCATGTTTTCTTCTGCGCTATTGGACAAGCTTCACCATCGGGTCAAGGTTGAGCTTGTGTATTACAATCTCCCCAGGGATCCCGGGAAGCTGCTCATCAGACCATGGGTTTTTTTTTCCTCAAGCCAATACCTGCAAAGGCAAGATGAGGGAGACCGTACTCCCCTTCAAAGAAGGAGAGGGACGGTCCACCCAGAACCGCCCTACAGGGAGATTTTATATAAGTAAAGCAAGGGATACAAAGAGACCCTAGGGCCAAGGGGAAGGGCACCCAAGCTTATCAAGACGAAAGGGTCCCTTAACACAAGTGGGGAGCTCGGCCCAAGATGACCAAAAACAACGAGAGGATGAAAAACAACCAAGGCCGGCTAACATGTCAGCCACTTGATTGGCTTCCTGAAACACATGGGAAATGGTAACATGCATAGACAAAGCGAGGGTGTCCACATTATACATAATAAGATCGAGCCGCCAATGGCAAGGGAACAGCCAGTTGGCCACCTACGCGACCACTAAGGAGTCGGTCTCCACAGTGACCGTGAGGAAGCCCCGATCATGACAAAGAGATAGACCATCCTGGAGGGCGAGAGCTTCAACTTCAAGGCTGGATGCCACCTGCGGATAAGCCACCGCAAAAGCAAAGATGATTTGCCCATTGGCATCACGGAGAACACCACCACCCCCGGTTGCACCGAGACCACTCTTGTAACCACTTCAACATTGAGCTTGAGCTGACCTGAAGGGGGGGAAACCACCGGATGAGGCGAGGAGGATGCAGCTATTGCACCTTGATGTCGATGGACCACGAGTTTAGCTAAAGACGCTGAACCGGGAGGAGTGGCCTCCCCTTAAACCGTTGAGTGTCCGCAATGGCGCGAACCGCGATCATAACCTGGAAAATAATGTGACGGGAGTTGAGAGGCTGCCCCTCATACCGATCAACGTTCCTCCCGTACCAAATCTCCCATAATGCTGCCAGGAAGATGCATCTACAGAGGCGTCCAGCCAAAGTGGAAAGATGTAGACCAGAGAGGTAGTCGGTGATGGTCGAGGACACTGACGTCGTAGTGTGACTGCTGAAATGGAGAAAATAATGGAGGCCAGACCATACCTCCATGGCTGTATGACTGTGGAAAAATAGGTGCAGGAAGTCCTCAACCTGAGGAGTGGGGGCAGTAGCTACAGCTGGAGTAAAGAGGGACCCCACATGCCATAACGGTAGCATCCATCGGGAGACAACCGAGAAGGAGGTGCCAGGCCAGCACTAACCACTTCAGCGGGATGAGATGATTCCATAATAACTCCTGGGTAGGGACAGCCACCGGTGAGAGCATGCTACGGACTGAAGTTGTGGAGAAAGTCTCGTCCGAGTTTGGAGCCCAGACCCAGCGATCCCGTGGAGTGTCAGACACAAAAACCTACTCCAATAAAATCAGCGGATAGAATTGGCACGCGGTTGCCATGCAAGCCTATGAATGGCCTGAAATAACATCAAGGACAGAAGATGATTTGTTGGGTATTCCGAGCCATACATTAGGGGGCAGGAAAGACTTCAAAGGAGTGGTGCCCGACCAGCAGCCCAACCAAAAGGAAGCCCAGCCATCATGAAGAGAGATGAAGACCCGGTGGTTCGCATAAATAAGGGCCGCGGCTTGCTGCCACAAGATCCGGTCGGCTGTAAGAGAGTGGCCATAGGTTGCAGCAGAGAAGTGCTCCTTGTGCAAGTGCTTTGCTCGAAAGAAAGTGGCCCACAGCGAGGAGGAGGAAATGGCTTCCCACAGTAGCTTGGTCCTCGAGAAAATTTGCAAAGAGTGGAGGTTTAAAACCCCAAGGCCTCCACATTCAATAGGACGGGCGATGAGGTCCCAAGAAGTCCAATGTTTCTTAGGGGAGCCCTCATAAGAGCCCCAAAAGAAATTAGCAAGTAGCCTGGAAAAGCCTTGAAAATGGACCAGGGAATGGAAGTTGATGATAAGGTATATATGGGAAGAGTGGAGAGCACGTGGCAAATGAGGATAAGACGACCTCCGGAGGAGAGGAAGCTGGACTTCCATGCTTGTAATTTAGCCGCCGCTTTGGATAAGATATAGGTGAAATGTACCGGCTTGGGCCTCCTAGAGAAAAGAGGGATACCCAAATAAGTGAGTGGTAAAGTAGCCTTCTGGAACACGGTAACCTTACCAATGGACCTTCCAAGAGAAGCTGGCGTGTCCCGAGGAATGACAAAGGAGCTTTTTGTGGAGTTGATGCGTTGGACCGAAGCAATTTCATATTTCTTAAGAAAACCCATAAGAATGCGCAGGTGGCGAATAGAGCCGTTGGAGAATAATAGGGTGTCATCGGCATATAGCAAGTGGGAGATCTTGGGCATCTCCTGAGGGAGAAGAAACACCCCCCTTGGCTGCGAGCAAAAAGTGTTGAGAGACCGCGACTGAGGGCTTCCTCCGCTAAGATGAACCGTGCGGGGGCAAGAGGATCTCCTTGCCAAAGACCCCGAGTAGACTTGAAGAACCCATAAGACGTCCCATTGAATAGGACTGAAAACCAATAGTTAGAGATAAGAGGCTCAATAAGGGATATAATGGGAAGATCAAACCCAAACTTTTGTAGAACTGCAAAAAGGAAATCCCATTCCATACGGTCGTAGGCCTTAGCCATGTCGAGCTTGAGTATGACATTCCTGCCTGTGCCTTAAATTTTAAAGCCTTTGAGAAACAGAAGAAGAAAATGAAAGAGGCATCTTCCGCTGAGCTGGCGAAACAAGGGCCCTCATTAAGGGGTAAAACAATGAAACTATACTCCTTTCTGAAGGAAAAGACTAGGGCTCTTTTT
Organism: Amorphophallus titanum; assembly: GCA_024336825.1. Classification (NCBI taxonomy): domain Eukaryota; kingdom Viridiplantae; phylum Streptophyta; class Magnoliopsida; order Alismatales; family Araceae; genus Amorphophallus; species Amorphophallus titanum. Next base: position 54,285,355 of record JANBPO010009603.1, on the reverse strand, counting down.
GAGTGGGCCCGTGAATACGACAAAGTGGTTCTTCCAGAGCTGAAGAAATCAGACGATGTCGAAAGAAAAGATGATCCACGCTTCTGTCCTTATCACCAAATGTTGGGACATCCCAATGAGGATTGCTATGTGTTCAAGGACGCCATTGAAGGCCTGATCAAGAAAGGCGAACTACAGATGGGCGAGTATAAGGTGGACCCACCGTGCCCTCATCAAATACCTATCCTCAAAAGAGCAGCCCAATGTAGCATCACTGCCTCAGCTCCTCGCCAAAGGTTTGGCTGAAGCCAACATTTAGTATCACCCCGCAACTTGAATGTGGATGTTTACAAAAAAAAAGAAAAAAAAAGGGAAATGAAAGGGTCTGTTCTAGGGGCAGGCACCAAAAAAAAGAGACAAAAAGAAAAAATTCAAAATAAAATAAAGGAGGCCCTGATGGCTGCATCACTCCCCTCATGACTTGGTCCGTGCCAAATAAGAAACTACCATTGTGGGGTTGGTATGGTGGAGCGAACCACTCATCCCCTGATGTGACACACCCTTGGACCTAAACAAACAAGCAAGATTTGCAAGTAGAATGGGCCGATATCGGCGGCCAACTCACCCGACACTCACCCAAACCCAGGGGTAACTCGGTGATGTCGAGTTGAGGTTGTGAGGGATAGACCCTTGCGGGTAGAGAGCCAGCAAGACTAAGGAACTTCCCAAGGGTATGGAGGCCCAATTAAAAGGGGCCGACTGGGTGCCAATGGGCACGGGTCACACTCTCTCCCACGACGGCCACTTGAAGCAAAGGAGCTTGTGGGCCGAGCGCTCACTCTCACAGACTAGTGGAGCATATGAACTAATATTGAAGGAGTATGGCATCCAATGAGAGTAAGGGTAGGGCACTTACTCGACCGATTTGAAGAAGCCGGTCCCGTTCGGAGACGAGGGTGAGCGGGAAAGCGTGTGTTCCCCACATGCCGCGTCGGTGTAGCTTCGACCTGTTCAAGATTTTACATCACTACACTCCTTGCAAGGGGGTTGAGCATGGGGAAGGGAAGCCAAAATTACATTCAACACTACCTCCCAAAGGGAGGGGCGGTAAGCCGGCCGGGCGGGGAAGGGAAAAGCTGAAATAGAAACCGAACGGATGGAAGACGCCAGTTCTGTCCGCTCTCTGGAACAGGGGACAGGCAGTTGAAGTTGATGCTATTGCGGTCACTCCTGAATTTTGTTGTCGATGAGACCAGTGGGAAAATATTCAGAGTTGGATCAGGATGACATCTGATTTTTTGGGGAATTCCCTGGTCTGCGATGCTGGTCAGGGAAGGGCCGTGAACAGGGTCCCTGAGTTCTGATTTTGACTACTACGGTACCTCAGCAGCAGAAAGATAAGGCTGCCACGAGTGCTCCCAACCTCTGAATCGAGCGTGGCTAGAGTCATTGGAACCGTTGTCGAGTCCTCTTCGAAACAAGATCCACAGAGATGCCAGAGGATATCAGAGAAGGCCAGCCAGGAACTTTACAGCCACAGTCAGCACAGTTAGAGAAGAAAAGTATAGCTTGCATGATTGCTAGTCCGCCTCTGCTACCCAAGGGGCCCGTTGATGATATGCTTGACTTCAGTCAGGCGTTTGCCAGGTTATTTTATGAAGGAGATTAATGCCAAAAAAATCAAGAGGTCTCGCTTGTGCGATGGAAGTCGAAGAAGCTAGCTGACCGTCCACGGGAAAGGGCGAGCTCACCTACTCTCTTTACTTGATTTCCTTCCTGTATAAAATCCCTCATTCAACAGCTCAGCTTTATTCCCCGTTCGCCACCTCTTCTTATTGATCCATCCATATTTCAGTCTCCCTTTCGACATGAGAGGCCGATTGAATTCTTGATTGTTAGTTATCCATGCGGGCGCTGCCCGCCAATTGATCTAACATCCAGGTGGTCGCCTGATTCCTCTACCAATCTATCCAATATGTGGTTCTGATCCTCCGATCCTTTCTTTGATGTAATCTTTCCATCTCTCTGCCCCCGAACACTTCCTCCTCCTCCTCCCTCCTCTTCATCTTGTTGCATGATCTCCATTGATCTCCAAAAAAAAATGCCAAATTTAAAATGGAGATTTCAGTGGAAGATTACGCTATCTTCGATCCATCCTCCTCCCAGGGGCATGAGGCTCCTGCTGCCTCCCTCCTAGTAGGCTTTCTTTCTCCTAGGTTAGATATAGGGTCCATCGAGTCTAGGGAAGCAGGGTCTTGGTCTAGAGAAGTAGGGTCTTGTTCTAGGTCATCTAGCCCATCCCCGCCTAAGCCGCGCCCACTAGTGCGTCATTCTAAATCTATTCCTGATAGGTTCTTGTAGGATCTAGCTCAGCGATGTCGTTCTCTTTTGAAATGTCTAGAATTCATAGCCACGGCAATCATGATAGAAGATGATGAGGAATCAGACGGGGTGTTAACCTGGATCTCACACGATTCTCATCAAACATCTACTGAGCGAAGAACAAGGAACTTAAACAAGGCAAACACCAATCTCAACCACACAGTAGACACAAGGCTTTTAAGATGGTTCGATCTCAAACTAGAGATCTACGTCCACCCCACACTCCAACTGGAATGTGGCTTTCTCCGCTGATACACAACTTAATCTGCTGGGCTTCACAACTTGCCAACACCGCTGACAACAGCTTGCGCTGAGGACTTACAGCTTAACCCAACCAAAGAACACTTCTTTGCACGCTGAGGAGTTACAGCTTAACCTCCGCTGACAAACAGCATGAAGAACAGGTTCAGAAAATAGAGAAACAGAAGCAAGAAAACACAGATATCCCAAATGGGAAATGTAGCTCAACACTTGAGCAATCTCAGCTCCAGTTTTGAACCAGGAGACTGAGTGACCCTTCTCTCTCACAAACCCTCTAACACTCCACTTTTAAGACACCTCTTCTCTGCTCCTCTTTTTCTTCTCTCTTTGCTCTTCTCTCTTTTTCTTCTCTGGATCGCACAGATTTGCTTCTGCTCTTTTGGAAATTATCCATGATCATCTTCTCCAAAAGGAGAAGTCTTCCTTTTATAGCAGCAGCAGAAGGGCATGTGTCTTCCACGAATTCCAGCCCTAGAGCCTTGACACGTGTCACAATCCTGGCACAGCATCCAACCTTGTGATTACATGCCACCCTCATCTTCCACGAAACATTATCTGTCAGCACAGAAATAATCATCAGTTCAGTTGAAGATGTACTAGATATAAGGAAGATGCACGGAGTATGTTTAGTACATGAGATTGACTACTACAGTATGTGCACGGACTTGCTACAGCTAAGGCAGTCATAGCACAGACCTGCTCGCACTTACACTGACTTAGCTACAGTGTATGCTCTGACTTTAATATACAGTGAGCAAAAGATACACGGGGTTGGTCTAGCTAACATGCATGGACTAGCTCCAACATGCTCAGACCTTCTAAGGATATACACTATCTTTGCTACAGTATATGCTCTGACTCTAACATGCAATGAGCAAAAAGGTGCACAGACGTTATTGTGTGCTCAGACTTGCTGGTGTGTGCTCGGACCTTAAAAGGACATACACTGTCTCTACTATAGTGTATGCTCTGACTTTGATAAACGGTGAGCAAAACATGCACGAGTGTTAATGTGTGCTCAGACTAGCAGAGAAGGACATAATGCATGTGCTCGGACATGCACTGCTTTTATTACAGTGTATGCTCAGACATACACTGACTTTGCTATAGTGCATACACCGACTTTAATACAAAACGGAGAGTTGTGGGCGGGCAAGAGGTTGGCTGCCCATACCTTGTTAGCCCGAAGTTCGGATTTCAGCATTCCGCATGTTGGTGGTTCCCGTCTATGTAGGTTTCACTGGCAATCCATAGAGTAGTCACCCAGTCAGAGATTCTAGGGTGTTATGTTCTATCAGTAGCTGCCTCGTGTCGTGTTATATGTGCATGATGAGTTACGTATGGACCGGTGGTGTCTGGTGGCTTTCCATTTCTTAGTGAGTTCTCACATTTTAGTGATCTTCCCCGCTAGTTGTAGCTTTCCTGCGCACGCATGTGTGGACCCACTTGGGAGTCGTGGAGAGCTTTCCCAATGTGACAATTTTTAGGCTGGTTACCGTTGGGCCCCTCATCTTTGCAACCTGAGTCCAGGCTGGGGAAAAAACTAGCTAGAGGATCTAACCTAGAGCGCATGGTCTGTGCGTCCACATGTGGTTGGGGGCATCAAACACGTGCTAACGAGTGCGATCTCAGCTAGTCCTTGTTCGGTAGTTCCATGGTTAGTGTGTCTCAGTTTCTGCCTGGGATGAGTAGGGAGACACCAAGGGCACAGACTAAGACGTCTGTGGACGCATCCGACCATGCTTCTAGTGGGCAGAGCTCTTGTCACCTAAGAGGTTTCGACTCGGGTTTTCTTCTCATGGGTTTCAACGTTTGGCGGCTCAGTGTCCTAGTTACTCGTGATTGAGGTGTGGTTCCTTGTTGTCTTCGTGAGTCCTATTTGGCTACGTACCTGTGTTTCTTGGTTGACCAGTCGAGAGTCTACCTAGTAGCCTAGATCCTAGTGTGAGTGTCCTAAGAGAGGTATTTCGAGACAGATCTTCATGTTTAGCCTTCTATGGCCCTGGTTCGAGATTTCACGTCAGCGTGAGTTGTGCTCGAAACTCAAGATATCCCGACGGTGTACAGGTTTTCAGCAGTTAGTGGCTTAGCGCGTTTCTTGTGGTAGTGCCGTTCTTTACTACTTTACTTCTTTACTGCTTTACCTACTTTACTATCTTAATATTTTTTTACTTGCTGCTCTGTTTAATTATTTTGTGTGGTGGGGATCCGTGGGATCCCTACTGAGCCAATGAGATGAGGCTCACCCCTTTTCTTTTCAGGTTGGCGTATCTCCTCATCGTTCGGAGGCCTTGAGTAGTGTTTGAGGTCTTAGCGTTGCCAACTTGTGTTAGCCGGAATATGCCCCAATGGCTGTGTACTTTTTTTGTTGCACTGTACTTTTGGGACTTGTGGGTCGCCCCCACACCCATCCACCTCATTTCCCAACCCCATCTACCCCATTTTCCATCACCTATCTCCACCCTGCTCATGCCAGTTCGCAGGCAGTAGTAAAGGTCTGTATTTCAGAGGCTGCCACATCTTCATCGAGCGTCTTCTGGTAGCGTATCATACATTGACGGAAAGCTCTTTGAAGCAGCTTCGCAGGTGATGTGGTCTCGCATCCATCCGATGCTCGTGCTGCCCGAGAAAGTCATTCTCCCTCGACTGCGCAAAACTGCTCTGGCAGGGAACCTGAGCCTAAGAGCAGATGCTACCACAGACGCTCCTGCGCTAGTTTGGCAGTTATTTTTTTCTGAGACACTCTCCTCCAAGTCCTCTGCCAGCACCAACAAGGAGGGCGCCATTTGGGCTTCGGAGTGCTACGTTCCAGCATTCCTCCCCGGAGTGCGCAGATTAGTCTAGCAGAGCCAGCTTCAGACCACCCTCTACTTCTCTCTACCTCATCCCCGGATCTGACCTCTTATGGCAGCCTCATTGGTCTCGGATCGAAGAGAACTTGCCCATGGTCGCAACGGTGTCGACCTCTCCTTCATTGGACCTCCGGAGAGCTCGTGGCAGCGATTTCCCTTATGGTTCTGAGAACTGTGCACCCAGTCTCTAGCTGAAGACTAGAGCCTGAGTGTAGGAGCCCCAATGCCCATTCCCCGGTGATTCCTGGTGCAGCTTTTGGCTGAGACCTTATCCTCCACGTCCTCTACCATCTCCAAGAAGAAGGACGCCTTTTGGACCCCGAAGCACAGAGTTCCTAATTTTCTCCCCAGAGTGCGCAGGTTAGTCCCTCCTGAGACAGATCCGACCCGCTCCCACTATTCTGGTTATTACGCCTTGCTCCGGCCTCCTCAGGTGACCCCGTTGGTCTCTGATCGAACAAGACTTGTCCACGATCACAACGGCTCTGGTCCTGCCCTCATCGGACCCCGGGAGCGCTCGTGACATCCACTTCTTCTAGCAGCAGTAGTTTAGGGGCAGCCAGAACTAGGTTTGACCGGCCCTGGTCTCGACCCTGCCTCGGCGACCGTCGGCATCAGAACGATCTCCAAAAATTTGGGTGTCTTCCTGGGCCAACCCAGGACATTTTGGCACTAGTCCCATCATCACCAGAATTCGGAGGAGTCCATGGTGGTGACAACACCGACCTCCTATCCTGCTGATCCAGGGTGGCCAGAACCAGCACAGTTTGGCAATTCGGCTTTAGTTTAGTTTCCCCCACCCCGCCTAGCCGGATTAAAGCCCCTCCATGCTGGAGGTAGTGTTTGTGTGTAATCTATTGCTCCCCACCCCTTGTCCACCCCTCATGCGTGAGGTGTAGTGCATGTAAAGGTAGAAGCTTCCTCGGTGTGGCATGCGGGTAAGCCCACGCTTCCTCGCTTGCCCTCCTCTCCGGACGGAATCGACGTCTTCACGCTGACCAAGTGAGATTCGGGGCCCCATCCTCTGCTGGTTACATTTTCTTGCTTTACTATTATTGCATCTAAGTTGCCCGTTGGTGGTGAGAGAGTGCCCGACCCCGAATTGTCATCAAATGAGTGCCACCACGGGGTGAGTTGTGAGCGAGACCCTTCATCCCACGCCCTCGCCGTGTTGACTGCCCGTCAAATTGGGTATCCCAGACCCTTAAGGTTCAACCTCAAGCTAGCCTAATCCCAGAACAGCGAGGTCCCATCCTGGACCCTCACCACCATCGCTGAGTTGCCTACGAGCACTAGTGTGCGCTTAGTATGTGAATCCGCTTGAGTGAGGTCACCGGTCCATTGTATTGCTTGCGGGTCTAGGTCTAAGGCTCCATTAGTCAATCCTCCCCCATAGTGTGAGTCCTCGGCAGCAAAGAGGTATATCAAAAGATGTCGCGAGAAGGTCCGGTTATACCGGTCAGGAGCGCGGCCTTTCTTGCATCGAGGAGACCTTCGGGTCATTCCTTCACCACGTGCCACTTTGTTGCCTTGGGAATCACGATTTGGGCATCCATTTGGGCTCATCACCCATTACCCCCTAGGTCGTGTCACGTCAGTAAATCCTTTGAATATTCCTATCGAATCACTGTAGTGTGTGGGTAAGCTGTGTGTGAGTAGTGTTTTAGTTGACATTGTGTTGTGACTTGTGCAGCGTGTGGAGTTTTGCTACATCTTGTAGCATGTGTGTTTGCAGGCGTCTGCCTGCATGTGTGGTGGAGCGTGGCTCTGTGTGTGTGGGGATTCATCCTCGTGTCCTTCATTGTGAAGCAAGTGAAGCTTCACTCAGTTGAGTGAGGGGTGGACGTAGGGAGTCTGATGTGGTCCCGAACCACCTTAAATTTGTTGTCTCTGAGATTGCCTGTGTGATTCCTCCTTTTCTTCTATCTCCCTTCACAGGTACACTTTGCTCACTATGAACATTTACTGAATCTTCACACACATTCTTCTCACAAGTCTAATTACTGTTCGAACACATATTCTAAAAGAACATTCCATAGCATTCTAAGCACCTTAGTAATACTTATTGTGTTTGAATTAATTTGGCTGTATGTGAGGCTTAGCATTTGTTTATGCTCTTCGTGACAGATTTATTATGCGCTTGATCTGACTCGGTCAGTCGATTATGAGGTTCGTGTCGGGACCTAGAGTCTGTCATACCATAAAGGTTATGACGTTAATTACATCTCTTCGGAAGAGAGAAAACCCTTGATTAATTGCCAAGATGAGGATGCCTTGAGGGGTGATATGGAAGCATAAAGAATACAAACTAAATATAAATGGGGATGCCACATGATGAATTTATTAATTAGCCCATTCATGTAATATGCAACAAGTTTATTAATTGATTTATTCATGTGATATACGGTGAGGATTTCTGAACCTTGATACATGACGGAGAACATAGGTCCGAAGACCACCATCACGCATAGCCAAAATTTTCAGTCGGGCGTAGCCCGACCTTCTATTAATCACCATTTGATATACCGAGGGTTCGATCGTACCAACACCCATTTAACTGGCAGTGCATGCTAATGCAAATATAGATCCATGATTTTTAGATGATCGCTTAATATGATCAAGGACATTAAACCCTTTTTATTCATTTATCTGATGATTTTGTTGAAGCAATTAGGGTTTCACCATTGATTACTTATTGTTGGAGCAATTAGGTTTGCATGTACTCTCGTACAACTATTCATGAAAATCAACACATCACTGGTCAACATAAAGTCAACAATGTGCACATAAAGTCAATGCATTAGTTTATTCCATGCATTAGGTCAATGCACTTTTTGACCTAAGGTCGACGCTAGTTGCATTGCAGCATGCTAGGGTCGGTGCCAGCTGCACTTCGTGCCCGGCTAAGGTCGACGCTAGTTGCACCATATGCATACCAGGGTCGATGCTAGCTGCACCTCATGCCCAGCTAAGGTCGACGCTAGTTGCATTGCATGCACACTAGGGTCGATGCTAGCTGCACTTCGTGCCCAGCTAAGGTCGACACTAGCACCATATGCGTACGAGGGTCGATCCTAGCTGCACCTCATGCCCAGCTAATGGCAACACTAGTTACATTGCATGCACACTAGGGTCGATGCTAGCTGCACTTCGTGCCCAGCTAAGGTCGATGCTAGCACTGTGTCTAGGGAATAAAGGCAATTGAATAGGTTTATTTAAAGGGTTTCAAACCCTGGAGAGAAAGTGATTCGGCGGATGTGCGTGAGTCGGTGGCATTGCCACCGACTTAGCGTGACCACAGGGTGAATCGATGGCGTCGCCACCAACTCAAGGCGTTCAAAAGCCGAGTCGGTGATGGCACCATCGATTCACAGCTCCTGGGTTTATTTAGATTCAGGGGGGATTTGAGGGTACTCCTGAGGTGTTTATTAAGCAATTTCGTTAAGATTTGGGGGCTTTGGACCTTATTGAGGAGATAACTTAGTATCAACCTTTTCTTTATTATTATTATTCTTTTAATTTTTATTAACCCATCCAGTCTATGCAAGGTTCATACTCCAGCACATTTGAGACATGTTACTTAGTCGTTTAGGTCCTTTGATCAAATATATGATGTCTTGGAAACAATTGGGTAGCATCTCCCCATGACGGGGGCTGCTCCATACGTCAAGCGAATTAACACACGGAAAGACCGGTGTCAAACCATAATCAAATGAGAAATCCCAAATGGGACCCTCAGAACAGAAGGCCAGTGCATCCTGAATCCTGAGGGCTAGCCTACTAAGGATTCACATAGAACCTTTGGGAAATTCATGTATATAGGGACCATGTATGACCAATTGGTCAATCATTTATATCTACGCCATGTAGTGGGATTTCTAGGGGAACATGTCATTAACAGACAGAACCCCTTGAACCCATGGCTAGTAAAGGTCTCCTGGGACCGGAATGTGGCCAATTCAATAGAAATGTACCCTCCCCGGGTAGTCAGTCCACGGTCTCAATCGCAAGATGATGATATCTTATGAAGAAACACCCCCTGATACTAAAATAGAGCCTCGCCTAGAGCATGTTGCCAGAGGGGGTCAGGCTTATCCCTGAATGAGTAGCCCCGACCCATGCGTTGGGTTCGTGCTCGGCGTAATGGCAAATGGGAAGAAGTAGTAAGAATCAAAGAAGCAGGATGATGACAGGAGGAAATAAAATTACTATAGGGGGGCCAGAAGACCTGTCAGTGGGGGTAATGTTCGTGAGTTACTTCATTGAATACCTTAGAGGGGGACAGGGTAGCACCCTGGGGTTGGCTGAATAGGTGGAGGATGCAGGAGGCCCCTAAAGCTCCTCGCCAGGATGAGAGGGCACTCTGGAAGTTCCTCAACCATACTACTCATTCGACGGTGCACCCAGCCTACCATTAGATCAATGCACTCACACACGCACTAGTTGGTAAAACCAGAAGGTTCTGGGGAGGGATTTTTAATGCCACCCCTCGAATGGGTGTGCTCAGAGACAATTCCTCGAAGAAACGAGATGAAATCTGTGGGTTTCTCCCCTCTTGACAGTGACAAAACTCATACATAGCTCCACCTCTTAGAGAGAGGCTTCCCAGCGCTCATGGGAGAAGCGTCGGGACGACGAAGAAGCCAAATTGGGGATCCAATAGGGGGGAAAAACCCAATAAACAAAATATCTATATTCAACAGACCTTCCAGATCCTTTGGGTCTCAGATCTATTTCTTGAAGAATTTATTTTCATTATGCCCAGAATTATTTTCTGGACATCTTCCATGTTCGGATGCGTGCGATTCGGGTCAGTTTCGGAGGCCTGAAACGTGTTTCGCAGCTTTTTCTGCATGTTTTTCGATTCCCGCGTGTATGTTTTGAAAAAGTCTATAGAACCTTGTAACATGTGAACCGAGTCGTTCACCAACCCGCGGATGATACCATTACGATCAGTGCGTTTCGAGGATCGAGAATATATATTTTTTTATTTTTTAGAATTTTTCTATTTTTTTTAAATTTTCTATAACTAACCCATTTATTTTTCTTTTTTCTTCCTTCTTCTTCTTCTTCCTCCTTCCTCTCGTGACTGAACCGAGTGCCCCCTCTCTCTTTCCCTCTCCTCGATTGACGATGATGCAGCACACCCCTCCGGCTACAGACGGCGGTGGGTGATGGCGTGACGGCATAGGCGACGATGAGACGATCATGGTGGTGTGTGGCAATCGTAGGAAGCGTGAAGGACGAGGGTTCTAGCGGCGTTCTTTGTGGTTTGGGCTCAATCCGCCGTGCCTCAAAGCAAGATCGAGGTAGGGTGATGTTCCCTAACTCCATGTCTTCCTTTCCCATGATTTCTATGTCGAGGTGAGGTCGAGAGTGGGTTATTTCATGCCGGGAAGGGGAAAGCATGATTTGGGGTTCATGCACCCGATCTAGTGTTTTGAGCCACGATTCCGCGATTGGAGGGTGTAGATGCATGCTAGGTTGCTCGGGGGTGAGTTCCCCTTCGTTTCCCCCTCAACCGAGCTCATTTGGGGCCCGAAATGGCATTTTTCAGACAGGTTCACCATTCTTGGGATGGCGGGATGTACATGGTCCTAACAGAGACCGTGTAAACCCTTGCACGGCCCTGAGATGGACTGTTCAATAGCCTTGGAAGGTCGATGGAGTACACAGTCCATCGTTCGATCGTGTACCCCATGGACGGTCCATAAGTGACCGAGTACCCCTTGGGGTCAGCGTGACTCCCGAGGTGTTTTAACCGTTGCTTCTTGACCATTACAGATTGTTGGGATGGCACGGCCTAGGGCTTGGCCGTGTAGTCCTTTGAACGGCCCAGGGTTGGCCATTCCATTTCTGTGCAATTGAATGATTGAATGACCTAGTGAGGCTTGTTCATCTCCTTGCACGGCCCAGGGCTGGCCGTGCAGACCTTGAACGACCCAGGGTTGGCCATTCTATTTTCATGCCGTTGTGTGGTCGGACGGCCCCAAAAAGGACCGTTCTGTTCACCAAGCAACCTACCGTGGACCGTGTGGGTCCTGAACGGCCTGAGGATGGCCGTATATGATACCCATTCTGTCCAGGGGTGGGACAGCCTTCTATTCGGACGTTCATCTTCTGGAACTGTCCCAGAGGGGCCGTGCATGGATGGCATGGCCCATAGTGGACCATGTACGATGGTTTTTAGGCGGTTATTGGTGGACTGTTTCACTCCTTGGGGCGGCCCATCCACCGTTCGTTTACAACGGAATGGCCCATGATGGACCGTTTACTGTCTGGGCCTAACCGGTGATTTCTTTTGTGCCGATTCGAGTCCCAGATGAGTAGACCTTGATCCACGTGTTGAACCATGATCTAACTGATGTTAGGCATCATGTGGGGGCCATGTGTGGTGTGTCGTGGTGGTCCCGGGAGGTGGCATTCTCGGCTTGCGTCACCGTGAGTCGGTGCCGTACGAGGGGTGATCTTCGTACTTGTTCAGTTCTGAAGTCATTTATCCGCGACTTGAGAGTTTGTTCTTACGGCGACACCTCCACTACCCGCAGCCTTCTTACGGCACGCGTGTGCTGACCCACCCGGGAATGGTGGAGCAGCTGACCCGAGAGAGATGGTGAGTAGGCTGGTTACCATAGGGCCCCCACGTACAACCGAGTCCAGACTTAGGGGGAATTACCAGCTAGAGGACAGGCCTAGGGCGTATTATTTGAGTGTGCACACGGGGCTGAGGGTTTCAGACCTGCGCTGACGAGCGCAACCTCAGCTAGTCCTTGTTTTGTGGTACTTCTGGTTACTGAGTGTGTCTGAGTCTCATACTAGGGGCATTGTAGCTAGACACTTGTGACGTGGTGTAAGACGTCAGGGGAAGCATCCGGTCATTCTTATAGTGCGTGGTGCTCTTGTCTACTGGCATGTATGGACTCGAGTTTTGTCATGTCGAGGCTCCACAGTACGATAGTGTTAAAGTTGAGAACTTTCCCGTTTATTTATTACAGCTTGTTTCTAGGTAGTGTACTTTTCTGCTCTCTTGCTTTCCTACCTTATTTTCGTGCGAGGTGGGGGTCTGCGAGATCCCTACTAAGCCTATGAAATGAGGTTCACCCCTGTGGTTTTCAGGTGAGGCGGGGTCGTCGTGAGACGCGATAGGTTTTCAGCGAGGTTCTGGTAGCTGAAGTTAGCTGCCAGTTGCCAGAGCCGGGGCATGCCCCGTGTACTTGTACCTTTCTTTTTATTGACTGTACTTATATTTAGACATGAGATGTACTAGACTTTGTAGTAGTTAATTAATAGTTTAAATTTAACAATTATACCAGAGTCCCATCCAAAGGAAAGACAAACAGTACAGTCAACAGAAAAGAAAGACGCACACTGAGGTCGGGGGAAGCCCGACGCAGGTACCACTGGCATCTATGGACACGTCACACCAGGAACCGCAGAAGTAAAAGATGCCACCCACCTATAAAGTAGGGGTGAGCCTCGTGTCACTGGCTCAGTAGAGGTCACGCGGATCCCCACTGAAAAATGACACAGTAACATGGAACAACAACTAAAACAACAGTAGTAGCAAAGCAGGAAAACTACCACTAGAAAGCTATAAAGAAGAGGAAGTAGGAGTAGGGGACAGGTAAGGGAAGAGGGAAGAAGCCATACCGATAAAAGATAGCTACTGAGAGGACCTTGGCCCCTAAGCTACTCCAAGCAACAACAGAAGGGTAAACCCTGAACTCAACAGGTCAGGAGTTACCGATCTGTCGACAAACATGAGGCCTAAGACAAAGGCCTACGAGACTAGATACCAAGCCTAGAAGAAAACCTAGACAGACAGGACAGACTCTACAGCACACACGACTAGATTGACGTGCATGCTCCCCTAAATACAACCGCATACATGACTAGAGCATCATGTACGCCACACCAAGCTGGTCTCGGACAAGGCCAAGCACAGACCAACTCTACAAGGGGAGCTGATCTTGGACAAAACTAAGAACATGCTGACTCGAAAGGGGCACAGACTCAGAGAAACATGAGAGTCACGCGTCACATGACAGAAGCACCTCCTCACTAGAAGAACAGTCAGCTGCGTCCACTGACATCTTACACTGCGCCGCAAGTACCTCTCTACGGATGCCCGAAACGGCGGAGACCAAGGTACAAGCTGAAACAAAATAGGGGCTAAAGTAACGAGTGACTAGTTAGGCTCACGCCCATCGGCACAAGTCCTAATGCCCCTGACCATGTGTGCACACACCGTCTCTCGCCTAAGCCAGGTCTCTAGCTAGTATTCCCCTTCGTAGGACGCTACGGTTAGACCAGGGCCCATGGAACTAGCTTAAAAATTGTATCTTGGGAACTGCCATGCCACCACTCCCAGGTGGGTCGACATGTCGAAATGCGTCGTCGGGCTATGACTAGTGGAGGCTCACTAGACACAAGGACTTGAAAACACAAGTGTTGTAGTGCAGACAGGCAAGGAAGCACTATCGTACGTACTATGAAGCACCAGGGCTGTACAACAACTACCGACAGACTCAGCATAGGGAACTATACCTACTCAGGTAACGATCCTTGAGTCTCACGACTCGGAGTCAAGATTGTCGTGCAATAGCAGAACACGCCACCAATTGGTCTAATCCTAAGCCAGAGGAAACGACACATCCGGAGGAAATGATTCACGGGAACCTGAGGGAACACCGAGACTCTTAGCACACTTGGACACGTAAATTGAGGTAAGATGATGTCTCAAGACGTCCAGAACTATCATCTCGAGCTAAATTAAGAAGTCAAGACACACACAAGGTCACATGTCAACCACAGGGTAACACTAGGTTGACTAGACCCTGACAACGATACACAGAGACAAGGACAATGGTAGTCGTAGACTAGTCCGCTAGAGGATAGTAGCGGTCAAACACTGGGCCGCTAGAGGACTGTAGCGGTCATAGGTGAGGCCACCAACGATAGTCAACTCTCGCACCGACCAACCCAGTCAAACCACCCAGTGGTCTAATATAGACCCACTACACGGACACAGCGGTCAAAGCATGAACCGCTACACTAACTGCCCTAAGACGTTCATCTAAGACAACCAGACTGTAGCGGCCCAAGGAAGGCACGCTACAATGAAATGGTGGTCAATGGTTGGTTCGCTAGGGCCAACCAACATAGAACTTGAACCCGGACAAAAAACACTGTGGCGGCCTAAGGTAGGCGCGCTACAGCAAAGGGATAGTCATACACTGGGCTGCCAACACGAATCGACATAGACCATTGACTCTTGTCAACGACTCCTAGCGCTTTAAAGAAGGGCCGCCAGAGACATGGCGGTCTATCGTAAAATCGCCAGCCTCGAACCGACTGACACGAACATTGAGAAACCATGACTCTGGTGCTCTAATGAACGGCCGCCAGAGACAAGAGGCGGTGAAAGGTTGGGCCGCCAACCTGAACTGACCTCAAAACTGGCCGACATGCCAAGGAATGTGGCGGTCTATCGTGGGGCCACCAGAGACTTGTAGCGGTCACTAGAATGGCCGCCAAAGCGACACGGTGGGAAAATAGGGGAAAAGGCCGATCTCGATCGTTCCACGCCCCATTAGCATCTAAACGTAGGGGAAACAACCCTAGATGATGAAAAATACCTTCCACAAGCCAGAAGGGTCACATGCAACCATCCAATCACACAAAACGGGCGATTCCGATGAATCGACCCAAATTGGGTTACCGGGATTCCCGGACTCCTACCGGCCCCGAATAACGACCAATCTCGTTGAAACTTGTGGGAACGGGATGCAGATGTTAGGGTGCAGGCCCCAGATTCAGAGGGGGGGTGAATGATTCCCCTTTTTAAAATCACCCAATTAACAACAAGCTCAGGAATCCATGCTAGAGGAATTCCCACAGAAGAATTTTGTCCCTATGATCGGATGACTCTCAGTGTCCGGGAAATCTCTTCTAATTGGAGGCGTCTGGATCTTCCTGGACGACCGTAAAGCCCAAGCAATCCCAGATCAGGTGGTCGCTATTGTGCCGACCCGCAATGCTTTCCAGGCCCTGTCAGGAAGAAGGGCAGAAAAAGAAGAAGCCAGTCACCATGACCAAAACAAGCTGGCCCCAAGGCCAAAGATCTTCAGGCAAGTGTGGGTTCCCAAGAGGATCCAACCTATTCGCCACAAGGCGCAAGACTGCTACCACTCTAAGCCTGCTGAGGCGAAGGAGGAGAATGAGAGGGGCCTAGCCCCGAGAAGAGAAGTAGTGGCTACGGATCCTCCATGCCATCCAAGCTTCAGGGCATACGCCCTGCAAGCTGTTGTCCCCACACTGGGGAGAAGATTCGAGCAACCCGCCGGAAGAGCCCGATTGGCATACATCCCTCTGACAGGATGTCGACAGTTACCCCCCATCCTACATGGGGAGTGGGGGTAGGAAGAGATGGCCAGCTTGGTCAGGAACTATTTCATGGGTCTAGGCAACCCCTCAGTGGGCCAATAATGGTTGCTGCAAGTAGCCATGGCATAAGAAGAAGGTTGCCCATCAACAGCAATCGAAGAAGAAGAAGAAAGAGGAATGACATCATATGTGGATGATAACAGATATGAGAATGGCTTGGGGCTTGAAGCCGATGAAACCGCCCCTCGACGGGAAGAGAGGAAAAGAATCTCCGTATTCGAGAGGTTGACCTTCCTGGAACAAGTGAAAAGGAAGGTCCATCGACAGAGGAGAAGAATGCAAGTCTTCACTTGCAATATGGCCGGGGTCCCCGGCCGATATGGAAGGCTACCTGAGCAGCCTCAAGAGTTAGCTTGGTTGGTCGAAAGGCCAGGGCCGAATACCTGAAGGGCGGAAGCCGCAAGGGAGATGATGGTAGCAGCTAGGGGAAATCAAGACCTAGCTCACCACCTGCAAGTTGATGAAGCCACCATTCTAACTGCCAATGTGGTGATGACAAAAGACGAGGAGGTGATGCTCGACATCCTGCCTGAAGGCGCATCAGGGGAAACAACAGAAGCCATCCCCAGCACAGCGGCTATGGACCCAACAGTACTGATGATGCTTCAAAGGTACCGGCAGGAGATAGAACTGTTGAAGAAACAATTGATGGATAAGACGGAACAGTCTTCGACTTCCAAGCAGCCCGAGATGTAAGGTGAATCATCGCGGGGAGCTGCCAACCCAAGTGACCTCCCACCAATTTACACCTTGCCCCAGCTGACAGAGCCCAGCTTGGCAACTACACAACAGGGCATATCACAGCCGTTGATGCCACCAGTGCTGTCGCAGGTGCACCAGACACCCCCGGCACCTCCACAGTTTCGTCCTCCTCCGCAGGCGACCGCTCTGGTCACTCCATACCTATAGCCAGCACACTTCTACCTAGAACCAGTCGATCCAACTACCATAAATAAGCTGATGGTACAAAGGATGATCGAGCTAAAGCTTGTCGAAAGAAGTGAAAGCGACTATGTTGCATTTGATGCCTACCGGGTACCATACCCGCCACACCATGCTTCGAAGTGGCTCCCTCCTGGGATCAGCAAGCCTCCTAAATTCTACAAGTTCAACGGGAAGGGAACCCCGAAAGAACACGTCACCTACTACATGACCATCATGGGCGATCTAGCTACTGACGAGTCATACTTGCTGAAGTTCTTCGGGTCCTCACTGACAGGGCTCGCATTTGAATGGTATTCAAGCTTCCCGACCGGGTCGATCAGCGACTGGCCGGATATGCAAAAGAAATTCAGAGAAAGATTCCATGTCATAGAGAGGGAGGTCACAGTAGCCGAACTCTACTCGACAAGACAAAGGGCAGATGAGACAGCCCTCGAATATAGTAAGAGGTGGAGGATGTTAACACCCGTTTTATGACTAATAAGTTGGGTCATCTCCTTATTCATTTAAATGGTGCTCCAAGTTATCCACCCTTATTGAACCTCCTTAGACAATTCTGAGGCCTCTTTCATTGGTCATTACCTCCTTGGTTGGGTCTGGTTCCTCATCCTTTTCCGCTGGACAAAGTTTAGCAAACTCTTCATTTCATTTGCCACTTCGTGGTCTTTGACACATCAGTATTAGTGTGTTAAAATCTTATAACGCGTTTACATCTGACCGTTACGTGATCCCAGAGTCCAAAGCCAGCGTCTCACCCCACCGTCTCATCTTCTGTCTCATCTATCGTCTTTGTTCTCTAACGCATCTCTCCTAGCGCGTCACCATGGTCTAACGCGTCTACATCTGACCGTTACGCCTCTCAGAGTCCCAAAGCCAGCGTCTTCCCCCATCGTCTTATCTTCCGTCTCATTTACCGTCTTTGTTCTTTGACGGTTTATCGTAAAGCCGTCACAATATCCTAACGCGTGGATCCTTGACCGTCACCTTCCTTCAGAGTCCTATTCCCGAAAACTTCACCCGTTCGTCTTATCTCTTACAGGATAAGGTCCTGTCAACCATAGAGAGGCCGGGGTCGCCCGAGTCATGCTGCGTGTCTGGTAACGGCGACTGGCTCTCGTGTCCTCACCAGGCTAAGTCCGTGCAGATTTCAGCGAGGGGGAGCAAAGTCCATGCAAATGCACAAGGGCCAGGGGCAAGGTCCGTCCATGTTTGGGTGGTGCTAGGGGACAATGTCCGTGAAAATGCATGCATGCTAAGGATGAAGTCCTTGCATGTTTAGGCAAGTCCGTGCAAGTTATGGATGAAGTCCGTGTAGATATATTGGGCTAAGTCCATGTAGGTTCTGAACAAAGTCCATTCATGTATAAACAAAGTCCGTGCATTTTTGATTAAGTCCATGCAAGTTCTGGGGTAAGTCCGTGCAGATGCATGGGTTTTGGGATGAAGTTCGTGCATGTTTTGGGGTAAGTCTGTGCATATGCATGGGTTTTGGGATGAGGTCCGTGCATGTATTGGGGTAAGTCCGTGCATATGCACGGGGTCAAGGGCAAGGTCCATGTAGGTTTTGGGTGTTGAATCCGTTCGTGGTTGGGCAAGTCCGTGCATATGCATGGGGTCAAGGGCAAGGTCCGTGCATATGCACGGGGTCAAGGGTAAGGAGTTTGGATGAAGTCCATGCAGATTTTGGATGAAGTCCATGTAGGTGTATGCGGCCAGGGACAAAGTCCATACAAGTCTGAGAGTGAGTCCATGCAGTGCAAGTAAGGTCCATGTATGTTTATGCAAGTCTGTGTAGGTTTGGACAGAGTACATGCAAGTCTTGGGCTAAGTCCATGCAATGCTAGGCGAAGTCCATGCATGTTAGGGGTTAAGTCCATGCAATGCTGGGCAAAGTCCATGCATGTTTGGGGTTAAGTCCATGCAATGCTGGGCAAAGTCCATGCACGTATGGGGTTAAGTCCATGCAATACTAGGCAAAGTCCGTGCATGTTTAGGGTTAGGTCCAATGCTGGGCAAAGTCCATGCATGTTTGAGGTTAAGTCCATTCAACGCTGGGCAAAGTCCATGCATGTTAGGGGTTAAGTCCATGCAATACTGGGCAAAGTCTATGCATGTTTGGGGCTAAGTCCATGCAAGGTCCATGCAGGTGCGTGCACGGTAGGAATAGGGTCCATGCAAGTTTGGGATTAAGTCCGTGCACAGTCCGTGCAGGTGCGAGCATGAGGTCCGTGTAGGGTCCATGCATGCAAGGCCAAGGTCGGTGTAGATGGGGGCTATGCATGGGTAAGGTCGACGCAGGTGGGGCTGTGCTGAGCTAGGATGCCAAGGAATGACAGGGGTGCGTCGGTGGAGGTTGGGATGAAGAGTGTGCCAGGAAGGGGCTTAGCAAAAAAGGGTGTGCACCGCTCGAGGAGTGTGCCAGCGAAGTGTTTGGAGGCGTGTCGATGAAGGGTAAGGGAAGGTGTGCCGGTGAAGGGGATTATTGGCATATCGTGGAAGGATCGGGAGGGTGTGCCGGGGACCACTTGGAGGGCCCACTCCTCCTCATCCCTTTAAGGCATTTCTTTTCTTCTTTTCTTCTTCCCTTCCTCACTTTTTGATTGATTTTCGATGTAGTTCATGAGGGTTCCCTCTCTCTGTCTTTTAACCATCCTCTATTCTTTCCTCCTTCCAGTACAAGTGTTCAAGGTACTCAGCCATTGTTCAATCCGGCTCTATTCTTGTTGCCCCTAGTTCTTTTGCCTTAGTTAAAGTATTTTATCATTGATTGTTTCATTTGTTTGTTGCTCCCTTTTGTCCTTATCATATTATTGCTCCAGACAAAAATTCGGCAGCATCTCCCCTTAACCTGGACATAAGGGAGATACGGGGAACGGGCCCACATGAAGTGACAGAACTCAACAATTGGAGGTGGGCATCCGAAGATGGCATCACCATTGATGAAAACCTCGAAAAATGTAGAGGGAGTGGCGAGTGGGAGATAACTCTAAGGTTGGCCACAAGTGTCAAGGGTAAAGGGCAGGGATTGGCTGCAAATGCTAGGGGTGAGGCACAAGGCAGAAGGTAGGGTTTAATGTGTTGGCAAGGGGGCTCAAAGGTGGACCGGGCAAGGTAGGTTGGAGGGAGCCAAGATATAGTAGTGAAGGGTCTGGCCAAAGGGATGTACCGCTGAGCAAGGTATGGGGCGCACCGATAGTGAGGGACTCGCTAAGGGTGTGCCAGTGAAGGAGAAGCTGGTGTGTACCAGTGAAGCGGGAGCTCGGTGATGAGGGTGCACTGGGCAAGAGTTCTGCTGGTGAAGGAGTACCGGGGCGAATGCACCGGCCTGGGAAGCTGTGCTGGGCTAGGAGTGTACCAGAGAAGGGTTAGCCCAAGGGTGTACCGGCCAGGAAGGCTAAAGAGGCCGAAGATGCACCAGCGAAAGGCTGTGCCGGTGAAGGGGTGCACAGAGGGGCTGGTGTATATGTTGGCAAAGGCACCAAACAAGTGTACTGGGGAGAGGGCTCTGGAGGCGTGCCGCTGAAGTAAAGAGTGAGTAGTTGGAGGCCAGTGAGAGGGAGAAGGCCGTGGGATTTGGGGGGGGTTTGGTTCAGCTGGCAAGAGGGGCTTCAGGTGGGAGGGGGAGAGGCTAGAAGCAAATCTGCTCGAGGTATGTTTTTTGAAAAACTACACGAAGTACGTTTTCGAAAGTAAACTTGCTCGAGGTATGTTTTTCAAAAAATTGCATGAAGAATGACTTCGTCAGGCAAAACCTGCACGAAGTAAAGAAACCCAAAGTGCACGAAGTGAAATACTCCAAAGTGTGAGTGTTGTGCATGAGGAATGGAACAACTTTTTTGACCCCTTTGAGCACGAAGTGGAAATTTCAAGTGAAAGAACCTTTGTGCACGAAGTATAGAAAATTTTAAATGAAAGAACTCTTGTGCACGAAGTATGGTGATGTTCAAACAAACAATAGTGACCTAATCAGCATGGTTAAAAGATTGATAAATCAAAGGCATGGAGATTAATATAGTTTTAGCATCATCAAAATAACAGGGAAAAACACAACAGATTCAACCTCGCCCGCTGATACACACCTTATAAAGGAAATCAGAAATTAAACCAAAAAATACAGACAAACTAAGAAACAATGCAGCTCTCTAGGAGCAAATTAACTCTGGATCTGATCCAGGAGTCACTTACAAAGGCAGACTCTCTCAGACTCTCTTCTCACTCAGACTAGCTCTCAATTTATGGCACTCTGTTTTCTTCTCTGTGAGCCTTGCAAACTCTTTCTCTCAATCTTCTCTCTCTAGAACTTTAGAATCTTTAGCTCTTCTCAATCACGCTTCTCTTCCTATCTTCTATTCTCTCTGTGTTGTACTTGATTGAGTGGCCTGGCTTCTATTTATAGGCTCGCGAATGGCACGTGGGAAACACGTTCCCGCCCAAGGAAATTTGAAACGAAGTGCTCTGCTGGAAGTCCACGTGTCAGGAGATGAGGGCGCACTTTCCACATGGCAAAATAATTCTTATCGAAGGATCGCCTTGGATCGTGTCCCACTAACTATCCTAGGATCATGTGCCTTGAAGGAATAAGCTAATGAGCCCACGTGGCCCGCTTTAAGTCTCGATGCATTCTGCACTTCAAGTGTTTGAATAAATTCCTTGGAACTTTAAGTTTCTGCCAAAGATAACATGAAAATCAATTATTAGCCATGTCATCATAGGTACTTAAAAAAGCATATCAAGTCAGGTAGACCTGCATGCTGCAGCACATGGAGATGCATTGACATTAGTTCAAGCTATGCAAGATATGCACAGACCTTAAGCATGAAACGTAGACCACTAGCATCGACCATGGCAGGCAATAATGAACATGTGTACCGACCACTATAGTAAAGTTTTCCGACCTAATGCCTTCATGTGTACTGACTACAAAAATGATACTTCGACTTTAGTTATGCAGGATGAAAATGTGCACAGACTATAGAAGGCAAGATGCACAATGTGCTTCGACCTTGGAAGGCAAGATGCAAAATGTGCATCGACCTTACATGCTATCGCTAACACACGTGCATCGACCTTATATGCTATATGCAAATGCGCACAGACCTTAAGTTTGCATAGACTTGTATGTGCGTAGACCTAATGCATTATCAAACACAATGTTCTCCGACCTTGTGTATGACTAAGGCAGATGTGCATTGACCTTAGTAAGACTAAGGGAAGATGTGCATCAACCTTAGTTAGACTAAGGGAAGATATGCATCGACCTTAGTTAGTGTGCCTACAGGATGCGCATCGACCTTTATGCAAAAGACACGAACATGCATTGACTTGGCTCTGCCTAGATATGTAGCATATACACACTAGCGTCAACCTTAGTGAGTACCCATACACACTAGCATCGACCTTAGTATGTGCTATAGTAAACATGCATCGACCTTTAAACGCAATATAGTAGACATGCATCGACCTCCATATGCACTACATTAAATATGCATCGACCTTCAAAATGCAACTGTTTGACTGTGCAATGAGCTTTGTGCAACAGAAACTTATTCTGACTTATAAAAAGACAATGTTGCCAAAGTCAAATGATGGTCAAACCCATGGTCAAACCCATGGTCAAATCCACTATTGCCAATCATCAAAACTAGACAACAAATCAGAGGAGACACAACATCCTCCCCCTTTTTGATGATGGCAACAAGTTAGACTTTGATGTACATTTTGATGGCAACACTAACTTTATTAAGATCAGAGATATAATGCAGAGAATGCAACTTCTCGCCCCTAATGCAAAGCTAACCATCAAAAGCTCTCCCCCTTTGACATTAGCAAAAAGAATGATAAAGAGATATCAAGGGCAAAGGAGAGTACAGATTCTTCATTGAGAAGCTTTCAATATAGAGGAAATCTGATTGAGAAACTAATGAATCTGTCATTGACCAAGCAAACTTAGCACAGATTCTTCAAGTATGAGAGTTCAGATATTACACTCTAGAAATTATGTGATTTAAATGTTATGAAAGTTAGAGAATAGCCACTTCACTCTTTTGAAAAATGATCTGTATAAACTCTTAATAGTAATAAACCAGAAAGACATGAGGCATGTCAGATTTTATCTTACTTCATCTTATTTATGTAAACATTAAGGTATCTATCAGGAGTAACCAGAGCATGTATTGAAATTAAATAAGTTGCACAGTTCTGATTTTATCTTCGCACGTCTGTTGGATTTACACCATGATCATCGTTCACCACTTCCTATGTATGTTCCGGATTCCAAGATATTGAATCTATCCAGGCTAAAAGGTGGGGGTGATTGGAATGGTTACAAGTTGGCTTGTGTAAACTGCTTGTGAATTTCTCTCTCTAGCTATTTCTAGAGAGAGAAATTCTAGAACAACTCATAGCTAGTGATGGGTACGTGGAGGGGTGGGTCGTTGGCTGGGACGCGAATCAAGACCATTTTGGAGCAAATTCTTTTAGGAGAAATGACGGGAGCTCGAGAGGAGGTAGGATCTGTTTTCGTTGCTGGAGGCTAGGGCATACCTAGAGGTTTCGCCGGCTATGAGGGTTGGAGGTCAGAGGCAAGCACCCTCTAGGTCATTCCTATGTGAAGGCTGTTTGGAGGCACCATTTAGTCAGATACAGATGGAAGCTCGGGTGTGTTGGGGAGCTGGGGCCTTCTCCACTGACCTCCTCCAAGTTCGGGAGGCTTGGCTACGATGGTGTGTTTGGGTGTCTCTGGGCGACAGGGCCGCAGTCGTAGAGAAAGTGCACTCGTTGCTGGAGAAGAGAGGAGAAGGTGGAGATAAATGGGAGGTGCGACAGGTTTCTAGGGTTGTATTCTTGGCAGTCAGCCAACGTGAAAAAGAGGTAGCAACGGCGGTAGTGGCTGGCTTCTTAGCGGCGGATAGTCCTTTTGCGGATCCAAAGATGGAATATGGGAAGAGGAGCCTTCCCCAACCTCAGGGAGGCCTTCATATGTATCAGAATGGGGGGGCTTGATCTTCTGGCCAGGATGTTTAGTAGGGTGGTCGCCGGTTACAACTGGCTCCAGTGGGAGGCTGAACGATGGTTGACATATCCATCAGGCTCTTTGGCACGACAAAGCTACAAATGATCATCTCTTTTGCCGTCGGTGGGGAACCCTACGTCGTCCGGCTTAAGATGATCCCCTTAGGAGGTGTGACAACGCGTGAGTTACTATAGAGAGGTGGGTCGAAGGAATCTAGTTTGGATTAGGTGCGAACCAGGCATATCGGGCGGCCAAGCAAGGCGGTTCAGAATTGGGACCATAGGTGAGTCTGGGTCTGGGGTAGGAGCGCAGGGTCTTCGGGCCATTATCAATGACTTACCTGTGTCGGGCGAGCTCCATTTGGGCATTGGAGGACCCGCATTGGGTCTTTCTCTCCACCCGTACACTCAGTTAGGGCTTGTTGGGGCTTTTGCAGACGGTGACTCTTGTAGCGGTGGCTTGGAAGTCGTCCCATCAAAACAGAATGTTGTTGCCGGGGATTCACCAATGGCGAGCCCTCACTGGCAATCTGGTAAGCAAGTCTGGCCGTCTCCTACTATAGGGAGAGTCTCTTGCCCTACTGGTGGGAGACTAGACACGACCGATACGCCGCTAGGTCTTGGAACGGCTATCTTGGGCAGCAAAGGGCCGTCTTTTGTGGATGGGCCACTGTGCCTACAGTTGGCGAGAGCGTCCCAATAGTAGGGCTAGGATCCCATCCTCTAGCATGTAGATGGCAAAGATGACGACTCTGGTGGGGAAGAAGCCTCTCACCTCGATAGGCTGCCCTCGACAACAGGAGGAGGGGAGGATGGTGCCATTCCCGGTGGGGCTTTGAGCGGTGGGGATCTCTCCTCCGTCGGACCAGCATTAGTGGCCAGTTCCAATGTGCAAATTGTAGCGGTGCCTCCGTGCTCGACAGTTGTGGGATTTGCTGATCAGACTACTCCATCCACCATTAGACGCCCATATGTTATTACCTTAGGCTCCCCCATGGAGGGATAGGGTCTGCAGGTTTACCTTTGGTTAGAACCCGTGACTGTGGAATCAATTGGCCTGTGGGGAATCAAAAGCCTTGTGCAGGGGGCAAGATATCGGATTCCACAATTATGGGTTTCATTCATAGGTGAGGAAGCTATTGTGATCCTTTGGGGCTAGGGTAGCCAGAGGAGTTGCTTTCCTAGTTGAGGGGAGGTCTGGGGGCATCATGATCCTTTGGAGCCAGTATGAGGTTGAGGAGTTGGAGCAAGACAGGAAGATTAGTAGGGGAGTTATTTCCTTATATTTGTGGAATGTAAGGGATAGCTTCCATTAGGACTTCTCGGGGGTCTATGGACCTTAAAGCAAAGACGAGAAGAGGTGTTTGTGGGTAGACTTGGTGCAACACCATCTCAGCTTTGGCCGGTTTTGGTGTGTAGGTTGAGATTTTAATCTTGTTGTTGTACCTTAGGAGAGGATGGGGGCCCGTATCTATATGGTGAAGATGGAGGACTTCTCTGAGTTCATTGAGGATCCTGCACTGGTGGACAACGGCATGGTTGATGTGTAGTTCACTTGGTCCAACTTGAGGGAAGACCCCACTTGCTCTAGGTTGGACAGGTTTGATGTTTCAGTTGATTGGGAGGATCATTTCCTCATGTGCATGCGGCATCTTTGGTGAGATCGGCGTCGGACCACAAACCCCTCCTCTTGAAGGCCAGCCGCACTCATACAAGGAGCGGTAGTTTCAGGCTAGAAAGATTATGGTTTAGGGAGGTAGATTTCATTGAAACTCTCAGGAGTGCATGGAATGTGTAGAGGAATGAGAGGTCAGCTATAGCAAGATTGGTTGACAAAATGAAGTATGTGGCATAGGTTGTAAGGTGTGGAATGCAGAGAAAATTTTTCCAAGTAGGGCTACGAAAGATAGAATTTCACAATAGATTGAGGGCCTTCATTACTTGGAGGTAAGACTATTGAATGGCTCACATAAAGGACTCAAGGATACTCTCATGGCAGGTTTTGATGAGATCCTCAGTAGAGAGGAGATATACTAGAAGTAGAGGTTGAAAGAATGATGGATTAAAGAAGGGGATAGGAACATTGCTTGCTTTTAGAGTATTGTTTCGGAAATGAGGAGAGTCAACTTTATCTCTTACACCAGAGTAGGTGAACATTCTTTCTCGAGGGAGGAGGATATCGGGTGACTAGCGTGGGATTTCTACTCCAGATTGTTCACAAGAGATGATGCCAACAGATCAAGGATTGCACTAGACCTTCTTCCATGGCTGTCTCTTGATGATAGGGAAGCCATTTCTTAGAGCTGCTTAGAGGAGGAGGTTCCCTAGGCTATCTCCTCTCTTGCTGGCGACAGAGCCTTGGGTCTGGACGAGTTCTCGCTGGCTTTCTTCTAGAAGTGTCGGGGCATTATAAAGGGAGACTTTATGGCAGCAGTGAGAGTTTCTAGAGGGAATGGCTCACTTGGGAGGTATTGATAGACTGTTTTTCAAACTTAAGGCCCATCAGTCTTCTGGATGGCACATATAAGATCATCACCAAGCTGCTACCTGTGAAGGGGCAGGTACATACAAGGGAATTTTTTTATGGCTCATGAATGTCTTTTTGCCATAGAAAATAATATGAAGAAAGTAGTGGTTCTAAAACTTGACTTTGAGAAGACGTATGACAGGGTCAACTGGTAGTGCTTACTTGATGTGTTGGAGAATATGGACTTCGGGGAGAGATGCATTCGTTGGGTCCGTGTTTGCATTTCATCTGTCACATTTGCTGTTTTGGTGAATGAGAGGCCTACTTTGTCCTTCCATAGTGGTAGAGGTCTATGACTAGGAGACCTCATGTCCCCCTTCTGGTTGTGCTAGTTGCTTATATCTTGAGTAGGATATGGTTGAGGGTAGAGACAATAGGTTTGATTAGGGGCTTCCAGGTAGTGTTTCCATTACTCATCTATAGCATGCAAACGACACCATCTTATTCTTAGCTAAGGATGAGCCTTGCCTTTTTGTGGTCAAAATGATGGTGATAGAGCCTTGGGTCTGGACGAGTTCT
This sequence comes from Amorphophallus titanum, assembly GCA_024336825.1. Taxonomy (NCBI): domain Eukaryota; kingdom Viridiplantae; phylum Streptophyta; class Magnoliopsida; order Alismatales; family Araceae; genus Amorphophallus; species Amorphophallus titanum. The sequence continues at coordinate 54,258,436 of JANBPO010009603.1, read as the reverse complement.
TGCTGGCTTTTTTGTAGAAGTACCGGGGCATTATAAAGGGAGACTTTATGGCTGCAGTGATAGAGTTTCTAGAGGGAATGGCTCACTTGGGAGGTATTGATAGATTGTTTTCCAAACTTTAGGCCCATCAATCTTCTGGATGGCACATATAAGATCATCACCAAGTTGCTAGCTGTGAAGGGGCAGGCACATACATGAGAATTTTTTGATGGCTCATGAATGTCTCTTTGCCATAGAAAAGCATATGAAGGATGTAGTGGTTCTAAAACTTGACTTTGAGAAGACATATGACAGGGTCAACTGGTAGTGCTTACTTGATGTGTTGGAGAATATGGACTTCGCGGAAAGATGGATCCTTTGGGTCCGTGCTTGCATTTCATTTGCCACATTTGCTGTTCTGGTGAAGGAGAGGCCTACTTTGTCCTTCCATAGTGGTAGAGGTCTGTGACTAGGAGACCTCATGTCCCCCGTCTGGTTGTGTTAGTTGCTTATATATTGAGTAGGATATGGTTGAGAGTAGAGACAATAGGTTTGATTAGGGGCTTTTAAGTAGTGTTTCCATTACTCATCTATAGCATGCAGATGACACCATCTTATTCTTAGCTAAGGATGAGCCCTGCCTTTTGTGGTCAAAATGATCCTTGAGATGCTCGAGGAGGTTAGTGGACTCAAACTCAATTTTAACAAGTGTCTCTTGGTGGGTATGAACATGAAAGAGAGGGCACTTGAGAGGGCAGCTTTCATAATGGGGTGTCAAATAGGAACCCTTTCTATCTCCTTTTTGGGTCTCCCGTTGTCCTCAAAAGTCCTTCATTGTAAGGATTGGCATGCAAAGGTATGTGTCTAGACTAGTAGGCTAGAAGGGGAGGCTTCTCTTCTGTGGGGAGAGATTTGTTCTTTGCAAGTCAATACTTTATAGCATACCTATCTACTTCCTATCTATGTTCCGGATTCCCAAGACCGTGATAAAGAAAATTGAAGCTATCCATATTAGATTCTTTTGGCATGGTAGTGGGGAGATGTGCATGGATGACACGATATCTCATGGGGTAGAGGGGTCAGAAGTAAGGAGATGGGAGGTGTGGGCATTAAAAAACATCAAAGATTTCAAATTGGCTGCCTTGTGTAAGTGGTTGTGGAAGCTTGGGGCAAGAGAAGGCAGACTGTGGGTTCAAGTCATAAGGCAGAGATATTGGGTAGCTATTCACAAGAGGTGTTGGAGGAGCTTGACAGAAGGACAAAGGGCCATGTTGGGTGGCTAAGGAGTGTGCATGATCCCTTTTTGTAATGGGGCAGAAGTTGGGGCCTTAAAAGGGGACAAAATCAATTGGTGGTTGATCATGCATGCGACACTGAGGGCTATATGGGGAGAGAGGAACAACAGAATTTTCAGAGAAGAAGCAAGAGCTGCGGTTAGATTGACTTATTTTATTTGGGAGAGAATTTTATGGTGGGGGAAGTTTCTTTGTAATGTGAACTCTCACAGCACTTCTCATTTTAGTTTTATTGGGGGTTAGTGTGGGTCACATTGTCTTGGTGTGGACCGTTTGATGTATAGGGTTTTGGGAAGATAGTGTTTTTACTTGTACATACCTTTTTTTACTTTAATACAACAGTGGTTCTACCCAATTTCAAATCATTATCTACTTTGACGACATTCTCATCTATAGCCACAACCCTCAAGACCACATCCACCATTTGAGGGAAGTCTGCGAGACTTGGAGGAGAAAAGTCCTATTTGCCAACCTAAAGAAGTGTGAATTCATCACAGACCGGGTCACTTTCCTAGGCTTTGTGATTTCGAGTCAAGGAGTGTCTGTGGACCAATCCAATGTCCAAGCCTTAGTAGACTGGCCAGAGCCCCAGAATGTCCATGATGTTCGCAGTTTCCATGGGCAAGCAACTTTTTACAGACACTTGATCAAAGGTTTTAGCGCCATTATGGCACCCATTACAGATTGCATCTATAAAGGGAATTTTGAGTGGACTAAAGCCCCTGTCCTCCGCCTATCCTCCGCCTGTCAGACTTTTCTAAAGTCTTTGAGATATCCTATGATGCATCTGACGGAGGTATATGAGGAGTGCTTAGCTAGGAAGGCCACCCTGTGGCTTATTTCAGTGAGAAGTTTTCTGATGCAAAGTTTCGTTACTCCACCTATGATAATGAATTCTATGTCGTGGTCCAAGCTCTCAAACACTGGAGACATTATCTCTCATCTCCAGACTTTATCTTGTATTCAGACCACGAGCCCTTGAAATTCCTTAGCTCTCAGAAGGGCATAAACCCCAGGCATGGTTGATGGGTAGAATTCCTCCGGTCCTTCACCTATGCCCTAAAACATAACAGTGGAAGTGAGAATAAGGTGGCCGACATCTTGAGTCAAAGAGTCTCCCTTCTTTCCACTGTTCGGATAAAGGTCACCAGATTTGACCGCATGAAGGACCTCTATGGAGAGTGTCCAGATTTTGGCCCTACCTACTTTACCTTGTCTGCTGGATCCTCGACATCGTTTGTTGACTATCTACTCCAAGATGGTTTTCTTTTTTGAGGATAGTAACTCTGTGTCCTGAAGACTTCTGTACGGGACTTTCTGATCTGGGAAATGCATGCTGGAGGTCTTCTTGGTCATTTTGGACGAAACAAGACCATCCATTCTGTGGAGGAGCATTTTTATTGGCCTGACCTGAAGAAAGATGTGGCCAAAATTGTAGCCCAGTGTCGGACATGCACTATGGCCAAACAGGTCAAACAAAATACTGGTCTCTACACTCCTCTCCCCATTCCTGATAGACCATGGGTTGATGTGAGCATGAATTTCATCCTTGGTTTACCTCGTACTGCTCACAAACACGATTCCATCTTCGTGGTAGTTGATCGGTTCCCTAATATGGCCCATTTCATTGCATGTTCCATAACATCTGATGCATCTAGAGGAGCCCACCTGTTCTTTGATGAAGTCGTGTGTCTACATGGTCTCCCCCAAACCATAGTGTCTGACCGAAATGTCCGGTTCACTAGTTACTTTTGGAAGACACTTTGGCACCTAGTTGGCACTAAGCTAAAATTCCCCACTACCTATCACCCACAAACCGATGGGCAAATAGAGTTCGTCAATAGGAGTTTAGAGAATCTTCTGAGGTGTCTTGTAGGGGATCATTCTGACAATTGGGATCTTCTTTTGCCCAAAGTGGAGTTTGCATATAATAGCTCTGTCAATAGGTCCATAGGTATGAGTCCATTTGAGGTCGTACATGGATACAAACCAAGGAAACCAATGGATCTCATTCCCCTCCCCTTCGAGTCTAGGACCTCCAAGTCAGCCGAGGAATTTGCACAGCATGTCAAAAGTCTCCATGAGTCAATTAGTAAGCAAATAAGCCTCAGTAATGAGACCTAGAAAAGATTGGCTGATTCACATAGGCGTCATCACAAATTTTATGAATGTGACTTGGTTATGGTACGAGTTTGGCCCGAACGACTCTCCTCGGGAACCGTTAAAAAGTTGCAAGCCCATAATGATGATCCCTTCCAAATACTATGGAAGATTGACTCCAATGCATATATTGTGGACTTACCTCCCGATTATGAGATTGGCTCTACTTTTGATGTGGCAGATCTAGTAGCCTACAAGGAATCCATAGCGATTCCTAGTGACCCATTCGAGCTTTCTCCTCCCATTGAGAGTGAGCCCATCCCGGTGCGTCCAACAGCCTTGGGAGTACCGCGCGAGCAAATTGAGAGGCTACTGGATGAACAGGTGACCGCTACACGGAGCAGAATGTACCAGTACTACCTTGTCCGTTGGCGGGACCGTCCACCTTCTGATGATTCCTGAATCAGCCAGGACGACTTCCAGCGTCTCGATCCAGACCTGCTGGAGCATTACCAGAGCAGTGTCCCACCTTACTCGATGTAGTCGAGTTCCAGCCTCTCCGGGAGGGGTGGTGGGGACACCGGACCCATTGTTCGGAGTTGACGCCACACCGCCCAGACACCACCGAGCTTGTGGCTCGGAGACTCGGCTTCTTGAAGACTCGGTGTCCTGAATATGTATATGTACTTTTATTTGCGTGTATTGAGTATGTATTTTTATTTTCTTCTGGTGATATTGTATTATTAACCACCAGATCAAAGTAGTTTTATTTTATTGGGTCGATAGTCAAAAGTTGTTGACTTCTGTTTTATTAGGGTAGGATACGAATGTCTTTAGTTGAAAAGACTAGGGGAGTCTCTAGCCCATTGGTTAAAGAAATCTCTAAACTTGGGAAGCCCAAGCCAACTCTGCCCGCTTCAGGAGTGACACCTCCCCATAGTGCCCTTCATCTCCTATCACACCACATTCCAATCCTACTATGAGGTAGAGACTTTGGATGATCTTATCAAGGGCTTAGAATGGCAACTTGAGTTTACTAGCATGTTGGCCCTGGCAACCGACCGACCTAAGAGGCTTGATCTCATTCACCTATGTGTCGGGTCTGTCACCTCAGTCTGCGCTATGGGTTGCTAAACTAGTGACCTCCTTTTACTCCTCCCTACACCTGATGAGCCCGACTTTATCCACAAACTAGAATTTCTTGTCTCCGGTAAAACACCAAGCCATCCCTTCAAAGCCGACACCCTGTCATCCCCTACACTTAGGGAAACCCCTCACGATGAGGAACTTGAGATGCAAGAAACTATTGGGGAAGAACATACCAGCCCAAACCATACCTTTCGTGATCCCTTTGACCCCACCGAGTGGGAATCATGGCCCCATCCTATTTCTTTCCCCTCCTATCACAATGTTAACCACCCATCACCTTTTGAGGCCCTAGAAGACTTGGAGTGCTTCTCTCTGAAATATACACTTTGTGAACACTATGATCCCTTCTCATGGCAACCCGAATACCCAAGTTGTCCACCTGTCATGCGGACCATAAACTACCCCCATTACTTCCAACATGTCCCCTTTCCTTCCCCTACCATTATCTACTCACCACCCCTTCCTAAAGGCCAATACACTAGGCCCAATCATGCCCTTACCCATTGCTTCCCTATCACCACATGCCAAGTAGGCCCCAAACAGACCCCTTGGGATGAGTCACACTCACACTTCACCAAAAGCCTGACCTTCCTTGATCCTTTTGATCCCTCCACATGGGGACATGGATACCCATTTAACCCATCCACCCACTACTCCCTAACCCCGACCGCTAGGCTCGATCAAACCCACCCCTTCCTTGACCCGGGCCACACAATAGAAGCCATTACCATGGCCAAAACACACCTTGGGAATGAGGAAGTGCCCCATGCCAAGATTTCCATCTTCCTAGATGCATTTGATCCATATGAGTGGGAACTCCAAGGCCAACTCAAACCCTCACATCTTGTTATCATAGCCTATCCACCAAACCTAGGGGTTATCCCCTAGACGGGAGTTCAAGTTTCATGGCATATCGCATCATCTGACATGGTTAGTAAGTTAGGCCGTCTCATACAAGTTACTTCAGTTCAGATGTGTAATTGGTCCACATTTGGGGGTGCTGGCCCTCCCCTGTCTGTCATCAACAAGATGGGTCTGGAGAATGATAAGTGCATACATGGCTGCCCTGGTCCCCCAACATTTGCCAAACCCTTGCTTAATAGAGCTACATTTGGATGTCCCGGCCCCCCAAGCTTCAACAACTTTCATAGGTAGTCTAGACATGCTAGGTCCACTTTGGTTGTCGAGGACCCCCATTATCAACTAGTGACTCAGCATTCACAAAGTGGCATGATAACCTTCGCAAGAACATCAACAAGAGCAACGAAATTTACAAGAGGTAGGCCAACTCACACCAGCGCTGCCAAGAAAACCAAGTGGGTGATTCAAGGATGGTGAGAATTGAGAAGCTCTCCCTTAGAGCCACCTCAAAATTGAGGACTCGTGGAGCTGGTCCCTTCAAGGTTTGGAGGTGCATTAACACCGACGCTTATGAGTTAGACCTCCTTGAATAGTACAGAGTTAGCCCAACATTCAATGTGGTGGATCTTGTGCCATAGAAGGGCCCCACGGTGGTACCCAGTGAGGATGTTGAGCCCACTCCCTCCCTTGAGAGAGCACCCACCCCTTTGAGCACTCCATCAGCCCAAAGAGCCCGACGTGAGCAAATTGAGAATATTGGATGAACAGGTCACCACCCTCAGGAGCAAGGTGTAGGAGTGCTACCTCGCTGGGCGGAAGGATCGACGTCCTTTAGAAGACTTGTGGGCACTCCTATTGCAGCACTCTCGGAGCAGGGCGGACACTTACTCGACGGAGTCGAGTTCTTCACACCCCAGGGGTATGATGGGGACATCACCAGCCGTCCCTGTACCCACGGCTCATCACATCACCAGTACGTATATGGCTTTGTCTAGCTATATATTTACGGAGTCATATGATGTATTTTATAGTTTATTTAAGTCATATCATTGTATTTTCCTATTTATTTGAGTCAGGTCCCTAGGTTCATGAGTTATTTCCCTATGTTAGAGTCATTTGTCACATGCTTTGCTCCCTTGGACATGCTTGATCTTTAGTGTAAATGTCAAGGGTATTATGGTCTTGTAAAATGTTGGGCTCCTATTGATGTGACACCACTATGGGGGTGGCAGCCACAAGACCAATGCCCTTGGACCTATATTTACAAGCAGGTAACGTACCCGGTGATATCACTCAAGCGGGCACACCCGCGTAATGCACACATGTGCCCGTAGGCAACCCAATGATGGTGGAGAGGGTCCGAGTAGGGACCTTGAAGTTCCGAGGGATTTGACGAGCTTGAGGCTGAACCCCTAAGGGAACCCACCTGCTTGGGATCAACCCGAATCATTGGTAGCCTGAGCCATAGGCAGGTGAAATGACCCTTGGACAATGGTCCCCCCAGCCTCTCGGCCTGTCTCTTGAACATTCTAATTATTAAGTTAAACAAAATGGGTCAAGCAAGAACCAAGATGGACTCATCTGGTTCTCTCTCTAGCTATTTTTAGAGAGAGAAGCTATGAGGTTTTCGTTTGGGGCCTCTTCGATGGCCTTGCATCTTGGGGCTAAGGGATGCTTCCGGCTATTGCCGAGGTTCTCTGGGCCCGGTTTGCTTCCGCTGTGGGAAGAGGGGCCATTTTCGTCGGGTCTGCAAGGAGGTGGTGAGCCATGCTGCGGTGGAGAGGGATCGTAGAGGGGCGGAGTAGGGGCTCCTACACTGGGGCCATGAAGTTCGCAGGGGTGGCTCAGAGGCCGCCAGTGGCGAGCCCTTATGTCGGGGTTTTCCCCACGGTAGGTCAGATGGAGTGGCTGGGGAGGTGCCTTTGGATCTCCACTGTCCTAGGGAGTGTCGATGTGGAGGGTGTGAGGGTGCTGCTTGAGGAGAGGTGGCCAAGGGGCAGTCTATGGGTGGTCACCGGGATGGCATGCTCGTCATCGGCTTTTGTCCGGTAGAAGAGTAGTCGACGGTGGCAGCTGGGATCTTGTCGAGTGGAGGATTGTTCCTTTGGGTCCAGCCCTGATCGGTTGAGCGAGGGACTTATCCATCTCTGGGTAAGTCAGAGATTTGGGTCAAGCTGGTGGGAATGCCCCTGCTGCTCTGTGAGGAGCTGGACTGGCCTTCCTCGTGAAGGCTTTTGGCAGGGTGAAGCCCGGTTCCTTGCAGTTGGTACCGGAGGAGAAGCTGAACTGCATTGAGGCTCTCGTGGAGGTTGCGTCTCCTCTGGCTGTCCCACTGGTGATCCTGGTCGTCGTCGAAGGGATTGTGTTCGTTGTCCGTGTTTCCGTCTGTTTGGAGGCTCATGGGCGGTGACTGCTGCCGCTGAACCTAGGGCGACCACGCCCTTTTCCAGAGGTTGAAGACGGTATGTGGGCATGCGGTTTGAATTCGAATTCGAACTGTCCCGCTTGTGGTGCTGCAGCTCTATTTAGACCGGGTTGGAGTGGAGTCGGAATGTGGCCGGGTGGGACTGGGTCTTTCGACCAGCCGCCCAACTCAACCACCTGGGTCGACTTACCCTTTTCCGCTGGGATTTCAGGCCCGATATGACCCGGCAAAGTTCGTCTTCCCCGCTCCACCCTTGGTGTGGTGCATGCGGTGCATAGGGGACCTGCAGGGCTCCCAGAGGCTTCCTCGTTCGGCGGCCGTCCTCACGCCGACTTTAGTTCCCCTGCGGCCTTTGTACTCTCGCTGGCGGTGGGGCTTAGCACTGCAGCATTAGTGGAGCATGGCCCAACGAAGGGCAATGTTTTGGCTGTGGAGCAGGTGTGTCAGGAGGCTCCAGCCTCTTCTCTCGGATTGGGTGTGATTGTCAGTGGGCTGCCCTTGCTAGCGCTTTCTCAGGGAGACAAGGGTGTGGCTGCGTTAGGAGCAGTGGTCTCCACCTCCCTGCCTCGTCAGCGGGCCCTCCTATGACCATATGCGAGGAAATGTTGCGGCCGTTGTCGGGATCACCAGCGGAAGGCCCGTATGAGGAAGTGGTTGAAGCGACGCCAAGATGCCTTCGTTCCTCCTCATTTGGCCCCGACAGCGGCCCCTTCCTCCGAGATCCCTGTGGATCCTATGAAGCAGTTGAGTAGCCTCTTTGAGCTGCAGAGGTGGGAAGCAGAGCACTCTGACGGAGGGGGTGGTAGCTGCGGTTGCGAGGGAAATGGAGGTGGGAAGTGAGATAGTGGTAGTGGGGAGGGGGAGGATGTACTCTAGGAACTGCCTTCCCTCTCCTTTCTAATTGAAGATTAGCTCCGGCAAGCTCCGTTGCTTTGCGTACCGGCGCCGGATCTCCCTGTTGCTGGTCTTGCGGAAGGGGTTCTCTTAACGGAGGCACAGGAGGGCGTCACATCGTTGGAAGGTTTTGGCTAGCAGGAGGTCTTGGCCTTGCCACCTTCGTCCAGGTTGTCGGAAGACTTGCTCGCGGCTTGGGAGCAAGTCGTGGTAGCCTATCAACGAGAGGTTTTAGTGAAGGCAAAGAACGGAAGTCTCAGCTAGGAGGAGCTCAAAGATATTTTAGCTAAGATGGAGAACTGTTTGGAGGCTCAGGCGAGTGAGATTGCTAGGCTGATTGGTGTATCTGATGCAGGCGTGGATGAAGGCTTGAAGCCCACCTTATGCTTGATCAAATGTTGATGGCTGGCAGACACAGCTAGGAAGGTGACTGAGGCTGCTGGCAAGAAAGGAGGGGTGGAGCAGGCTGAGGAGTAGGTGGAGAAAGGACCGAGGAGAGTGAGTGGGGTTTCGTTGTGGGGTTTGCACTTGCTGAGTGGTCTTTGTTGTTTGGGAGTTGTCTTGTTGAGTGGTCGGGGTTGTTAGGTGCAGAACCTTTTGGGGGCTTTTTGGGCTTGGTTGGGGCTTGAGCTTAGCGGGTAGGTGTTTGTTTGCTTTTATTTTGCTCCCGAGGCAAACAGAGCCCAATTTAAACACTGAACTAATAAACTCTTGCGAAACTAAACAATATGGTTATGTAATGCATTTGGTCTAATTGAATTCGCACACACACACAAATTCAGCTAATCGTGTGTGAAACACAATCGAACACTCAATGTGCTCAATAGACAACGTATCCTCACACTAAGCTAGAGTCAATCGGTAGAGAATAGAAGCACAGAATAGACAGCCTATTCTGCACAGTTGTTATAGTAAGGCACACAATCGAACACATATCTTGCAACATCAGAAAAAACACAGTGTTTCTTTGCAGAGGACCTGAGCCTAATCATTCATCTATCGAAATCGAGATAGACTATCAAACCACACATACATAGGAAATTTTTAGGTTGTTCGGCCAGACCTCCAGTCCACCTACATCCACCCCTCACTCCAAACAGGAGTGAGGCGTCCCTTGCAAAAGCAAGAACAGTAGACTCAGTCTCCAATAGACACTACCTAACAGCTTGCCCAGAGGAACACTCTCCTCTCATCCTCCAATCGGGAGGGAAACCACTAGTGACACCCAGTCACTAGCAACCAGAGACTGAAATATCTCTTCCTCCAAACCGGAGGGAACCCACAAGTGACAACCTGTCACTTGCAACAGGAGACACCAAGTCCCCCTTCCTCTGATACCTAGAGGGAAGAACCACGAGCAACACAAAGTCGCTTGTAAACCGGAGAATAGATCTCCCTTCCCCTGAGACCACAGGAGGAACCCGACCTCAAGCCAGAGGATCAGAAAGGCACTGAAGAAAATAGCAAAGAACAAATGAAAAACAAGAAATAAAAAACAATCAGAATGTAGGTCCAAGGAGCACAGTGACTCTGGATTTGATCTACGAGTCAAGAAGTAAACTGATCTTCAGGCAAAGCTCCCCCTTCCTCTTTCTGGCTCTCACTCTTTTCTTCTTCTCTATCTTCTCTTTCTCTTCTCTCTAGATCGTATAGGCTCTCTGTGCTTCTGCTCTTTTGAAATAATTTTCAGAATCAGTCTTCTCCAGATGGAGAAGTCTCCCTTTTATAGCGGCAGTAGATAGGTGGGCGTGTGTCCTCCACGAATTCCCACCCTAGCGCCTTGACCACGTGGCAGCATCTCAGCTCACTACACTCCACGTGTCAGAGACTTTACATCTTGGATCACGTGCCCTTCCTTTACCTTCATGACCGCTTCTCTAAAAACTCAGGAAGTCCCTGTCATTTTGACGAACACCTAGTTATCATCAAAATAGTATGTTGATGACTAGTATGTACGAGGTTTATATGCAAAAATGGCAACATGCACAGACTTTCATCACTGTGCTGGTGTAACTAATAATGTCTCCCTCATACGTGAGATAAAAGAGTGCACGGACTCAAACCGTTCATACGAGAAATATGCACGGACTTGGAATTAAAAGGAAACACGTGCACGGACTTAGTTTAGTCCAAAAAGGGAAAGATGCACGGAGTTTGATTGAGGAAATGTGCACGGACTTAGTTTGAGAAGATGTGCACGGACTTAGCTTGCCATTGCTAAAGAAATGTGCACGGACTTTGTTTAACACATGCGTGTGCACGGACTTTGGTGTTCAAACCAAAACATGCACGGACGTTGCATTGCACGGACTTAGAATGCATTGGCGAAACATGAAAGGACTTCGTTTGCATGTGTGAGACATGTGCACGGACTTTGTTATGCAGGTAAACGTGCACAGACTTGAAGATTGCATAAGAGACATATGCACAGACTCATAGTGCATTGGTAAAACATGTACGGACTTGATGGTCAAACCAAACACATGCATGAACTTTGGTGGTCAAACCAAAATGTGCACGGACTTGGTGTTCACACCAGAACTTGCACGGACTTGGTGTTCAAACCAAACACATGCATGAACTTTGGTGATCAAACTAAAACGTATACGGACTTGGTGTTCACACCAAAACTTGCACGGACTTGGTGTTCACACCAAAACATGCACGGACTTAGATCTGCACGGACTTTAAGTGTGCAAAGTAGATGTGCACAGACTCTAAGCCATAAAGTGCACAGACTTGGCATCACACAGATATGAAATGTGCATGGACCTTAGATGCACGGACTTGGTGTTTATACCAAAACGTGCATGGACACAGAAAGCATTGGTAAATCATGCATGTACTCAAGGATGTTCAGAGAAATATGCATTGAGTCAGAGTGGTGAGGGCTAAAATGAGCACGGACTTGGAGATGTGCACAGACTTGTGATCTGCACAAAACACTAAAGCGCAACAGGCAAAATATGCATGGACTTCACTTATGCATGAACTTATGTTTGCGATTTATGCATGGACATAACATGCACAGACTTCAGTTACTCATGCAATAGATATGCACAGACTATTCATGCACAGACTTGGTTTTTCGACACGGAATAAAGACATAAACAGGCTTGAGAATTCAACAAAGCCAAGGACATGCACGGACTCACTATATGCATTTAGCATGGAAACGCACATAGGCAAAACCTGCACGGGCTCAAGAGATGCATGGACTATGTTTTCTAGCCTTAGACAAATGTGCATGGACATGAGAATCTTTCGGGCAAGGGGGCGCTGCCCCCCTGCAACCCCCCGCCAACTTACCGCGAAGTTGGATCCGCGAAGGGACAGGGTGGGAGATACCTAAACAAGGCTAAGACTCCACACTCTCTATCAACCAAGGAAAAAGTGTCACTTCTATGATGGCTAGACAAGGTCCGCGGGATGTCCAAAATTAGGCGTCTACAGGTGGAAAGAATGATAGGAATGCACAGGAGGAAGTGGCGTATGGTTAGTAGTTCTGGAAGACTGGAATAGGGATGGCTGGATGGAATGGGCGTGCCAGTCGATTTCTCGATGATCACCTGTGGAATCAAATGTTTAACTGGGGATGTGTCGCCAGGGCACGGCATGTGAGCACGAAACGTTGTGCGTCACGTAGAGAGAAGGAGGTTCCGTAGGTACGAGTGTAGACAATTGTGGGGGCTCATGTACTGGACATCTTCCCCACCGACCGCAAGCAATCGGTGTTTATTTTACATCGGGCGGAGCCCAAACACCTTTGTTTCCACTGTCGAAGAAGAGAGTCAGGGACCCTGGATGTCGCGACATCGGGAGGGCTCAGTCCATGCAACAGCGATAGGGCAGCAACAACACAACAGGGATAACTGGGGGTAGAGAGACTGGCTCCAGCAAGATGGGGGATCCACTCCCTGACTAGATTACATGACTTATATGCCGTGAAAGGCATTTATGTGGGGGCATGAGAGTCCGATTACATGTGCTTGCAAGTCACGGGACAATTTTGTCATTCGCGGCGGTCCCCAGGGTCATTGCGTTATTGTGTAGGTAGTTCTGTATCCGTACATAGTGTCCATCAGAGGACCTGTGACTCGGTAGGATGCCGCCCGAGGGGTGTCACAATGTCTTCCTGTTATGAGATAGTGTCAAGGTAGGGGCAGTAGGGGTGCCATAGGCACCATTGTACTGGAGTAGTTGGGCGTCAACAAGGTCGAGGCGACCGAATGACGTAGGCACCACTTGTCACTGGAGCGGTCGAGCGCTGTTGAGACCAGAACAGTTGGACGGCGTGAGCATGGCCATGACTGGAGTGACCAAAGGCCATCGAGCTCGAAATTGTCAGGTGTCGTGGGCACAGGTGGGGCTGGAGTTATTGGCCGTCGTCGGAGCTAGTCTAGACCCGACATTTGGATGTCAGGGGCACCGTTGTAACTGAGTTGTTGAGTGATCGGGTGTCGGGGGTCCCGGTGTGACTACAGTGGTTGGCAGTCGGGTGCCGGGGGCACCGTTGTGACTGAATTGTTGAGCGATCGGGTGTCGAGGGCCCCGTTGTGACTGGAGTGGATGGCAGTCGGGTGTCGGGGGCACCGTTATGGCTGAGTGGTTGAGCGATCGAATGTCATGGTCCCCGATGTGACTGGAGTGACTGGCAGTAGGGTGTCAGAGGCACTGTTATGACTGAAGGAGCAGAGTGGTCAGGCACCGCGGGCCCCAATGTGACTAGAGTGACTGGCAGTCGGGTGTCGTGGGAACCATTATGACTAAAGAAGCTGAGTGGTTGAGTGCCGCAGGCCTCGATGTGACTAGAGTGACTGGCAGTCTGGTGGCAGGGGCACTGTTGTGACTGAAGTGGATGGGCGCCACGAGACCTTGATGGTCGGGCTCGGGGCCCGTTGACAGAGATAGGGGCCTAGCGCTTCATCTTGCGTCGGGACTTGTGAAGTATGCCCATTATCTGGGTAACAGCAATGGGGGCATGCTTATCAAGGTGACACCAAAGTAGCAAAGGATCATCGAGACAGGGAACCAGGCTGGGTGCTTCGTTTGAGCCATGTCTGATGGTACACGATCATTGAAACATAGACTAGGTAGGGTGCTCTCATCAAGCCACGTCTGTGTCATGCACGAAGGTCGAGGTAGAGATCGGGCAGGGTGCTCTCATCAAGCCACGTCTGCATCGTGCACGAACATCGAGGTAGAGATTAGGCAGGGTGTCTCGATCGAGCAACGTTTGGTGGTGCACGATCATTGAGGTAGGGACTGGATAGGGTGCTCTCATGAAGCGGCATCTAGGTCATGCACAAATGTCGAGGTAGGGCCGAATAGAGTGTCCCTATCGAGCAACATCTGGGGACGCATGACTATCGAGACAGGGCTCGGGCAGTGTGCTTTTATCAAGCGGCATCAAGGTTGTGCACGAATATCGACACGGGACCCGGGCAGAGTGGTTTCACCAAGCAAGATCTGGGGTCATGCATGATTATCGAGACGACATATGTTCATCAAAATAGGGGTCGCCTTTTAGGAGGTTGGTGTTTGGGCTAGACGCCATATAAAGGATGATCATGCAGCATGCCCTCGGCGTGAGCCTAGCTGATGTGACACAATCCCTTGGACCTAAATTCGCAAGCAAGAACGTTCCGGTGATCTCAATCAAGCGGACTCAGTCACGTAGCGCACACTGGTGCGGACACCCGAGCACACGAGCGGTCCGGGTCAGTGGGCCACCGGTACCATACACGGAGCACCACGCGAGCTACGACAGCTTCCATTTGGCTCGGAGACAGTCTGGAGACTCCCCCTTGAGCCCTCACATTTATCATATTTATTAGGATCTCAGGATAAAGATCTGATGGTGGGGGGATCTCCGTACCTCGAACCTTGGGATCGGGGACTTGGTATGGCTGCTCGTCACTTAGCATGATGTTGCGGTTATCCTGAGGAGGGCGTCCCCATTTCATCCCTGACCGGGTGGCATGCTGGGAGGTGGATGCTTCAGCTTCATTCGCCTCCGCTGGTTCACAGGGTGTCCCTTCTTCTTCTTCTTCTAGAGTGAGGGTGGTGTCGAACAGCACCGAGAGGGTGTTGCAGGCGACGACGACCTCCTTTTTCTTCTTATTCCTAGGTCTTCTCTTTTTCTTCTTCTTTTCTGCAGCAGCTGGTGGCTGCTCTTGAGGGAATTCACCCCACAAGGGAGGCCCTTATTCTGCTTGGGCTTCTGCTTTGGGGACCAACTCGAGGAACTCGAACTCCTCCCAAGGGACATATTCTTTCAGCTCAATGGGCCGAATCTCGAGCTATTCATAATCTTCAAGCCCATCAACGATGGCCTGGAGTCTCTCAACTGTCGGACTGACCTCTTTGTGCATCCGTGTCGGGATATGTTCTTTCTTGTTGTAGGTAGCCCACCTCATGACCAGTCGAGGGGCCGTATCATGCCATACAGGGTTCACCGGTGGCGGTGCTGACCAGGGAGTGACACCCCTCACATGAACCTCCGGGGTAGGCCCGGGAGGCCGTCTTCTCCTATTCTTCTTTGGTGCAGACCGCCAACCCCCTTGATCCTGGGCTGGTGCTACCACAAAAGCTTCATAAGTAGCGCGGGTGCTAGCCTCTGCCCATTCTTTAGGCAACTCTTGATACAGAGATATCATATTGATGCCGGGAGTCATGCTGGGCATTTCATGCAGCTGCGGAGGATCCACCTCGTGCTCCCCCATGTTTAGCTCCCCCTTCTTGATTAAGGACTCAATCACGTCCTTGAAAACATAACAGTCCTCAACGGTATGCCCCAACATCTGATGGTAATGGCAGAAGTGAGGGTCATCCTTCGTCTTTAGGTCACTGGTCCTCTTCAGTTCTGGCAACGTGATTTTGTTGTAGCTAGTTTCCCATTCGAACAGGAGCCATGACTTGTCTCAAGAAAATGAATATAACTTGTTTCTCTTTTTCTCCCTCAGCGAGGGGCCTTCTCGCCATTCCGTGGATCTTAAAGGTGGAGGGTTTGCGGTGCCTTTGGCCTTTTCCTTCTGCTTCTCAAAAGCCTGAAAGTCCAATGTGTGGACTTCTGGTGGGATTGGCTTCTTCTCGACTTGCCTTGCCCTCTAGCTTGATGCGGTTGGGGTGGAAGAGTACCGGGCAAGGAATGCCTCGATTTCTGCCACTATATTATTCAAGTAGTCAAATGTCTTGACCTCGGCACCAATCATCCTTTTCAGGATTTCTTTCTTCAGATTCTGCTTGCAGATCTGCACGGCATCCTCTTGATGCGGGGGACGTCTGCATCTCATGCTAAGGTTCCTCCATCGTTTGATGTAGTCCAATGCTAACTCATAATTTCTTTGCCTTGTGGCATAGAGTTCCGCCATGGTGACCTCTCACTCGGCGATGTAGAATCTCTCTTTGAATTTCTTCTGCATATCGGGCCAATCGGTAGCAAACCCAGGAGGTAAACTGGAGTACCACTCAAAGGCCAACCTAGTAAGTGTTGAGCCGAAAAACTTCAGGAGGTAGGCCTCATCAGTAGCCAAGTCCCCCATAACATTTACATTGTAGGCAATGTGCTCTCTTGGGGACCCTTGCCCATTAAACTTCTCAAACTTCGGCAACTTGGTGATGCCAACCGGTAGCTTCTTCGTGGCATAATGAGCCAGATAGGGCACCTGGTAGACATCGAATGGCGTTTGATCCCCGTCGCCCCTTTCTGCTAGCTTCATGTCTATCATTTGTTCCAGCATTAACCGATTGACTACTACTAGGTCGACCGGGCTTGGATAGAAATGGGCGTGCTGCGCAGCTGGGGTGGTCAGCACAGTCGCCTGAGGGGCCATGGGAGACCCCTGGGAAGGTGAGATCTACGGCGGGGCCAGTGCCAGGTATTGTGCTTGTTGCAGGGGCATGCTCCCAGGGAAGCCGGGGGTTGATGGAAATGCCGCAGCCTGTAGAGTCGCTTTAGAAGATTGCCCATTGCCCCCAGGTGCTTCCAGTAGAACCTCGGTCTGCCCGAACATCGAGGGTTGTGCATTCCTCTCGTTCATTTGTCTCTTCAGTTACTCAATCTCCTGCTGGAATTGTTGTATCATGTGTAGCATAGCATGGTCAGTCGCGGTGAGACTGGACATGCCCCCTGTCTCTTCGGCTGGGGCATCCTCGAATGATGTAGAGGGTCCACCACTCGTGCCTCCAGTGGTGATCACATTGGCCATCAGAGCCACGAATGGTTCTCCCGGGGAGGTCCCCTCGGTGCTTGTCTGTGCCACTTCGCCTACCGCCCTTCATCTTCTAGTGAGAGGTGTTGTCCCTCTGGTTTTGATGATGACAACTAAAGGGCACTTATAAGATAAACTGAACTTCATTATAACATGTTAATATTCATCTCAATAACTTGCTCGTTTTCAAAGGTGTGGAATGTGTGAATTATTTCTGATAATGTAGATGAAAATATTTAGAGAGGCAATTGGTTCATTTGCGACATCTAATGCCATGGCCAGTCGTGACATACTCGATGCAGGTAATGTATCTTCATAATGCACATTGTATAGCTCGACAAGTAATTTTTGCACCTAATTATTATATTGTATGTAATCTGCCTTAATCACAGCTGAGTGGTGGCTAAATTACGGCACAAGTGCACTGACATAAAGGAAGATCGTAATGAGAGTTCTATCATAAACATCCTCGTCGAGTGGGTGTGAGCAAAATTAGTCGACATTCTCCTTCTTACATACCAAGCTAAGGAATAGGCTAACACACTGCAGGCTAGACAAAATGGTGTATGTTCATTACAACATGAAGCTAAAGGTTCGGCATATGCAGATAGATACAAGGAGAGGAGAGAGAGATTACGACCCAATAGATGCTGTGTACTTGCGAGATGATGATGACCCTATGGTTTCATGGGTTGCAAGAGCCACAACTGAATGTGGTGAGGCAGAACTTGACGAGGAGGGTGAAGAACCAGGCGAGACACCATGACCTAATACTTTTCTTACAGCAGCTATACAGTAGGCAGTGGGGGAGGGAGATGACATCGATGTGCAGATGGGTGATAACGAGTCAGCAACGAGACGTGATGAGGGAGTTAATTTGGATGAAGACCTCATCATTAGGGGTGGAGACACATCGTATGCATACGATGACACAACATGGGAGTGATTGATGCAACCTCCAACAATTCAGCGTCTACCGCCAGCTCAGGTGAAATAATATATACAAATCGAATCGCATATTTGATTAGAGAGCGTAGACATATATCTATGTATGATGATGTAAGAAATATATTACAGGGCGAGCCGACAAATGAACAGTGGTCTCGGGCTGCTGCACCGCGACATTCAATATCCACGGAACCTAGAAGGTTATCCACTTCTAGAGAGGCTACGGAGAGTTCATCATTTAGAGACGTGGAATTATATTGTCATATGTACATTTATATGTTGTATTTCATTGCTAATTGATTATATTATCATTTCAATTATGTAGCATTCAGTAGCATCCAAACAACCATCTCAGTTTGCTGTGCTAAGATGCTCAGCATCTAAGGCACCTAGTTAGTCGTCTCAGGTATACGTATAGACTTACACAGTACAAAGTAACTTGAACTTCTTATCTAACGAAGCGTCCGCTTCTAAGGCATCCAGAGGGACACAACATGCAGTAGATAAGTCACCGCCTACTCCATAGAAGAAAAAAATCATCATGGACCACATTATTCAAGAGCAAAAAAGACACACAACCACCAATAAATCTGATAGATATTGCAGACTTGGAGACATTAGATCCTAATGCAGATGACGACACTCCCGAGCCATCTGTTGAGCCCCGCATTAGTGGGATCATGACTCTAATGAGGACAGTACACCGACAGGGTCTTCATCCCATAGTTGTGGAGGTTCACAAGGTGGTCAATGGAGTCGTCATGGGGATACTAGTGCTGGTGGCAGAGAGTATAGCAGTGGTCAAGGCAGAGGTCATCACGCTCGCGAACGTGCTGCATGGACAGAGGAGCAACACTTCACACATGTCATGCAATATGAGGACCACGGTGCTCCACCGGCATGGACGAGGTGGGCAGCTAATCATTGGGATCCTTACTATGGAAGTTCTGTTGTAGACAGTACCAGCTATCAAGGCATGCTGTCTGATTTTAAGAGAATGAGCACACATGACTCTCAGGGATCTGGAAGTGACTATGGACGGCCATGGCAGCATCAGCTGATGTATCATGGCGATTCTGAGAGCAGTAGTTCATTCTTCCCATCGTATCCCTATCCTCATGCCCATGCAGTATGAATACTCGCAATATACCGAAGGATGCGATCAGTCCTCAGCTATGCCACCGCCGGTCGTATACTGACAAGGTTCCCATCAGTATGAATACTACGTACGCATGTACTGGGAGAACTATGCAGGTTCGATGCGTTATGAAGACTATCTATCCTATCTGCGGAGCACGTATAATGTGTGATTGTTTGGAGATGATTTGTGGCCAAGTTTGAGCCCATATGATTAGGAGTATGTATCATTTGTTTATATTTATGAGTACCTATAAATTAATCGTAGTTTTCTTCATATCTTTAGTTTTGCACTTATCATTCAAGTTACTAATGTAAAATTTTACAACATTTACAGGTCATCATGGACGTACGATGTCACCCTGTGTGGGAGCATGGTTACACTGTTGAGGGTGATCGACATGTGCACTGTAGATATCGCGGACATCGTGTCACCGGCATACACAGATTTGCAGAGTACCTTGCGAGAGTGGGACGGGATTTCCGTCCATGCTCCTTAGTTCCAGAGGATGTCCGAGAGTACTTTCGGACATAGTTACGGGAGGTATATGTTTCTCGTAGCAGAGCCAGGGCATCCTCTTCTACGTCCAGGGTACCCCCATCACTAGCACCCGACGGAGCAGGATTGATGGAGACATCACCACCACCTCCCTCTGGCTCGGGTCGTCCACACACCCGAGATTGGATTGAGCTCGAGCTTCATCCTTGAATTTCATTCGTTCCCCCCTTTTGGTATTTTTTGTATTTTTATTGTGGGAGGATGGGCTGCTAAAAGGCCAAGGAGAGGTGTGCCGGCGAAACCTGGATAGGCGCTGGGGGGCGTACCGGCGAAGGGTGTTGGAGGGTGCACCGGGGAAGGCTTGGGTTGGGTGTACCGGCGAAAGCATTGAAGGTGCACTGACGAAGGCTCAATGAGTGTACCGGCAAAGGATGCTGGGAAGAGCGTGCCCGAGAAAGACTCCAAAGTCTATGCCGGTGAAGAGCTAAAGCGGTGCACCGGTGAGGGTTCAGGAAGCGTACCGGCGAAGGATAAGGTCCGTGCACATGGGGCTGGGGGCTGATAGAAGGTTAGTGTACATGGGGGTAAGGTCGACGCACATGCTGGCTAGGTCAGTGTACGTGCAGGAGAAGTCGGTGTACCTATGGAATATGCCAAGGATGAGGCCAGTGTACGTGTTGGCAAAGTTAGTGCACGTGTAGGGGGAGTCCGTGCACATGGGCTAGAGTCAGTGCACATGCAGACTAAGGTCAGTGCACGTGCAGACTAAGGTTGGTGCACATGAGCTAGAGTCAATGCACATGCAGACTAAGGTCAGTGCACATGAGCTAGAGTCAGTGCATATGCAGACTAAGGTCAGTGCACGTGGGCTAAAGTCAGTGCACATGTAGGCTAAGGTCAGTGCACATACAGACTAAGGTCAGTGCACATGCAGACTAAGGTCAGTGCACATGCAGACTATGGTCAGTGCACATGAGCTAGAGTCAGTGCACATGCAGACTAAGGTCAGTGCATGTGCAGACTAAGGTCAGTGCACATGCAGACTAAGGTCAGTGCAGCTATAGGCCAAGTTGGTGGATATGCGAGCCGGGCCCGTGCGGGGTGAAGTCAGTGCATGCTCTGAACGAAGTCTATGCAACGCAAGGTGGAGTCCATGCATGGTCCATCCATGTGGGGGCCAAGGTCCGTGCATGTTTGCATGGGGTTGGGGTTACAAGGGGAACGAGGTCCGTGCATGGGCTGCACGGGGTTGAAGCTGCATGGGGTTGAAGCCATGAGGGGATGAGTGCGCCGTGGAAGGCCAAGGGCATGCCGGCGACTGACAGGGGGGAGCGTGCCGACAAAGAGGTGTACCGGCGAAGGACGCACTGGCAGGCGCACTGACGAAGGGTGTAACAACAGTCGAAGGGAGGAGGCACCGTTCAAGGAGTGTGCCGACGAGGGGGGAATAAAGGGTGTGCTGGAGAAGAGTTGAGAGGGGTGTATCGATGAAGAGTGTTGGAGGGATTGGATTAGCGTGCCGGTGAAGGATTGGGACAGGTGTACCGATGGAGGCTCACTCCTCCTCCATTTCTCTTAAGGCCTTTCTTTACTTCTTTTCTTAATTTGTGTACAGTTTCATACAAATTGTCCCTTCCTCCTCCTACAGTCGTGAGCATTCGGGGTGCTCAGTCATTACTTGGACCAGTTCCCCTTCACGTTATCCCTGGTTCTTTTCACCTTGGTTAAAGCATTTTTTTAATTGTTGATTATTTCATTTGTTTATTGCTCCCTTTCGTCTTTTAACACATCATCATTAATTCTGACAAAAATTTGATAGCATCTCCCATTGACCCGGGCGTAAGGGAGATACGGGGAACGCGCCCACATGGAGTGGCGGAACTCGACAAGTAGAGGTGGGCGTCCGAAGACAGCAACACCCTTGATAAGACATTGAAAAACTTGAGAAAATTGACGGAGGGAAGGCCTCTCTAGGGCTGGTTAGGGGCGTGTCGGTCAAAGACTGTGCCGCTGGAGAGGTGTGGGGGTTAGTGTCCCGGCTAGGGAAGTTATGCCAGGCTGGAAGCGTACCGGCCAAGGAAGGAGTTGGGTGTGCCGGTGAAGGCATATGAGGGTGGTTCAAGGCTGGTATGAGGGAGAGGGCTGTGAGGCCTGGGGTTTGGGTTCCTAGGGAAGGAGAAGGGATGGTGGAAAAGCACAAAGGGGGAAACCAATCCAATCAGAAACGACAGGAGCACGAGAAGAACAAAAGAGAGAGGGTTTATTGATGGCAAATGGGAACCAAATACATCAGATGCAAGAAGAAGAGGAAAAGAACAGGGAAAGGAAATAAAGAAAAGAATGGGGGGTTGAACAGGGATGACGGCTCCCTGCTCTTCCCCCGCCACTGCTATATTTCCCTCTCCCTCCCTCTTACTCTCTTGCTCTCTGGTGGCTACCGAAGGGGAGAGTCCCTTCTCCTTCTTCCTCTTCTCTCTTCTGTCTCCTTCTCGTGTCTCATCTGGTGTCTCCTCTTCGCTCTTCTCTCTGTGTGTCTTCTGTGTTTGTTGCTCTCCTTCTGTCCTTTTTTTTTGTTGGAGAAGAAGGGGTTATTATACCCAAACTGCACGACGACGTGAGCAGGCTGGTGGAGGTGGGGAAGAGGGCGCATTGATGGGGATTTGACTTCCCCTCGTCCCCGTTGACAAAGGAGTAGCTTGCGTGCCTCACTCTTGTGTTGCCACGTCAGCCATCCCATTGCGCGCCAAGAATCTATAGGGGAGTGGCGTGAGATCCTCCTTGCCCCTCACTTCTCTCACACTCACCCTCCTTCCTTCTTCACCTTCACGGGGCCGGGGATGGAGCTTCCTGAGCGGCAACCTGTAATTCTTCTCTAGCCTCTCTCTTTTTTTCTTTACTCTCCTCCCTCGTTTCTCTTCTTGTTTTGTGTCTCTCTATATCCCCCCTATATGGGGGAGGGAAGCCTTAGTCTTATATGGGGGAGGAGGAAGGAATATGCCTGAACCCTCCTTCTCTTCCACTCCATTCTTCTCTTGGCACGTGTCCGACACTGTCAAGTGGCCTGTAGATGGAGAGGTTGGTAGAATAGGCACAATGCCATCCCAGGATTGGCCGACGATGACAATGGCGATGTGATGCTCGGTGCAGCATTTGAAAACTTCTCATTTCAGGGGGCTTGAGCGGTGCAGACGATTGTCCGCTAGGCAGGTGCGGCATCCCTTCCATTCCAGTCGAAGACTGTCCCTGTTCGTCGGTCCGTTTAGTGCAAAAATAGGGCACCAGATGTGAGATGCGACAACCCTTGAGTTGAAACGGCGTGGCGGGGTAACATTGGGTTAAACTGACATGGTCTTGGGGCGCACCGATTTAGCTCCTTCACAATTAGCACACCGTATTAGGGGGCATGAGGGGGGCACGTCAGATTAAGCATTGCTAAAGGGGAGCGCCGATTTAAGCATCGACTGTGCCAATTTAAGCGTCGGCCGCGCTGATTTAAGCATTGACCGACTCGATTCTGACTTCGTGGCGATTCAGACGAACGCTTGCACTCTCGCGATGCTTTACTCGTAAGGTACCACCTCCAAGGTGTTTACATTGAAGCTTCCAAACCCCAATTAAAGACTTCGAGTGATTTTCGGCACATGCCGAACCAACCCGAATTCCTGAGTTTTCTTTCGATTGAGCCTTCGGCACAGCCAGTTGGGGAGTCGTGGCCATATCTTCTGCTCGATGGGCTTCCTTATCGGATGGCGGACCACCAAGCGCGTTCTCGTCCTGATCGAGCGAGGCATGGGATTTATTCAACATTTTCGTCTTCTATTCACTCTCGGATACGGAGATGTACATGCCGTACGATCATCATCATCATTTTTTGACGTCCACATCTCGCGACCGGCTGCTATTCTCCAAATAGCGGCCATAGCAGGACCGCCTGGTTAAGGTGCGGGCCAGTGGTGACTACCCCTCTGACCGCCTGTTCCAGGTTAGTTGCGGTCCATGGAGGACCGCGTTTCATGGTGACGGTCTGGGGAGGACCACCACTCTATTTTCGTGTCAGTTATGCTCCGGTTGTGCGGTGTAGACCCCCGGTAGACCCGATTGTGACCAAGTGGTCGATCTTCGATCTCGTAAGTGTCCCGGGCATCCCGTGGGTTTCGTGTCCATGTTTTGGGGTGTCTAGGGTTACCGTGCTACCTCGATTAGTGTGCCCGTGAGTTTGAGAGTCTGAGTGACTCCATGTGTTTCGGGTCTTTGTGTTACGCTTGATCGAGTCACCATGTATCAGTGTGAGTGCGGTGAGGTTTCCCCCGCACATCATGAGTTTCTTCCAAAGGTGGTTTCCGAGTGGGCCATGCGTAAGGCCTTGGACTGCGAGTCTAGTCACCCAGCTTGGGGCTGGAGGTTTCCTACTTTTCCCTGAGATTGGGAATTGACTTGGCGGCTTGTGAGCTACCTTGGGAATCATGCTTTTGTGTTTTCTGCGTGGACCGTGTGTGTGTGGCCCGTGGACTGTGACTCCCATTTACCCAGCCTAGGGTTGGAGGATTTCTTGGTTCCCTTTTTGAGGGAATGGTCTCGACAGTCGTGAACTACCCGTGAGTCATAGTGCCGAGGTTTCTGACCCTAGGGTTTGGGCAGATTGATGGCATGGCGCTGTTCGGTGCAACTGTCTTGACCTTGAGTCTTGTGACTCAAGGACCATTGGATTTAGTAAGTCTAGAGGACTGTCCAGAGTCCAGTGACTTAGCGCCACTTGGTTCTTCGTGACTTTCGCGCAGGGTGCGTGCGTGGTTCTTAGAGTTTCTCCTCGGAGAATGGTCACATCAGTGACTCCCCACTAGTTGTAGCCTTCCGACACGCGTGTGGTCCCACCAGGGAGTGGTGGCGAGACTACTCGAGAGAGATGACTTTAGGGAGGTTGCCGTGGGCCTCCTACTGTGGCGGCTCGAGTCCGAGCCTAGAGGAAGAACCAGTTAGAGGGCCTGATGTAGCGCAGTCAGTCAGTGTGTGCATACGTGGTCAGGGACTTCGGACGCGTGCTGACGAGCACGACCCCGACTAGACCATTGTCAGTGTTACTTGTGTGCATGTCTCAGTTTTCGCCTAGGGCGAGTAGGGAGACACTGCAGAGCAGTGTAAGCCGTTAGGGGACACGTCTGGCTATGTTTCTGGTGGGCAGGTACTCCTGTCACGTGAGTCGTGACTCTCCTATTTTTGGGTTTTGCTTCCCGTCTGTGAGACATGGCTTCTGGACCATTCCAACGCGTTTTCCCGAGGTGGTGGCCAGAGGTGCTTGGTAGGGATTATCGAGACCTCGCCGGGCCAGTGTGGGACTGTGTGGTCTCGGTTGGTCATGCATGTGTCTGTACTTTTATTTGGACATGAGATGTACTGGACCTTGTAGCAGTTTAGTTATTTATTTAATTTCTGTATTATTATTTAGTTGTTCATTGTGCTATCTCTACAGTTACTTTAGCTTCTTACACACCCTCACACCATCCATTTTTCCCTTTTGAGTCTTCAGGGTCGTGGGAGGCGGGCCAAGATTCGGGTCACGTCGGTTCCTTTCTGGTACTCGCATCCCGGGTCGTCACACGCATAGGGCTATAAGTGCCCCCTGGCTCCTGTCCTCCCCACATTTCCTGTTAGGGTTTACCTATCTCCCCCTGTTTTCACAAGTTCTTGGAGGGATACATGTTCCGGCGGGAACCAGAGAGAGCGGGAGATTACCAGAGTTTTCACGGAGCTTGTAGAGACTGCTGCGGGGGCGATTCTACTAGTTGGCTCCCATCCAGTTGGTCTCCAATTTGTACACCTTCATCTTCTCTTTCATCATCCTTTGCCGCAAATGTCACATCTTCAAATCCCGTGACCTCTTTCATGCTTTCTACGAGCTGAAAGAGTACACACAGGTTGGGAAGGGCTCCTTCTTTCTTCAAGCCAGGTGAGGGATGAGCTGTGTTACCCTCTACCCCTGAGATTCCTCGCACAAATGGTGGAAGACCCAATATTTCTGGGTAGAGTAGTCCAAAGGTTCCCCCTGGCGTTTCCCGATCTTGCCGAACTTCCAGCCGGTGCTTCCCTTGAGGCCTTTGGTGGTTTCCTAAGAGGTCAAGGATGACATCAAGATTCTTCAAAGCCATAAGCGGTGGACCGTGGAGCTTCTATCTGAGCCCAATCTACAGCGCTATGCTCGCCCCCCTTGAATCCCAGAGGTAAGAACTTAGGAAGCTCGGCCCTTCCCACTGATCTCGTCGACCTTCCTCTGATGATTTCTTTTTGGTTTGCAGAGGTTCCTCATGGCGTTGGAGAAGATCGGCCGACCGAAGTGGCTTCTGGGGAGGGAACCGAGGAGGAAGCGACTGCCATCGCTTAGGATACCCCTCCAGAGGCTCAGGAGATTGAGGGCCCCTCCACTACCCAAGATAAGGGCAAGTGGGCCCTTACCGGGGAGGAGTTGGAGCGACGGGGGTCCAAATGAAAAGACCTCGAGCAAAGACTGATGCTGGCCTCCATGAACGCCATGGCTATCGCGCAAAGCAGATGAAAAAAGGCAGGGGTTCCAGGCCCAGTGGGGGCCCTACGCCCGAAGCACCAACACCGAGTGCTCTGGTCATTCACGCCACTGTCGAGGACTCGGCTACCAAACCTCTAGTAGACCAGGCCCCAGTCGAGGAGGCCGTCGCTGAGCCACACAGAGGGGATGTTAATCCCGCCCTTCCGACTGAGTCGGATACCACTGCCCCCAGCTCGAGTAGTCTTGGAGGGGTCCCTTCATCGGAGCTGCAGATGTAGGGCGGTTCCCCAGTGAGGGCAGTTCACACTTCGGGCGTCGATCTACGACAATTGCTGGTCATTGGCGACTCCCCTTGTATGGGACGAGTTTTAGCATTGCTCCTCCCAGATAGTCCTTGAGTGGGTCATGGAGGGAGGCCTCTTCAAGGTCCAAGATGCACGCACCTTCCGAGAGGGAGTAGTAGAGTTCACGGAGCATGTACTATTCAACTACGCTCTGATGCTTATTCGGGCTGGCGTCTACCACAGCGTCTACGCCTCCTGATATAGTTACCGCGTTTCCAAGGGCCTCTGCTGTGGGATGATTGAGGTCTTCAACGCGGAGTTGAACACCTTCTATACCGCGGAAGGCGAGACCTCGTTGGACTTGTGGAGCCTCCACCAACTGAATGGCTTGCCCATTGATGGGGAGCCCTATGAGGAGGTGTGCCTTCCCGACATGATCAAAGATGAGACCAACGGGGACGGCTTCTATTCGCTTGGCTTCTCCTATCGGTACCTTATGAAGGCATACCGTGAGTTGTACCAGCTGGCTCATGGCAGGAAGTAGCCTCCCCGCGGGGATCAGAAGAGGGTCCGCATGACCTTATGGATGAAGTACTTCTTTGACGGGCTGAAGAAATATGAAGACTTCCCCTGCGTCGGTGCTACTGTAGTCAAGAAGAAGTGCAGCAAGAGAAAGGCCGAGGTAAAGATTCCTTCAAAAGGATGTCAGAGTGATGCAAATCCAATAGGGGTCGACCCGATGATGCATTGTGCAGCTTATTTGACGTACTGGCTATGTTCTTTCACGATGCCGTACGGAGACGAGACCATCATCTGGCCAAATGTGATCTACCCGGCTTGCCAGATGGCGTGGGGGATCAGATTATCTCTATGTCCGACCACCCTATGCTTGATATACAAGGCAATCAGGGACGTCAACGCACATCAGTTCCCGCGACAAGCCCGATACATCTGCCCACTGCACTTCTTCAACGCCTGGGTCTACTCGCTATTCCCTGAATACGCTCCACGCTCCATTCAGGCTTGGAGATTATTTTCGCAAATGCTAGAGTTTGCGAGTGCAGAGCCGGGCTCGACGTCCCTCCAGCTATATAATATCCGAGGTCGGTTGATGACAGTCCCCCAGGACGCGGCGGGCACCATTCATTTCTGAAAGCTGGCAGCCCATTCAAGTCCTCTGGTGAATAACAAGAGAGAGTGCCGGGACGACCAGGTGGAGAAGTATGTCCATCCGATCAGCCAACAGACCGTCGCCTGCCCATTGTTAGAGCCGAAGCTCCGTGACTGGGCCCTGTCCATCCACCCGAGCATGCTGGCCTTCAGAAAAGGAGACACCCTACTACTGGAGCCATATTACCCCTTCCGCTTTGGGCGAAACTTCAGATATGACCAGCATATCCTAGTATATAGTGCACAGTTTGGCCTGCCAGTGCGGAGTCTTAGGGGAAGTCTAACTGCTGAGCACACCCGAACCTGGTGGGACTTCTTTCACCGAGCCGACAGTGCCGCTTTCAGGGTGCCGGCACCGGGGTGAATTCCACAGGTGACCGTGGAATATGTAAAGTGGTGGAATGCCCGAACAGGCTTTTATCGGCTGTGCAGGGCCGAATGCTGGGATGGAGCTGAAAGGAAATTCTTGAGCAAGCAATCGGTGCCCGTGCTTGACATCGACCCGGAGCACCTACTTCGACTGAAGCACAAGAAAGAGAAGGAGGTAGCCGCATATATGGCCGCACGCCGGGAGGCTCGGGAGGCTAGGCCTGCACCGCAAGTCAAGTTGCCGCCGGTCACGAAGGATGAGTTCAAGAAAACTTTGAGGGATCTGTGCCATGTCGGGGGAGACCACCTTGATCTCATGAACTATCCTCTCCCGATAGAGGAGGAAGGCACTATTGCCAGAAGCTGGCGGCCAGAGACAGACCCGACATGCCCGTACCGCACATTTGTAAGGAGGGAAGAGCGGAAGCCCAAAAATTACAAGGACAGTACGTGGTTATATGTCCTTCTTTGGGTACACGGGCTAAAAGCTGGCGACCCATCGACTCCTATCCTAGGCAAGCATCTGTAGGTCTCTTATTACTATGCTGACGGGTAGGGTATGGATCACTTTAGTCTCTACTGCCACCTCGCTTTCAAGAAGCATGCGGACCTGGCCGTCCTCGCCGATCGTTGCCTGAAGATCGGGGATGTTTGTTGGCTGGTCCGAGAGGCGGCACGCCGGGACCAGGAGTCTTCTCTGAGCTACTAGTCATTAACGCTGAGGCTATACACCGGTCCTCATGGTATCGATGCTCTCCCTTTTCCTCTAACTTTCCACAATCACAGTGTGCTATGGTGCTATGTGCTAATCAAACCTCCCCTCTTCTTCTTCCCTCTCTTTTTTGACAGATCACCCCTCCAGCATCCAAATGGCGCACTATCGGAACCTCCTCCGGGCTGCACAGAAGCCACCCCAATTTGAAGCAACAAAATCGGCCCCGACTACAACTCCTCTGCCCAAGGCCGCGAAGAGGTCTAGGGCGAAGTCGCCTGTGAAGAAGGCGTTGGATGCCGCCAAGGTAGCTGGGCAATAGGAGGTGAAGCGGAGAAAGACGGAGGCTGCCAAGGCTTTGACGACGGTCCCTCCGGTGCCCTCGATCCTATCCTTCGAGGAATTCACTGTCGTTCGGGCTGAGCCGAGCCAGCCCACAAGTCAGTCTCCTTAGCCATCGGTGTCCTTCAGGACTTATTTGCATCTTGGGACAGGGCCCTTACATATGTATGCTTCTTCTTCTTTTAGTCGCCGCGGAGGAGCCAGCAGCTATATCTATACCTGGCGTGGGTGAGGCCATGGTCGCGACAGAACTGATTCCCACTCCGACTCCCCTGCCCAAGGCTAAGGAGAAGTCTCGGGCGAAGTCACCTGTGAAGAAGGCATTGGCTGCCGCCAAGGTAGCCGGGTGGCAGGAGGCATAACGGAGAAAGGCAGAGGCTGCTTCGGCCTCAACGGCCATCTCTTCGGTACCTTCAATCCCATCTTTCGAGGAATTTACAACTGTTCGGGCCGAGCCGAGTCAGCCCGCAGGTTAGATCCCTTCATCTCTTGTAGCTTCTCAAGGTTCATTTGCACCTCAAGGGAGAGAGCCTCATACGTGTATCTTCTTTTTAGCCATCGTGGAAGGGCCTGCCTCCATCTCCATCCGCAGCGTGGGCAAAGTCAGGGGCCCCGAGGCCGCGTCACTGGCCGGAGAGCCCTCACATGAACCACCCCCTGCTATGGACATCGGAGGGGGTATTTATCTTCATCGACTCGGTCAATTTCCTTTATCTCTCATGAGCCCACAGGCTCTACTTTAATCTGAGTCTTCCTTCATCTGGCAGGCGTTGATGTGCCACCTGCCAGGTCGGCGGTGGCCCACGTGATTCACCCGGAGAGGCCGATATATGTGAGAAAAAGGCTGAGACTTGGAAGGTCACCATTGCCAAGCCCGTGTGAGGACGTGCCGGCCATAGACCTTGGGGTGGAGGCTTCCTCGCTGGTGAAAGAAGTACCGACTCTGACCAAATCTTCGTCGGGTGAGAAGGTAGACTACAATTACTCTTCCGACGAGGCATCTTCGAATGAGGGCGCATCCGGGGAGTCCGAACCTCCCGCATTGGCTTTGAAGGCCCCGCTACTGCCCGCCTCTCTGAGTGTGGTAGCAAAGGTGCTCGCAAGTGTGGATTTGCTTATGCAGGCTCCTTCTAAGGTTGTCCACTAACTTCTGTCGTTGTCATTTTTGAATTCCAGGAGCAAGCCCCGCCAAAGACTACGGAGATACATGTTCCGGGTGTTCGATCCACTCACTAGGAGGGGACCACCACAGCTTTGGGCAAGCTCGCGTCCCTGGTCGAGGCTTTGCGTGTATTGCCCCGTAATTTTTATGAATTATTTCTGAAATTTTTTGGAATTTATTGGGAATTTATAAAGGCCAAGAAGAATTAATAAATGAAATATGGGATAAATAAGTCATTATTAAGGCCCAAATAAAGTAAATAATTAACCTAGCCTATTTAATTGAAGCCCAAAGGTTTATGGTGGGAGGGGGGCTCGGATTTAGTCTACAGAGATAGAACTAGATCTGACCTGAGAACTAATTTTAAGGAGGGGTAAACAGAGGCTAAAATTCGTGGGAAAAATTGGAGAGGTGGAATTGGGTGGGCAGAGCTCCCAGTCCAATTTTCAGCTCGTTCTGAAATGGGAGAGGGGGTCAAATGGGGGAAGAAGTGGGCTTCTGGAACACAGATCTGCACAGAGACAGATTTGTGTGGATTGTGGAAATAAAAGTGAAAAGAGGGGAAAATGAGGGTGTAAATTCATGGGAATTTTTTTGGAGAGGGGGGGTTACGTGGGGAACTCACCCTCCAAGTTTTAGCCTCATCAGATCTGGGACTTGGCAGGGAAAATTCCCGCTTCCAGCCTCTGTCCAGCAGATCTACACATCTGGATAGCACCTCGAGAGATGCTTCGTGGTGGCTCGTCGGCGGCATGAACGGCGACGGTGATTCTTCCAGGCAACCAGAAGAAGATAGAAGAGGGCCTCACACCCTGGATTAAGAAGGAAGAAGAGGGAAGAACAAGGAAGAACAAGAGAGAGAGGGAGGGGGCGCCCCTTGGCACTATGGAGATTTTCACCAAATTCTCTTCATTAAACTTGCAAAAATAATACAAGAGACATTATATACTAAAACCCTAGACCTAGCCAAATGACCTCTAATACCCTTGGTCAAAGGGGCATAAAGGGGAAGGGAGATTAAACAATGTTAAACATTTCCCCACATGGGGACAAGAGAGGGGGCGCCCCTCTCTCCAAGTCCACAAAGAGGGCTTGGCTTATTTTAATCTCCCTTGGACCAATTTAAACCCCTTGGACCATAATAAACTAAAAAATACAAAATACTTGGTCAATATTCTCCCGTTGACCCAATATAAAACTCAAAATAATATAAATCAAAATACAACCCAAATATATGCTAAATACACACTAAATACAATCAAATACGTACAAAATATAAATATGTACAAAAATACGTACCATTGTCCCCCGGCCACAGAGAGGTCGGTGTCGACTGAGTCATGTTGCGTGTCTGGTACCGGCGGTTAGCTCTGGTGTCCTCACCAATTCTCCCCGGGTGGGAGAAGCTCGACCCCGTCGAGTAGGGATCCGGGTCGCTCTGGTATCGATCCAGCAGATCTGGGTCTATCCTCTGTAACTCGGCCTGGGTGATCCAAGTGTCATCGGACGCGGGCCATCCCCTCCATCACACCAAATAGTGCTAGTACATCTCACCTCGAGTAGTCGTTACCTGCTCATCCAGTATATGCTCTATCTGCTCACACTGCTAAGGTAACAATGCTGGAGGTGGACGCTCTGGGGTGGTGTCACTCACAAGGGGTGGAGACGGTTCAAAGGGCTCACTAGGTATCACCACTGGGTCCTTATAAGCGACTAGGTCCGAGATGTTGAAAGTGTAGCTGATCCCATAGCTCTCTGACAGATCTACAACATATGCATTAGAACCAACTCATTTCACTACGCGAAAAGAACCGGCACCGCGAGCTTGTAACTTCTTCACGGAAACCGTTCAGGCTTGACGCTGATCATGATGTACTCGCCCTCCTGGAACTCACAATGGTGCCTGTGGGCACTAGCCAACTCTTTGTACCATGCGTTGCTGGTCTCAATATGATGACATACATGCTCATGCAACTGCCTAATTAATGTGATCAGTGAAGGATTCCGCTGACTCAGACACACGGGACTGGATGGGGGATGGGACCAAGTCTATAGGCTTCCTAGGTCTACGGCCAGTAACAATCTCAAAAGGCTCATGCCTGTAGACCTATTGACCGAGTCATTGTAGGCAAACTCTGCTAGTGGTAGGACCAAATCCCAATCCCTGACACGATCATGAACTAGACACCTAAGAAGATCCTCCAAACTCCTATTAACAATCTCAGTCTGACCATCGGTCTGGGGGTGATATGCAATGGAGAATTTCAGTTGGGTGCCCATCATGTGCCATAGGGTTTTCCAAAAATAGCTAGTGAATCGCACATCCCTATTTGACACTATAGTACAAGGGAGGCCAAACCTAGAGACACAATGAGAAAAGAACAGATGGGCAACTCTAGAGGCATCCGAAGTCTTGAAGCATGGAATGAATAATGCCATCTTGGAGAACCTGTCTACGACTACAAAGATAGAGTCATACTTTCAGAGGGTGCAGGACAATCCCAACACAAAGTCCATGCTAATGTCCTGCCATGGACTATCTGGGACGGGGAGGGGAGTGTAGAGGCCAGTATTCTGCTTCCTCTGCTTGGCCATAGCACAAGTGCAGCACTGGGTCACGATACGAGCAACATCCCTCTTCAGGCTAGGCAAATAGAATCTATGCTCAACCGCCTCTATGATCTTGTTCCGGCCGAAGTGGCCAGCAAGACCTCCTGCGTGCATCTCTGATGGGAATCGACACCGGACACTAACATTTTATTTTTATATTTGTGTCCTTTTAGTTTACTTTTATATCATTGGGAAAGTAGGTTTGCAATTGTAAGGCTTTATAAGCCAATTTGTTATTCCCTAAGGATCTTTGAGTTTTTATGTAGTCCAATATGACCGAACCAGGCCCAGCTTCCCAAAGTGACAGTCTCATTCTAGGCCCACTTACTCCAAGCTGAAAACCCACTCAGACCATCACTTCCTAGGCGACCCCCAGGTATGGAAGTCTGAGCGACAGGTCGATCGGGAAGGCCCCTACGGGGGCCCAGAACACCCTATCCGAGCTACGCACCCACCCCTCGAGAAGACCCCCAGTTGGCGTCCTAAGCTCAGACCGACCGTCGAAAGCTCACCCAAGCATCCATTACGCAGCTTTAAGGAGTAGGGAACACCAAAGGATAAGGGAGAGCAAAAGTCCTCGTGTTGTGATGAGCCTATAATAAGGACGTAACCTCCCCTGAATCCCCTCTACTCCTTGGACTCCCTAGATTCTTATGTTAAACAGATTACTATATAAACCCTGGAAGACCCTCTGGTGAGGTAAGCAACAATCCTGAGTAAGAACCACCACACATCTTGGTGGAGAGCGATCTCGTGTCCCTCTTTCCTCCAGCCATCTCTCCCTACATCTGTGCTCTACCTTAATCGCTGACTTAAGCATCAAAGGGTTTCCCCTAGGGATCCATCCCTAGGCACCCCTGATCCATTTCCTATCTTGCAGTTCATACAGACGTGGTAATCGTGATCAAGATTCTCCCAAGATCACACGGCTCAAGATCAACGCGAGATCACACCTCTTCATGTGGCGCCATCTGTGGGAAACGAGCAAAGAGCCATAATGGTGTGAAGAAATTTCAGTAGGAGGGCCGCCGGTGGTAAGGGAAGCGCTATGGGGGGACGAGAAGGAGAGCCTATGCCTTCCCACCCCACAGGGAGCCTCCCCTCTGAAGGCAACCATCATGCAAGCGAGCAGCCTCCACCAGTTGTGGGGGCACAACCTCCCAATGGGAATCCTGATGCTCTCCAAACCCTCAATGCCAAATCGGATATCCTCGTGGAGTTAATGAGGACCCAGGCGGCTAGGGAGGAGAAGTCACGACTCCCCTGGGAAACCCCCCCCCTGTGGAGGAACTTCCCAACGAACCGCCAGAGGCCGCTTCACCCTCCAGGGAAGACGGCTTATGCGCAATAGGTCAGGAGGACCTTCGCATGCCCCTCCTCCAGAACAAGAAGCCTCCTCCACTCCGAGGAGAGAAAGGTCTGGGGTACGCCAGCAGCCCCCAGAGATCGACGCCCCCGAGGGACGACAAGGCAGCCCACAAGGGCGCCCTCATAGCCCCTCGGCTCAGCATCAATCGGAATTGTCCCTCCAACTGAGGGACTGACCGACGTTTCGCAAAGTAGGAGAGTGCCCTTGGCGCCTTGCAGACAACGTCCATCAAGGAGGATGAGGAGCAATCCCCATTCTCTGACCAAATCTTGAAGGCCGAGATCTCCCCCAGAGTCTCGCTACCGACCTTCAAGTCATACGACAGCCAGGGAGACCCGGCCGACCACTACGACAGCTTCGACGCCCTGATAACTCTCCACGGGGCTTCGGGCGCCATCAAATGTCGAGCATTCATGACCACCTTGGTCTAAGGCGCTCAAGTCTGGTTCCGTGCACTCTCCCCTAATAACATCCATGACTTCCGACAGTTCGGGCAGATCTTCAAGGAGAGCTTCACCGACAGCGGCCCTCCCAGGTCAATTGCGGGGCTGCTGGCACTAAAACAGGCATAGGGGGAGAAGCTATGGGGTTATATCAACTGATTTCAATCGGAAGCCCTAGGTATCCCTCCCCTGGATGTTGCCTCGACCATCACCGCATTGACCGGAGGCACCCGCGATGAGAACCTCTGGCAAGAGCTGGTCCTCCATCTGCCCACCTCTCTAGCCGATCTGGTGACCCTAGCCCTGCGCCATGCAAAGTGCAAAGAAGTACTCAGTGCCTACCGTAGCACGACGGGCTGGGGTCAAGAGGGAGATAGGAAGCGATCAGCTGAGCAAGGCTCAGGCCAGGCGAAGAGGCAGAATCAAGACAGAGATCGCAGGGAACCCCCTCGAAAATACGAGTGGTACACTCCCCTATCTGCCCTCGTCTATGAGATATATGAAGACATTAAGGGCTCGGGCCTTCTCCACCAACCCGAGCCTATGAAGTCTGACCCAAAGGGTCGCAGCCGATGCAAGCACTACCAGTTCCATAATGACCATGGACACTATACTGGGGACTATCATCAGCTCAAGGATAGGATCGAGCGTCTCATCTGCCAGGGACACTTATCTCGATACGTGTCTGAGCAGAGGGAGGATCGTGACATCCCTCCGGAAGAAATTGACAATCAGCCCCAAGGAGTCCACATCAACGTCATCTCTGGCGGCACGGCATCAGGAGGAGATAGTAGCC
Source organism: Amorphophallus titanum (assembly GCA_024336825.1). Classification (NCBI taxonomy): domain Eukaryota; kingdom Viridiplantae; phylum Streptophyta; class Magnoliopsida; order Alismatales; family Araceae; genus Amorphophallus; species Amorphophallus titanum. The sequence goes on along the minus strand of JANBPO010009603.1, from coordinate 54,223,162 downwards.
AAGGAAGGAAGCGTCACACTGAACGGGTGATCAGGACCTCCGAGACCCCCCAAAGCCCCATCGACGAGCGAGCAGCAGGCCTTGGTGTTCTCTGACCAAGACCTGGAAGGGGTAATCACCCCACACGATGACACTCTTGTAATATCAGCTACAATAAACTATTGTAACATAGATAGGATACTAGTTGACAATGGTAGTGCCCCTGATGTACTCTCGTATGAGTGTTTTCTTAAGATGTGATGACTTTTGCAGGAAACAGGGGTTTTCACATAACTTCTCAGCACCAAGAACCCCACAACAAAACGGAGTCGTGGGTGAAAGCACTGGCGTCTGCCAAAATAGCTGGGCAATAGGAGGTGGAGTGAAGGAGGATGGAGGCCGTTCTGACCGCTTCGGCTCCCCCTCTGCCTTCAATCCCCTCCTTCGTGGAGTTTGCTAAGGCCCAGACTGAAACGGGTCACTCCATAGGTGAGGTTCTTGGGGCACCAGTATTCTTCAGGATTTATCCACCTCTAGGGGTAGGGCCTCTATGCATGTATAACACACGCGTTTCTCCATTTCAGTCGGTGGAGAGGAGTCAGCTCCTGTGCCATCACCTGCTGCGGGCGAGACTGTAGTTCCTGAGGCCACAGCTCTTGCCGAGGAGACCAGCCACGAGCTGCCTCCTACCGTAGATGTCAGAGGGGGTAATCATCTCTGCCATCTCGAATACCTTCCTTGATCCTTCGGGGACTCTCTGGCTTCAACACGATTCGAATCTCGTTCTATTTGGCAGGCCCTGATGCGGCGGTGACTGAGCCAAAGCTGCACCTTAGAGATCGCCCAGAGAATCGCATCTATGTGAGGAGGAGGCTAAGGTCTGGGACCTCCCCGTCGCCAAGCCCACGCAAGGATGCGCCGATTGTGGACCCCGTGAGGGAAGCTCCCACACAGGTGAGGGAAGTGCCTACTCCAACCACATCCTTGTCAGGCGAGAAGGTGGATTATGATTATTCCTTTAACGAGGTGGCTTCGGGGGAAGGCGCGCCCGAGGAGCCCAGACCTCCTGAGTCGCCCCTAGTAAGTGTGAGTCCATTCGTGTAGGGCTTTCCCCCATGATCATCAACTGATCTTGTTTCTGCTTCTTGTTGACTCTCAGGAGTTGCCCTCACCGAAGGTTGCAAAGGTCGCTGCCTCAGACCTATTGGTCGGTGGACCGGAAGGAGTTGATGCTGGCCTGGACAAGCTGGCAGCCTTGCTCGAGGTCCTGCGGTAAGAAGCAGCTGCGGGGACTACCGTATCGACGGACGAGGCTCTAGAGGAGGGGGAGATAGCGTAGGGAAATAGCATAGTTTCAGCGGTTGAGGTAAACATGGGGCCTCGGGGCCTCTCCTTCATCTCTTCAGAATTTGGACAGTTTGCCTCGATCGGTGAGAAACTAACTCTGTATTGGATCTTCAGGAAGAGATGGTAACCCTCTAAGCACATGCCGCTAGGGCACACAAAGCCATCTCTTAGTGGAGGGAACCCCTCAGCCCCGCGGCAGTAGATAGGTTGAAGTCTATCTAGGGATCAGACATGCAGTTCTTGGACTTTTTCAGGTGAGTGGGGGCCAGCCTGAAACTCACGATTCCCTTTCCGCCTCTCCAAAAGCTCGCCATGCCGAAGGAAACCCGGTTCCCGCAGGAGACCCCAGCGAGCATTATTGTTCCCTGGGGGGAAGAAGCACATGTAGAGGGAACCGTTTGTCCACCAATAGTAATGTCTGATCTAGCTTTATCTGGTGCCCTTCCTCTAGTAGAGCGCAAGATCCTTCCTGCTGAGCTACGCCGGGGAGACGGAGGGCCCATCGGCCATGGCAGACACGGAGTGACCCCTCACAATAGCAGGGTTGGGCGATTAGGCCATGATCCTACCCATTCGACTGGCGGTGGCAAGTCAGGAGTTGTCTGTTGATGTCAGGGGCTCAAGTGACATGGCTTCCGCTCTTCCGTCCTCCTCGGCCGCGGTGGATGCGGGTCTGTGGACATCCGTGGATAGTGCGGCCGAGTTTCACCTTCTGGCCATGACTTTAGTTGGTCATCCCATGTCAGATGCACCAGTCAGGCAGATGCTGCTGGCGCTGCAGTCAATCATTTTCGCTGACCCCTCCCTCACCTATCGAGGGGTGCATACCATAGTGATGCAGCTGACTGGGGCATTACAAGTGCTTGGCTGCCCACTAGAAGAGTGGTCACGGCGGGTCTTATTATTGCTGAAATATGTCAACCACTGTGAGTTCCTTGAGACTCGAGGCCCCAGTGAGCATGCTGCCATCAACGCCCAAGAGGATGAGTATCTGCAAGCCCTAGAGACGCGGCAAGGTAGCATGGGGCAACACGAGAAAGCCCTAGAAGAAGGCCACCATGACGTTCACGTCCTTAAGAGTAGAATCAAGGAATTGAAGGGCTATCTTACCGTGGCCAAATCTGATCTCACCAAAGCCGAGGCGATGATAGAGAGGGAGGCGGAAGAGCTCAATGTTGCCAAGGCCGAGACGGCATCCATGGAGGTTGAGCTGGTGCGCCTCAGTGAGCGGAAGGGCCGACTGCGCGACATGATAGAGTTCCCTTGTGTCGGGATCCTCCCACTTGAGGAGATTTTCCCGAGTGTCGACTTAGTGCCGCTCGAGGGGATTTTCTCTTCTTTTTCTTTGACATGTAATATAGGGGTATGCCCTAATGCCCATGTAATTTCAATCTGTTTTGAAAGCAATAGAGCATCGCCACTTCACATGTCTTCTTCGATGCACATGGCACATACATATACAAACTTTTTTTTAGAATTCTTTTTTTCCTTAACAATTATATACCAGAGTCAAGTCTAAAGGAGAGACAACAAGTCTAACAGTACAATCGATAGAACAGAAAAGACGTATCAAAAGAGTTGGGGGAAGCCCGACGAAGGTACCAGCTGGCCACTACAAACTCGCACACCAGAAACCGTGGAAGCAAAATGAACAACGACCCACCTGAAAAGTAGGGGTGTGCCTCGTGTCACTGGCTCAGTAGGGGTCACGTGGATCCCCACTGAAAAACACGCAGTAACATGCTAAAATAGCATGTAAACAACAGGTAAGCAACAGGTAACAACAGTAGTAAAGCAGAAAAACTAAACTACAAAGCTATAAAGGAAAGGGGTGCAGGAGTAGGGAGTAAGCTAAGTGCTGGGGGGAGCTAAAAAGGAAAGGGAAAGAGCCGTACCGAACAGGTGCGACTGCCGAACTAACCTCAGCTCCCAAACTACTCCAAGCAATGACAGAAGGGCAGACTCTGATCCGATGAAGTCAGGAGTTGCCAATCCACTGACAAGATGCCAGGCCTAGAACGAAGACCTGTAAGAACAACAAGAAAACCTAGGAAAATCTAGACAGACAATAGACAACACGGCTAGCACGTCGTGTAGGCGACAGACACTGACCTCGGGAAAAGGCAAGAGAAGGCTAACTCAGAAAGGTCGAGATGTGCGAGGAGCGCGAAGAGAACCGCGAAGAGTCACGTGCCACGTGACTAGAGTGCCTCACCATCAGAAGAATAGCTAGCTGTGTCCACTGACATCTTATGCTGCACCTACTAGCATCTTATCCACGTCACCTACCGCAAGGACTAGGCTGAGACAAAGACACTGCTAGAACAAGAGCAGTACCATAACACGAGTGACTAGTTAGGGTCACATCTGATGACGTAAGTCTAAAGTCCCTGACCACGTGTCCACACACTGGCCCACTGCCTATTCCAGGCCTCTAGCTAGTATTTCCCCTCTGAAGGACGCTACGGTTGGACTGGGGGCCCACAGAACTAGCTTAAGAACTGTAAACTGGGAAAGTGCCCCGCTACAAGAGCCATCACACCGAAGCGTACCATAAGGCTACGACTAGTGGAGGCTCACAAGACACAGAGACTCAAAGCACGAGTGTGGAAGTACAGACAGGCAAGAGAGCACTGTCACACGTACTTCAAAGCACCAATGGCAGCATAGCCACTGTCGACAACTCAGGACAAGGCAACTAGGCCTACTCACGTAACGATCCATGAGTCAGACAACTCAGAAGCAAGATCGTCACTAACAGCTGAACAAGCCACTAAATGGTCTATTCCTAAGCCAGAAGAAACAACGCTGTCGGAGGAAATGACACGCGAAGACCTGAGGGACCATCGAGAACCCTCAACACATCTGGATACGTAAATCGAGGTAAAATGATACCTCGAGGCATCCAAAAACACGGTCTCGAATTGGACAAAGCCATCGAGACGCACACAAGGTCACATGTCAACCCCTGCTCTCACTGGGTTGACCGAAACCCAACACGACACATACATACAGACACCCACAGACACACATACTGCATGCACAAACACTCCTGGCCATCCCACGATGGTCACTGCCCTCATAGGATGTCAACAGACACCCACGGGTCATGAGGAAACCATGAGATCAAGCCAAGACAAGCAAAAATCGGAGCGGTGGACATTGACTACACTCTAGGCAGAGCGAACTATCACTCAACCACTAGGTGAACCCGGCAGTCAAGGAAAGCCGTTGTAAGACCTGAGTCAAGGGCACTGGCAGGTCCAGATCAAGTCGTTAGGGAACTATCACAGTCAAGAAAAAGACCACACCTAGTCACCTGAACCGATTGATCTAGAAACCACCGACACATAGACACCGCCCCAAAGCACAAACCTAAGATAGACGAACACATGAACAGACACAGAACCGAACAACGGCCATCACGGCCAACAAAATGACTGTAACGCACCTCTATAGGGGCGTTACCTGCTCTGACGCACTAGGGTAGGGGCGTCAGGGCAAACAGGCCTAAAACTAAAACTCGGACCACGTAACTCACCAAGACAGGTGGGCTACACCACCTAGCGCACCAAGAGAGGGGCGTCAGGGCCAATGGGCCTAAAAGCCTAACACGAACCATGTAACGCACCAGGCTAGGGGCGTTACACAATGTCATGCACAAGGGGAGGTCTGTCAGGGATAACCGACTAACCTGGTCTTCGAGGTAGACATGATCTTCGAGGGACTGACAACCATAGTCCTCAAAAACCACCAGAACGTAATGCACCACCAAGAGGCATTACAGCCATGTAACGGTCCGATGCTGGTCCGTCACACCCAGAATTTAACGCACAACCATAGGCACATTACAGCCATGTGACGGTCCTATACTGGTCCGTCACACCAACCCAACCTCGAAGAACGTGAAATGACCAACGGTTGTGGTGGTCTATCGTGGGACCGTTACACAAGTGACGGTCGTTGGAATGACTATTACACAAAATCGGTGAGCAAAATAGGGGAACGGTCGAATCGGCCCGTTCCATGCCCCATTCACACCAAAGCACAGGCGAAACAGACGCACACAACGTAGTGCACCGGTTAGCTGCATCACTATCGCATGCGCCCCTCGGTATGTGAGGGAGGGGTCGGCAAGCATCATCGACTGAAGCGTCAGCAGCATCTGCCGAACTGGTGCATCTGAAGTGGCGTGACCAATTGAAGGTAGCGTCGGAAGAGTGAATTCCACCGTGCTATCCACGACAGCCCATATCTCTGCATCCGCCACAATCGAAGAAGAGGGAAGTGCCATGGCCAAATCACTGGGCCCTCCTACTTCAAAGGATAACTCCCGGTCGGCCACTACCAGGGGAGCAGGCGAAACCATCGCCTGATCCTTTGACACCGTCGCTTCGCGGCCTGGCAACACAGGGAACTCGCTCTCGGTCGGGGGAGGGATGTCAAAGGAAATCGGGATAGACATTATTGCCAAGAGACCGTGGTGTAACGACCCAGAGCTTCAGATACCGATAACCTGGTGTAATATCGAATTACCACTACCAGGAACAGGGGAAGTCACCCAAGAGGCTGATGAGGCCCCTAAAGGGTTGGAGGGGTTTGTCGAGAGAGCACATAATAAATTAGAATTACACCACGCGCAATATAAATTAGAACAGTATTTTAAACTGAAGTGCGAAAGTAATTAAAATATATCAGAGTGATAGTCAATATACAATAGTCCAGAATTACCAAAAGAACAAGTCCACAACTACAAGAAGTCTGAATGTACAACTATTTGGGGCATACCCCGGTCAAAAGTACACAAAAGAACCCACCGATACTGGCTGGCTGGCTAAATGCTGTCGGGAAAAGCACAGGGACCTCCGGTCGAAGGCTGCGATTGCTCACCTGAAAAGGAGAAGGGTGAATCACAGCCAGACTCAGTAGGGGTCACGCGGAACCCTACCACGCAACTAAGCAACAGGCATGCAAATATGAAGCAAGTAGAGCATGCATTTATGCAGCAAATAAGCATTGGCACCAGTTAAACACAAGGATTGCAAAGCTGTAAAACCTAACTAACCAGTTTAAACAACTATCTATATGCCAATTCAATATAATTTAATAGCGATAGTAACTAGATCTACCAGTAGAATAAACCTCAACTAACCGTGTGAAGTGAGAGACGGAGAACTCACCAGAAGGTAGAAACCAGAAGCGTCCACTGACGGCTTACACTGCATTTCCGGCAACTCGCAAGTCAGACAGACACAACGAGCAAGAGGCATAGAAAGTACCAGAACAAGAACTAGTCAAAGTAACACTCGTCAGTGTTAGTCCAAGCCTCTGACTACGTGTGCACACACCGACCCCTGCCTAGGGTCAGGCCTCTAGCTAGATTCTCTCCCCCCTAGGACGCTACGGTAACTACGGGGGCCCACGGTAACTAGCCTAAAAATCGTTAGACGGGAAACACTCCTCCACCTCTCCCGAGTGGGCCGACACTAAGGTTGCTGGGCTACGACTAGTGGCTCCATCATGAGGAAAGAGAAAGTAACTCTACTGGGACATAAAGATATGTTTTTAATTCATAAAATAACTTAAACATAGTGGAGAATGCATTAGAACATGATTCACTACTCTTAGCATAGCAGAGAGCATAACGGATCAGTTCTGCCCCATTACATAACATAACATAACGGATCAGCTCCGCCCTGTTATATAACATAACGGATCAGGCAAGGGGCGTTAAGGGAATATAACGCGCATCCACTGGTCCGTCATATCCATCCGATCTACTTCCAGTTACACCGGTCATAACGGTTCAGGCATAGTGCGTTTTGTAACATAACGCACCACTCCTAGTCTGCTATGGCCGTCCGAGTTATTTTTATAAATACTCAAAAATCCAGAGAGCATAACGGATCCATGGCGGTCCGTTAAGGTCTCCAGAACGTGAAAAATCCATAATTTTTTATGACTATAACGGTCATACATAGGGGCATTATACTAACGACTTAACTGATGTATGCATGAGCATGACGGACTGGGTGTGGTCCGTTAAAGGGGTATAACGCGCCAGGTGTGGTGCGTTATACACATAACGGTCACTAGCATGACCGCCATGTGAGCTGGGTAGCGAGCGGGTTCGGTTTGAAACCGAGCCACCTCCCGGTCGACCGAAATCGACGAGGTTAGCTACAAAAACCTATAACCTACCTTCCCCAGCATCCATACAACTCGTTAAATGCTAGAAAACATAAATACGATGCCCATGGATGATTAAAAACACTAATTATCACATTTTTAGGAAAAATTAAAAATGGACATTAACTAGGATAAACGGGCATGGATCGGCATGCATGCGGTGGCAAAGCATTCCTAGCGCAAAGATGGTCCCATCCCCCTACCTCGTTCGCACCGAATCTGCCGTTCCGGTCGCAAGCACGCGAAGTGGAGGCCGCGCCCCTCTCACCCCGTCCCGTCCAACCGTCTCACGAACCACGGAATGGAGGGCGTCAATGCAATTCCCTAGCCGCGTTGGTTCCAACGGTGTCCCCCGCGTCTCAGTTGGGCCCTAAAATGGGGAAACCGAGAAGGAGAGAGAAAGAGAGAGACGTTGGGAGAGAGAGGGTGAGAGAGAGAGAGAGAAATCGGGAGAGAGAGAGATTCCTGCCCCCAGTCTCCCCCTCCCTCACCGTGGTTTGCCCCCTCCCAGACCCCCTAGTAGCCAAGGGTTTCCTCCACACCCTTCCCCTCCCTTTCCCCTCCCGTTTACCTCATTTCCCACCTCCCATCCTCAACCTACACTTCCTAGTTTGCAGGCAGTAGAGCACCAGTGACATGTAGAGCCGACCATGACTTCATCCTAGCATTCCTGGGCTCTCAAGAGGTACCGTCGGAAGTGACTCCCTGTCTTCTTCGCAACGGTGGTGGTCCCGACCCTGTCTGAGTTCGTGACTACCAAGGAGAGCCATTCTTGATCGGCTGCGCAGGATAGGTCTGGTCAGTAATCTAAAGCAACTTCCAGAAGCTCCCATGGCCACAACCCAGTGATTCTCGAGGTGCCACTTGGCTGAGAGCTTCGGAGACAAGTCCTCTTCCATTACCAAGAAGCGGCACCCCTTTCGACATCCGGAGCAGTGATTTCTTAATTTTCTCCCTCGAGTGCGCTGTTCTGTCCACTCTGAGACTGAACAGACACCCGATCACTATTCAGACTGCTCTGCTCTGCTCAACCTCCTATGGCATTCCCGTGGGTCTCGTTTCGAACAGGACTCGACAACGGTTCCAATAACTCCAGCCATGCTTGATTCAGAGTTCAGGAGCACTTGTGGCGGCCTCGACTTCCTGCTGCTATGGTACTGTAGCAGATAGAACCAGAATGCAGGGACCCTGTTTGTGGCTCTTCCCCCACCGGTACCGCCAACTTGGGAATTCCCCAAAAATTAAACGTCATCCTAATCCAATCTTGAAGAGTTTTCCTCTAGTCTCGTTAAAAACTGAGTTCAGGAGTGGTTGCACTGACGCCAACAATGACTGCCTGTCTCCTATTCCAGAGCACGAACAGAACCGGCATCCTTCGCTTAGTTCGCTTCTATTTCATTTTTCCCTCCCCGCCTGGCCGACTTACCGCCCCTCCCTGCGGGAGGTAGTGTTTGAATGTAACTTTGACTTCCCTTCCCCAAGTTTAACCCCCTTGCATGGGACGTAGTGATGTAAAACCTTGAACAGGTCGAAGTTACACCAGCACGACGTGTGGGGAACCCATGCTTCCCCGCTCGCCCTCATCTTAGAATGGGACCCATTTTTTCAAATCGGTCAAGTAAGTTCTCTACCCTCGCTCTTGTTTGGTTGCCATGTTCCTTCAATATTAGTTCATAAACTCCGGTGGTCTGTGAGAGTGAGCATCCGGTCCTCAAGCCCCATTGCTTCGAGTAACCACCGTGGGAGAGAGTGTGACTCGTGCACATCGGCACCCAGTCGGCCCCTTTGAATTGGGCCTCCATGTCCTTGGGAAGTCCCTTAGCCCTGCTAGCCCTCTACCAGCAAGGGTTCAGCCCCACACAATCTCGACTTGGTATCGCCGAGTTACCCCCGGGTTTGGGTGAGTGCCGGGTGAGTAGGCCGTCGATATCGGTCCGTTCGACTTGCGAATTTTACTTGCTTATTTAGGTCCAAGGGTGTGTCACATCAACTCGTGTGCATTGGTCGTGGCGTTGTCGATCAGCTTGCTATGGTAGCATGCAGCACTTGTCGATTTTGGAGAAGTGTGCTGTATATTGTGAGAGGTTGTGTCCCGAGGCTCTGTGGTATGAGCGGAATCGAGATTGGCAGGCGTCCTTTTGGATCGTTTTGAGGCAAAGGGTTTGATGAGACAGGACGAAGGGCGATGCCCATGTGCAGAGGTCTCTGGCGAGATGTTAACGTTGGATGTGGTGATCCCTCGTCTATGGTCAGTAAGGGAGGATTCCCCGTAAGTCTGAGTCGAGTGACGAGAGGATCGAGGATTGTGGAATCCTGTTATGTGAGTTCGCCATGCTCCCCTGAGAGGGTAGAGTTGGCGTGAGGCTCGAGATCAGTTGCGATGTCCGAGCGAGATTTGGCTTGAGACGTAGTGTTGGTCTGTCGAAGAGTCAGCGGATGGCCTGTCATGATTTGAAGCATGCTTGTTGGGCCGGTGGAGGTTTCCCGTTGACATGTATCTGGTGACCCATGGATGGTCTTTCACATACAGAAGATGCTGGTTGTTGGGGCTCGAGAGTGGCGAGAGCCGTGTGCCAGCGAGGCCATGGGTGGTCGATTATGAGATGTGCTTTTCCCGGATTGGATCTGGGGTTTGTGAGAACTTTATCTTCTGACAGAGTTGGCCGCGTTGCTGAGGGCGTTTGGCTTGCTAGGTGTGAGCTGGAGGAAGCTCAGTGATGGCTGCCCCTGGTGCAGGGTGTGAGTTTGGTCAGCGGGTTGTGAAGCTGGCGTTTGGTTGGTCCACCGAGCGTGGGCGTTGACCGGTGTTGGTTCTCGTGAAGAGGAGCGCATGTCCTCGGTGAGCAAGATCGTGGCAGTGTTGTCGTGGTTGGTTTTCATGTTGGCTGAGGCGACCCCAGACTTGTACTTCTTGCATGTGCCTGCTCTGATGATCGATGTGTCTTGGATTGTGAGCGAGACGTTGTCCGTGATCATTGTCTGGCCGCGTCCCTCAGGATCGTGATTTTTATGAATATCGAGATTTGGTTGGGGCCCTGACGTTGAAACATGCACGGACTTTAGTTCGTGCCTTAGACAGATGTGCACGGACTTTAAGTCACAAGGTCATGCAAGATGTGCACGGACTCTAAGTCACAAGGTCATGCAAGACGTACACTGACCATGCACGGACGTTCTGAAGGGAAGCTCTGACTCTACAAAGCTAAGGCACAGGAGCACTGAACAAGACAGGCCATCATCAAACCAATATGGTTGGCCATCATCAAAACATCAAAACAAGGTTTACAACACTACGGTGTGAGATCGGGCGAGTTTAAGCTCGTCAGGGTTTCGTCGAGTTCGTAGGCCTCGCCAGAAAACGGCGACAGTTCTACGATCGGTTGGAGTCAATGGACTCTTGGGAATGTCAGCATTCTATTGATACCAATTTCGCGTCGATTGATGGTCTTGTTTGACCATTAGGAGCCCGGGAAGTCTGGATTCTCCATTTGGGTGGATTAGGTAAAAAATCGCCTGTTTCTCGTCGTTTCTCAGCCCATCTGGCTCCAGATCGAGTCTATGGATTTCCCTGTGTGATTGTTGTTGTATCCCCTTCGTTTCAACACGAATGGGATGTGGGAAGGCCAAGATTGGGCCAACCCCACGGGTGGTTCGCCGTGAGGATTGACGATCGAACCAGGTGTTGTCCATCCCTATGGGCGGCCAGCCATGGGCCGTTCATCCTTGTGAGTTTTGGGGCATGTGCGGTCGCATGATAGACCGCACATGGGTTGTGCGGCCCAATAGGGACCACACATCCCCCCTTGGGCGGCCAGTCTCTAGCCGTCTTTCTTCCCATTGGGACATGTCACCAGGTCCTGACCGCACATTCCAGTTGACCCTTGGTCAACAGCTGAGTGTCAGTCGCGTTGTGTGGTTTGGTCAAGATCGTTTTGACCGACACTGTAGTATGTCGATTTCGTTCAGCGGTCTGGTCAAGATCGCATTGACCTGGAACTGTTTGGCTCGTGGGCTTGTTCGGCCAAGACCTGACCGCACATCCCCCCTTTGGGCGGGCTGTCCTTGGCCTCCCATCCCCTTTGAGCGGGCTGTCCCTGACCGCACATGCCCTTGTGCGGTCAGCCCAGAGTCGCTCATCCCCGTTCATTATCAGTTTGCTTTATTGGGTTGTCCCATGACCGTTTGAGTGTCGTGTTGGACTCCGATCGACCCAGTTGTGACCCAGTGGTCGACCTTCGGTCTGGTGAGTGTCCTAGACACCCCGGACGTTTCGTGTCCGTGTTTTGAGGTGTCTGTGGCTTCCGTGTTATCGTAGTTTTAGACCTAGGGACTAGACTAAATTGACGGTGTTATGCCGTCGCATTCAACTGTCTTGACCTAGAGTCTCGTGACTCAAGGTCCGTTGGGTTAATAGGTCTATTGGGCTGTCCAAAGTTTGGTGGCCTCGAGCCACCAGTTACTTCGCGTTACTCGCAATGGGTGCGTGCGTAGTTTTCTGTGTTCACGTCTGTGACACGTCCACTAGTCGTGTCTTACGACACGCGTTTGCTGACCCACTCGGGAGTGGTGGAGCGGCTGACCCGAGTTAGATGGTGAGTAGGCTGGTTACCATAGGGCCCCCACGTACAGTCGAGTCCGGGCTTAGGAGGAATTACTAGCTAGAGGACATGCCTAGGACGTATGGTCTGAGTGTACATACGAGGCTGAGAGTTCAGACCCACGCTGACGAGCGTGACCTCAGCTAGTCCTTATTTTGTGGTACTTTTGGTTACTGTGTATGTCCTTATCTCCGCTTGGGGCGTGGTAGCTGGACACTTGTGATGCAGTGTAAGACGTCAGAGGACGTATCCGGTCATTCTTCTAGTGGGCGGTGCTCCCGTCATGTGACGTGAGTTGTCGTGTCTTGGGTTTCCATTCTCATCTGTGAGACGAGGTCTTGGGTGTTATTTTCGGGAGCATTTCCATAGCCGAGGTCTGGGGTTTTCGGTGAGCGTCACCGAGAGCTTTTCCTAGACGGCGTAGAGTTCATGACAGCGAGGTCGTGACTGGGTTTTCGAACCGTGTGGTTTCGGTTCAGGCCCTGCTGCGAGGGCAGGTTTCTACGACTAAGGCATTGTGTCATTTTCCTAAAAGTGTGGTTAGGACGATTCGTGTCTGGTTGTCTCTCGATCGTGGAATCGAGATGTCGGGTGCGTGACTTGGTTGTCCCCTGATGGGAGACTGGGTCGTGTGTCGGGCGTGTGGCTTGGTTGTCCCCCGACGGGAGATCAGGTCGTGTTTTTCTGTTGTCGGTAGGAGTAGCTGTAGTGCCGAGTTTTGATCGGCCACCAGTTTGCTATTCCTACTGTTACTGTTGTTCCTTCTGCGGCTAGCGTAGCTTTCCTTTCCGCCATTATTTTCTCAGTTGGGGTTCCATAGGATCCCTAGTGAGCCAGTGATAGGAGGCTTACCCTTGATTTTCAGGTGCGGTGGTTCTTCCTTGATATTCGAGGGAGCGACGTGGAGGTTCCTAGTTGCCAGTCTGCCGGGCCAAGTGTTCACTTGGCGTGTTGTGTGTTTTACTACTTTAGACTGTACTTTTTGTTGGACTGAACTCTATTGTAGTTAGATTATTTATTTCTGAACTTTAAGTCTTAGTTTCAGAAATTTTAATTAGTCAACCTATTCACCCCTCCCCTCTAGGTTGATTCCTCTGTACTATCCATAACCGACACAACACCCCGCCCTGGATAGGACACCGCTGGGAAACGATGCTCTATCCTTGAACGAGCACCTCCCTCCACCCCATGCCATTCCTGTCGATGCCCTTCCTGTGGGCTCCAGCCGCGTGCCATCGGCCCCTACCGCTGCGCCTGACTCCTTGCTATCTTCTGCTGTCCTGGTCGACGCCCCAGTCGTCACCTGCTGCCCTCCTTCCCCGACCGGTGCTGCCCTGGCTGCCACCGCTCGGTCGTGCCATGTCCCTGCAGCAGAGACCCTCCCTTCGGGTGCCCCTATTTTGGACCTGGCCTCCTCTTCACCTCTCGCTGCTGTAGCCTTTCCCTCCTTCGCTCACGCCATCCTGCACTCCTTCACCCCTCCTCCATGCCATCTCTCCACCCACGATCCTGCCTACATAGGTGACGGTGAACCTACTGCTTACTTCTCCCAGGATGAGATCCTAGCCTCGTGCAAACATCTAGAGTTTGCCTTTGTCGCCAGGATGCCCTATGGATGGCCACCATTCCCTGCCATCCACTCGACCCTCTCTCAGCAGTTCCGTTTCAAGGGCGAGTTCTTCCTCTGCGCTTTGGACGGCCGCCGCCTCCTTCTTCGGTTCCAGAACAAAGGTGACTTCCTTCAGGTGCTGCTCAAGGGCTCCATTGCCATCCAGAGTCATCTCTTCTCCTTCTCCAAATGGGAAGTGGGCTTCCACTCCTCTACAGACAACCCCTGCGTGCCGGTCTGGGTGGAGATGCCTGGTCTCCCCCCAAACTTTTTTCTCGAGCCCATGGTGTCCTCCATCGTTGGCAGCCTTGGTCCTGTTCTACAGGTCTCCCGGGACACTCTCTACCTCTCTCGTGCTCACGCTGCCAGAGTTTGTGTCCTCCTGGACGCCTCCAAGCCACTCCCCCAGCGTGTCTGGGTTGGCATGGGTGCTGGTGGGTTTTGGCAAGGACTGTGCTTCCCCTCGCCCCCCTGTTCTGCTCATCCTGCAAGTGCATGGGTCACCTGGCCCTTGCTTGCCGCAAGTCGTCTGGCCGCCGGGCGGCTCTGCTACTCCTCCCAAGCCTGCTCCCTAGTCGTCTGCTCCCCCCTGTCATGTAGGTGAGTCCACTGCTGCTTGCCCCTCCACCATTCCTGTTGTGGTGGTTCCTGGGCCCGACGCTTCCGACGTTGCGCTTTGCCTGTGGGGCCTTCACTCTCTGGCCCGGAGTTGGTCAGCCTGATGCAGCCCACTTCCCCCTCCTATCCGCCAATGCCACCGGCCTCTTCCCACCCGGTCGGCACGGTGACCTCGGAGGCTCTCCCTACTGCCTCATGCGCTTCTGCGGTTGTCGCCTGTGGGCCTCCTGCCCCTCCTCTTGCTGGAGCCTCGTCGGCGGGGTCTGCGTCCCGTGGTCTCCCCCTCCCAGTTGTTGTCGCGATCGAGGGCAGGTGCCCCTTACCCTTTTTCGCCTCGCAGAGGGTTGCCCCCCTCCCTGCTTTCGTTGGCGCTGCCTGCTTGCCAGTTGTGGGGGTGGTCCTGGAACCTCCTATCGATGGTCCCTGCGTGCCCCCCTCCACCGGCGGCCTTGTTGGAGGTGCCACTGCCCTGTCGCCGGAAACGGGTGCTGCATCCAGTGCCTCGGCTGGCCCCCCCTCCTCCTGCCTTTCTGGGGCTGCCCCTGCGTGCGATGGCAGTGGGCTTCATCCTCCTCTGATCGGGCCAGCTACACCCCTGGAGGCCTCTGCCTTCGTTCCACCTGCTGGTGGGCCCCGAGGTCCTGCACGCCCGCCCTGCCCGTTGGCTGCCTCCTTGATGCTTCCGCATTCTACTATCCCGGTGTTGGGTGCCTCAGTGCAGGCCTGCCCCTTCACCGTTGCCCCTGTTGTCGCTGCGGTGGGCGGCCAGCCATGCCGGTCGCGCCCTGCTAGTCCTGTTGTTCTGCGCCTGCCTGCCCCCGATGCCTTGCCAACTTCGTCAGCCCACGTCCGCTCTACTCTAAATGCCTCTGCTGCTGCTTGGTCTCCCTCTGCTACTACGTCCTCTGCACCTCCTGGCCCATCCGGTCCTCAATCCGCCCTTGCTGAGGATGATCTCCTCGATGACCTCCCACCTTCCGAGATCGACTCTCTTGCAGATTCGTTTGATGATCTGGGGTTGGAGCTGTTGGACCCTCCCTTCATGCCCACCTCTCGCCGTTGTAGAAGGTCCCAACGTCAAATCGAACGTCGCAAGATCAAGCTTAAAGAGTACCTCAGTTACCTCTGAGGCTTGTCTCCTGTCGATTGTCGTGCCCTTGTTGTTGTGGTTCGAGTCTGTGGGCCTTCGGTTGGGCCTTAGTTGTGCTGTTGTTTGCTTTCTCCTCTTGGTGTTCTTGGGCTTCGCCCGTTGTTGTCTTCACTCTCCTGCCTTCTTTGTCAAGAGCCCCCCCTGGCTCTACTTATCTCCTGTATCCCTCTTATCTTCTCCCTCTCCTTTTTATATATTTAAAATTTTCTTGTAGGGCGGGCGGGGTCCTTCGCTGGACCTCTTCCATGTGTTTTTTGAGTTGAAGGAGCATATCCACGCGGGTAAGGGCTTCTTCTATCTCCAGACAAAGAGGGGAAGGAGCTGCGTGACCCTCTCTCCCAGAGATTCTTCCCACGAGGGCTGAAAGACCCAGTATTTCTGGGTGGGCGTAGCCTTGGATAGCGGGTCTTGGAACTTCCCGCTGATCCCAAATTTTCACCCTAGCATCCCTCCAAAGCCGACTGTGATTTTCCTGGAGGCGAAGAAGAAGGCTGCCCTTCTTCAGGAGAATCACTGACCCACCGCCGAGGTGATGATTGATGCCAACATCAAGGAGTATCCCTCTCAGATGGTGGCGTCTCCAGGTAAGGACTTCAGGGCTCCGTGTTGATGTTGGGTTGCCTTAGTAAACCTCTTATTGATGGTCCATCTTTCTTGGCTCAGATTCGAGGTGAGTGACTGATGAAGAGACGTCACCGGCTGAGGTGGTGATCCTTGACGAGGAGGATACGCCTGCTCCCGACAGACCTCAAGTGTTCGGGAGTTCTTCCTGTGCCTGGGACAAGGGCAAGCAGCTTGCTCGGGATGGACCTTCTGAGCGTCGTAGGGCCAAGTGCAAGGATCCCATGAAAAAGATGTTGCGGTCCTCGATTAAGGCCGTGGTTGCTGAGAGGAAAAGGGCGAGAAGGGTGGAGGCCACTGGCCCAGTCGAAGAGGGTGCGCAGCTGGCCCTCTCGATCGTCGAATCAGAGGGGGCCGTCACCGTCAGAGGAGTCACGGCCAAGGTGGATGCGCTCCAGGCAGTGACTGTTGATGCTGGGGCACCCATTGAGGCTGATGGAGTGCAGGGCAGCGGATCCTGATCCGAGCCAGTGGAGGCCGAGGGGTCGTGGGGTGAGGTGACCCAGACCCAACCGACTGAGGCTGTGGAGGTGCGGGATGAGGCAGTCCGTCCCGAGCCAGCCAGTGGGACCCCAGGAGTGGGAGTACTTGGGGGGGATGCCCCAATCCTAACGGTTCCGGAAGGGACCTTTCCTCCTGCGGTGGGTACCTTTGCCATCCGAGCCTCCTTGTACCGCAGGTGCCACTTTGTGACCTTGGAGGCAATTCGGGGAGGTCTTGGGCGTAGCTCTCCTTCCATGCTTCTCGAATGAGTCATAGAAGATGGCTTGATTATGGCTCAGCTGGGGGTTGAAATGACTGATCTGTTCGCTCGGGTCAACTCGAAGAGGGAGTCCCTGGCCTAGGCCTGTGGTGCATCTAACTGGAAGATCGAACGCCTGTCCCTCGACCATGAAGACCTCTAGCGGGAGGTGGCCTCGCTCAAGGCGCAAGCGGAGTCGAGCCAGAAAGAGGCTCGGGAGTCGACCGAGCAACTAGTTCAGGCCTGCTACATGGTTGAGTTGAAAGATAGGGTCTTGGACGCAGAGCATAAAGTGCAGGCTGAACGCTCTGAGTAGTGGAAGGCCAAGCGCGAGGAGCTCGAAGGCAAGGTTCGAGAGGCCGAGCGGCAACAGACAGAGGCTGAGGTCGTGCGAGGCGAAGCTGAGAGAAGGCAGTCCGAGACAGAGCAGAGGGCGGCCGAGCTTGAGGAAAAGGTGAAGCAGGCCGGGGTGGATGCACTCGATAGTACAAATGCTCGGAGGGCTATCAGGCGACGCTCCAGAAGGCTGCCTTTGCCTACTACGAATCAGGCTACTGTTGGGGTCTGCGGAAGGGGTTTTCCCAAGGCTATCGCCGGGCAACCTTTGTGGCCCATGAACAGGCGGACGGAGAGCTCGAGTTTCCTTTTGGGCAATGCTATGACTCAGAAAAGGATGCAATAGATTCTTCCTCACCGACGTCGAGCGAAGGTGGGAGTCGGGGTGCCTCCTTGTCGTCTGAGCGATTGCCAACTCTGCTAGTCTCGGGAGGGCACTCGATCGAGACAGTTCCCACACCGGTGGGGTCAGTGTCTGGACCGGCCATCTCCAAGGGTGCTGAGGGCAGGTCACTCGCTGTTGAGGATCCTTCGTCTTCCGAGCTTCATGACGGGCCCGAGGCCTGATGTGGTTTTTTCTTTTTCTTTCCTTTCTTTGAAGTGTCCATGTAAAAACTTTCCTTGCATCTACAAGTTTTGGTAATGCTGAATTGACTATTCCTTACCGCCGTAGGCACCATTTGACCGCTATACTTGTAATTGTTGGAAAGGTGGTGATTCTTTTTGCGGATATCTTGCGTGTTGATTGGGTAGGCAACTGGCGTGGTGCTGGCACCTGTCCACCTTCCTCTGTTTTAAATGACTTACCGCTTCGTGTGTTTCCATCGTGGGGGTATTGGTGGAAAACAAGGTAACCGTCTTGGGAAAAGGGATCCACCTTTCATGCTTCTTAGAGGGGGAAAATCATTTAAGACAATAGCTCCCCTTCGGCCTATAAAAGACTCCGAAGGGCATTTCCTCCTCTCTTCATCGCTTAAGGCTATCCCCTGCAGTTTTTCCTCTCTGTGAAATGTTGTGCTGTTAGCCTTAGTGAAGCATGGAAGGCATTTTAGAAGATGAAGATGTAGACGGCAGTGGGGGGGAGATTCCTACTTCTCCAGTTCGAAAGATGCTTCTTGGCACATGATCTATCTCAAATAGATAGAACTTCTCTTTGAGCCTAATGACGACTTCGTGGTAGGGCATCAACTACTTTTTCTGTACGTCATAGTCGCCTAGCACTTGACGGATGACGAGTTGAGAATCCCCGTATACCTTAATACATCTAATCTCCATCTCCAGTGCGAGCTGAAGCCCAATGATCAGTGCCTCATATTCTGCCTCGTTAATGGTCAATGACTTCATGAGGGCACAGGAGTTGTGAAGTATGCCTCCCTGAGGAGACACAAAGACTATGCCAGTGCCAGACAAAGTCTGTGAGGCCGCCAGGTCTTGATGGTTCTGGACGCGCCGTCAAAATATAATTCCCATGAAGGGGAATTGAGGGACAGCACATCATGTTGGGTCTGGGATGGGGCATCTGTATCACACCCTTTCTCGCCAAGCGACTGCACCAACCTTTCTTCATCTAGCAGCTCAATATTAAGAGGGGAGTCTTCTGGTACAGGGTGTGCAGCGAGAAACTCAGCCATCCCATGCCCCTTAATTGCCTTGCGCGGGACAAAAGTAATGTCAAACTCCATGAGGATGAGCGCCCATTTTCCCAGCCTTCCAGAGAGAACAGGTTGGCTAAGGAGAAATTTGAGTGAGTTCCATTTTGAAATGAGCTCCACTCGATGCGCCAACAGATAGTGTCTCAACTTTTTAACGGCGAACACCAAGACCAGACACATCTTCTCCATGGGCGAGTAGCGATGCTCGGGGCCGACCAACTTCCGGCTGAGGTAGTAAAGAGGCTGCTCCTTACCCTCTTCATTGATCTGGGCCAGGAGCGCCACAAGAGAAGCATCCATGGCAGCAATATAAAGAATGAGGGGCTTTCCTTTGATAGGCGTCCCAAGGACAGGCGGGGCCAGAAGATACTCCTTCATCTGTTCAAAGGTCCAATGACAGTCTTCATCCCATGTGAAAGGCACCCCTTTCTTCATTAGTTTGCCAAAGGGCATGCACCTTCCGGAGAGGTTAGAGATGAACCGCCTAATATAGGCGAGCCTCCCTTGGAGCGATCTGAGCTCTGTTATATTTCTAGGCAGAGGTAGCTCCTTGGTGGTCTTGATTTTGTCAGGATCTATCTCTATCCCTCGATACCTGACGATGAAGCCCAAGAACTTGCCGTTGGAGACGCCGAAGGCACACTTCATCGGGTTCATCTTGAGCTGGTATTGTCGAAGTCTCTCAAAGACCCGACGTAGATCAGCTAGGTGGCTGTCCCGCCTCTTAGACTTGACAACCAAGCCGTCGACGTAGCACTCGACAATGTCATGCAGCATCTCGTCGAAGATTTTGATCATTGCCCTTTGATAGGTGGCACCAGCATTCTTCAAGCCAAATGGTATCCTCTTATAATTCAAGATTCCCTTAGGGGACCGGAAGGCCATATGATCTTTATCCTTGATGGAGATGCGGATCTAGTTATAGTCTGACAATCCGTATATAAAGGACAAGGCTTCATGACCTGTGGTTATATCCACCATTGTCTCAATGATGGGAACAGGAAAGTCGTCCTTCGGGCATGCCTTGTTCAAATCCCGAAAGTAGATGCAGACTCGGACTTGGCCATTATTCTTCTTGACTGGAACTATGTTGGCGAGCCACACAGGATACATACATGGCTCTATAAAGTCCACGTCTAGCATTTTGTCGACTTCGGCGTTGACTTTGAGTTCCAGCTCATGGCACATATGCCTTTGGACTTGCTTGATTGACTTAGTTGTTGGAAGTATAGCCAGTTCGTGTTCTGCCACGAAGAGATCCAGCCCCGACATCTCTTTATATGTCCAAACGAAACAATCTCTGAATTCCTTCAAGGGTTGTCGATACGCCTGCCTTTCCTCTCCACTGAGAAAAGCACTTATAAAAGTGGGCCGATAGTCGTCCTAGGTGTCGAGATTAATCTCAATCAGTTCATCAACGGTTGCCTGGCCACCGTCTTCTAGTTCCGGGGGAGCCGACCGAAGGTCGATGAAGTCTTCATCTTCATCAGTACCGACCTCGTGAACCTCAAACTCCACAGGATTTGCCTGCTCGTGGGTTGAACTCGAGGGAGCTTCATTCACTTGTTGCCCTCCAGCAGGCGTCAACAGAGGAGATGCCAAGGCATGTCCAGCCTCGTGATGGAGCTCGTCGGCTATGGGCTCCTTCTGGGCCTCCTCGCAAGGGGAAGGTAGGAGCCCTATGGCATTGACCGCATAATGAACTTGGAAGTCTGGCTCCTGATCATAGCCCAACCCCCGAGTGTCTTTGCAGGAGAAAGGAGGTAGCCCCCTGACCTGCGGAGCATTCCAAAGGTGGGAGAAATATGCCTTCTGCACAGGGTTCTGGAATTGCGAAATTCCCTGCTTCACGCACATGCGCCTAACTCGGTCTGGCATATAGTCCATTCCTTGAACTGGTTCTTGCGCTTCATCAGCAGGGGTGTTCCACCCGAAATCGTCTTCTAGAGGAACTGGTGGGACTAGGTCTCCTTTGTAGAAGACAATCGGCCGAGCCTGTTTGCCATCCTTGCTTCGACCCTTGCGCCTATAAGAGACTATAAAAGTCTTCAATTCCTCCACGCTACATTCCTCTCTTAGAAAGGGAAGCTGGATGCACTTTAGAGGTAAGGGGACACTCTGGTCGATGGTTCAGCTAATGAGATTGACTTCAAAGTCCACGTTACACTTTTCTGGCTGAGTTGGCTTGGAACCAGGCTTGAGGCTCAACTGGTGAAGCTTTAACAGCTCACGGTTGACTGCGAAGAGTTGGCCTTTCTCGGGCTCGGTCTCAACCTTTTGTTTCCCCTTGTCTTTGACTCTGTCAGGGATTGTTATAGTGGACTCCCCGAAATACAAAAAGGCGTCTACCAAATGACATTCATTAGGGTGGAAAGGAGCTTGGTCTGCGAAAACGGTATGCTGCTCTCCACCTTTAGCATATTTGAGGCACTGGTGCAGAGTCGAAGAAACGACCCAATTTTCGTGCAACCAGGGTCTTCCCAACACCACCTTATAAGATGTGTCAGCGTTGATAATATAAAATGTCACTTTGGTGGCAAAGTCACCCATGACCAGTTTCACCTTGACCCGACCGAGAGCTTCTTCAGAGTCTTGGTTGAATCCCGAGATTTTGACAGCGCTGACTTTTTGCAAATAAGGCGCCAAGTAGAGAGACTTGAAAGTCTTCAAAGGCATAATGTTCACCGCCGCGCCTGCATCGACCAATATTCGGTTCACCTCATGCCCATTAATCGTCACTTTCATGTATAGGGGGCAGTTATGGTAAAGAGAGGCCAGCAGCATGTCCTTGTCGGAGAAAATAATATTAGCCGCAAGAGCTTCATATGCTTGGGCCTACAGTTCCGCTACAAGGGCTTCATAGGCCTCGAGATCCTGGAGCACTTTTACAAGAGCTTCTCTCAGGTCCTTACTCCAAGCAATAGCCTCCCATATGGTGACATTAGTCGGGAATCGCTTCATGTGTTGAATGATTTGCGATCTGCCCTAGCGCTGGTCTTGTCGAATGGAGGAATGATTTCCTCCAGAGTTTTCGGGGCTCCATGTGGTTTCTCCCGCTTGAAAGGGCGCTCCCCCTCATCTTGCACGCCCACTCCCTCTTGAAAAAGCAGTGCCAAAGACTCTTCCGCATCAAGCTGAGACTCATTTGGACCCGACTGACCCGGGGGGCCTTCTCGTTCGCCAGCACTGGTTGAGGGGCCTACATGCCCCGAGGCTAAAGCTATTGACGGAACGTTGACCGGAGTTTCTTCCTCATCGGAAGAATGAATTATGAAAGGGATGCCTCCTGGCGTTCGGGCTTCCGCACCAAGGTCTGTATTCTCTGAGGATGCAGGTATGAAAGGAATGCCCTGCACTTGTGGTGCAGGGATGGGGCCCGGCTGCTCTCCTCTGAATATTATAACCCGGCCGAGGGTTAACGGGTTTTCTTGGCCTCAACCCCGTCCTCGACCACGGCCTCGTTGATTCCTTGCCGATCGGCATTGGTATGTTGCCACAGGGACATTGTCCTCCCCAACGGAGGCATTTATATTGTCAAGAGGTGGGATAGCCACCATGTTACATGACAGCTCCTGCAGTGCTCGTTCAAGGGCCTCCACGGTGAGCTTCTCGTCTTTGTAGAACAGCGAGAGCTCTTCCGAAAGTGGAATTCTTTCACCCTCCTCGAGACGATGCAAGGTCTCTAGGAGCCATCCTAGGAGCCGGGCTTTCTACCCAAACCTTTCCCGAGGAAAACATTTGTCGAGTGTGACCACCCTGGTTGGGCAAGGAGGCACATATTCTTCTAGCTCGTCTATGAGCTTTTGCAATCTCTGCAAGGGGGTGAGCTCTTTGGGGGCTTCCATGGCTGCTGCCTGCTCAGCTTGCTTTTTCAATCTTCTCTTTAGATTCTTCTTTCAATTCTTTTCCTGCTTCTTGAGGCGAGCAACCTCCTCTAATGAAGGTGAAGATGGCTTTGCAAGGCGAAGTGACTTACCCCCGGAGCCTTGTCTTCCGCCTTGAGCTGGTCGCCTGACATTTTGGAGCCCACGACCCTTTCTTGGAGCGACGCAAGTCCACTCCCCCTCAACGGGCTGTGGTTGAAAAGTGACATTAATTGCCTGGGCAACTATCTCCGGTGGCAATTCTTGAAATTCCGGCTGACCAAAGTGAAACCCCAGGGGGTTTTGCAGTGTCGCCAACTTCGTTTCAGCCAGTGGCTTGGACCCCGGGAGTCGTTGAGATCCTCTCGGAGAAATGGACCCCAAGGGCTGTCACAGGATTGAACCTTAGGCTCGAGCTCCACGACCTTGATTTTGCCCTTATCTTTCGACTGCGGATGTCTGGTGGCAGCCCTCTCGTGGTGGCCCGACTGGGTAGAGGATTTGGAAGCTCCCCCAGGGACCGAACTTCGAGAACCTTGGGTTGTGGGCCTATCATGCTTAGCCTTGCCTTTAGGGCGTGGCTTGGGCTCTCCCCTGGCGGGCTTCCTTAAGTAAACCTGCGAAGAAGTCTGCTTAGCTGGTAGTTGTTAGGGTTGGCTCTGCTACTCCCTCCGGAGGATCTTCTCAGTAGCCTCCCTCAAATGGCATCCTACCATTGAATTGCCTTGAGTATCTATTGCCCCCCTTTGAATAAGGGTCTGAAATGCAATCTTGGACCTCCAGACATTCTCCAGTTGGATGGGACACATGCGCATGATATTTAAAGTAAAGAGGGTGACTCTTAGCTGTCTCATTGTAATAAGATGGCGGGTCGTATGTCATCACCCGACCATCCTCTAAAAGTTTATCAAAAATCTTCTCTATATCCTCCTTGGGAAAGGAGCACTGATGAGAAGGTCGCCACCCCGGGTACCATAAAGCGGATTCCGGAATAGGACGTTAGGAGCTGCCTTCTTTGTCTGAGGGCTCAGGCAATTGGAATGCCACTGGCGTGTAGATGACATTGATGGAGAAAGTCATCAAAATTTAATTGTAAACTTCTCTTCAAGGGAAAAATTACTCACTGAATAGTTGAGGCTATTCCTGGCGCATCTTGTCCTCTGGCTCCCAAGTTGGTTCCTCGAAATTCGAATTCCTCCGTAAGACTTTCACCGGTCGGATGGTCTTATTCCTCAATCCCTGATCCTTCCTGTCTATGATCTCGATGGGCTGCTCCACATAAGACAGATCTGCTCGAACTTCCAGAGGTTCATGTTCTATCACATGCGAGGCATCTCAGACATATTCCCTGAGCATGGAGACGTGGAACACCAGATGCACATGTGCCAGAGCGGGTGGGCAGGCAAGTCGATAAGCCACCTCGCCGACCCTTTGCAGAATCTCAAAAGGCCCGATGTATCTGGGACTGAGCTTGCCCTTCTTTCTAAATCGCATGACCCCCTTGGTAGGAGACACTTTTAGGAACACATGGTCTCCTTCTGCAATGTCAACTCTCTCCGTCGTTGGTCTGCGTAACTTTTCTAGCGGCTCTGGGCGATGAGGAGTCATTGTTGGATCATAGATATCTTTTCTGAGTAGTCTTGTACCAGTGGTGGCCCGAACAACTGCTTCTCGCCAGCTTCATACCAGCACACTGGTGACCTACATAGCCGCCCATAGAGTGCCTCGTAAGGTGCCATTCCGATGGTGGGATGGTAACTATGCAAACTCTATTAGGGGTAAGTGATCATCCTAGTTCCCTTTCCATTCAATGCTGCATGCCCTCAGCATATCTTCTAGAGTTTGGATGGTACACTCGGATTGCCCATCGGTCTGAGGGTGAAAGGTCGAGCTGAGCCGAAACTCTGTCCCCATAGCCTACTGCAAACTCTTCTAGAATCTCACAATGAATCGAGGGTCCCGATCAGAAATTATGGACAAGGGTGCACCATGCAACCGAATAATCTCAGCGATGAATAGTTTTGCTAAGGATTCAACTAGGGTTTGCTTGTAGATGGGCAGGAAGTGTGCAGTATTTGTGAACCTGTCCACAATTACCCAGATTGTGTCATGCCTTCTCCTGGTCATGGGTAGACCCGACACAAAGTCCATGGTGATTTGTTCCCATTTTCATTGTGCCACTCAATGGTCTGGAGAGGACCGCCCGGTCTTTGGTGCTCTATTTTCACTTGCTGACATGTGAGACATTTGGACACGAATTTCGCAATGTCTTACTTCATTCCTAGCCACCAGTACATCCTCTTCATATCTTGGAACATCTTGGTGCTTTCGGGATGGATGGAGAATTTTGACCTATGCGCTTCCTGCATCAAGTCCTTCTTCAACTCCACATTGTCTGGTACACAAATCCTTCCTCATAATGCAATCAATCCATCAATTCCCATTTGGAGGTCCTCATTGTTCAGTTGTCTCTGCAATGCCATGTCCTACCTTTGTGCCTCAGCAATTCTTTCTAAGTATGCAAGTCTTGTCGACAACCCGCTAGGAGACCGAACTGTTTCCTTTTCTCAAGTCATGAGTCAATCACACCCTCCATCATACCCCACTCTCGATGCAAGCTTAACGCCATTAATTTATGGCTGAGAGCATCTGCCACCGCATTCACCTTTCCCGGGTGGTACAGTAAGGTAAAGTCGTAGTCCTTCAGTAGTTCAACCCATCTCCTTTGCCTCAAGTTGAGTTCCTTCTTAGTGAATATGTATTTGAGGCTCTGATGGTCGGTGAAGACCTCAAATCGAACCCCATATAAGTAGTGTCTCTAGATGCACAAGGCATGGACAACTGCTGCCTTTTCTAGGTTATGAGTGGAGTAGTTCTTCTCATGGTCCTTTAACTGCCTTGAAGCATAGGTGATCACACAGAAATTTTGCATTAGTACACAACCAAGGCCGATCATGGAGGCATCTGTGTATACAATGAAGCCATCATTCCCTTGGGGGAGCGCCAACACTGGGGCTGACGTCAACTTCTCCTTGAGCCTCTGAAAACTATCTTCACACTCCTCTGACCAGATAAATTTTGCTCCCTTCTTGGTCAACTTGGTCATGGGGGCTGCAATAGTGGAGAATCCTTCAATGAATCGGCGGTAGTATCCAGCCAGACCAAGGAAGCTTCTAATCTCCATGACTGTCTTTGTCACTTCCCACTTTGTCACTACTTCAACCTTGCTAAGGTCCACTGATATGCCATTCCCGAATATAACATGTCCAAGAAACATAACCCGATCTAGCCAAAATTCACACTTACTGAATTTGGCGAAGAATTTGTTCTCCCTGAGGGTTTGCAGAACCACTATCAAGTGCCGCCGGTGCTCCTCCTGACTGGCAGAAAATATCAGGATGTTGTCTGTAAAGATCACAACAAACTAATCTAGATGAGGGTGAAAGATCTGATTCATCTATTCCATGAATAAATCCAGGGAATTGGTCAACCCGAATGGTACTACCAAGAACTCGTAGTGACCATAACGAGTTGATGTGACACACAATGGGGGTGGTGGACAGCAAATGGGTGACGTGGTCCTGGGACCTATGACGCAAGCACATTCACCATGCAATTCATCGGTAGCGGCCGATTCCGCCGACGCGCACTCACGATCCCGTGATGTGGGCCTGAGGGCCCGTGAGGCTCAACCCCACGGTGTGGGAAGGGTCCCACTCGCTGTGTAGGCTCAAACTCAGCCTCAAACTGCTCTAGCTCGAGAGCAACTTGATAGGCCTCCTCTAAAGTACCGACTTTACGGTGGAAAAGCTCATACTGGTAGTGTGGCCGTAAACCACATCGAAAGTGGGAAATAGGCATGGCACTCTCCTTTGTGACACCGCATCGTAGGAAATACTCATCAAACTCGGTGATGTACTCGGTGATAGATCGATCTCCCTGGCTGAGATTCTGCCACCTATCAATGAGTCACTGTCGGTATGTGACAGGAAGGTATTTTAGCAGAGGTTTTTCCTTCATCTCGGCCCATGTATGAATCAGGTGCTCCATGCGCTGAAATAGTAGGCTCTCCACATTCTTCCAATAAGTTTAGGCCTGCCCGGTCAGCTTTATAGTTGCGAATCGAACCCTTCGACGGTCTGACATGTCGTACCAATCGAAGTACCTATCCATGGTAGCCTCCCAATCTAGATAGATCTTGGGTTCTATAGCCATGGAACCGTCAAATGTGGGAGGATCCGTACGAATGGTCCGAAGGGTCCGCTCATCTTACTCTAAGTCATGGTTCCGCCGTGGGGCATGACGGTCACGACCATTTCCCCTATGCTCGTTATCAGACTCATAATCGTGCACCTCGGGGATTGGAAGCCTCCTAACTTCTACCCCTTGAACTCTTGGGGCAACAAATTATTGAACCGGCTCCGGTCGAACATGTGTAGTTGTGGGGGGTGCCTCGACTGGAGCTCTCGAGGGTGCCTCGACTGGGGCTCTCTCTAAGGCGGCTACTCTCCCGGCCAGCCCCTGAACGGACTGGTCCGACCCTTCGGCCCTATCCTCTAAGGCCTTCATCCTTCCTTCTAGGTGTGGGCCTAGACCATCCACATGCCCATCGATCCTATCTACCCATATGGTCAACTCGTCCATGTGCGTACTCAACCCATCCATACGCTTATTCAACCCTTTTATTTCACCCATAATGGCTTGGAACATTGTGACCACTTCATCGAAACTATGGGCTCAGGATTCAGCCATGGGTGGTGGTTGTGGTGAGTACTCTGTGCCTTTACGAGTGCGCATGCAAATGATGCCTAGGACAAGACACTCTAGACTTAGACACTTTTTTTTGTTTTGAACAATAATGATGATCCAAGACTTGACTTAGACTATGATTTGATACCCTTTTTTGTGATTTTGGTTTATGTAACGACTAATGCGAGGATGACCCTAGACTCAACTAGCTCTGATACCAATTTGATGCAGGACGAAGATGCGGACTCGACGCCAATTCGAGACGCAAACCAGAGACTCTAGGAAGCTCATGTACATCCCTAACAAGGGAAGCGTTGGGACCTACACCGTTGACAAATCAGCAGTGAGTCAAGGGTGGTCTACTCACTCTCTCGTGCCCGGGTCGGGTCACGGGATGGATCTCACTTTCTCCCTTGCAGCGGTGAGTGATTTGTCGAAGAGCTAGGATCCTAACATGCTCTCTAGCAGTGGTAGTAAGAACTTATACCGAGAAAGCAAGCAACTATGACTACAAGGGGGGCAGCGGGTGTACCTCCACGCTCATGGCGTGGGTAAGACGTCCCGGCCAAGATAGTAACTCCTGGCACAACAGTAATAATTAATTACAGTAGTGAAAATAATGGCCCACTCCACGCAGGGAGGTAACAGGCTACACACGACTCCGGGAGCACCGAGCTTGGGTTGGCGGGCAGCACTTTGTTGGGTCCCGTGTGGCGGTAGGCGGTGGATCCGGTTCGGCGGCTTGCTGGTCGGCAGGACAGCAACCACGGATGTACAAAGGAGCTACATCCTCTGGGAGGCTTCTAGAGGTGGCAGATTACCAGAACGATGGCCGTAGGTCCCTGGTTGACGGCCTAGAGTGGCGACGGCTGAGTCAACACCGGCGTAATTTTGGAAGAATTAACAGTGCCTCCTTTTCTGCTGTCTTGTTTCTAGAAATGGCCTATGCAGTACGGTGAGAATGGCCGCTGCGACCAACTCTGACATCAGATCGACCCGAGACTAGTGGCGTTGGAAAGCTCTCTCGAGGATCTTCAACCCTAGGCTAGGATAGGAATTTAAAATATTCTGTGCTAGCCGTGGCGGAATTTAAGAGGTGCTGGTTCCAAGATCTAGATCTGACTAGGCAGAAAAGGGGGTTTCCTGAGAACATGGTTTGACTGAGGGGTTGTTGATGGATCTAGGTGATTAGATATTCATGAAAGTTGTAGAGAGGTAAGCAAGGAAAACGCAGATAATTTTTATGTGACTTTTGGTGGAGGTTTTGATTTTCTGTGGGTTTTACAGTGGATGGGGGTCGGATCTGGGAAGCAGTGAACAGAACAGAAAGTGGAGTTTGCAGAATCTTTTAGGGATGGCAAAAGACCTTATAAATTCATGAAAAAAATCTGAAGGATGGTATTTAGTGGGAAGAATACTCAGTCCAAATTTGGGCTCAGTCAGAAATGAGGAATGCGGCTAAAAGAGGGAAGAACTAAGGTTCTAGAATAGGTTCTCTTCTGTCGATCTCCCTTTTATAGGGGGTTGTCCTAGAGCGAGGAGCCTCATCTCTTGATAGGGAAGGCCGTCCGTAGTAAAGTAACATTTCTTCGCTATAGTGACGAAAATTTTTCGTTGGAGGGTGATTACCCCGGTGTTGACTGCTCCCGGGGTGAGTCTTACGGCACTCATGGGACGTGCTCACCCGTTATGGGGTCAAGGCCAGCGTCGTGGGGGCAACGATCGGTTGCCGGAGAGTCCTCCGGCGATAACTGCGCTTGGATCATAGCCGTTATGCATTGTAGAATCTGATATTTTTCTGGGCCGGGCCTCCTCTTGTTGGGCCGAGCATGTGTGCCCATTCCTTAGGAGGCTTTACCGCGAACAATCCTTCGTGGACCTGTCGTTATTGGGCCGTTTTCAGGCCAAACCGGATTTACCCTCCTCAATAATTAACTTGTTTATTTTGTTGAACTTTTGTTTTTTTTCTTCACCCATTTTTTTACTTAATTTTTTATCAAGCCATTTACATGTTCCAATCAATCTCTCCCGAGTACTCCAGCCCCCTGGTTAATGGATGTTTTGGACAATCTAACAACAATTCTATCCACACAGTCACTAATTTCTAGCTAGGTCTAGAGATCCCACAAAAGAAAAAAATAAATCCTACAGATCCTGTCACCAAGCAGGAGCTCTCAGACATAGGCCCTAGCTCATGGTTCTATGAATTAAATTCTTCTCTTGCATAACAACAAGAAATGAGATTTGAATTCATGCCTTTTCCAAATATTAAAGGAGGTAATTAAGTTACCATTTGAGCTAATTAATTAAGGCTCGCCACTTGATGCTGCAACTCAAGAGCTAGAGTGCCGCTGGTGAAACTCAAGAACGCACAAATTAAACCTGTTTGCATCCTGGCATATGGGCTGCGTTAGTACCTGCATGCACGGGTATTCATCCTCGCATGCTGGAGATCGATGGACCCCAAATCTCTCTTTCAGCAAAGCCGCTTTGCCGTGGTAATTGGATTTCCTTCAAAACTGCCATGTCTGACCTCTCCTCAATTTCTTAACGAGTCGACCTACGTCGTCTCCCGATCGAGGAGAGAATATGGAGGAGGTAGCGGTGGCTTGGTGGCGGCGCCACTAACCAGGCCGAGCCGAACCCTGCCGGCGCCCGGGGAAGCCTCTGCCTTCGACCACGGTGGGCTCCCCCTCCTCCATCCACGGCTCCGCCGTCACCTCTCCCCTCGGCCGCCGCGCGCCTCCTCCCTCCACCGCCGGCAACCCCTGCCGTTCCGGGCTCTCGGACGGTACGATCCAATGTGCGCCCATGCCATACTGGTACGGTGCATGCGGCACAACCAACCCTGGTCCGAACCAAGTCATCATAGAAAACAAATTTACGATAAACCTTACTAACCCATATCGCTTGCATCCAGCTGACAATCCCCCCCTTGCTCCCTTAATAAGACAACGATATGTCTGGCAGTATTTCTCTGAACGTAAACATATTTTGACAATGACAAATTAACAGGAAGAAAATTGAAACTTCTATACGTGCATGGAACTTTGAAGTGTCCAAGGCATCAATTAATGGAATTCTGCGTCATTGGTATGTACAAAGGGAGCTCCAGCCAATGCTCCACAAATTAAGAGGTTCGATCAACAACCACAGACAACAAGTTGCTGGTTCATCCCTGACAATATTAATGAACATGGCGCAAGCGATGCTGAGCACGGGAGGGCGGCTATGGCGGCAAGCAATGCTCTCTCTGCGTTCCGTGACGATCGCTTTCGGAGGCAGGAGACAACGCTGCACATGAAAGCTGAGTCGCACGGCAGAGTTATCGGTCCCGCAGACGGCAGCCCGAACACGTCCTCGGACATCCTGAGGAGCTCCCTGAAGATGTGGCTGTTGAGGAAATCGAGCGGCACCTCAAAACGTCGCCCGTCACTGGAGTACACCACGAAGCGGCCCTTTCCCGCTGGGGCCGTGGCAGTGCGAGCAACCGAGTCTGGGGTCATGGTTGAGCCCCCTTTCGGGAAGGTGATCCTCTTCCTCGCACCAACAGTGGCTCTGAGCCAGTTCTTCGCCATCTGGGCAAGCCTCCTGGAGCTGATCATGGTTTGGTTAGATATGGACTAATCCCGGTGGGCACACACTCAAACGAGAGATCGATCGATCGAGAAAAAGCTGTATAAGCTTTGTTGATCTTCAGGTTGTTCTGACTGGGTGGAGATCCCCGGCCAAGGGAGTCCCTCATATATATACAACGGGGGATGGCGAAGCTAGCTAGGGACACTCCCATTGAAGCTGCCTGTACGTAGCTTTCACCATTACGGAGTGGGACCGGGGGAAGCAGTCCCATGTGAAGTGGCACCTGTGACTCTGGGAATGCTGGGATTTGGTTCGGCCGTCATTTCGAAGATTGACTTTTTTACTAAAGACAGCTCCAAGATCGACTTGGGGTGAGATGCAGAGTCTATCTCTTGTCAGGGAGGGAAGATATCACATCTATTTATACAATATTGTTAGTGTGTTTCAGAGAGCTTAACATTGGTAGAATAGTCCCGTATTAAAAATAAGTTAATATATCAAAAGGTTTAGTCAGAAGGATAGGCTACGCCTATCTGGAAAACTTAATCTTGTGTGAGGAGAGCCTTATTCAAACCTCCACCAAGTACAGGTTCATCTGGTTGATTATTTCCTGGTATTAGGTAAAATCTCGTTGAATTGGTGGTGTTTGTTTTAGCATTTTAATTCCGCTTCTTAAGTGCTTTATATTGGCTAGATTTTGGGGTAGATCTATTCACCCCCCCTCTAGATCTGCTAGTCATCCGACCCAACACTTGGTATCAGAGCCTACTTCTATATAAAGGGCTTAACATCCCGGAGAGATCTAGTTAATGGATGCAAAAGGTCTAATAGCTAAGGGTCATTCTATGAGTAAACCACCATACTTCAATGGAACTGATGTTGGCACTCGAAATATGTTCAATGGAAATCAGGCCTAAAAAAGAAGAATGATGCGGCCTGCTAAAGCACAAAAGTCGAAGAAAGTCAATACACAAGGGTCTTCTCAAACTACTAGAGCCTTAGGTCATCTGACACGAGCACTAGAGACTTCACCTCAGGGGGATTAGAAGAATCCACAACAAATCGGCAGTGTCGTTTGGCCTGCCCAATGAACCGGCATCGACTTGATCGTGTCGCATAAACAATGTTCGTCGTTCGACCAAGGGCAAGAACGCACCTGGTGGCCCACCACCTGATGAGAAGCCCTCCTAAGGTGATAAAACATCTCTGGCCCATCAAAATAAGATGCCGAAGGCCCTGTTAGCGGAACATCCGAGTAACCCAGCACGGGTATGTCTTCTCAACGGTGGGGTCCATTAGCAACCAAATGACCGCCCCGCTAAGGCGAAAGCACCCCGGGTAGTGTCCCACTCGCCAAAAAAGTCACAAATGCAAGTAAAGCCACGCCAGTAGCGCAAACCGAGGTGTTGAAGGATGTGTCAGTGGAAAACCCACGTGTCTAAACCAAAGGTACACACGGTTCTGGAATTGGCCATTCAGTGGCCCGAAGGCTTTGCCAATAGTTCTCGTAGCTATTTTACAGAGTCTCAGTGAGATGAAAGATCAAGGCAACTCTCGGAGCCAGTCCAAGGTCCGCAATCTGACTCACGTCGATCAAATGTGAGGCACAAACCTAATCTGGCGTGCTCCTTTATCTAGCGCGCTCTCCTCTCTAGCACCACTTTGCCCGGTGCGCCAAAATAGCATCTCGACCCTTCAAACGACGCGCATCCTACACGCCAGATTGGGTCACGATATATATACATGAGCCAATTATCTTCGTGATGCGGGATGAAGACGGGGACCGACTCTAAGTGCAATGGACCTCGGACTCTAAGACGGACACGACCAGCAACATGCGAATATGGGAGACACTAGGCCCGACACGAAGAGCTCCAATGGGCTAAACGTCGCTAATAGAAGTGCAAGCTCACTCGTCGTCCCAAGCGAGGGAAACGCGGATCGTGCACGGTTGAGGAACCGACAGAGTAAAGGGTAGTCCGACTCAACTTCCGTGCTCGGGTCGAGTCACGGGACGGTCACTCTCACACTCACAGTGGTGACATGGACTCACGGGCTAGTTTCCTACACTCTCGCAGTGGCCTACGATCATATACTAAACTAGCAAATGAAATGCCATGGAGTTTAGACCGTTACCTCCATGCTTCCGGCGTGGGGAAGACAACCCCGGCCAATCTCGGACTCCTGGTTAACAATAATTACAGCAGTACAATGGATTCGACCCACTCCACACAGGGAGGTAAAGGTCATATGTGGGGCCCAGGAGTCTCGACAATTGGGTTGACGGCCAGCATCTTGATGTCGCTCCACCTGTACCAAATCCGCATTTTGGGGCTGTCCGGACGGAGTGATCTATGGGTCTGTGGTGTCCACGGACCACTCTATCCTCCGAGCCTGACGAGGTGGGTCCCGCTATGATGGAGACCCCTGGTGGAATGCCTCCCTGGAAGGCGGTCGGCCGGGAACGCCAGTCGGAGCCCGGACAGCTCCGATCTCCGAGGTTTGGATGTGCTGCACTCGGATCTGCAGGTGCTATTTCAGGCGCGCACTCCGGCGAGATCGGCTGCTGTGTTCAATCCAGATGTCGGATCAAAGCACAGAAGATACCATCGGAAAGCTACTTCAAAGCACTTCGATCTAAGGCCAGAGAGACAAATTGGATCTGCACGGATCTGGCCTTGATCTATTTTTAAAGTTGCTATTGGACAGTGGCCGAAATCTGAGAGTAGCAGGGAAGTTTTCTGAGAGCTACCTTCAACCATGGGTTAAACCTCTGATTCAGGCATCGAGCCCTTCATGAAATATGTGGAGGGGAGAGAGAGGAAAATGGAAATAATTTTTATGTTGGGTTTTATGTAGATTTGGTTGGGGAAAATAATTTTATACTGACAAGTGGTCGGATCTAGACTGTTGCAGGCAGGGTTGGCTGAGATCCGAAAAGGGGTTTTTAGAAATTATGAGATGGGTGTTTTAAATCCCACAAAAATTTGTGGAGTAAGGGTTTGGTGGATGGAACTTCCAGTAAATTTGCGAGCTTTAGGAAAAATCAAAGAAGGGGTCGAATGGGGGAAGTTTTCGGGTCCCGGATCTATTTTCTCAGAGTGTGTCGGCTTCGTTGTGTCTGAAATTACATTTCAGACATCTTTCGTGTTCGGATTGGCATGATCCGGGGTCATTTTTGAAGCCCAAAGGTGTTCTGTGACTTTTTCACGAGTTTTTCTGAGTCCCGACCCAGTTTTCGACAAGTCTTGGGGAACTCTGCTATGGGCGAACCGAGTCGTTCACCCGGGCGAGAGTGGTACTGTTGCGATCGGTGCGTTTCGAGGATTGTGAAAACTTATTTTTTTATTTTTTGGCATTTTTTTAAAATTTTGGATTTTTTATATATAGGGGGGAATATTTATTCCCCACCACATTTTTCGCCCCTCTTCTTCTTCCTCTTCCTTCTTCCGCAACGTGAGTGCCCTATCTCTCTCTTCTTCGTCCGGTGAGCTCGTGGCGGCGTCCCCTCCGGCTACAAACAGTGCGGGGCGGTGACTTGGTGACGACGGCGATGATGAGATGATCGTGGCGGCGTAAAGCTTGTGGGAGATCATCAAGGGATGAGGGTTTCAAAGCGTTCTTCGTGATTTGTGATCGATTCAGTGGAGCTTTTGCTCAATTAAGGTAGGGGGATGAATCCCTATACTCATCCCATCATCCCCCACAATTTGTAGGTCGAATGGGAACCGAGAGTGGCATTTTTGAGTGGGTTAGGGCAAAATCATGATTTAGGGAGAGTTTGCCCGATCTATGAATTTAAGTCACAATTCAACGTTTTAATGGCCTAGAAGCATGCTAGGGGTCCCCAGGGGAGCTTCCCCATTGTTTTCCCCCTCTCCCATGGAGGTATAGGGGCGTGCTGGTGTTTTTGGCCATTTTCTGGCAGTTCATCGTCGGAACGGTATGATGGTCCTTCTAGTGACCGTCACAGCTTATGACGCCCCAGGATGGGTGCGTCACAGACTGTGACGCCCCAAGGTTGGCACATCACAGGACGTTGCTTTGCCAACTGAGTGGCTCGTGGGCCTGACGGTCCCATGATAGACTGCTAGGGCATGTGACGCGCCTAGGTTAGACCATTAGAGTGCCGATCTGACCGTTGGCATCCGACCGTTACGGTTTTCTGACCATTGAGTTTCTGAACGTTTGGGGGTTAAGGCCTCTGACGCATCTAGGGAGGGGTGTCAGGGCCTTGTGGCGCCCCAGTGAGGGAGCATCAGAGCTGATGCTGCCCGTCACCCTAACGCTCCTATGTAGGACCGTTAGAGGCTGTGACGCCCCGAGGGGTGCGTGTCACAGCTAATTTTATCGTGCCTCCTGACTCACCCAGGATGGTGTGTCAGAGACTGTGATGCCCCGAGCGGCGCATGTCACAGCTTGTTTCTACTCGTCTCCTGACGCAATAGGTTAGGCACGTCAGGGACTGTGACGCACCAGGGGTGGCGTGTCACGATGCATTTTGCACCATTGGCCTGTGTTGAGTCCCGGAGGGTGGCAATCAAGAGGGGAGGGGTGAATTGATGGCCTATTAAAATTTACTTCCTCGTTCTAAACAGAAGATATACAAACAAGGCCACACAACAGCAATTACTCTAACAAGGATGCGCACGTGAATGTATGTTGATGGTGTGATTTATTAGCAAGAGTAAGAGTTCTCTCCTCACCGTGAAGCCCACACGAAGAATTTAACACAAACAAACCACAAGGACACACGGAATTTTTAGGTGGTTCGGGTACACACCGTGTCCCCTACGTCCACCCCTCACTCGGAGGATTAAACTTCACTAGACAGTGAATCACACACTCACGCTGTATGAAACAGCAACCACACACACACACACACACACGCGCGTGCTGTGTTGAACAGCTCGCACACACACACACACACAAATCTCTGAGTTTAGGAAGCCAACAAATATGGAAGTTACACACAAATGATCCAGTGACAAATGAAGAAAAGAGGTATCAATATGGCCTAAGAAATTCTCCCCCTTTCTCATCCACGAAATGCATCGAACACTTGGTGAGCGCAGATTGCTTCTAGCATGGAAGGAGCCTCTTTGTGGACGTAGATCAACCCTAAGATGTGAGCTTGAATCCCCAAGTTTTTTCTTCACGTTCCCTTTACTGCAATGGGTTTTCCAGCCTTGGATCGGAGGTGGAAGAAGCTACACAACCTGCAAAAACAAGGGTTAGCCCAAAAACGGGATACTTGGCATGCTCTTTTTGTTCCACAAACAATAAGATGATATATAGCCCAAGACAGGTCAAACTACGACCCCTAGACCAGATCCAGTATATGTGGCATGAATTAAGGATGGCCAAACACCTGGACAAAGCTCCAAGGGTCGAAAACAAGAAAGTCCACAAGTGCGGCTGGAGTCTGACCGGAATGGGACGTCCCTTGGGGACGTCCCTCGGGGGAAAAAATTGTCCAGTTAAAATGGGACGTCCCTTGGGGACGTCCCTCTCAAGAATCCACCCAGCATGGGACGTCCCTTGGGGACGTCCCCTACAGAAAGCCCGAACTCATCCATCAATGGGTTAGAACCAAAAAAGAACCGGGGACGTCCCTAATTATAGTAATGATATAATAATATAACAGTAGTCTGTTGTGCTCCTTCGGGCCGTCATAGAAGTACTGCAGCCATAGATTCATCCGGACCCTCTTCCGGTCGCCGCGGCGGGGTTGCTTCACGCCGTGTGCCAATCTATACAGCTCCCGGTAGGCCTTCATCAGGTACCGGTAAGAGTAGCCCAGGGAGTAGTAGCCATCCCCGTTGGTCTCGTCCTTTATCAGATCCGGGAGGCACAACTCTTCGTAGGGCTCCCCGTCAATTGGAAGTCCGCTCAGCTGACTCAGACTCCATAGGTCCAGCGAAGTCTCGCCCTCCGCAGTGTAGAAGGTGTTCGTCTCTGCACTAAACACCTCGATCATACCACAGCAGAGACCCTTAGAAATCGGGTACTCGTACCGGGAGGCGTACACACTGTGATATACCCCAGCCCGAACCAAGATGGGGGCGTAGTTGAATAGCACGAAGTCCGTGAAGTCCACTGCCCCTTCTCTGAAGCTGTGTGCGTCTTGGAGTTTGAGCTCTCCAAACCAGCCCAGTGACAGCTCCTGCTTGAAACGGATTGCCAAGCAATCAAGTATAAAGGGCTCCTCCCTGTACCCCCACTTCAACGGGGCCAAGAACAAGCCGTATTGATGCTTCTCCCCCTGCACGCGCCCCACTGCGGCATCCCACTTAGCAGGGGTGAAGCCCGGGGTCCTCACTAACTTATCATCAGTCGGCAACACTGCTTCCAGTCCCAGCACGGGCTCCCACTCTCTCGCCTCCCCTATCAAATAGGCGGGCAGGCTCCTCGGGACTATGTGGGATAAGCTGTCCCGGCCCTGAAGGATGGCGTGCTCTATCCGCCGCACGGTCCACGGCTCCCGCCTGTCCCCAGTCCGAAGGTGCTTCAGGTGGCGGATTAAATGCTTATCCTTCGGGAACTCCGTGGGATAGCCCGCCGTGCTCCGGTCAAAATTGAACCCTGTGCCAGCTTTCTCTAGTCGGCGAATATCCAGGGTCTCGCTGTCCGAGCCCGAAGAGTCGGCCAATGCCGCAATTTCCGCATGATCCCGGCTCAAGTCTTCCACGTTCAGCCAGGTGACGACCGGCACGGGAGGGAGCGAAGCTCGGCGAGCACCGGCAGCGGAAGCCGAAGAGCTGCTTGAAGCGGCCATTTCTCTGCAAAAGTGACAAACATACGTCAGAACAAGCTCAAGACAGGTAAATAATGCACGCCATAGGGCAGGATGATAACCAACTTCACACTGAAGAAGGGGAGAAGAGAAGAAAATAGAAGAAAAGAACAAGAAGAAAAGAAAGAAGAAGGAAAGGAAAGAAGAAAGAGAAAGAGAAACAGAACAATTCCCCCGGGTACCGGTCCTCCGGAATGTGCCCTACGATGCCCCTAGTCGTATGACGTTATCAATGACCCACCAGAATTCATAGACCTAAGGGCGACGTGAATGAAGGGTCAAAAGAAATAAAATGGACAAAGCTACGGACGGTGGGGGCCGTAAGTGAACCACTTGTCAAAATAACCAAATTCCCGTCAATTTCTGACGAAATTTCGGCAGAGTTTCCCCTAGGCCAAAGGCGTAAAGGGGAAACACGGGTGCGCGCCCACAAGGAGTGACGGCCCCAACAAAGTGGTGGTGAGCCCCGCAGGGCAACACCATGGTCAATCGTCCAAGATTAGCTCTACAACACCAGCTGGAAGCTTCACCGGTACGCTGGCCTGAAGCCTTCGCCGGCACACCCCCGAGCGGGGCTTCGCCGGCACACTCCATGTGCTCCCCGACACGCTCCCCAGCGTGTGCTCCCCGGCACACTCCCAGCGTGTGCTCCCCGGCACACTCCCCAGCATACTCCCCGGCACACCTCGTGGTGTGTTCCCCGGCACACTCGTGCCATGTGCTTCCCCGGCACACCCTGGCGGAGCTTCCCCGGCACGCTCCCCTCGGACGCTCACCGGCACACCCTCGTGCTTCCCCGGCACACCCCGACCCATGCGCTCGCTGGTGCACTCTTTTGCGCCTTTCGCCGGCACGCCCTATCAAACCGCTCGCCGGTACACTCCTACCCTGTGTGCTCCCCGGCACACACCTCGCCCTG
The DNA here is from genome assembly GCA_024336825.1 of Amorphophallus titanum. Lineage (NCBI taxonomy): Eukaryota > Viridiplantae > Streptophyta > Magnoliopsida > Alismatales > Araceae > Amorphophallus > Amorphophallus titanum. The sequence goes on along the minus strand of JANBPO010009603.1, from coordinate 54,184,415 downwards.
TGCCCTTCGCCGGCACACCCCGACGCCCCCGTCCGCGGCACACTCCGGCGGTCGTCCCCGGCGTCGGGAACGAGGAAGGATAAGAAAGGAGAAGGAAGAGAAGAGAAGAAGGGGGAGAGGAGAAGGAGAACGAGGAGGAGGGGAAGAGCCCTAGGGCCCCCATCTCCCGGTCGAACAGAGAAGAGAAGGGAAGGAAAGGCGAGGGGAAGAAAGAAAGAAAGAACGAGGAAAGGAGAAGAGGAGAAGAAAGGAGGAGGAAGAGGGGGAGGTGGCCACGGCCGTCTCCTCACCAGGAGCACGACGGCGACGACAGCGACGTCCGGCGTCCGGCGACGAGGAAAGAAGAGGAAGAGGAAGGAGGGGCTCGGTTCGGGCGGTCGACGAGAAGGAAAGAGAGAGGGAAAGGGTGAGGGAGTTCAAATGGTGGGGACCGTTTCGAACTCCCTCTCCCCTATTTATAAGAAAAGAAGCCGAAACGCCACAAAGAGAAAAAAGGGGAAAAAAGAGAAAAGAGGAACGGTATATAGGTAATTCTCCCTAAAAGAAATGGAGAGAATATATGGCGCAGATGCGAATGAATGAAGTAAAACATGATATGCAAATAGGGAGACAACCAAACAGAACTAATACCAATTGAAAAAGTCAATGTATATGTATCAGATGTAAAGAAGCTGTATAGTAATAAGATTGGAAATGCAACATATATCTAGAAGCATAAAAGAATTGAGGCTGGCACAGGAGAGTTTAGATTTAGAAATTTCCATGGGCAAGCAGGCAAAAGGAAATGCATTAAAGAGATGGATTGAGCAGTACAAACAGAAAGAGGCATCTATCAAGGATTACACACTTGCAAAAGTAGCCTCTATTGGAGAGCACTTGTTGGGTCCCTTATGGTGTGAGTAGATTGTATATACTGGAGCAGGAGAAAATAAGAGCAGTGGAGATGAAGACTAATTGTTGAGCACTGTTAAGCACAGAATTGAAGAAAGGAATGATGCCACATGTTGATGAAAATGCAGTGTATACATCAGATGTTAAAGGATTTGTACATTAGAGGAAGTGGGAATGCGGAAAATATAATGTAATTGAAAAAGCTCATAAATCGGGGTTTTCATAACAGAAACAGTAATATTTTCCTTTTAGAGCAGCATTGTAGCTTAAGACCATGGTATGCAATAATGGTTCAAAGTTTATAAGCCCAAAATCTATATGTTAGAACCATGAAAATATGTTCCAGCATATTTAATAGAATTAAAATAGATCCTTTTAAGATCAAGAGTCTCGCCCCCAATCCTTTTCATCTTACTTAGTGATTTCATGAGACACCCCTAGAAAGAATTTTAACTAGTATTGAAGATAAATATCTTAAGGTGCAGAATTCTTTTTAGGGCTAGCCCTCGAAAGTTAATTTTTCTTTTTGACAGATATTTTATTTTGCCCAATTTTTTAAGGTTTAGTTCATTACTTTGGCACGATGAGACACATTGATTAGATGCCAGACTCCCCAGTTACTCAGACTTTCACTAACCATCTTGTCTCAACTAGAACAGAGGTGGCTTGTCATATCATGACACAGTCCATGCCACTTCTTGGGTGAAGGGACATGGTTTCTTAATGAGCTTCAGCCATTGCTCTATCTTTAATTTTGATTTTACTCAACAATTTTTAAACAGAGTTAACTAGACCTTTACTTCATGACACAATCCCCATCACTTCATTGGTGAGGGATCCATGTTTCTCAGTTGGTCATAGTCATTGCTCTGCAGATTCAGTCTTACAAACTTCTAGGCTTTTTCCCTTTAAGTGCATCAGACCATTTTCAATGTTTAAAAATAATAGTCAGTGCAAAGTTCTTTAACCAGGGTGGTCTCACTACTCTCAGATTTTAGATTACAGGAAGAGGTGAGGACACAATTCTTTATGTCTATTTTAAGTCTATTCCATACACTGAGATGTTCATTTTCAAGATTCTTAAAACCAGATTTAGGGTTTATACACTCTAACCCATTAGTTCAATTAAGCCCAGTCTGAAACTAGCAGAAAGCTCTAAGAGGAAAATATTGATTTTAAGCTCCCCTTGAATGTATGAACTCAATCAACTATGCACAAGAAAATTTCTCCAAGGAAATGATTTTCAATGGATGTATTTCAAGAAAATGATATACACTGTGCACAGGAGGAAGAATAGAGACCTACACAATCATCGAAGGATATATCGTGAGAATGGTGTTGTTCAAGGCAGAGAAGGTGCAGGAACAACAAACAATAGGTTAGAAGAGATATGAAACAATGTAAACTGGCCTATAGTTCAGACTAACTGCTAGGAGTCGGAGATGAGCATACAACAGACAAGGTCGACCTGGAAAAATCAATGGGTTGACCTGTTCTTCTAAACAGAATAGAGTCAAGGAGGTTTTGAACGTGGTTAGGTCAATCACAAAATAAAACTAAGATTGACCTCCTCTCCAACTGGAATGGATTTTAGAAAAGGGAATTTCAATTCAATTCAAATCAGCAATGTCTTAGCATGTTAAGAACTTTAATAGATGAATCATGATAATTCAATCTTCATGTGCATATTGCGAAAATAATTTTATGCATGCTTTCAACTCTGAATACAACTGAAACTCATTTTGTACAGGAGTCATGGAGAGGAGGCATAGAGTTTTGGATAGAATCAAATACGTCAATCAAATCAAATCAAATCAAAACAAACTCCCCCACAATCGAGCCATTCATTTCAAAAATATGTTAAACTTCAACTGACATGCTCATGTCTAAGTGTACTGAAAATACAGTTGACAATGCAGAATTGAACAAATGAGCACATGAAGTTCTAAATGATGTAGTCTGGATGAATTACACACTTGGCCTCTGGTACGTGGCGAAGGATTTTCCTCACGCATAGTGATGACTTTCAGACAGACCTAATCTATCCTTCCACACATGACCATTTTATATATTAGAAGGCCATGACATGATAATGCAGTGCAGGGGTCAGAAATGGCTATAATGGAAGCTCCCCCTCAATTCAACACTACATGCAGTATGACATGTACAATGCAATGTAAATTGATTTTCATGCATGCAATCCTAGACATCCAACACTGATCTACACAGAACCAATCTGCCTCTATAAGTTAGAACTCTAGCCTTCCACCTAGTCAGCTTGGACTCATACCTCTGAATAATAGGAAGCCAAATTGCACAATGAAGAGAGCACGAGGTAAGCGGGAGACCCAGGTAGGAAATAGGGAATTCTCCAATCTTACACCCGAACAAGTAGGCCGCCCTCTGGGGAGGCTCATCCTCCAGGTTAACCCTTACAAGTAGGCTCTTATTGAAATTAACATTAAGGTCAGTGACCTCCAGCAATTCCAACAAGAGCCTGACCATAATCTCAACCAAGAATAAGATGGTATCATCTCCATACTATGAGTAAGGGAAGGACCCCTTGTGACCACTTGAAAGCTTCTAATCAAACTAGCAGCCTCAGCTCGCTGCCACACCCTGCTCAGAACACTGGCTACAAGTACCAAAAGGAGAGGGGACATAGGGTCCCCCTGGCGGAGCCTCCTACCACTCTGGAACCAAGATGATGGCTTCCCATTAATGAGGACCGCAAAGGAAGTCGAAGAGGTGCAAGCCCTGACCTAGCCGATCCAATCCTCCCCGAAGGCCATCCTCTCGAACACATCACAGAGACACTGCCAATTAACCTTGCCATAAGCTGTCGCAAACTCTAGTTTTAAGACCACTCATTTCTTCTTTTGAGACTTCATGGCAAATAAACACTCATGGGCCACCAAGAAGTTATCCTGGATGCGTTTCCCCCTAATGAACTCTCTATAAGCAACTGACCAATCTCCCTGCAAGCAACTTAGTGATGATCTTGTAGATACCATTCACCAAGTCAAGGGGTCTAAAGTCTCGAAAATCTTGCACATCTGACTTGTTAAGGATAAGAACAAGGAGGGTTTTATTGATACCTCCCAAGTAAGTCTTCCCTCTTGAAACTCTTTCACAGCTGCCAGAAGATCACCTTTAATGACCTCCCAACACTTCCGAAAGAAAATCAGAGAGAAATCGTTCGGCTCTAGAGCTCTATCACCTGTAAGAGAGAAGACCGCCTGGTGGACCTCCACCTCTAAGAAGGGCTAGGAGATAGCATCCCTCTCCTCAGAGGAGAGACGAGGGAGAAGGTCGTCTACAATCCTCTGCCTACAAAACTCATCCTCTGTAAACAGTCTAGAGTAGAAGTCTCTCGCCTGTCCCCTAATCTCTTAAGCCCCTCTCAAGTCCTTCTCCGCAGCCGAGAAGGAAATCCTCACCTTGTTCGCCACCTCCCTCACTTGTTTAGTAGATAATTTTTCAACTACTTTCAGCATCTCCCTCACTACCTCTGTCCCCACCCTACTTCTACCTCTGAGCACCTCTCCCTTAGGTTGCAGGTCACCCCTTCCTCCACTAACTTCCTCCTCCATCAGCAACTTCAAACTATCGAGGTAGCCATCCTGGATAGATTCAACTCCGGCTTAGACTTCCCCCGGCTCCCAGCTCGAAGCCACTGGGACCGGCACCATCATGAGGGAGGTCTGGCCCTCCTCAGGCAGCTCCATGGCTTGAGCCCCCCCCCCCCTTATCGGAATCGGCTGCAACAGGAGCAGCACCCCGGCAGCCCATCCTAGAAAGGGCCAAGGCAAGTGATGAAGGAGTGAGCGCTTCCAGACTCCGAGGTAGGGGATCTGGCTGATTGAGGGTAGCCAGGATCTCTGAATCCCCCCTGACAGGCTCTTCCTCGTACAGCAACGGCACTGGGATCACCTACTTCCTGCTCCCCGAGCCCTCTACGGCCTAAACCAGCAACATTCTGTCCTCCCACCACGGCAGAACAAGGGGAGAGAAGCTTCACTGTCGTGCGAACTCAACAGCTGCCGGCGGGTGGGAGGCAAGCTCCGGCGAGCTTCCTTGCAATGTTGGAGAAGCCACAGACAAAGACCACACTGACGAAGCAGGGTTCTGGTGGGAGGGACAACCCTTAGCGGATCCCACCGAATCGATACGCAAAGGCTTATTGGATGCGGGTAAGTCATGGGTCCCTGGCCTGACTCGGACCATTGTCTACCCTTCGACTGTGGGCAAACCGCCTGGCTCCCCACTAGCTGACCAAAGGCCCAAGCCAGCAGCGACCTGATCTTCCCTCCGAACCGACACCCCATTCGGGCGGTTTGAATTTGAAACCCCTACCCACACTTCGGCCGACTGTACGTCTCCCAACTCTGGCTGGTCTCCTTGTTGCCCTAGCAGAGGAGGCGATAGCCCCTGCAACTCGCCCTTTACCCAGATTCGTAAGATGACAACGACGCCAACTATGTCCATAGTGGCTACTGTCGGTATAGCCATCGGAGCAACCACCTGGAGGGTAGCGACGACAACCGTTATGAAAACTCTGATACTCATGAAAATTACGGGAATGCTCTTACTGGCAAGGAAATTACAAATAAACCCTAGAAAGCTAAAAAATGGTAGATAAGCCCACAAAAATTTTGAAACTGCAAATAAACTTTGGAAAGTCAAGAAATGGCAGCTATGTCCAAGGAAATCTAGAAATTGCAGAGATACTTACATAGGGTCAGGAAATTGCAAATAAATCTTGGAAAGTCAAGAAATGACAGATAAAATGCAAGGACATAAATAAAAGTAAAAGTACATAAATACAAAAATAAAATGTGGACTCATGGGCTCGATTCCCATCACCACACCTATCCTTTAACCCTTCTGAGTCTTCTGACTCGTGGGTGGTGGGCCGAGGTTCGAGTCGCGTCGGTTCCTTTCCGGTACTCGGATCTCGAGTCGCTACACCTCGCCTCCTTCTTTCTATCTAGAAAGTTCTCTGTAAACATCGTCTTCATCTGCTGGAAGGAGGTAATGGATCCAATTGGGAGGGACTCCAACTATGCTCGGGCATTCTCCCATAGGGTGGTAATGAAGGCCAAACACTACAGAACATCCAAGGCCCGATGAAAGATCAGGTTGGACTTGAAGTTATAGAAGTGGTCTTCTGGGTCGATAGTACCGTCGTAATGCAAGAACGGTGACAGCTGTAGGTTTGGGGGGATCAGTATCTCCAAGATCTCCGAGGAGAAGGAGGCCTAGAAGTCGACCTCCTCATGGACCAGGCCTTTCGTCCTGGCTACCTAGATTATTTTATTTAGGCAGCATGCCTTTCCCTCTAGCTCACACTTGACATCGTCGCACCGTCAAAGTCCCCTTGCCATCCCTGGATTGGAATGGACTGGGCTTCCAAGTAAGTGAAGAGACTCGTCACGTGGACGAGGCAAGTGTGTGGCTGAAGCCACCTGTTGGGTTTGTTGCACTCCCTTTTTATCTTTGATAATAGTTTTGATGATAACAAAATATTGTGTGCGTTGGATATGTATAGAGTAACATCTGTATGTATAAATGCTGAGCTCATATGTTGCTATCTTACCTTGCAGGTTGCTTTACTGATTGAGAAGCAATGCCACTTCATGAATATATTTTTGATGGTGTCTCATGCATTCTGTTCATAAGATTTTGAAGCACTTATCTGAATACTATGTTGTTCATGATGAATTGTGAAATGGGTTGCTGGATTGTCTTGTGCTAACGTCTGAACAAGAGAAACTGGGTTCTCAAGTGCCTTCATGCATATCTTTCATGGGATTTTTATTGTGACTTTTTGCCATATGTACCTTCTATTTATCTTGGTTATCCAAGCATGTTTGGTGTTTTTAAGACCCCCTAACTATGTTATTTAACCTGGTTAAATCATGTTTTCAAAAAATATTATAGGGCCTTTGATTAGGTTGGATCGTGATTAGACTATGTGAGTTCAGTCTGTCGTGGACTGAACATGAATTAGTAATGGACTGGATTTCACATTCTTGATCTGAACTTTGAACACATGTGTGGCTTACTTGAACTATGACTGAAGCTGGGTTTCCCTTGCTTCGGTTTGAACTTGGGATCTTTGGACTGAAATTGGTTTTCATGAAAGTTTGATTGAATTCTATTTGAAAGGTTTGTTCAATGTCTTTCAATGAGCTAAGCGTAGTATTGTTACCTGTTAAATGGATTTGTGTTTACTCATATTGCTTGTGAATTAGTTAAGTTCAGATTACTTTTGATTGTGCTTGAATTAATTTGGCTGAACTTGTAAGGTTCTGGATTGATCTTGAAATCTTGAACTGGTCTTAACAATCCTGAACTAAATATAGAATTCTTGTGTGCTATGCCCTTGAGCTTGGATTTGGTCTGCATGTTGGGGTCAATGCATGTTAATGTGCACAAGTTAATAGGGTTGGGAGAGGTTGAAAAGGTTTGATCAAGTTTAATTTGATGCTGGAGGTTTAATATGTAAACTGCTCCCAATTCATTCTGCTCATGGTAAGTGTTGTTGTTTAAATGATTTTCCATATGGTAAGACTGAGCTTATTACTTTTATCAGGTTTCTGGGATTTATATGGCTGCATTATGGAGATATATAGTGTTAACATATGCATTACAGCTAGCTCTGTCATGTGCCTTGATCTGACACTATCATGTATTTGAACTTATGGAAAGTGTAGGTTTTACATGCCCACAATTCCTCGCAGACATTGTAAGAAATCATTTTTGATGCATTTTCAAGTGGCAAGATTAGACCTGATTCATATTTCATGGCATTGGGCTTTATTCCACTGTTTTATGTGGTCTTCTGGTTTTACCCTGCAAGAGTCGACTCCTAGAGTCGACTCTTGTTGGATAGAGGTCTGCTTTTGAAGCAGACAGAATGCCTACTGAAAAGTGTCGACTCAAGGGGTCGACACTTTCAGGTGTGTGTTGTGTTTTCATCGCAGATAGAATTGTTTCCAAAAAGAGTCGACTCAATGAGTCGACACTTTTTGCCTAGGTTCCGTTTAGATTTTTCTTTGGCCAGAACCCCCGCGAGCAAGAGTCGACACTTGTCTCGGGTGGCTTATATCGGGTTTGCCATTTTGGGTGCGAAATGCCCATTTTTTGGTCCGATTTGCTTGAGCTTTTTACCCTAATACCCTTAGGGTTTCTCCCATCTTTTAGGTGTTTATTTGAAGGGTTTTTAGCATGGGCTTGATGGTCCTTTTGCTGCTGGTTTCCCTTGGCTATTTCTAGCCACGATTTGCATACGATGAAAACAACTTTTAGGCTTATCATTCTATATTGTCTTGTAGGTGAAGAAGAATGAGGCGGAGGTGCTGCGCGATCAGAGTCAATAAGCTAGGTGCTCGAATTGTGTTAAGAGTTGTGTCCTCGGGATGGAATTATGGTCCTAGAGATGTGATCTCTGAGAGATGATTGTGGGTCCTAGTTGGTAGCTGTGAGCGACTGGTGAGGCTAACCGAGTGATCAACGAGGCCCAGTTAAGTCCGAGAGTTTGAAATGTTGTGAAAAGGACCCAGCAGTGGTAAGAATCTGTGATGTCTGGAGATCCGTGTAGTTTGGCGCGCCATTGACCAGATTTCTATGGTGATAAGACGGCACTTGTCCATCTTGGAGATATGTGTTGTGGATTATTCAGGTTATGCCAAGTGGCTCTGTGATGAGAGCAGAGCCGAGGATTGGCAGGTGTCCATTTGGAATAATAGAGATGTAGTCTTTAATGAGATTATGTAATGGACGATACCTGAGTACGAAAGTCCCAGGAAGGATGTAACCGAATGAGAGCCTTGGTCTTATGACCAGCATGGGAGGATTTCTTCCCTATAAGCCTGAGTCTAGAGTTGATGTGGACCAAAGATTGTGTAATCTTGCCATTTGGTTTTGCCGTGCTCCCCTAGGAGGATAGAGTTGGCATGAGGATCAAGATCGAATGTGGTGTCCGAGTGAGGATCGGCTCGAGATGTGATAATGGTCAGTGGAAGAGTCAACGGGTGGCCTGTCGAAATTTGAAATGTGTTTGTTGGGCTTGATGAAGGAGCAAGAAAGAGGAAGTTGAGCAAGTAAGGGTTTCCCGTTGACGAAAAACTGGCAACCGGCGAATGGATTTTCACAGATAGAAGATGCCAGTTGTAGTGAATCGAGAATGACGAGAGCCACGTGCAAGGCTGCAAGCGAGGCCTTAAGTGGCCGATTATAAGATATACCTTTTCCTGGATTGGATCTGGAATCTATTGAAGGTTCGTGTTCGGACCGGAACTGGTCTAGTGCTGTTATTGGCGTTCGACTTGCCAAGTAAGAGATGGTTCATGACGCGTAGCCGACAGAATTGTGGCAATCCATCGAGGTGGCTGCGTGAGCTGGTCGAGGCTCAGCATGGGTTGTCCCTTGTGAAGGGCGACTGGTCAGTCAGCAGGACGAGAAGCCGATATTTGATTGGCCCGCCGAGTGTAAGATCGGTGGCTGATTTTCGTGACGCGGGTTGCGTCTCCTTGGTATGCGAGATGGTGGCAGTGATGCCATGGTTGGCGTTCCGAGACGACTGAGGTGATGCCAGACTTAAATTCTTTTTGTGTGCAATGCTCACTCTAAGAATCAGTGTGTATTGGGTTATGAAGCGAGGTGTTTCTGTTCGTGGTAATAGTCTGGTTGTGTCCCTCGAGAGAAATGGTTTCGCGAGGATTGAGGTTTAGTTGGAGCCCTGGGAGCGTTGCCAACTAGATGAATCGTTCTTCCCCTTTGAGATGACCATTGCTTCAAATTTCTAAGACGAAATTTTTGTAAGGGGGAAAGGCTATAACACCCCAAATTTTTCGGATCAGGATCCGTAGGTTTTAGAGCACTTTTGTGGGTCCCGGATCGTGTTTTACGATTTAATCAGATTTTTGGCTAACAGGTCTTCGGACCCCTGTGTAGGGTGAACCGATGTATTTTTGGGCACCGAGACGTTGCAGGTGCGTTGTGCGTTTTTCAAGGATCACAGGGATGATTTTTCCCATTTTTCTATTTTATAGATTTTAAAATCCCAAAATATTTATATTTAAACCAAACCCCTCACCCCTCTCTTCTCATTCTCTCATTCTCTCCCTCTCTCCTCTCGTTTCTCTCCTTCTCTCCCTCCCTTCTTCGGGCAGCCGACAGAGGACGGCGTGGGCGAGGCGGCGAGGCACGTTGGGCGACGATCGGCGAGGATGGAGCGAGGAACGGAACGGTAGCGCGGCGGATCCTATTCGCAAGTTCGTGAACCCGGCGGCAATTCAAGCGGCGTTTTCGTGAGGAATCAACGTCCTCGGCGCGGAAAATCGTCGGTGGAGGTAGGGGGATGGATCCCTAGCCCGTGCATTCCATTTCTCCGAGTTTTGTAGGCCAAGGTGAGGCCGAGAGTGGTTTTATTTCACGCCGGGGTTAAATTACATGTTTTTGGGATGAGAGACAGTTTGATCAATTCGGCGAGATTTTTTATGAATTGAATGGGACCTCCCGATGTTAAGGAGGTTGGGGAAGAGTTTCCCCTTATTTTTTCCCCTCAAATGGGTCGAGTGGGGCGTGATTTGAGCTCCCATGGTGGAGCCCCCGCAAGTGCATCGCCGGAATCGGTCAACCAATTCAAGAAATCGGTCGACCGATGACGCGTTTGCCACAGACAGGGCGGCCTGCCCTGGTTCGATCGACCGACCCAGATGGATCGAACGACCGACCCAAGTCAGGGGTGGTGACTGGTCAGGGACTGGTCGACCGACCCCCTATGTAGGTCGACCTAGCCACGTTCTCTTCCCCCGTTTTGGGCTCCGATCGACCCGATTGAGTAGGGGTGTTCATGGTTCGGTTTGGTTCAGATTGGGGGGTTTTTTTTCAAACCGAACCAAACTGAATCAACCATCAAACCGAACCAAACCGAACCGAACAAATATCCAGGTAAAGAGAGTGGATGAGTGTGTAAAACAACAAGTGCAGGAACCCCATCTCACTGAATAGAGAAGAACTCTCTCCTGCAATCAGCTGAGTTTCAATCAAAATGAGGATGAAATTTGCTTGAAATCCAACAACCACTTAATGGAGAGAGTCACTGTGGATACAATAAAACGGTACGAGGAATTCGGAAATAATCACCATTTTTATGATCATACTCATTTAGTACTTCATTTTGAATTCATTTATTTTTTTCATTTGGAACTCAATTAGGATATAGGTATATGAAACCTAGTTTCCCTTCACTTTCATTCGTTTGGTGGTTCAATCAAGTTGATAATTGCTCAGTAGTCAATGTTCCAATCAGGCTCGTCAGACTTGATGATTAATTGAACGAGTTTGAAGAAGGGAAAATTTCTAAATAGCCAACTAATTTGAGCTCGATGGGAAGCTTTGATGGAATAAAATCCAACTCAACTAGACTCACTTCCATCTGTACCTATTACGGAAGTTGTCCGAATCATTGTGGATCTCAATCTGCTAATTTGCTACTCTGAAATACGATGAAAAAAATAACTCATACATCACAGGGCTAACATCCATTGGCCCCATCAGTTGTGATGTTTAAGCTTCAATTGCTAGGATGTTACCCAACAGCATGTTACAAGCCTGGTTTAGACAGGCTTAATGGAAGTGGCCTTTTTCAAAAAATAATCACCAAAAAATGTGCTTTGAATTGGATTATGACAATTACGCAGGAACATATTGTGCATAGAGCTTGAATGATGGCCCATCAAGACTATCACGGTAACATCCTAAAACTGACGGGAAGTGATGAAGATAGTAGTAACACATATCACAGGGTTTTGAAAGTGAAGAGGAACATATTTCATACGATTTTGAAGTTCGATAGGAGTCTGTCCAATGGGTTGAGTTGATGGACAGGTAAAAGTTCTCGGCAATTCCCATACCGTGTATGATTTTAACAAATTTGCTTTGATAACCATGGTTCAGGTTAGTGCAACCCAACAGTTAAATTCGCAAACAAAGGCCCATAAACTGAGAGTCGATCCAATGGCCCCTGCCTCTAGGGTACAAACAATACCTAATACGAGAGTTTGAGGGGGCTCTTGCCGAGGGAATAGGGTGATCCCTTCGGCGTTTTCTAGGGGCAATAATTGGTGGGGGAAGGCATAGTAATGTGACAGACTGACAGGTATGTGCTAATCGTGCGATTTGAGGTTTAAGAAACCACGGTGTATGGGAGGATGGCAAATTGGATCAAAACCCACATCAGGCATCCGACAGGAGCTTGATTGAACGACTCTCAAATCTACCACATTGCTCGTAGTTGATGAACAAAAGAACAAAATGACATCACCGAAACTAGGGATCCAAATTACGCTCTACAGAGCATAACAAAAGGGCTACTTCGGGTGCCTCCCTGTTAAGGTCCACCCAATGTTCACGTTCAACAAGATACCAAGTGACCCATTTTCGAGAGTAGCATCTTGCTAGGGCACGTAAAGCCACCACAAAGATTCAGTACAATTTTGTAAGACAATGATAGTCGGCAATTCCTAAAAACAGTCGGCAAGAGAGGCAGCTACTGAGCTTTACTCACTGGCTCCAGGGCTTCAATCATGACGACACTGTTACCCCTGATAACCTGCCAAATCATGCATTACCACAATCAAATATGCCAGGACAGGAAGAGCCAATCCAGCAATTTATGAGAACAATTGAACCTTCGAATTGAACCAAACGACAATATTGAATTGAGGATGGCGTCGTGTCAGGGAATTTTAAAAAAAAAAAGATAAAAGACGACTTACCACCATCCCTATATCATTTCTCTCATTCCCATTCACTTCCACGGTATTATCAACCACCAGATTCATAAACTGGTCAAACCCACGGAGAGTGCCCACAATGGCCCGATTTGCATTCAGCTTGACTGCAAAATCACACAGCATGTTAGGGTTGAACGACGATAACACTATCACAAATATCCAGGCAGGCAAAGTAAAGAAGGCAATCATAATCAATCATTTGCAACCATGAAACTGCAGAGCAGACATTCATATGTTGTTCCCAAACGTTTACATCAAGAGCCTTTCAGATGGCTATCAAAATGGAAGTCTTCATATCGACTGCACAAAACTTAAACAATCAATGGGGCACGTATCTTCCAGTTGGCATCTACATCGATGCCCACTGATGTTACCTCCTCCCAAATATATCCATGGGTAGGGTCTTGCAGGGCAATAGCACACGTGTCTAGGCTTATGAGAGTAGACCCATTCCCAAAATCATCATTGTTGTAGGACAAGGAAACAGCACTGCAAAGAAATGTACATTAAGTAACAGTTCCAATGTTGTGCATTTTAGACGGGTGATAATTTTATTGTTATTAATTTATAAGTGCTATTGCTTTACAATTTTTATGTTTTTTGGGTTGTGTATCTTTGGTAGGTGGTAAGTTTGTATTTGTGGATTTTTTGAATGGTTTGTTAAGAATTGTATCTGTTTATGTCCTTATGTTATATGTTTTGTTTGTTAAATTTTTTTTTTTTTTTTATTGAAGAATGCCTAAATTTAAATTTAACTTAGATCATTGCTTATTGATTATCGTTATTCCTTCTTGATATACCCTACAAACAAGTAGATTAAATGCTCTTTCCTCTATTCATATCTTTGAAACTTCCTATAATACTTTCTCTTGTTTTGTCAAGTTATTGGTTACATTGCTAGGATTGATTGAGGGTCATGCCACTCTGGTGGTAATGGCTTACCGTTCACTACCGTTTTCGGCATTTTACACCTCAATTTCTTGGGATAGTTAGGGCTCTCCACCAGATACTCCTTCCATCAGACTAGAACTGTTATCTAGAGACCTCCGTAAGACTCTGCGAGCCTCGGATTCCCACTAGGATGCCGAGAGGTTTTACCTTGAAAGCCAAAACCCACTAACACGATCGGATTTCGATTTGGGGGCAACACAAAGCTGTGACTGAGCTCTGCCCAAACCTGTCCAGAATGCGGCCCTATGGGGACTGCTACTAGGAGGTAGCAGCCAGAAGTTGACCATGTTTTGCTTTTGTTTTGGCCTACACACCAGTCTTGTCCAGCCGATGGATCCCTGCTCCAGTCGACCCCACCGTGTTGCAGTTGACCTATCCTGCCTCCGTCGACTAAGGATGTGTAGGCTGAGCCCTATTTCAGCCAAGTCCTATCCCAGGTCGACTGATGGCCTTGACTAGTTGACTAAACCTTACTTTCTGCCCCAGACCTGAACGCGATTCTCTATGGACTGCTACTTCCATGTAGCAGCCCATCCTAGACCATGATCTTGGGTTCCCTGCCTTGTGCGTTGACCCACTGGCCTATTGAGTCGACGCAGGCACCTACTGGCTTTTGTTAACTGTAGTTGTCCTTGGACCGTGACTCCTTGACCGTAGTTCCCTATCAACCGCGACCACCTCTCCTATTTAGGGAGTCAACCCCATTGCATAGTGAGTCGACTCTGCCCTTGAGTTACCCCTCCTGGTAGAGGTCCTCCACTGACCGCCACTATCAGATAGCGGTCCTGTGCTGATCACGATCTGTTCTAGATTTTCTCAATTTTCATGATTTTGTGTGATATAGTAGCCATGTTGAATGTTAGCCCTTCAGGCTATTATCCTCTCATGTCCTCGACCCCTTTCATAGTTCTTGGCTTCCAAGTCATACTTTTATGGCTTATCAATTGAAATTCTTGCTATGGAATGATTTTCCTTCTTAGAGCTTGGTTACTTGAGCTTAACCTTAGAACTCTTGACCGAAATTCATGAATGTCTAGATCTTACTTAGGATCTTTGATCCACCACTCAATGCCAACGTATCATAAAGGGCCCAGCCTGGTCCTGGGAGGAGCACCCGAAAATACTTGTGCCCATGGGAGTTTTTAATGACAAGATGTGACATTGCACCGAGTACTTGCTAGCGTGTTATCTATGACATTCATTCCTGCATAAAAACTTCGTGACATGTTATACTTGCGTGCTTGTTACGGCAAAATACATGAAATCTTTTTATACACTGTTGCTATTCCTTGCTATCATATCTCTTCCTGTTTGTTGGCTTAGTTAATGGCTCTGAGCTTTATTTATTTTGCTTGTTGTTTTCATGAAAGACATTATTAATTGGTTAATCACTTTTGCATTGCCTGGCATAGAGATGTAATTCCTACCGAGCTCTCAGTCACCCAGTTTTCCAAACCTTTTCAGGTAGCTCGGATGAGGATGCGCAAATTGATGGGGATGGGCATGAGTGAGAGCTTGGTGCGAGCCAGCCTACGAGTCTTGTCGTATCTCTATTGATGTTGTAGTGTGTTGAGGGTGACAGTTGATTAAAATTGTCAGATGTTGGAGTTGTGGCTTGTTAAACCTTTGATTTTGATCAGTTATGTAAGAAGGTGGTTTGAATGTTGTTGGTGATATTATTTTATTAAATAAAGTTGGAAGTTTTATTGAGTATAATTATTCTTTATCTTTTTGGTGGCTATTTTTCATTAATCGCTCTGATTGACTTGAATGATTATAACTACTATGTTCCGATTTTCCGCTTCACGGCGTGACATTCTCGTTACATGATACTACATACTCCATTGAAAGGCGAACTTATATTCTTACTTAATCATGATCATATATTCTTTGAACATCATATCATATCTTTACATTCATATCTTGCTACTTGTTGTTACTATCATTTTTATCACATATTTTATCGCACTCTCATTCTCTCACCTACTAGAGCTAAAATATTACCATGTAAACTATGCCGTTATGTTGACACGAAGATACCTACTGGGCGAGTGCACTCATTCCCCACTTTTCCAACTCTTTTCAGGAAGTGCTAGTGGATCGGAGTCAGATTATTCAAGTGGCGATTTCGAGAGTGATTGAAGATTGAGAGAAGCCCTAAAGAGTTGTCTACATGAGTCTCTTGTGTAGATATGGAACCATTCACTAATATAGGTGGTGAAGTTGATCATATTATGTAACTTTTTATCTTCTTGAGTCTAGTGAGTCATGATGTCAAATGAGTCAATTGTCAAGTTGTAAACTCTAATTATGAGCAATAAAGTTGAAGGATTTTGTCTTATGATATTGTGTACACGAGGGCCAGAAGAGCGGCGGCGAACGCTCCGGCACCGGCCTCGGCCTCGCCATCGTCAAGCACATCGTCAACCGCCACCGCGGCGGCCTGATGGTCGAAAGCACCGAGGGCGCGGGCGCCGCCTTCACCTCCACCGGTCACACGATCACGCTGAACGACAACGCTTCGTTGAGCATTTACGGCGGCAACGCCGGTGCGGTCATCACGGTCGCCGACAACATCGTGCTCAATTCCGCGACCACGGCGGCGAAGCTCGGCGGCTTCCTTTACGGCGACAACACCGTCTTTTCGGGAACCATCTCCGGTACAGGCAAACTCGCCATCACCAACTTCGACGGCGGTTCGAACGGCGCGAATTTCAACACCGGCTGGATGACCAACTCCTACGTCGGCGACACGTCGATTTCCGGACTCGGCACGCTGACCTTCAACATGGCGGGCTCCGTGACGGACGGCATGGTCGTCACGCCCTTCGGCGCCGGCACCGCGACGATCACGAATCAGACGATTCTTTTCTCCGGGCAGGGGAATACGCCGAACGCGTATCATATCGCCAACGCGATGAAACTCGTCGCCTCCGGCACCGGCAGCATGCAATTGCTTTTCAACAACGGTAGCGCGCACCTCGACGGGGACATCAACATCGCGAGTTCGGGCACCGGCGCGGTGATTCTCGGCGTGAACAACACGAGCCGGGATGTCGCCCTCGACGGCGTGCTGTCCGGCACCGGCGTCCTCGTGATTTCCGGCCGGACCGCCGGCCAGTCGCCGGCACTCGTTCTCACCAACAACGCCAACACCTTCTCCGGCACGTTGCGCGTGAACGCCTCGCTCGCCGCCGCTCCGATCCTGCGTCTTTCGGCAGACAACGCCGCCGCGAACGCCTCCGTGGATCTCGCCGCGTCCGGGGCGAGGTTGCAGGTGAACACCGCTTCGGCTACCGTCGCCGCGCTCTCCGGCGTCGCCGGCGCGGACGTTTCCGCCGCCGGCGGCTCGCGTACGCTGACCGTTTCCCAAGCGGGAAACACGTCGTATGCCGGCACGCTCGGCGCGAACGGCGCGACGCTCGCGTTCGCGAAATCCGGCTCCGGCACGCTCACGCTCTCCGGGACGAACGTCCACACCGGCGGCACGACGATCAACGCCGGCACGCTCGTCACGGACAACACCTCCGCCCTCGGCGCGGGCGCGGTCACCGTCGCCGCAACCGGCACGCTGACCGTCGGCGCGGGCGCGGCGGCCAACGTCACGCTCGCCTCCGGCGCCGCGCTCACGGTGAACGGCACGCTGACCGTGACTTCGACCGGCGTTTACGGCGGTTCCGGAACCGCCGTCATCACGCTGAACAACGCGGCCTATGCGTTCAACACCGGCTCGACGCTGAACCTGAACAACCTCTTCACCGCCGCCGGCGATTATACGCTCGTCACCGGACAGACCGGATCGACCGACAACGTGTCGGCGATTACCGGATACGACACGGGCGCGTTCTCGGCGTCGTTCTCCGCCGGCGTGCTGACGCTCACCGCCGTCCCGGAGCCCGCGACCTACGGCCTCCTCGGTGCCGGCGCGCTCGCGATGTCGGCGTTCGTGCGTCGCCGCCGGAAGCGCGCGGTGTGAACCGGTCCGCCCTGCGACGTACGCCCGGATTCCTTTTGCCCCGCTCCCGATGAAACTCCCACATTCTTCCCTCCGGCTTTTCGCCGCCGCCCTCGCGCTCGCCCCGGCGCTTCCCGCCGATACGCTGACGTGGAACGGAGCCCCGGGGGCGCCCTGGGACACAACCACCGCCAATTGGACGAACGGCGGCGGCGCCGCCGTTTGGAACAACGCCACGCCGGACTCCGCCGTCTTCGCCGGCACGGCGCGGACCCTGATACTCGCCACCGCCATCACCGCCGGCACGCTCGACTTCGACGTCTCCGGCTACAGCTTCTCGAAGGGCGGATACGATCTCACCGTCGGCTCGCTCGCCGGCACCGGCGCGTTCACGGTCGCCGGCACCGGGACGTTGAGCGTAGCCGGATCGAGCTCCGGTTATTCCGGAGCCGTCACGATCGGACCGGGAAGCAATGCGGCGACCACGGACATCGTGACCGTCGGCGCGAACGATTCGCTCGGTACGGGCACGATCAACTTTCGCGGCGCGCAATTGCAGGCTTCGACGTCCGGGCTCGTCATCGCCAACGCGGGCACGGTCGCCGCCGGCGCTCTGCGTGTCGGCGGCTCGAACGCCTTCACGCTTTCCGGTGTCATCACGATGGACAACGCGCAGCGCACGTTCGCCAATTACGGTACGCGGTTGATCACGCTTTCCGGCGGCATCGCCACGGTATCCGGTTCGACCGTTTCCTTCGACGGCGGCGCACTGTCCGTCGGAGCGATCACCGGAGCGGGCGCGGTGCTGGTGACCAACAACCTCGCGTTCAACAACACCGCCATCACGCTCACCGGCGCGAACAACTACTCCGGCGCGACGACCGTTTCCTACGGTACGCTGACGGTCGCCGGAGCCGTCGCGTCCACCGCGTCCGTCGCCGTGAGCGGCGGCGCGAAACTGGAGGTCGCCAACGGCGGCTCCATGAGCGGTATCGAGCTGGCTGGCCATCTGGCCCGGCTTGAGCAAGCGCCTGCGGTGATTTTCATTACCGCCTTCGATGAGTTTGCGCTCAAGGCATTCGAAGTGCACGCCATCGATTATTTGTTGAAGCCCGTGCGCGCCGCCAGGCTATCCGATGCGCTGCGCCGCGCTGCTGCCATGACTGTGAAGCCGCAAGCCGCCGCCATCGCTGCCACGGCCGGCGAGCTGGGCTTGCGCCGCGCCCATTTTGCCATTCCTGAACGCGGCAAGCTCACGCTGGTGGCCGTGGCCGATGTGGTCTACCTCAAGGCCGAGCTGAAATACGTCACGCTGCGTACGCAGGCACGCGAGCACGTGATTGAAGAGTCGCTGCTGTCGCTGGAGCAGGAACTGGGTGAGCGCTTCGTGCGCGTGCATCGCAATACTCTGGTGGCACGTAGCGCTATCGCCGGCGTGGAGCGCGGTGCGCCCGATGCGTCCGACCCGGACAAGGGGCAGGAATCGTGGCAGGTTGTGCTGTCGGGAGTCGACGAGCGCCTGCCCATATCGCGGCGCCAGTGGCCGATCGTGAAAGCCTTGCTGAACCGGGGCGGATGATGGGCCGCCAAGCGGATCGATAAGACAGCATATGGGCAATTGGATCAAGTCTCTGTTCTCGAAGCGTGGCGATGCACAGGATGCGTCGGTCGCTGTATCCGACGACGGGCGTCCTCATCAAGAGCAAGGTGATGCTTATTTTCAGGCCGGAGATTTCGCTGCTGCGGCGGCGAGCTATCGCCAGGCCCTGAAATCCGATCCGGATCTCGAAGCCGTCTACGCGCAATTGTGCTTTGCGCTATGCCAATTGGGTAAATGGGACGAAGCCAAAAACGAGATTGAAGCCGGTATCGCCCGCTATCCGCAATCGGCCGAATTCCGCTTCTTCCTCGGCAATATCGATCATTCGATGGGGCAATGGGAGCAAGCCGCCGACAATTTCCGGGCAGTGCTCGCAATGAAGCCGAACCATGCCTCGGCCTGGATCAATCTCAGCACCACCCTGCAGAGCCAGGAAAAATGGGAAGAGGCGCTTGTCGCCGTGGATGGTGCAATGCGGCTTGATACCGGCATTGCAGACTGGCACGTGAGAAAAGGATACCTGCTGCAGAAGCAAGGCTTGCACGAGGCTTCCATGCAAGCCTACAAACAAGCCTTGGCGCTGGAGCCGAACCTGGTGCAGGCCCATACCAACCTGGGTAGCCTGTACGAGCAGATGACGTTGCCGGAACAGGCAGTGCAAGCCCACCTCAACGCACTCGCTTTGCAACCCGGGGATGTGGTTCTGCTGTTCAACGTTGGCTCTGCCTTGCATTTGCAAGAGCGCTTCGAAGAATCCATGGAGTACTACCGACTAGCCTTAGGTATTGACCCCGACCATGCAAAGTCGCTGGTCAACCTGGGGCGCGTGCTTGAACTGCAGAAAAAATATGAAGAGGCGCTGGCTTGCTATCAGCACGTGCTGCTCAAGCATCCTGAAATGAATGGCGTCCGGCTGAACACCTCTTCGTTGTTGCTGCGCATGGGGCGCTATCGGGAGGGTTGGCAAGAGTTCGAATGCCGTAACGTGGACGTCGATGTGTCTGTGCAGCTAGGCCTGGTGCGGCCGCAATGGAACGGCGAAGACCTTGCCGGCAAAACCATCATCCTGTATGGCGAGCAGGGCTTCGGCGATATGCTGCAATTCATGCGCTATACCAAGCTGGTGGCCGCGCGCGGAGCCACGGTTTACCTGATGGTGCCGCCGCCCCTGAAATTGTTGGCCGCCAGTTGCGCCGGTGTAGCAGGCGTGCTGTGGCTGGGCGAAACCATACCGCCGTTCGACTATAGCTGCCCGCTGATGAGCCTGCCCCTGGCATGCGGCACAGAAGTGGAAACCATCCCCGGCGAAGTGCCTTACCTGACTTGCGACCCGCAGCGCGTTGCGCACTGGCGCGAAAAACTCGGCCCGCGTAACAAGGCGCTGAGGATCGGGCTTGCCTGGGCCGGCAACCCGCGCAAGTCGCATTCCATTGCCACCTACCTCGATCGTCAACGCAGCATGCGCTTCGAGCAATTGGCGCCGCTGCTGGAAGTTGCCGGCGTCGAGTTCTACAGCCTGCAATTGGGCCCGGGCACGGATTGGCAAGCGGATCGCTATCCGCAAGTCGCCGATTTCACGGCCGAGCTGACGGACTTTCAGGAAACCGCGGCCTTGATCGAAAACCTCGATCTGGTCATCACCGTCGATACTTCGGTCGTGCATTTGTCCGGAGCGCTCGGCCAACGCACCTGGATGCTGGACCGTTTCGACCACTGCTACCGCTGGCTGTTGGGACGCGAAGACAGCCCGTGGTACCCGAGTCTGCGCATTTTCCGCCAGCCGGCATTCGGCGATTGGGATAGCGTGCTGCGCAACGTCTATCGTGAACTGTGCTTGCTGCTTTTCACCAGCGGCCACGTTCAGGAAGCCATCGCTTCAGTGCAAAAAGGCGTTGCACTGTATCCCGATTCCATCGAGCTGCATTTTTACCTCGGCAACATGCTGGCGCATGAAGGCCGGCGCGAAGAAGCCATCGCCAGCTTTCGCCAGGTTCTGACGTTATTCCCGGATTTTGCCGAAGCCCATTTCAACCTTGGCAGCCTGTACCATCAGACCGGAAATGCAGATGCCGCCCTGGAATGCTTCGCCAAGGCTTGCGCGCTCAACCCCGATTTCGCAGCGGCACGCAACAGCATGGGCGTGGTCTATCACGAACAAGGCCGCTTGAACGATGCGCAAGCCTGCTTTGAAAAGGCGCTGCAAGCGGCGCCCGATTTCGTCGAAGCGCACAACAACCTCGGCAATATACATCTCGAGCGGCTGGAGCTGAGTGCAGCGGTTCTTTGCTTCCAGAAAACGTTGACACTCAACCCGGAGTATGCGGGCGCGCACGGCAATCTCGGCGTCGCGCTGAGAGGACAAGGCAAACTGGAAGAGTCGCTTGCCGCCTTGCGCAATGCCCTGGCTGTGCAAGCGGATCATGCGGAAGCGCGCTGGACCATGGCCTTCGTGACGCTGCAAATGATCGCCGAGCAGGAAGACGACGAAGCTGCTTTCAACCAGAAGGCCTTGGCCGAGCTCGATGCATTGGGCGCCTGGTGCGATCAATATGGCGTCGATGGCGGTACTGTGGCGGGTCTGGATACCTTGTTTTTCCTGGCCGGCCATGAACTGAATTGCCGCGAAGTGTTGTCGCGCTACGGCGAATTGTGCGCCCGGTTGATGCATGCCTGGTTTGACAAGCAAGGCTTTGGGACACCGGAACGTCCACAGAATGCCAAGCTCAAGGTCGGCATCGTTTCGTCGTTCTTTCACGAGCATCCAGTGTGGAATGCCGTACTGCGAGGCTGGTACCAATACCTCGACCAGAGCGCTGTCGAATTTCACAGCTTTTACCTCGGCTTGAGGTCGGACAGCCATACCGCGTTTGCCGAATCGCATTCTGCTTCCTTCACCCGATTGGGCGGCAAGAGCATGCACCAGTGCGTGCAAGCCATCCTCGATAGCAGTCCCGATATCCTGATCTATCCTTCGATTGGTGGTTCGCAAACATTGAAGCTGGCCAGCCTGCGTCTGGCGCCCGTGCAAGTCGCCACCTGGGGGCACCCGGAAGGCAGCGGCTTGCCCACGATAGACTATTTCCTTTCCGCGCAAGACTTCGAAGCGGCCGGCGCGCAAGATCATTACGCCGAACGGTTGGTATGCCTGCCGCACTTGGGCTGCACCTATCCGCCGCTGCCGGTCAATGAGGTTGCCATTGATGTCTCCGGCAGCGACATCCGTTTCGACCTGCCGGTTTTGCTGTGCCCTGGCATGCCTTACAAATATGCACGCAAGAACGACCACGTGCTGGTCGAGATCGCCAAGCGGCTCGGGCGCTGCCAGCTGGTGTTTTTTACCACCGTGCCGACGGAACAATCCGAACAATTGAAGCGCCGGCTGGAACAGGCATTTGCAGAAGCCGGCCTCGATTTTGCGGAGCACGGCGTGTTCATCACCTGGCAATCACCGGAAATCTTTTTCGCCCTGATGCGGCGCGCCGACGTCTTCCTCGACACGATAGGCTATTCCGGCTTCAATACCGCAATGCAGGCGCTGCAATGCGCGTTACCCATCGTCACCAGGGAAGGGCGCTTCCTGCGCGGCCGGTTCGGCAGCGGCATCCTGGGCCGGATGGGGATGGCGGATACGGTGGCGAAGACAGATGCGGAATATGTCGATCTGGCTGTCAGGCTGGCGCAGGATGGTGCGTATCGGGAATCGATCCGGCAGCGCTATCGGGAGCACAGTGTTGCGCTGTACGACGACATGGCGCCTAGCCGGGCTTTGGATGCGTTCCTGAGGGAAGTGCGGAAACTTTGAAGCGAGGCGAATGGCATGGCTTCATTGGATGATTTTGTCGAGCACTATCCGAACAAAGACGACATATGTACGGTTGCCTTGCGTCTGCAGCTCTCAACCGAAGAGTGGATGTGGCAAGACTGGCAGTGGATCGTGTCCGACCCGGAGCGCATAGACGAATTCGTCGCAGCCTATCGTCGCGAACCGTTTAGCGACAAGCAAAAATATCTGTTGATGCAGATCATTCTGGATTCGTGCAATGACGCGGGGCAGGTCTTTTATCAATCCGCGCTATGGCAGCAAGTGCTGGACTTGGCGCGTGCGGATTTCGCGCTGCATGGCTATACGGTGTGCTATTTTTCCAGCCCGGATGCGGAAAACGAAGACGAAATGTGGAACATCGCACCGTTCATGCGGGAGTTATTAGAATCACGGCGACGCTGAAAACACCGCATCATATTGGAGTAAATTCGGCCAAGGAATGTAGGGTGGAAAAGCGAAGCGGAGCGCCGCCCGGCGAGACCCAGGAATGCCACGATTCGCGGTATTAAATCTGGGTCCCCGCTTTCGCGAGGACGACGGACTTATTGAGTATCACACACATTCAACGTCCGCCACAATTGACACGGATCACAGTATTTACAAAATCGTCCAGCAAACTGCATATCAACGATGAAGAATGTTGTGATTGCTAGCTGATCACCTCGACCCCACGCCAAAACGCCACATAACCCTTGATATTGCGCGCCGCATCCTTGGTCTCGGGGTAGTACCAGGCCGCATCGGCGTTGACCTTGCCGTTCACCACCACGCTGAAATAGCTCGCCGTACCTTTCCAACTGCACACGGTATGGGTCTCGCTATCCTGAAAGAATTCGCGATGGATGGCGGAAGGCGGGAAGTAGGTATTGCCTTCGACGGTTTCGACAGCTTCGGGCGGTGCTTCGGCGATCACAGCACCGTTCCAGATGGCTCGCGGCATGGTGGCTCCTGATGGAATGTCAGTCCACATGGTAGCGGATCAGCGGCGGGCCTGTGTGGCAGGCCGATCTGAAAATAAAAGTTGTAGTATGCAAATAAATATTGTAGGGCTTGGAAAGGTTATTTAGGTGTGTAGTGGTACATTGAAATTTAAAATGATGTAAGTAATAACTACAAAATTAACTGTTTAAATAATAGGAAGTAAATTACATTTTTAATTAATAAACTAACCACAGAGTCGAGTCCATAAAGTACAATTCATAGGGAAAGAAACGTACTCTATCGCTGGGTACCCCCCGGCTTTGACAAGCTGATAACTATGAACCTCCGCGCTGCACCTCCAAATCTCGAGGAGAAATCGTCACACCTAAAAAGAAAGGGATGAGTCTCATCTCATTAGCTCAGTAGGGGTCCCACGGATCCCCACCACGAAACAATGGCGGTAAACTGCAGTGATAACGGCAATAACAATAACAATAGTAATAGGAGTAGCAATAGCAATAATAACGACGGAAGTACCAGCTGTAGCAAGAATAGTAACAATGGCAGCCGGTGGAACCACGGCTCTCTATACTACTCCTAATGGCAACGAAAAGCAAACCTTGATCTCACAGTCGAGGATTGCCAAACCAATGAAAAACCCTGGCTACACTACCAGGAAGGGAAAATCACGACATCTTTGTCGTGAAGGCCCGTCCTCATAGACGGAGGCCCAACCCAAGACCATGCAGTCCAAAGGCACAATCGCGACCTCACCGTCGTGAACCCTACACTATTTATGGGTGAAACCTCGGTAACTCTATCGGAACCCTGGACCTCAATGTCCGAAAACGTACGCAGAAACCACTCGAAGAACCAAGACCTCACTGACGGGAAACCAGACCTCGAGTCAAGAGAGTCATGTGTCACATGACGGGAGAACCTGTCCACTAAAAGAAAGGCTGGATGCATCCACTGACGACTTAATCCATGCCTCAAGTGTCTCTCTACTTGCCCTAAGCGGAAACTAAGACACCGTACAAGGAACCAAAGAACAAGGGTCTAGTTGGGGTCGTACTCGTCATCACGCGTCCGAAGTCCCCGATCACATGTGCACACACTAACTAACCGCGCTGCGTCAGGCCCTCTATCTGGTTTTCCTCCCGGCTCAGACTCAAGCCGCCACAGTGGGAGGCCCTACAGCAACCAGCCTAAAATTGTCTCTCCCGAGTCTAGCTCTCCACCGCTCCTAAGTGGGTTGGCACATGCGTGCCCAGACAAACTACGACTAGTGAGAAAGTCACTCGACGTGGGAACTCTCAAAAGGAAACCACTGGAGTATTGATAGGCTACACACGAGCCTGTCAGTAACTCGGAACACAGGGTGGCACAGTGCCATCAAACTCAAGATGACTAGCTAGACTTGTTAATCTAATGGCCACAGAGTCACGCGACTCATCCCAAGGCCTTCGTACCATACGACACCATGCCGCCAAGTTATCCTAGTCCGAAAGTTAGAAATTATGGTCAAAAGAACTCACGAGGCAGCTCACAACCGCCCGGTTCATTCCCACTCTAAGGGATACTAGAATGTCCCCAGCATCCCTAGCTGGGACACGGGGCTCACGGTCGTTGGCCATACTCATGGCCCATATGGAAAATGCTTTTGAAAGAAACTAACACTGTGCGGGGACAACCCTACACACCTACATAGGTACACGGTGACTCGAATTAGCATAATGAGGAAGCCCGGAACACACGAGGTCACCCGAGCCCTCAAATCCGTACGGGCATGTTAATTGAGATATCTGATTCCTTCAGACACCCAAGAACACGAACTCGGTCCCCACGGGGTGTTCGGGACATCCACGGGGCGAAAGATCAACCAAAGGGCCTCGATCGGGTCGATTGGCCATCAAAACGGGCAAAGGGGACTGTGTTCGGTTGACCTACCCCTGGGGTCGGTCGACCTCCCAACAAGATATCGGTCGACCGGCCCTCAAGGACCGGTCGACCTGCCCAACATGGTCTGCCTACCATGGAAAATCGATTTAGTCGATTGAACTTCCCCGGTCGGTCGACCAAAACTGGCGATGTCTCAACCCGACCCCAACCCTGGGGTCCCATTCCACGCGCCACTCGATCCCGATTGAGGGGGGAAACATCGGGGACCTTGCCCTGGGTCCCAAACCACTAAATGCATGGACATAAATGAGGAAACAGCGCCCGATCTGATGAAAACTGTCACTCGCCCTAAACATGAAAAAATCACCCCGAATTAAAGGAAAATCCACTCTCAGCCTCGCCTCAGCCTACAAACCACGGGAAAATGGAATGCAAGGGCCAAGGATCCATCCCTCTACCTCTCACAACGAGATCCCGTGCTATGGACACTTATTCAACGTGAAAACGTGCCTCGAACCAACGACGAGCTCTCGAACTCGCGAACAAGCTTCACCACGCCACCACCCTGTTCCTCGCTCCATCCTCGTCGATCGCTGCCCCACGTGCCCCGCCGCCACACCCACGCCATCCTCTGTCAGCCGCTTGGAGAAGGGAGGGAGAGAAGGAGAGAAACGAGAGGAGAGAGGGGGGTTAAGGGTTGTTTGTATAGGAAATAGTTTGGGGTTTTAAAAATCTAAAAAATAAAAAATAGGGAAAAATCATCTCCATGATCCTCAGAAAACACACAACGCGCCTGCCACTTCCCGTCATTAAATATGATGTCATCTGAAGAGGGGTAATCTCGCATTGGATCTTGAGCCGCACGATCCTGTTGTCGTCACCACGAATGAGAGATCTACAAGGTAAGGAATGGATCAGAGGGGCCCAGGGTTGGCACCCTAGGAAAAACCCTCTAATGCTTAAGTCAGCAAATTGATAGAGCATAGGTGGAATGGGAGTAGAGGAAAAAGTGAGGGGCACGAGATCGCTCTCCACCAGTGAGTGTGGTGTTGAGTACTCAGGATCACCTTACCTCCTCGAAGGGCTTTCTTGAAGTTTATATAGCTGCTCACACTCTTGGCTGGAGGTAGGGTAGCTGGAGGGACCAAGGGGCATTATGTCCTGGTGGAGGACCTTTATTCTTCCCTATCCCATTGAGCTTCCTTTTTTCGAGCGGTAGGGAGATTCTCACCGAGAGATATGCCCTATTAAAGGAAACCACGCCCGTAGGGAGTCTGAGCATGGGATATCCCCTGGTGGGGCACTTGGGCTTCTCCCGAGCATAGTGGGTAGCGTTGGGACGGTTATGTCCGGGTGCCACTTGGGTTCTTCTGAGTGATCGTTACTCGATATTCTGGGCCAAGAGGTCACCTAGGAAGGTCTGATCCGAGTGTGTTTGGGCTTCAAAATAAGTGGGCCTATTTGTGGGGCTATCACTTAGGGAGATCGGCCTAGATGGGTTGAATTAGGCCCGATTGGGCTAGTCTTGACCTGGTTTGGCCATCCCAATTTGCTCATGTATTTAAGTTGTAGATTTACCCCTCTCTACTTGCCCCCCTACTCCCGAGCCGGGAAACGGGCTCGGAGAGTAGAGCATATATTGGCTGGGGTTGTGACTGGGATGGGGATTGGCCGTTGCGAGCTACCCCTGCTTCGAGGTTTAGGGGCCATTAATATGGCTACCCTAGCATATGGCGGTTAGAGCGTAATGATGTATTATGCATCGGTTCAGGGGCACCCTCCTGGGAGTCTGAAGTGTCACGGTGGCTCTTCTCAAGGATATTTAGGGCCTATAAATACCCTTTGTACTTGCGCTCCACATTTCTTCCGTTAGGACTTTTCCTCCCTTTTTCACTTCTGTGAGTTCATAGTGGGATTTATGCGCCGAGCAGATAATTAGAGGGAGCAAGAGATAGCTAAAGCTTTCGCAGAGCTAGCAAACATCACCGCAGAGGCGATCATCAACTTCCTCCTCCTATCAGCTCATCGGGCTCTAGCATCTCTTCTTCATCTTCTTTTCAATCTTCCATGGTAGAGCACAACGAAGAAACCGAAGGCCAGGAAATTGAGCAAGGGGCAGGAAGCTCAGATCTGGCACCCAGTCAACATCTTCATAGCGAGCTGACCAAACCAGAGGTGAAGGAACTTGAGATTCACTTTCAACTCCCATGGCGGTATTACTTCTCTCCAGCTAAACCTCATGAGTCTATTCTGGATACCCGCTCGGGCTTTTGAAGCTACCTTCTGGCCTGGAAGTGTGGCTTTCGTCTTCCTCTCCACCCCTTTGTTGTCAAGCTGCTGGAATTTTATCAGTTGGCTCCCGTCCAGCTGGTCTCCAACTCTTATACCTTCATCTTCTCTTTCATCATCCTCTGTCGCTTATGCAGCCTCGCCGCATCCCTTGACCTCTTTCATACTTTCTATGAGCTGAAGGAGCATACCTATACTGGAAAGGGTTTCTTTTACCTTCAGGCCAGGAGAGGGATGAGTTGTGTTACCCTCTCCTCTCGGGATCCTTCACATAAAGGGTGGAAAACCCAATATTTTTGGGTAGGGTCAACAAAGATTCCAATTAGAATTTCCCCATTTTGTCGAATTATCATCCTATATTCCCTGCGAAGCATTTGGCGGACTCCTTAGAGATCGAGGAAGAGATGAGGATCCTTCAGAGTCATCGACAGTCGACCGCAGAGCTAATGTCTCCGGCCAATGTCCAGCGCCATGGAGGCCTCGCGTTGCCTCCCGAGGATAAAGATTTTGGACACTTAATCTTATACATCATTTCGCCAAACTTTCTTTTGATAGTTCGCCCTTAGTCGACAGAGCCTGTCCACGGTGCTGACAAGCATCATCAAATGCCTGTGGAGGTCGACGAACGGGCTGGGGCGATTGCCCAAGATGTCCCTCTGGTCCCTGAAGCCCCCTCGTCTACCTGAGATAAGGGCAAGAGGGTCCTTCTCGAGGGAGAGCCAGAGCGACAGGGGTCCAAGCATAAAGTCCCCAAGGAACGGCTACTGCTGGCCTCGATGAAGGCCCTGACCACCGAGCGGAGCAGGCATAAGAAGATGAAGGTTCCTCACAAGACCGAGAAGCCTCCAACCGAGGGCGTCCATAGCTCGGCATCTCCAATCCTTCTGCTAGAGGCACTGGCTTCGACTTAAGGGACCCTTGTCGAGCCCGATAAAGTGCGTAGAGAGGAAGAGGTCGGTCCAGGGATCCTGACTAAGCCAGGTGCCACAGTCTCGAGCCTGGGAACTTCCGATGGGGACATCCCAGTGTAAATTATAAGAAAATCCACTTAAAAAGGAACTTAGAAAATAATTAATGATATGTGTGGAAAAAAAGAGTATTCTTCTTCTCTATTTTCCACAGCGCTTGGAAAGAGTTGCACACCGGGACATTCGGCACAATTCAAGTAGGGATTACGTTGGCTCCCTGGCCATTGAGGTGGACCCGGATGCCTCCGATCAGGACCGACTTGCCGGTGTTAGAGATTCGGCCCCTAGGGGCGGCAGTAGCAGCATTTCTTCGATCCTCCTTTGGCAAGAGGCCATCTTCTTGGTGGCCGAGTTCGTGTCTAAATGGACATGGTGGATGAAACATCCCACCGTCTTGATCGCCACCCGGTCTGATGTAGCCATCGATGGCTCGATGACAGTAGGCTTGGTGGTAGAAGCCCCCGTAGCGAGGCCATGGACTTCGACGGGCTTGGGCCCCTCGATCTTTAGTAGGTTGACAAACGCCACCACTAGGAATTTGGGGAAGCCGATCACCGAGGGAAAACTCCTGAACTGCACTGGGACTGCCAGGTAGCCCTCCTTGACGTGACTCGCGATGACCAGTGGTCCAAATGAAATAGCCATTGCAGTCGCCTAAGTATGACCCTGTAATTGCAATAGAAATAGCTTAGAATCTCAAGAAAAGGCCGTGGGGCCCCCAATCCCGGTGAAGAGATGAAGGGAGGTTGAGTCCCACCAGGCATGCCAGACTTGTGGACGCACTATCGGGACGCTTCTCACTTTTTGTTAGTTTGTTCGTCTATTTGTTCAGTTTATTTGTCCGAGGGCACACCAGTCACCTGAGTGATGATTTGTTCGAGCTTAAAAGAAGTCCATGGTGCACTCGATCTGACTAATCAGACGATTATGTGTGTCGTGTCGGGACTAAGAACCCATCGTACCAAAGGGGCTATGACGCTAATTACATCTCCTCGGAGAGGAGAAAACCCTTGATTAATCACCGAAAAAGGGGCCCTATGGCCTGAGATTCATAACAAGGGAAGTGAGAGTGAAATCTCATACTGCATTTAAACGGACCCCGCATTGGGGCTTAAACATTCACAGATAGACATATGTCGGTCACTCGCTGACCATTTCTTGTTCTGACGGAAGTCTGTATTGGTAGCATCAAGGACAACGATAAAAGCCGGACGAACGTCTGCCGTAGGTACGACAAGTTTAATAAGGGGCAGGATTGGATCCCGCTCGAAGCGAGCCAAGATTAACGAGCTATCGGCCCGAGATAAGTTCGGACTATGGCCATATCGGGGATTCTGAGGCCCATGTCCGATACCAAGGGGCGTCGTTACTTTTCTCTTCATGCACAGTCTGGGGAAGCAAAGGTCCCAAAGTATGCACGGCTATAGCATCTTTTATCATTATCATTATTCTGATTGTTAAACTATGTTGTTCGTTCTCATAGGGGTGGTTAACATTCCTTTCACTTTATTTATTAGCTTCAAGCCTTTTCTTTTATTTGGTTAATTATTCTTTTATAAGGCACGCTGGTTAAGGGAGAAAGCCAGGGGCGCGCCGGATAGGAGGATGCAAAGGGACGCACAGGTTCTGGTGGTCCATGAGGAGGGTGCACTGGCTAGAGGAGAAAGCTAGTGGCGTGCCAGTTTAGGCAACCCATGGGGGCACGCCGGTTAGGAGATGCAATGGGGGGCATGCCGGTTAGCGAGGCCACCAAGAAGGAGGGGCGCACCGGATAGACACCAAGGAAATGGAAGTGGTTTTGAGTGTGGGGTTAAACCGACACGAGGGGGGGTACCGCGCCGGATTAGCCCGTTCCGAATTAGGAGCACGCCGGGCTAACTCTTAGGAGTTTCATTTCATTCTTCTGCCTTTGTTTCTTCTCTCTTTGACCTACAGATTGAGTGAATGCTTATATTGTTCATTCAACCAGTGAATTAGATCAGAAGTGAAGGTGGTTTAAGCTTTTTGCTCTTTGTTAAAGTGAGTTATCATAAAGATTTGAGTGTTTCATTCAAAGGGATTTCCTCGTGTAAAGTTTCAGAGATTAACTCAGTGTCTTGCATAGGGAAGCATTTTATTCTGAAGGAACTTCATTTATCCTCTGTCATGTGTCTTCGTTCCTTGCCCTTGTTGTTCATGCTCCTGGCAAAAATTGGGCAGCACCTCCCCCAGACTGAGGTCTACTAGAGAAAATGGAAGATCACCAAATGGAATATCCCGGGGTGATCCTCAAAATATGGAGTGGCCTCATGGCGGTCTGATAACCCAGATGTGAGCGTGGAGGCTCAAGGACTAGCCTTCAAGAGTTCCCACAGCTCACGGGTGATGATTTCATGGAGTGGGACAAATGTGTGCCATGGGAGGCCATAGATGTTCATCCCTTTGACGGGTTCATTCGAAGGCCATGCTATGGAGAAGCAGGCTTCGAGGCACCCTAGATGAATAGAAGGTGAGAAAGGGAAAGCGGAGGATAAACAAAATACTATGCTTGCCAAAAGATCTTCTATTTATTCATCCACCAGAAAGGGGGGAAAGGTTCAAATACAAGATAGTTCATCTCAAAGTGAAAGGGGAAATACATTGAGGGGGAAAAGGAAGAGATACGTTAATGGTGGAGGCAGGAACTACAATGAAGGGACCCGCAGCGATCATGCCTCCGGCAGTGATCGCCCCATCCACAAACTTCTCCAGTTGCTTTTGTTTATCCTCCAGTTCCTTTTGGAGCATTTCAACATGTCCTTGGAGTTTGGTATTGACTTCCTTGATGGCTTTATACTTTTCATTTGTTATTTTGATGTCACTTTCAAATTGTTGCATCTTTGATTTTGCATCATCAATCTCATCTCTTAAGCTCTCATTTTCAGCTTCTAAGTCTTTCAATTCACTCCTTCCATATTCCAGATTTTCAACCAGTTTCTTCAAATTTAGGAT
The DNA here is from genome assembly GCA_024336825.1 of Amorphophallus titanum. Lineage (NCBI taxonomy): Eukaryota > Viridiplantae > Streptophyta > Magnoliopsida > Alismatales > Araceae > Amorphophallus > Amorphophallus titanum. Next base: position 54,152,338 of record JANBPO010009603.1, on the reverse strand, counting down.
TTCAGATTCCAGTGATGCATGCTTTTCACTTAAAGTGTGATCATGCACAACACTGTTGATTTTCTTTTTCAAAGCTTTATTTTCCTTTTTGTACATGTCATACTTATCCATCAACGCAGAATAAGCCTCTTCCCAGTCACTAGTTGAAAAATACTCAAAGAGAGAGTGTACCTCTGATTCTTCATCTCCCTTAGCCATGAGACAGAAATCTTCATTTTCCTCTTCCGTGGAACTTGTTTCATCATCTTCTTCTTCATCACTCCATGTAAATGTCATAGCCTTGTTCTTCTTTCCTTTCCGTTTGGGTGATGATTTCTTCACTTCAGGGCATTCAGATTTTACATGCTCAGGCTTCCTGTAAGAATAGCACACAATCTTATCAGATTTCTTTACATTTTCAGATTTTGATCTGAACGATTTCTTTACCTGAGGTCTCCTTTTTCTGAGGCCTTTATCTTCTTTTCTTAGAAATTTTCTGAACTTCCGGGTGAGCATAGCTACTTCATCCTCATCTTCATTGCCAGTGAATAACTCACCTTCCTCGGACGTCCTTGGTTGCTAGGTCCAGCTTTCAGAGCTAGAGGCCTTTTCTTGCTTACCTTTATTTCATTGTTCTTGAGATTTATCTCATAGGTCATGAGGGATCCTATGAGTTCTTCTATCTTGGTGGTTGACAAATTTTCAGATTCTTCAACCACAGTGGCTTTGGTATGTCAAGCTGGGGTTAATGATCGAAGAATCTTCCTCACTATTTCTTGCTCAGAATAACTCTTTCCTAAACTGGTTAGACTATTAGTGAGCTGAGTTAAACGAGCGTACATGTCTGAGATGGATTCATCAGGCTTCATTTTAAACATTTCATATTATGAGATCAACATGTTTGCTTTAGTCTCATGTACCTGAGATGTGCCTTCGTATATTACCTCTAGACGGTCCCACATCTCTTTAGCTGTAGCGCATGTTGATACTCTTGAGAACTCCACAGGAGGAGAGAGCACTGCATTATGTTCTTCACAATCCAGTTGACTGTGGATCTCCTTATCTACTCTCGGGTCCAAGTGTCCTCATCTTCTGGGAGCTCGTACGGACCCTTGCTAACAACTCTCCATAGCTCATAGTCTTGAGCATGGATGAACACCTGCATACAATTTTTCCAATGTGGATAGTTAGTTCCAGTAAAGAACGGTGGTCTATTAACAGAATGTCCTTTAGGTATGAGACGCTTGGATGCCATTCCACCATTTCTCTCAAGGTCGTTGGACCCCATCATGAGAGATTGACTCTGATACCATGTGTTGTGTGAGAATGGTTGATCGAGAGGGGACGGGTGAATAGATCTACCCCTCTTTTTCTAGAAATAAAAGCAACCATAGCGGAATAGAAAGAACAACTTGAGAATGCAGGGAGCACACACAAATGATGCAAGAGTATAGAGAGATGTTAGGCCTAGTCAAGCATCTAGAGAGGAGCAATCATACAAGCAGACCACAGAGACAATGATTTTTAAGGTGGTTCGGACTTTCTCCAAAGTCCTACGTCCCCCCCTCACTTAAACCAAGTGAGGCTTCCCTAGTTCAAGTGTACAACCCACTGATTACACAACTTAACATCCTGCTGCCTTATAGCTTGCAGAGAGATTCTCCCTTCTCAAGGAACCACTATCGCACAGCTTGATGGCACACTGACCAGACCACAGATACAAGCACACAAGCTTGATCTGTCTTCCTACTATCATTAGTAAGGATGGTTCAAAGTTTCGACAAGAACAAGAACAAAAGATAAAAGGGTAATGAGGAACTTCAGACAAGAAGAATGAAACTCAATGCAAAAGGCAAATATCCTTGTCTGGAAATTGAAGCACTTGGTTTGCTACATTCAGATTCGTTGCTTTAGAGATGGTAGCTTCTCTTAGCAGGACAACAAACTAGTAGACGAGAAGCTTGGAGCTTTTCTTCAGATCTCCACAGAGATGGCGCCGAGCTCTTCACCTTCTTCTTCTTCTTCTAGGAGCACCGACCTCTCTAGAAGCAGCAGCAGTAGCACCTTCTCCTCCTGGCAGCAACAACAACAGCCCCTTCAGTCCATTCTGCTCTCCCTTCCTTCTCACCCTTCTAGCCTTCTCCCAAAAGACCATCAGGTGTGTGTCCCTTCTTAGCATCTCAAGAGAAGAAACTTTCCCTCCAAAAAATCTATCCACGGATTGGTCCAGCATAAGAGAAAAGCAATTGTTTCAGGCCTCGTTTCTTTTGATTGGCTTAGAGGAGGTATAAAATAAGAGTTTTCTTCAGCTCCAGATCTGAGCATTTAATGATTCACATGGTGGTCCATAAATAAATGGATAAAAGAGGGAGATCGGAATACAACATACTTTCAGTGCATTGCTTCTAGGAGGAGGAGGGTCAAGTCCATCTCTTGCATCAAGGTGGGGGGCCTCTCCTCCACAGATAAAAAAATTAGGGGACTGGCGAGGGAATTCTATTCTAGATTGTTCACGGAGGTAGACCGAGGATTGCAGGTGATCTTCACAACCGAGGATTGTAGGTGATCTTCACCCTCGCCTCAACCCTAAGGAACGGGATGCTATCTCCCAGCCATTTTCTGAGGAGGAGGTCCATTAAGCAGTCTTTTCTCTTACAGGTGACAAAGCCCCAAGCCCAAACGGCTTCCCACCGGCTTTCTTTCAAAAATGTTGGGAGGTTGTCAATGTTGATCTACTAGTAACTGTGAGGGAGTTTCAGGAGGAGAGGACTCACTTGGAGGGTATTAATAAAACTCTCCTGGTGCTCATCTCCAAGGTGGGTGCTCAAGAATTTTGAGACTTTAGATCGATTAGTTTGTTGATTGGAGCATACAAGATCATTAGCAAGGTGCTTGCAGGGAGGTTGGTCTCCGTTATAGACAAGTTGATCAGTCACTTCTAGGGAGTTTTTATTAGAAGAGGCACATTCTGGATAACTTCTTGGTGGCGCATGAGTGTCTATTTACTATGAAGAGCTATAGGAGGAAAGGGGTGGTCCTAATACTAGATTCTGAGAAGGCTTATGATAGGGACAATTGGCTGTGCCTCTTTAATGTTCTAGTCAGAATGGGCTTTGGAGATAGATGGATTGGTTGGGTCAGGGCATGTATCTCTTCGACTACTTTTGCGGTTCTCATCAATGAAAAATCGACCTCATTTTTCTACAGCGGTAGGGGCCTTCGTCAGGGAGATCCTATGTCTCCTCTCTTTGTTGTGCCGGTGGCTAGTGTTCTGAGCAGGGTGTGGCAGAGGACAGAGGCAGCTGATTTGATGAGAGACTTCCAGGTAGTTAGAGATGGCCCCACTCCTACTCGCTTGCATTATGCAGGCGATACCGTATTGTTCCTTGTTGAGGGTGAACAGTACCCTTTCATGACTAGGCTCTTGTTGGAAGTATTGGAGGAGGTCACTGGTATGAAAATTAACTTTAACAAAAGTCTTCTTGTAGGGATGAACATAGAGGATAGACCCTTTTGAGGGGGGCTGTGTGTTGGGTTGTAGGATGGATGAGTTCCCTATCACTTTTGGGCCTCCCTCTTTCCCCGGGCTCTATTAGGTGTGCTGATTGGCTTCCCATCATTCAGAGATATGAGGCGAAGTTGGCTGGATGGAAGGCAAGAATTCTATCTTATGGGAGGCAGACTGATACTATGCAGATCTGTGCCAGATGGTCTCCCTATTTATTACTTATCCATATTCCGAATGCCGAAGACGGTAGCAAAGAAGATTGACTTTGTTCAGTGCAGGTTCTTTTGGCATGACAATGGGGGGCTTGCAGAGGCTGGCATGACATAGCATGAGGAAGACTGACCACCAGCAAGGAACAGGGAGGGTTGGGGATCAAGAATGTGAGAGATTTCAACATGGCCTTCTTGTGCAAGTGACTATGGAAGCTAGGATATGGAGAGGACAGGTTGTGAGTTCAGGTAATCAAGGGGCCGGTACTTCGACGGGATGAGAGTTTGGGACTTGACTCCTTCTCCCCTTCATAGAACTTCTCCTCTATCGCGGGATATTCTCTCTTGCAAGGATGCTATCGTATATGCTGCCAGGGTTCGACTGGGAAAAGGTGACAGGAGCCTTTTCTGGAACGACAGATGATGTGAAGACTTCACGCTGGAGGCTTTCTTCCCTCGCACCTTTGCAGTTGCTGCGGATACCCTGGGAGTTGTCTCTCAGGCTTTTGATGCACTCCTGTCGGTAGGGGTGTGGGCACCAGTTTTCAGTAGGGACCTTAGGCTGGAAGAGACGGTGCAGCTCTAGGACCTTCTTTCCTTCCTCAAACTCTATCATCCTCAACTCGACAATGAAGATGAGTGGGTTTAGAGATGGGAAAAGGATGAGTTCTTCTCTATCAGTTCGGCTTATGGCACCATTTCTGATGGAGGGGTTCGTCACAATCTTCATGATCAGATGTGAACACCGAAAATCCCACTGAAGGTGAAACTCATGGCTTAGAGGATCTCTCACGGGAGACTACCAACGCGGGACAAGTTGTGCCATTTCCTTCTAGATATTCAACTGACATGTAGTCTTTGCAGTGAGGACGACGAGACCTTTGATCACTTGTTTGTAGGTTGCTCCTACTCACAAGGGGTATGGAGGGAGCTGGCGAGGAGGACCTATTGCGCCATCAAGTAGCACAGTGACGTTCACCACCTATTTCTACACTGAGAGAAACATTGGCCCATCAAGGGTGACAAGACGTTGTGGTGACGTATCCTTCATGCTACACTATGAACGTTGGGGGGGGAGCGAAACAATTAGATATGAGGAAGTCTCGGTCGAAGAATACTCTTATAGCTTTTGTTTGTGATAGAGTAAGGGAATGGGCTACTATTCTGTGGTTCTATTTCATCACTGTCATCACCAGTAACGATCATTTTTTTGTCTACAAATCGATGATCGTTTGATCAAGATTATTGGTTTCTGGCTGGACCTCCGATATCTGTCCAAAAATACACCCCCAGCCTTTAATTTTTCTCCTTGCATGGTTCCCTGCGTTTCTCTGGCCTCCATTAACACTGATGATCATAATTATTAATCAAAAATGCATTAATTAATATCGCTGTTGTTTTCAATTAGATATATGGTTTGTGACCCCAAAATATTTCCTCCATGTACACCCCTTTATAATTTCTTAATTGGCGGCTTCCACATGTCCAGGGCCAGTGGCAAATGTGCCGGTGAGACTGATCATCATGGCCCTCATTTGGACAGACGCAAGGCGAGCTGTTGCATAGTTTATCCTCCATCCAGCTATTTCCCAACACTCCAGGTGTTTTAAATACTGGTGTCCCCCCGTGATTACTACTCGCCTTGCAAACCTTGAGGCCTGAAGAGTCGAAAGGTACCGTGTGATCACCTTTCGTTCCTTCCCCACTGCAGCTAGCCTTCTTCGTCTCAGTCGTATAGCTTCTTTCCTTCATTCCCACATGTAGTAGTACTACTGTTGGATGTATACTCGATCTCCTAATAGTGTTGGTTCCTTATTCCATGCCAGTACGTACGTAGTTCTCTCTAACTAGTTTCTTGATGCTTCTATATATATATGACGACACCAACTTGACAGCAATGGATACGAAATTTTTATTGTGTTGTAGGCGCAACAAGGATTAGTTTTTCTCTTTTCTAATGTTTCTCTATCACATCTTGTACATGTAGTTGCTGATTTGTTTATTTCCTGCCCCCTTTCTAGAAAAAGGCTACCCTTGATGTTATTATATAACTTCTAGCTATATGTCTCTGTTTGCTCCTGGCTGATCCTTAATTTCACGGCATGCCGGCCGTGCGCCGGCCTTATTAATCTATATATAGTTTCTGCAGCAACAGCTTCTCATGGTTTGTCTCTCATTGTTACGCATGTCTTCTTCAGTGGCATATATAGGTGTGGGCAGTGCCCCTTTCACCTGTTGAGGCAATGGCGGACACACAGGGAAGTAAACGGAGGCGGTCATACTCCTTTGATCCCAACATGGTCGTGCTTGCCATCTTCTCTCACAGATACATGACTTATCTGTTGCCCGCTCTCTTCAAGGTTGGGATAGCGGAATCCTCCCATGGGAACAAAGACAGAGAGATCATGAAGACTGTGAGATTTGAAGTGGACATGGCACTAGTCTTATCAGCCAGTGGGTTCGGTTGGAGCCGTGCTCTAAGACAGAAGCTTGAACAAGGGGCGGATGTGAAGAGGCCGCCGCAGTACAGCTGGGTCCCCGCAGCCCAACTGCTCACTTCCGATCTCTCTTTCACCTGTCAAAGGAGGAGTGGGTTTAACATGCTTGCGATGTTCGACAAGCTCTGGACAGCTCCGCTCATCTCCAGGCCCCTGGCTCCTGCCGGCACCCACAGGGCTGTGAAGTGGAAGAAAGCAGCAGCTGGTTGCACCGTAAACCCTAGGAGGAGGCAGCTGGCAAGGGGAGGTGGAGAGCTGCGCTGCTGCATAAGGTCACTGAGAAGGATCTTACCAGGGGGGAATGGGATGGGTGTGGGCCAGTTGCTCTCCGAAGTGGAGAGTTATGTCATCTGCCTCCAGATGCAGGTGAGTGTCCTCCGGTCTCTTCTCGATGCCCGGCGTCAGCTATCCTGATCATGTCTGTGCTTAATTATATATTCCAAGAGCAATGGTGTATATATTGCTAGCTAGGATACGGTAATGTTGTTGTTAATAAGAGGCAGGTACGTATATATATATATGTAGGCCGCTGCTGTAGCAGTGCTTATTCCCTGTTGGGTAGTCTGTGGGAAGCTGCAGAGAGAGATTTGGATCGATGTTGCATGAATCTGCTCATATTAGGGCCTTAATTATGGTCTGGTACGTAATTGGACATGCTGTGCGTTGCTCAGGAGTAGTGGTGTGAATTTTCAACTGTAATGTGGGGTTGGCAGCCTCGTGTAGCTAGGCATGTAACCAGAGACTGCTGTCATGAGGTGTCCTAAAGACGTACGGGTGTTTGAAATGTCACTGTAAAGATCAATGCAAATGGTAGAAGTTTCGTTTCTCAATTGACAAATTAATTCGTTTCCGAAGCTCAAATATATGCTTGCACGTGGGTTTCAAGCAGAAAGACGTACGCTTGATGGTGTGGGGGAGTGTCTCTACAGCAAGCAACTTTGCATCTCTATATGTGGTCAAGCAGTACTAACAGGTACACCATTTTTTTAAGAGAGAGGGAGAGAGAGAGAGAGAGAGTATTAACAGGTATAAAGAATGTTCTGGGAAAACATATAGGGGCCTAGCTTGAATGGGATGTTTATAATAGTCGGATGGAATGGTTTAGAATACTGCATGCGTTTCTCTCATTTAAGGAGAGGATAATAAACTATTCCCCAAGGAAGACGGCCTCTGAAACACTTTTATGTCCGGAAAGGGATATTTATTTGTAGGAGAAAGTTCCAACAAATAATAATCAAACAAAGAGGAACTCGATCATGTTGTTGTGAGGAAATATGTGTGTGTGTATAGGATTCCCGAAAATGATCCGAAACCCACGCATCCTGATCCGAAAAATATTCAAAAAATTCAGGGCATTACACACACCCTCTCCGACGACCCATGTCTCATTAATGAACGGCGACCCTACTGCATAAATGGCGAAGTTACCTCCCCAGCAGGAAATGACAGGTCAATGCCTACTGCTGGTCAAGCACACGAGTTAGATGACTCACGTCTCCCTAGCCACGATAACCCAACAGCCAAGTCCCCTGATGATGATATAAGTAGGACTCTGGCTCAACGACCAAGAGGTAGGTAAATATCTTTCCTGGAGCTCTCCCGTTCCCTAGCTATCATCTTATCTCTCCCCTTTTCGAATGCTCTCCTTCTCCTCTGTCATTGTCTGACTTGACTGTCAGAGAGTTGTCCCTTGAGATAACTCTCATAACTCCTTTTGACCTTCCATCGCTGGTTGAAGATCCCTCTCCAGTGAGACTCTTCGTCTCGAGTAAATAAAATATTGAGTGTGGATTGGGAAGTGGACAGCCATTTTTCAACCACTACAAATAGGACAGTCGGGTTATGTTCACACAGTTCGACTAGCCGTGATCAATAGAAAGAACAGACACAGTCTACGATCCTTCTTTAGGAAGATGCGACTAAAGTGCATTGCCATGGTTCCGTCCAATGATCACTCGAAACATGCCTTGCTTTTTTTCCATTTGAACCATAGTTCTTCATCATAGCGGTGAGACTCTTAAGGAGGAAGGCCCCGTTGGAGACTGTAGAGGTTGATCAATACTTACAATGCTCGTTGATTCCGAATGTCCCATTATGACAAGGGAACCCGAAGTTTCTTCAAGAAAGGAAAGCACGACTGATGAAAAGCTCATGCACCTTTTAGAGATCACCATCATAGTGCCTCTTTACTAAATACTTGATTCATGACATTTGAGTTTAGATTCTTATTCTTCTTTTCTTTTCTTATAACACATACCGTAACTTACGTATTGTTTGGGTTTATGCGGAGCGTGAGATACTTAGATTTTCTGAGTTAAAGATCAATCTGAGAATTCTCCCACACTTGAAGTGGAATTACTATTTTGCATCCTTGCAAATACGATTAGAGAAAATCAGCACTATACCCCTAGAATATTTTAAAATTACTTCTATATCTCTATCTTATCGTATTTACTATAATACCTTCAAAATTTACTAGCCAGAGCCTTCATGCCCCGACAGTTAAAGTTGAACCAGATGGAGGTAATGGACGGGATGAGTGGACCATTTTACCGCCACCTCGCTTTACGTGTGCGAGAGAGAGGATGCTGGAAGAAGTCTCCCCTCTAGCGTCGGTCAGAGACAGAAAGAGAGAGAGAGAGAGAGAAGGGATGGGGTGAGTGAGAAAGAGAGCGAGTGTACAGGGGTGAGGACACATTGGAGAGGGTCTCCTCGTTCGGCGCCAGTCCGATCACAAACAGAGAGAGAGGGAGGGAGAGAGAGCAAGGGGAGGGGGTCCGCCATCTCCCTCTCTCTGGCACCTATCAGAGAGAGAGAGAGAGAGAGAGAGAGAGCGTAGGGGAGGGGTACCCTCTCCGATGACAGTTAGAGACATAAAGAGAGGGACAGAGAGAGAGGCACATAAAGAGAGAGAGAGCGTAGGGAGGGGGCACGTTGGAGGAGGTCTCCTCCGACGGCGATCGAAGATAGAAAGAGAGGGAGAGGGAGAGAGAGGACGACGAGGGCTAGAGAGAAATAGTACGGGAAGTCACTTTGAGTGGGAATAGCTTTCATATGAAGTTGTTCACACTCAAAGCGGCTTTATAGCTTCAAAAATTAAAAAATATAAAAGTTGAACCTGTTCTCACTCAAGGAGAGTCTCACGCTCTCTCACCCCTCTGCGGTCTCCCTCTCCTGTCACACCCTCCGCTGACCCATCCCCTCTCTCTCTCTCCTTACTTCTCTCTCTCTCTACAATAACGGGATACCACTGCCCTCCCTCTCTCGATCTCTTCGACCACCTCCCTTTGCCGGCCTCCCACCCCCTCTCTCTCTCTGGATGTAGAGGATGCCAGTGTCTATGGGGGAGATCCCTTGCAATGCCCTCCTTCCTCTTTCTCCCCCTCACCCAGCCGCCCACCCTCTCTCTGGTGTAAGGATTCCCCATGGCCGAGTACAGATTGCACAAAAGAAAATATAATTAAATCTCAAACCCGGACCCCTTGGAATCTAAGAACCGTGTCTTGATCGATGCATGCAAAAAATATCTAACCCCAGAATAGGGTTGCTGATTCATACCTTGCATGGAATGACATTGTCCGTAGTACTCGATGCTGATTTACTTGAACGTAGAGCCGCACAGATATTCGGCCTCTAGAGTAGATCTACACCAATCCTCGTATAATGATGGTGCCCGCCCGTTCTCTTCCTGTATGTGTCCACGAACCATGGATATCCCAAAACTACACCTTTTCTTCCTTTTAATCTTTCTCCCTCGAGAGAGAAGAAGAGAGAGAGATCAACTAGGGAGAGGGAGAGGGTCCAATCAATTGGGATCTATATGTGCTCTAAATGTTCTTGCTGCAGTGCTCCTAATGAGGAATCATCTTCAGAGGAAAAAGGGATTCGCAATGGCTATCACAGAAAAACCCATCCAATTTTGACATATGAGGTGTTAAACTGACCATTAGACCAAGTGATTTGAAATTTGGGAGAGAACTCCATCAGTGCAATGTCCTCTATCAAAGCATTAAATTCCTTCATGCCTGTAATAATTTGTATACCTCTATTCCTCTCAGGTGGACTTTAGACTTCGTTGAAGTCTCTGGCGAGACACCACGACATTTCAAATTTATAAAAACACTTACTGGAGTTCTTCCCATAATGATTGCGAGCAATATAGGAGCTGGGTGCATAAGCCGCCAAAAACATCCATTTCTCCCTGTTTGCTGGTGAACTAAATTCCACTGAGAGTGAATATTCCCCATTGTCTAAGAGCATGCCCTCCCATTGGTTGGAATTTCAGCAGACCAAGATGCCTCCCACCTGTCCCGAAGCCCATCAGAAGACAAAATCCACCTCTTTGAACCCTGGGCAATTGCAAGCGAAGTCAAAAGATCACTGCTCAACCTTTGTCCCTTGCAGGTTAACTATCTAGACTTTCTTGTTCCGAATAATTTCTTTGACTGCCTCGTGCTTATGAAATCATTCAAACCCTGAATATTCCAAGATAGAATAATCATGGCTCCTGTCTATGTGCCCTAGTCCCTCTGACTCCTGGTCTAGAGAGGCCAAATAAATCCTGGCTGGACTTGAGTAAACCATCAAGTTCTCTATGCCCTTTCTGTTTTTTGCCTGTGTTTGTTGTAGGTTCTGCCAAATCCGCACACAATTTCTTGAACTGTCCTGCTGGCTGAACTTGGGGGCCCAATTCTGACACTTTAACAAGTAGTTCCTCATTACTCCACTAAGAAAACAAATCAGTAAGTAGGAAAATCAGCAGTTGCTTCTTAAGGAAGGTTTTCCTGAGACACCGTTGCCTCTGTTCTAGTGCTGTGTGAGCCACAGCTGGTGATGAAGTGCCTTGGGGGAAACTTGCTCTGGGATGACCGATTGAGAAGAGGAAAGGCGAATCGGGGATATTGGAGGAGGAGGCAGTAAAGCAAGCATACCTCAATTGAAAGGGAAAAAAGAGGACAGGTTGCCTTCAAGCATGGAAGCATGATCGCCGTGTACCAGTACGCTCTCGCTGGACTGCAGGCCTCCTCCCCCGAGCCACCTTCTTCAATTTACACAAATCTTAGGGTTCCTCCACTGCTGCCCGAGTCCTTGTTGGATCCCTCTTCCCACTTGTTATGTGAGAGAGGTGATCAAAGCCCTCCACTGATCATCTGAGTTATCAGTAATGCCCATGCTCTCGTGGTCATCCTTCGCAGCAGCAGGGGCAGCTGGGCCATTCTCCATACCAAAGTTGCACCTATTGGGTCCGAAGGCCCGGTACTGGATTTGCCTTGGCTGAGAGGCAACTTGAACTGGTGCCACAGCTGGCTCTTACCTGAGGCCCTGAGTTGACTCAGAGCACTCGGTCATCTTCCTCTTCCCTCCAGAACCCTGAACATCCGAACCTTTGACTGCCCTGACCTGCCGATGAGCTTCAATCACCTCTTTGTATGTCCAATCAGGATCAATGCATGTCTTCTCCTCAGCCATCACTGATATCCAAACCTATGGCCACCCCATCGGATCTGCAGATGCTTTGGAATGATTTTATCTTCGTCAAGTTCAACTCACAGCCAGACAAACTCAAAGTCAACCCAATTGGCCGTCTGGTGGTTGACCTCTAACAAAGTACTAAAGGATGAGACGATGGTGTGGTGGACTTCAATATCCCACGAAGGCAGTGGGGTTCCAGTTATCCTACACCATCTACTGTCGCCGTGCTGTGTTATTTAAAGCGCCTAAGGCGATCGCCTAGGCGAGGGACTACAAGTCGCCTTGCTCTGGCCCAAATCGCCGAGGTGATCTCCTCAGGCACTTTTGGGCCCCCTCGCCTGCCTCGCACGCTCGGCCTACCTAGGGACGCCCTGGCCTAAGCTCGCAAGTCTGGCCCACAAGCCCACTAGGGCCGGCCCAGACCCGCAACTGCACGAAAGGGGATCTGGGTATAAATAATACCCTTCTTCCCTCTCTTCTCTCTCCCCGATCGATCTCCCCTCTCTCTTCTCTCTCCCCCAAACCCTAGCTCTCCCCCCCTCCACGTATCCTCTTGTGACCCGCGTGTGAATATAGATTGTGAGTGGCAGACGGTGACGAGCGGTGGACCATGAGGAGCGGCAAATGTTGATGTTCTGTTAGGTGTCTCCCCCCTCTCTCTCTCTCTCTCTCGTACACATATGGAGAGGAGCTGAGCCCCCCCTCTAGCACAAACACATGCTCACACAGAGGGGTTGAGTCCTCTGTCTCACACACGCACACTCTCTCTCTCTTTCTCTCACACAAACACAGAGAGGGGCTTGGGCCCTGATGTAGGCCTCAAATTGCAGGCCGCAAATGGAACAAGAGTCACCGCACTCTCTCACTAAGAAGATGGATGTAGGGGAAGGAAATTTGAGCAAAAGCTCAAACGAAAGGAAAAGTTTAATCAACGAAGCTATCTCCATTCGCAGCCCTCAATGGGGTTTATAAAGAAGTACTTGGGGTAACAAAAATGTACAATCTAGATAACAAAAAAGGGAGGGGAAGTGATACAATCACAGCCTAGCCTCGCTCTCCTCCAACTCTACTAAGCAGGACTCCGTGGCTGCCAGCTCCGCCTTCAAGCCCGACGCAAGCTACACATTCACCTCGGCACTCATCTCGGCAGTCTGCCACTCGACCCTACCGAGCTCCACGTCTCGTCGCTGCTCCTCTAGGGCCTTCGCCAAGGCCTCGGCTCTGCTCTCCAAGTCTCTCGGTCGAGTGGCACGTTCCTGGGCAAGTGACATAGCCATGTCAACGTACCACTCCTACTCGGCAGCCGCCAGTGCAAGCCAAGCCCACTGATCCTCCAGCTCTCGGATGGCCGCCAGTCGCCGAGCCCTCTGCTCCTGCGCCTCTATAAGCTATAGGTACTCCGCCCAAATGTTGACCAAGCCAGACATCTAGAGTTCGCGTGGGAACCCGAGGCCATGGTAGCCCTAGGTGCACTCCCTCAACCGCTGTCAGAGCTTTTCCAGAGAAGGCAGGGGTCACCTCCTGCGTAACCTCGAGCATGCTAGAGCAAAGCCGCGCCCACGCTAGCGTCCAGCAGTGGCTCTGGTGGCGAAATAGATGAAGGCCACTCGATCCCCAACTCCATGCATGAGTGGCCTACTTCAGCTAGCACACCAGAAGGACCTATACAATCCCACCAAACACAAAACGGGTCAGCAACGTTCAGGGCTTCCCTGTGACGAGACAAGATGAAAAACCTGAGAAATGTCCTAGCTCCCACCTGTGATAGCCCCCGCCGTGCCTGTAACACCCCTGCTTAGGGTCGGTGAGGGTAGTCCACCCCCCACCTCAGCAGCATCTCCTACCGAAGTCAAAAAGGGCAGAGGCTCCCCCGACATTTGGGTGTCCCCAGTAATCATCAGAGCGGTGGGAGGCTCCCCCAGATCCACCTCGATGGGAGTCGACACGTGCTCCTCCTCGGACTCCAGCCCTGTACATAACACAAAATGTCAGCCCTGCCATAAACCCTGAGTCAATGCCAATGAAGGGGAGCGAAGGAGCTACAAGTACCTTCCAACGTTGCCTTCATCTCAGCATCTCCGGAGGAAGAAGCCTCGGAGGAGGAAGAGCTCGGGCTCGAGCTCTCATCAATCTCCATGGCCGTACTGCCACTGCCCGAAGAACTAGATGAAGCCCCTAGTGAACCCTCAATCATGGGCAAATAAGAGGCTCCTGCACACCAGTTACCCGAGTCAGACTACTACCGAGTCCAGGCTTGCACAAAGATAACTCCCTAGCCAAAGGTGTTTGGGAAGAAGCTCACCAGCTGGGGCGTCCCCCTCCGAGACACCCTCAATATCGATGAACTCCTCATCACACCCAGTAGACGCAGCGATAGCAAGCTCATCTCCAGCTACCCTGGCCGTGTCTCGGGGAAGCTCTCCCTCCTCTAGGGGAGAAGAGGTCCCTGCAACCAATCCCCAATGAAAGCTTAGCATGAGTGGGTAAAGCAGAGTAATACACCATGAAATAACTAAGTACTCAGCTACATACCTGAGGGTCCCATGCTGGACGACTCCACCAGCCCCACCGTGTAAGCCGACACCACGGTCGACAGAGGTGGGAGGGGCAGCTTCTCCAACAGCCCCGGTAGCCTGCCCAGTGTGTCCCCTATGGTGGGTGGGGGCACGGAGGTCTCCTGCCCAGCCTCATCCCCGAACGATGGCAGGACAACTGACGGACCACCGTCCACTAGTTCCTGGATCATCTCTATGGTGGCCACCACATCCTCACCTGCCAAACAAGCAACTCAGACCAGGTCAACAACTTTGGCTTGCCAAGAGTGTGATTGCAATGGGAAGACTCCCTCCAAAGTAATCGGACACTTACCCAGACAGCTCCCAACCACTGTGAGTGTCGGCTCCCCTGCCTGTCCAGGCTCTCCGCCCAGTCCCTTGGCCGGGACCTCAGCGCCCGATATCTCTACCTCCTCTGCACAATCCAGACAATTGCGTCAGTGACCGGAAGTAAATAAAGTCATTACTTATAGTCACCACCAGAAGCCTTTACCTGAATGGGCTGCTCTTGCACCTTCCCATGACTCGAAGTCGGGGAAGGCCTTGACATTGGGCGCCATCTCGTCCATCACCCAGAGAAAACTCTCCATGTCAATCTCATACTCAACTCCCTCCACATAGGAAGGGTCCTCCTCCCGAGGGGGCAAGAAGGTCACCTCCGTCCTAGCCTCCACGGGAGCTGCAGGACACAAACCCAGCAAAGCAAGATTAGCCCGCTACCATGGCTAAATTGACCGAGAGCAAAGAAGGCAAATGGCACTTACTCAGAGCTGTCTCTGCCTCAACTACCTCACCAGCCTCGAGTCCTCCAGAAGACTTGCTAGTCTCGCCACTGCAGCCTCTACTCGGGGGCGTTTCTGCCTCGACTGCAGACTTCCGTCCCCGCTCCCTGAGGACGCCTCCGTGGAGGGGTTAGCTCCCTCTGCCACCAAACCTGTCAAGAGACACATCATTATACAATGTTCCAATGTTATAACTAGAAAGTAACAAACGAAAAGGGGATGGAGTATCCCAAACAAGGCCGTACCTAGAGCCCCAAAGGGGGTTGGTGGCAATAGTACCAGCTGCTCTGGCTTCAGCACCAGCACTTAGGCTACGTTCGCCACGGCCTCTCGGATGTCCCGCAGAGTGCGGGCTCACTCAATCTGGGACAAGAACTCCACGGGCCCGGCTGACCCGATCACGTGAGCAATGTGCCACCGCCAGTCATCGATCACCGAGTTGGCAAAGCTCCCGTGCGGGAGCTCCCGACCTAGCGAACCCTAGCTCTGAAAGCCACAATTGGGCAAGAACTGAGCCCAGCAGGCCTTAGGCGCCCTCGACTGGGACCCCTTCCCACCTATCGCTGCTGCTCTCGCCGAAGTCTACGCTAGATGCTTTAGTGCCCCACCACTGCTCCGACTCCCAGAAGTCAAATCCCGGCCACCCCAGGACCACCGCTCCATAACCTGCTCGATCTCTCGACGGATCCGAGCGACGCGGGTCCTCATGTACCCGTCGTCCAGTGCAATAGGAGGCAAATCCTCCCTCAGCAAGCGGCTCCCCTTCGCTTTCTGGATCGTGGAGGCCTTCTGACAGTATAGGTCACTGTGCTCGAACTACCACCTGGCATAGTGAACGTCGAACCTCCCTCGACATCCCTGCCCAGGCATCGGGAACTGCTCCGGCTCCCGGCAACTGTAGAAGTCCCACCATGCTGCCACGAGTAAGTGGGTGTCTCTACCCTAGGACTGCCTACCTATCAAAGAGAACTCCCGGTTCGGTGGGATCCCCAGGTTGTACCTAAAGTACCTCGCGAATCGATGTGGGTAGTACGGCTCCAAGGAACTCGTCGCTTATTGGTGCAACGTCAGCACCGTCGACTGAGTACTTAGTATCCACTCCATCTACAGCTCGACATCTGCCACCTCCTGACCAGGATGGGTGCTGGTCGCCCCTCCACCTGAAGCCCCCAGGAAGAGGCCGGAGTCCCTCGTGGCGCTATCAAAAGGTAGCTCCTCCTCACCCCTGGCGGGCAAGTAACAAAGGCATCGCCTAGCCCCCTCTAGCTGCATCTTTGCATCCCCATCAGGCTGCCCGGGGAAGCTAAACAAGAGCAGCACCATCAGGTTCCTCACTATCCCTCGCGTCACCAAGCTTGGAAATAACAACCCGGCCTACACACTGAGGTAGTGGGTCGGCAGGACTATACTCCACTCTCTCCCCGTTGGGTGCGCCACCAGAACTCCCAACCCCTGGTAGATGTTGGCCAGTGCAGCAGGAGATAAAGCCAACTGTCTCCCCTCAGCTAACAGACAGGTCGGCCACAGTAGCTCGGCCCTTAGCAGACCATCCTCTCCATGCGGAACCACGAACGTCGCCAACTAGTAAGCCAAATAGGCGATGAGGTGTGTCACGTTTGGCAGACTGTGAGGGTTCCACCCCTCCCGTGGAGCATAAATGTACCAGTTGTAGGTCCTGAAGCACAGCTCCACCTCTGTGTACTCCTCCTAGGGAGTCTAGTCCCTGGCGAACTCCTGGTAGAAGCAAAACGGCCCATTGTAGAAATGGCAGACCCATACATTCAGTGGCACTCTCAGAGTCTATGCCGCTCTCTCTCTCCAAGCCAAAGCCAAGTCCCTCCAGGTCTTCAAGAGGTACCAATAGCTGAAAGGTACCCGATACCTCCCCTGTCCATCACTGTGACTACGGTGGAAGTCATCTAGCACTACCTCCTCGTATCCCTTGCCACTGATCGACAGCCCGAAAATCCTGAACAGAGACCACAAGTCCAGTGAAGTCTCCCCCTCTGCTGTGGCCACCGTGTTCCAACGGCAGTTGAAGCGCTCTAGCAACCCCTACAGCAGCCCAGTGTAGCAGGGGTACACGTACAAGGCGGCAATCACCGCATACCTGATCCCTACTCGCTCCAATAGCACTCGATAGTGATGGATAATCCCCATCAGCCATTCTGTGGCACCCTGGCGGTAGTAGTGCAACGGAATCACGGCCCAGCGACCGTACCAGCTAGTGACAGTCTATCACATGACTCCATCCAGCATGCTGTGGTCATCATAGCCCTCTCCAACATACTGTAAGCCCGTGGGCTCCAACACCAGTCTGGCAGTCCCCTCTGTCTCAACGCGATGGTGACCGTGCAAATCCCAAGAAGTGGGCCCTAGCGGCCCAACTCTGACCCCTGACCTCTCTACTCCACCAAAGAACCACAGGCACTCAGCACTGGGGAACTGTCGCTGCCTCCAGTAGTCCTCCGAGAAGCTAGGGTAGCTGTCGAAGGCTACGCCATGCAGGCTGTCCCTGCTGATCAAAATGGCCCGCTCAAGTTGACGATGGGCTTTAGGAATCCGCGAGTCATCCTCCTCCATGCCAGGAGGAACGTAGCTCCGGAGAAACTCAAACAAATGCCGATCTAGGGGGAACTCCAACGGGTCGCCTCCACTCCTGTCATAGATGTACATGCTGTCGGCCTCCAGAATCCTAGCCACCTCCACGGTCCTGACTCCAGTGGCTCTCTTGCCAAGGGGACCCTTAGCCACCACTGTATGCCCACTGCCCAGCTGCTCTATGCTAGCCATGGTAGCCACCGGCGGGCCCAGAGGGGTCATCTGTCAATCGGTCCTCCACACCCAGTGATCCTCCTCGCGGGCCATCTATCTTGGGACCCATCCATCTCTGCCAAAGCATGCCATAGCTGCAAGACAAAGCATAGAGAAAGGGTCAGAACACTGGTAAATCACCAAGCACAACAAAACTAAAGGCATATGAAGTGTCAAAATACAATTACAATAGCCCGAAATAGGAGTCTCACGGGCCGTACACCCTCATCTCCACCTCCAACGCACGACCCGTGGGGGGCATTTGTTGTACCAAGACTATTTCTCGACAAAATCACAAGAAATAAGGGTTCGGGTATGGACCCTCTCAATTTTCTTGCAATTTACCCTTCGGGCCAATGATTTTAGGGAGTTTCCTTTTCAAGACAAGTTCATCTTCTTTGAATTTTCTCTCAAGAATCTTTTTATCATAGAAACGTGTGATCCTCTGATGGTAAACATGCACATGATTAGTCACGATCATTCATTTCTCATCTAATAGTTCCAGTTGGGGTAATAGATTCTCACGACGCTGCTCAGGATCGAGCTCCGGGTCCAGCTACACTCTCAGTGAAGGAACGAATATTTCATATGGGAGTACCGCCTCTGTCCCGAAAGTTAGCGCATAGGGGGTTTGTCCCGTGGGAGTTTGGACAGAGGTTCGATAAGCCCAGAGAGCCTCAACGAGGTGATCTGGCTAGTCAGAATAGTGGTAAGATTTGCATGTTTTCTTAATTATTCTTATGAGAGTTTTGTTCATAGCTTCCGCTTGACCATTACCTTGTGGGTAATATGGAGATGAGTGATGCAAATTGATGGCATACTTCTTGCACATGTCGTAAATCTCTTATGAAGTGAATTAAGGCCCATTGTCGGTGACGAGGTCACATGGGATGCCGAACCTAGCGAGGATATTGTGCTTGGTGAACTTTACCACTGTCAATGCCTTGACTTCCCTGAATGCTTCATCTTCTGCCCATTTCATGAAGTATTCTATGGCGGTGAGGATGAAGGACTTTCTTTAGATTTCTCTAGTTCTATCCTCCGGAGGACCAACCATGTCGAATGCCCACATGGCAATGGGCCAAGGAGCTATGAGAAGGTAAAGTGAAGATGAAGGAGCATGGACCTTGTCTGCGTGTAGTTGACATTTGGCACAATGATGGACAAAGCAAGAGCAATCCTCCTCCATGGTAGGCCAATAGTAGTGCCTGAGGAGTTTTCAAGCTAACATGCGACCATTAACATGGCCACCACATTCACTGGAATGTGCAGCTTCAACGACTGCACATGATTCGATCTCATCTAGGCATTAGAGGTAGACTCCACTAAGAGATTTTCTATGCAAGACGCCACCTATGATTGAGAAGCATTCAGAGGTGCAGCAAATAGCTCACCTGTCAGGGGTGGTAGTGTATTCGGGAAAGGATCTATCATGGAGGTAGTTCTCAATGTCAAACAACCACGGGTGGCCATCGTCAAGGTCGACTTTCGACTCATGAAAAAGGGAATGCAGCTGGGGAGAAGGCTCTTGGAACTACTGGAACCAAGGGTTAAAGTGTGAAGGGTTATGCAGTCTTTGCACAATAATAGTTGTTGAGGGCCCAAATGGAATTGTAAGGGAAAAGGACAAGGAGGCTAAAGTGTCAGCCACGATATTTTGGGCTCTAAGGGTGTGCATTAGGGGGAGCTTCCTAAGCCATCAGACTACTTTGCTAATCAGATCTTGGTATGACTTCATCTTCAGATCCCAGGTTTGATACTTGCTGAGAGACTATCAGAGTATGAGCTGTAAATCACCGATTATCCTTAGATCTTTGATTCTGAGGGCTAGTGCCATCATTAAGCCTGTGAGGAGCGCCTCGTACTCCATCACATTATTCATGGTAGGGAAGGATAATTGACAAGTGCGGGGAATGATTATCCCTTCCAGCGAATGGAGTATGGCTTTGATACCAGATCCTTTGGAATTAACTGCATCGTTGAAGTAGAGGACCCACGAAGGTTCATCATCAATAATGGCTCCTAACTCTTCATCAAAAGATCTTCACTGATGGGAGAGTGTGTAGGAAGTGGATGATGAGCGAGATGCTTGGCAATGGCTTTCCATTTGATTACCTTCTGACTGACGTAAGTGATATCAAACTGATTAAGAAAACTTAACCATCTCACTAAGCAGTCAGTCAAAATAGGCTTCTTTAGCAACTATTTGATTAGGTCCATGCGCGCCAAAAGCTTCACTTCGTGAGCTAGGAAGTAGTGTTTCAACTTTTGGGCTACCCAGACAATGGTCGCACAAGTTCTTCCATAACAATGTACTTCTTTTTAGCCTTGTTAAACAACTTCAATAGGTAATAGACTGCTCGTTCTTTCTTCTCATCGTCATATTAAGCCAAGACTACTCCGATGGATTCCTCCGTGGTGGATACATAGAGCAGTAAAGGCCGACTCAGGACTGGGGGTGCCAGAACTAGAGGATTGAGGAGATAGCTCTTTAGGTCGTTGAAGGCCTTTTGGCATTTATCATTCCACTCAAATTTAGCCTCTCCCTTGAGCATGTCATAAAAGGGCTTGCATCTTTGGGAATGATGAGATATGAATCTCCTAATAAACTGTAGACACCTGATAGGTCTCCGAACTTCCTTAAAGATCTTGGGAGGAGGCATCTCGGTGATTGCCTTGGCCATGTTGGGATATATTTCAATCCCTCTCTTGCCGACTTCGAACCTTAAGAGTTTTCTTGAAGATACCCCGAACACACACTTCTTGGGGTTCATATTAAGCTGATGCTCCCAAGACCGCTGGAGAATAGTGCGGAGGACTTCTGGAAGACCACTCCTAGCTTTGGATTTTACCAAGATGTTATTCACATATACTTCCATATAAATGTGCATCATGTCATAGTAGTCCTATGGTCTAGAGTCTAGTCATGACGTAATTTTATTTTCTTGAGTCACATAATGTAATTTTCCCTTTTTCATCAAGTCTAGTTAACTTATGTCAATGAGTCAACATTCATGTGCTTTGAAGCGTTATTATCACTAAAGAGTTAGTTTTGTTAATTATTGTGCATTCTTTTGTGTGGATGTTAAGGCACTCTGATCTTAATTGCTAGCTTGAGGCATTTTGCCAACTATTCATGTTCCCTGAGTTACTTCCGTTGTACACAAATGGCTCGGGACATGACTGCTACGTTGGTATCAGAGCATAGGTCTCGGGACTTACTTAATCCTAGGAAAATGTCATAGGCTAAGTCCAAGGTTAAGGACCCATATCTATGAACTAAGGAAAGAAATTTTCACCTACAAGAGATTGGGTAGAGTCGAGATGAGATAGTTATTTAGAAATTATCTCTAGGTGGACTCCTCTTGATTCCATAAGAGATTAACGAATCGTTCCTTTTCTCAGGTACCATGGCTCACCGTGTAAATTGGGATGAGATGCAACAAACTGTTGCAGGTCTTACCCACTCCTTCAGACAGTGGCTCAAGCTGGCACGAGAAGTTTGCACGAAAATTTTCAGAGTTTAAATCCTCCCCGATTCTCTGGATCCGTCAACCTCGACGAAGTGAAAAATTGGATCGATGAGATGAACCGTATATTTGAGGTCATGCAATGCACTGACCAAGAGAAGGTCCGTCTCGCCACATTCCAACTAAACAAGGATGTACGTACATGGTGGAAGGCCACCTCGGCGCAACCTCAAATTGCGCAGCTTACACAGGATGGATTTCTTACCCTCTTCCGAGCGAAATACTTCTCTGAACATGTCAAGGAGAGGAAGGCTACAAAATTTGCCTCTCTAAGGTAAGGAATGATGTCCGTAGTGGAATATGAGCTGTAGTTTTCACGGCTGGCACCATATGCTCCTCATTTTGTTAGCACCGATATATTAAAGGCTAACCGATTTATGGATGGGTTAATGCCCATTTTTATCTCTCAACTTGGACCCCAAAATATCCGTACTTATGTGGAGATGCTCCAACGGGCATATTTATGTGAAAGGACCTTAAAAAAGGTCAGAAAATTCAAAGGCAAGGAAGAGGAGTCTAGTCGAAAGTCTGATCGGCGAGGAAGGAAAGGAGAGAGATTTAGCATCATGGAACCCTACAAGCCCCGTGACAACAATAAGAGATCCCGTAATGGCAACGGGAGTGGAAACGACAAAGGAAAGAAGATCAAGGAGGAAGAACAAGTTGTTACAACTGCTTGCACCTTTTGTGAGAAGTTCGGCCATTCGACTGAAGAATACTAGAAGTGTCTTGGCACTTGTTTGAGATGTGGAAGCCGAGAGCATCGCATGCCCGACTGCCCTTCGATGAAAGATCAACCCTCCAAAAATAACAATGGGCGAAGGTGGCAGGCTCGTCTTAATACTGTTATGGAGGAGGAACCTACTAAAGAGGGAGAACTAATGGAAGGTATTGTTCAAATTTACTCGCACCCTACATTCATGTTATTTGATACTGGTACTTCTCACTCCTTTATTTCTAGCGCTTTTGTTAAGACCTTGCCAATCTCACCTGTTCTGTTACCTTCGAACTTATCTATAGTTACACCCTTATGTTCTGGAATAAAACTTAAAACTTATCTCCCTGATAGTGAGGTTATCATAGAAGGCCACAATGTTCCTACAAATCTGGTATGCCTCGATATGGAGGGCTACGATGCCATATTAGATGTAGGTTGGCTTTGTGATCATTATGTCGACATTAATTATCGTAATAGGTAGATTTCTTTTCATAAATCAGATCTCCCAAAGTTTTCTTTCCTTGGCGTTAAGTATAGGAAGCATCCTGCACTTATTTCGTAAACTCATTTCACAAGGGTGTGATGCTTTTTGTGCATCCGTTATCATTACCTAGTCCAAGGAAATCCTTATAGAAGAAATCCCTGTGGTAAGAGATTTTCCTGATGTCTTTCCTTCGGACTTACCCGGTATACCACCCGAAAGGGAAGTCAACTTTTCTATTGAACTCATACCTGGAGTAGCACTTGTGTCAAAGGCCCCTTATAGGATGTCCCCCACGGAACTCAAGGAATTGAAAACGTAACTTCAGGAGCTGTTAGAGAAAGGCTTCAATCGACCTAGCACATCCCCTTGGGATGCGCCGGTCCTATTTGTCAGAAAGAAGGATAGATCCCTCAAGCTATGCATTGACTACCAGTAGTTGAATCAACTTACCATCAAGAACAAGTACCTGTTGTCGCGTATTGATGAGCTGTTTGACCAGATCTCTAGTGCAGAGTATTTCTCCAAGATTGACCTTAGGTCTGGTTATCACCAATTGAGGATTAAGGAGGAGGATGTTCATAAGACAACTTTTCGTAGTAGATATGGACATTATGAGTTCGTGGTTATACTGTTTAGGTTAACCAACGCCCATACAGCATTTATGCAAGTCATGAACAACGTCTTCAGGCCGTATCTCGACCGCTTTATGGTCGTATTCGTTGATGACATTCTGATATATTCTAAGACGTAGGCGAGAAAGAAAGGCGAAAAAAAATACCCCATGGAGGCCTACCTAAGGAGTAGTGATCAATACCTGAACCCGTTCCCTCTTCAGGGAGAGTTGTCCCCCTTCCAGTCCTGAAAACCTCCTCTGGAAAGCAAAAAAAAAAGAGGGGAAGGGGAGTGTTAAAATCCCGCCAAGATAAAAAGAAGATAGGCATGCACGTGATAACAGGGCATTAAAGAGAATCATACCAACTGAGGTATGACCAGTAGACCCTCCACTAGAGAATGGGGGCGAAGCGCCTCAAACTTGGTTGTAATCATCGTTCGTAAGATCCCAGTCTTGTGACTCGCTTTCTTTCTCGACTGCCTCTACTTCAAAAGGGATATTTTCATCTATACGAGGGAGGTTTTTCCCCCTTTCAGCAGCTGAAGACCCTGCAAGCAAAGTAGGGCCCATGTAATATTTAGTAAGGGTCGCTTTGGCATTGTGAATGAGAAGCTGTCGGCTGTCCACATGAGGTAGTTCCCTTTCTACGGGGTCGAGAAATCCTCTGGCTGGGACCCTTGTCCTCACTCGGCCTAGGCCTTTTTAAAGAAGAGATAGAGGCCTTTTGCCTTGGATTGCAACACTTCTCGTAATGAAGCTCGTTGTGAAGGGAATAAAAAGAGAAAGGGGAACAAGGTCAAGCATCATGCAAGGCAAAATAAACCCAGTAAGTGAAGGAAGATAGATGAAAGCAAGAAAACTGACTACGTACCCACTGGAGCCAGTGAAAAAGCAGGTTGCAATACCACCTGCTCGGGCCAGAGACCTACAACCTTTCCTGCGTTTGCGATGGCATCCCAATCATCTTGTAGGGTCTTTCTATTTTCAGTAAGGGAAATGCATTCGAATGGGCCAATTCAGATGATGGAGCTAATAAGATGCTTCTCCCACTACGGCCATAAATCATTATTGAATCCCTTAGGTATAAGTTCTGTGCTCTTAGGAACATTAAGAGCAAACCCGCAATCTGATAGAAAATGGGTCCACCATGAATATACTCTTTGAATTGAGGGGGTCCCGCTCTGTCCTGATGAAGTGTCAACTGGGCGCCTCAAAAGTCTGATCACCCCGACATCGGGCCTCCAATCTATGGTGATAGCTCCATTCTTAGCTCCCCATTGCGAACGAAAATCCCTGACGACCCTGACGATTCATGGAAATTGAGCATAAAGAAATGAATTATCAATCAAAAGGGGTGGCAAGTCGGTTCTCCCTAAGCGGACTTCCACGTACATATCTGCAAAAATATGAGAAAATGAAGGAAAATTCAGAGAAAAAGCAAGAGGGTCTTGTATGGCACCCAAGTCACACTAGAAACTACAAATAAACCCTAACCCTAGGGCAAATTACAAATAAACCCTAATAAAGGGTAAATTGCATAAAAGCCCCGATCTAGGGGCAAATTAAACCAAAGCCCCAACCCAAGGGCAAATTGCTCAAAAACCCTAATCAAAAGGAAAGTTTGCATATAAACCCTAATTTGAGGGTAATTACATATAAGTCCGCCCAAGAGGTCAAATTGCATCTAAACCCTGCCAAAGAAGGAAAATTGTAAATAGGTCCCTCATAAAGGGAAAATTGTATATAAGCCCTCACGTGAGGGGATAATTGCAATAACACCCGACCTTACGGCAAGGGAATTCTTCCCTGAGACTAAAATTTTTGCAAAGCCGGTACCGCAAAACCAAAAAGATCTTAGGTAGTAAATCAAATGTGTTCGACTTGTTCTGATGTAAATAAACACCGACTCCGGCCGGTGTGGAAAGGTCCTTGTACACGAACGCTAAATCATCTGATAAAGCACGTGCGGGGAAATTATAATATGCAAACTCAAAACCTAAATGTATATGCACATGTTTTTCCGAACGAAAAATTCCGTGTGTGAAACAGTCCACAAGATTTCCTTGTGGATTAGGTAACCTCTGCCCCACTTTCTGCTTACAATTTGTGGCTCCAACTCCTGCTGAAGTGCAAAGAGTGTGGGTTTCACTCAGAGCTTGCCACAAGCTTTTGGTGAGCTTTCACTCAGGACATTATACATGTAGGTTTTTGCTCTAAGAAATGCTGGAGACTTGGCAAAGAATGTAACAACATATGTGAGCCTTGAACCATGTAATCATTATGGGAGAACTCCTCCCTGCACTGGAGCATTAATTTGTGCAAAAGTGAAGCGTGTGGTTGTGGGAATCTGGAATTGGTGTTACTGCTGGTGTGGAGGAGGCATTATGCATGAAACTAAATGAGGCATATATCCATCGAATGCTCTCTGGGATATATGATATTATATGCAGGAAACTAAATGCAAAAAACTAGCATCATGCAGGAAACTAAATGCAGGAATCTAGCATTATGCAGGAAACTAAATGCAGGAAACCCTATGATGATATATATCAGGATTGTGATTCATTCTACTGGTGACGGACTGAAAATTGACCTAAGGCTTGTGTAATCTCCAATCAAGATACATCACTCGTGCACATCTCATATTTTAGGATCAAAGAAATTATAACCCCTCAAAAGTTCTTATTATGCATTCAATCCATCCAAGAACTTGACACACAGAGTGTTAGTTAGAGCATTATAGTTAGACTGCATATTAGTTTTATATTTGTTCTGTCTCCATGTTAGTCTTGTATTTACTTTGGCTTGATGAATGGAAATATGGAAATAATGTTGGCTTGATGTATGGAAACATTGTGTAAATCCTTGTCTGCAATGAATGAAATTTTGACTGAATGATTGTTTCTATGGATGAATGTGTGAATAATTGTATTACTTTCATTTTGTGCAAACATGTACATGACTCATAGTTGTCATCATCAAAAAGGGGGAGATTGTTGGAACCCTGATTTTGATGATGACACACTATGAATCATGTTGAGATAAAATTGCATAAGAACCATTCATGTTGAACAAGTCATTTATTTTTCTAAGTGTCAAAAATTCAGGTCGATGCACATATAGGCACTTAGTCATATAAGGTTGATGCATGGTCATGACTTAGTTAGATGAGGTCAATGCATATTCACGGTTTCATCATATCTAGGTCAGTGCACATTTTTGCATTAAGTCTGTCTAGTCGATGCACATTCTCATCTTACGTCTGTTAGGTCAGTGCACATACATGTCTTAATCTTGTCAGGTTGATGCATTTTTGTACAACATTGAACAAAAGGTCGATGCATGTACTCGCATGTAGTCACACAGGTCGGTGCATATAAATTCCAATAGTGTATCAGGTCGGCGCACGAGTGACTTTGTGCTCTGCAAGGTTGATGCACATTAAACCTTGAGTAAAGCAAGGTCGATGCACATTGTACCATCTGTAAAGCAAGGTCGACGCACATTGAACCTTGTGTATAGCAAGGTCAATGCACATTCTTCCTTGTGTATAGCAAGGTCGATGCACATCCTTACATTCATTTTAGAAGGCCGACGCTCTTGCAAGTATTATGCACATCGGGTCGATCCACGTATTGTAGCTTGTTCTACAAGGTTGATGCACATTCTTTAACAGGATTTACTAGGTTTGTGCACATGTAGAGTCTAAGTTCTGTGCAGATGTAGAGTCTATGCACATGAAGAGTCTAAGGTCTGTACACATGTAGAGTCCAGGGTCAGTGAACATGTAGAATCCAGGTCATCAGGTCTATACATTGAATCTGCACTTTAAGGCATCTGCATTATCATACTTTCCTTTGATCTGAGCATTTGATATTTTTGTGAAATTGGCTACGTATGCATTCTCTTGAGCAATTATGATGAAAAAGGTGTTTGATGAAATACTTTATTTGTTATTAACAGAGATTCAATCAAACACTTAAAGGATAGAGAATAGCAAAGACTTAAGTGATCATGTGATCCCAGAATTGACTTGAACAGACACGTGATCCAAGACAGCCAGTTCTCTTAGAACAATCAGGCACGTGGTCTCGTCTCATCTTCCAGATCTAACACGTGGACTTATCAAGCTACTTTTCTGAGAAGCTACTGGTGGGAATTCTCCCTCCGCGCATCGGACTGAACCCATGTAGGGTCCACTTGATCCAATTCGCTAGTATTTAAAGGGGGGGTCTCTGGGAAGACGAAGGTGTCGATTAAGAAGAAAAGAAAGAAGAAGATACACTGAGAGGAAGAAATCAGAAGGAGTGGAGGTAATCAAAGGAGAAGAGAATTGAGAGTAGTAAGAGCGTTCCAGAGAAAAGTGGTGGAGAGTGAGAAAGTGTGTTGTAGTGCCAGAACAGAGCATTGCAGAAGAGGGATGAGCGAGAAGAAGTGGTAATTGCTGAAGTCATGATTTCTAGATCAGATCTAGAATTATTTGCTCATTTTTGAGCTATATTATTTTCATGCTACATCTGATTACATTTTTTAGTTCATTGTACTTTTCTTTCATCACTATTTTCCAAGCTGTTAGTCAGCATAGCAAGCTGTGATGCTCAGCGATGAAGATCGATTCCTCGGATAGCAAGCTGTGGTTCTTAGTTGTTTGCAATCTGTGAGGCTCAGCGGTTCAAGCTATTAGTCAGCGGTTGTAGGGATTCATCCCCGAAGCTGTGGATCAGTGGTTAAGCTGTGTATCAGCAGAAGCTACACTCAGGTTTGAGTGTGGGGTGGACGTCGGTCTTAAGGCTGAGACCGAACCACCTAAAAACCTTTGTCCCTTGTGTGATTACCTATCTATGTATTGCTCTTCTTAGATGCATGATTAGGATCGTTGTCAGTTGGTATACAATTCTGAACATCATTTCATTCCTATGATCTGAGTGTGTTCGTCAACGAATTAGTATATCAAAAGGCATTGCAGGAAAGATAGGTTAGGCCTATCTGGAATGTCACCTCTTGAGTGAGGAGATCTTAGATCAAACTTTCACCTTAGTACGATATTGGTTGATTGACTACTTTCTTCATTCGAGTGATATTCGCTGGCGTTTACTCCTTGAGAAGAGCATTGGAATTAATTTAGATCTGTAAGAGTAGTTTAATTTTTAAATTCTGTAAAAGTTTTCACTGGGATCCATTCACCCCCCCTCTGGATCTCAATCGTGGACACTCCAATCCTTTCACTTGTTATCAGAGTGAATCACTAATCCTATCAATTGGCATCAGAGCGGATTTCAGTGATTTCAAATCTAACATAATTTCAGAATTAGAACCAGCAGCTTTATACAACTTCCTCTTTAAGGATCTATTTTTCTTATCTAGGCTAGTAAACTTATCCAATAAGTCACCATAGGCATCCTGCCAATCTTCTATGAAAAAGTTCTCAAACAAATTTACCGTATCATCATTCTGATCCTCGTTTTCATCTTGGCTGCTGCTTTGTTCATTGCCCTTAGTCATCATGCATAGGTCTTTCTTTTCACAGTTGGCAGTCCTCAATTTATCCACTATCTCCCTTGCAGATCTGAAATTAAAAAAACACGAGTGGAATGCCCTATTAGTAGCCGCCTTCATAATCTCAATAGCCTTCTGATTTTGATCACACATGGATCTATGTCTGTTCGTCCATTTGGACTTATCCTTTGGCAGTCGATGTGGACCATGTGAAATTAACTTCCACATACCCGAATCTTTCAAAGTAACATAGCAGCGCAGGCTATCAAACCACGAGTTAAATTCAGTACCATCAAAAATTGGTGGATGACACATGAGAAGGTTTTTATGAGAGATCAAACACGACAGGAAATAGCAGACGGAATAAGCACCACAGAGCACCAAGGATCACTGCAGACCGTTGGATCTGTATAAGCAGTAATCGGCTCTGATACCAATTGTTGGGGTGCTTGGTGCAAATTCAGAGGGGGGGTGAATGAATCCCCGTTCAAAATTTATAACAGATGAAAACTTTTGACTAAATACAATGAAGACTGATGAGATCAAAAAACTCTCTCACTCGAAAAAAAACTGAGGGTGCTGAAAAAGGATATCTCAGGAAAGTACAGACTCAAAATAGGAGTTCGCTCAAGGAACTGGGAACACTGAATGCAAATAGATCTATTGAGCACTCTGTCAAACACTTAACAGCATTCCAGATATAGAACAAAATCACACAGGAACATTTCAATGTAGAACACTCAAATAACCTGAGAAGGGAGGTAGAAGATATGGAAATGCACACCACAACCAAACCACGACACCATACATTTTAAGGTGATTTGGTCCTCTAGACCTACGTCCACCCCACACTCAAACTAGAGTGTGGATTCCATTGCCTCACAGCTTGGAAACTGCTGGGCACCACAGCTTGCCTACAAACGCTGTCTAACAGCTTGACCAGAGGAACAGACTCCTCTCTTCCTCCAACCCAGAGGGAACACTAGTAACAACCTGTCACTAGCAACTGGAGACACAGTCTCCCTTCCTCCAGACAGGAGGGAACCCACAAGTGACAGCTAGTCACTTGCAATCGGAGACACCAAGTCTCCCTTCCTCTGAAGCCCAGAGGAAAAACACAAGTGACACCAAGTCACTTGCAGACCGGAGGATCAATCCTCCCTTCCTCCAAACCGGAGGGAAAACCACAAGTAGCACACCACTACTTGCAACCAGAGACAGGGTCTCCCTTCTCCTAAACCCATAGGAGGGATCCCGATCTCAAGCCAGAGAATCAGAAAAACACTGAAGAAATTTGCAACGAACAAACGAAAACTAAGAAATAAAAGACAATCAGAATGTAGCTCCAAGGAGCATAATGACTCTGGATTTGATCCACGAGTCAAGAAATAAACTAGTCTTCAAGCAAAGCTCTTTCTTCCTCTTTCTATATTTCTCTCAGTGCGTCTCTCTTTCTTTCTCTTCCTTTCCTGCAACTTGCATTCTCTTTTTGACTTTCTTTCTATCTTGCTCTCTGCTGTTCACTCTCTTTTTCTTTCTTCTCTGCTTCTATTTCTCTGCTTCTTTTTCTATTCTTTTTTTTTTGCAAGTACGAACAACATCTATATATATAGGAGCTCACTGAGAAAAAGGAGTGTGGAGACTACACTTCTCGCCCAGGGAATCATCCAGAATAGTTCTACCTTCTTGCCACGTGTCAGATGCCTTGCATCTTGGATCACGTGCCCTTCCTTAACCTGCACAAACGCTACTCTAAAAGCTTAGGAGGTCCTTGGTTTGGCGAAAGTGCATGGACTTGTATTTGTGTATGCAAGTGAAGCTTGCTCAGCTTTATGGAAACAAGCACGGACTACCTGAAGACCATAAAAAGTATGCACGCACTTTGTTATTCAAGACAAAGGAAATGCATGGACTCTATAAGATGACCACAGAGTATGATAGAAGTATGTTAACGGACTTGGCTATTGCTATGGTCAAAATCGTGCAAGGACTTGTGTTTTCAGCACCAGCTGAAACATGCATGGACATACAGCCTGCATGGACTTAGTGTGTGCCAAGGCATGAAACCTGCACGGACTTTATGTAATGCAGAATGTGTGCAACAAGCACAGACTTTATGTGATGCAGACCGCGTGCAACAGGCACAGACTTTCATTGTTCAAAGGGGAATAAGCATAGTCTTGGATTTAAGAGAAATGTGCACGGACTTGCTTTGGACAATGTGCATGGACTTCGTATGAGCAATGTGCACGGACTTACTTTGGACAAAACGTGCACGGACTTTGTTTTGGAGAAAACATGCATGGACTTGTTTAAAGAGATGTGCATGGACTTTGTTCTGAACAAAAAGTGCACGGACTATGCTTAAGAGAGACGTGCACGATGCATATTAAAGCCCATAAATGTGTGTTAAAACATTAGTTATCTTGTAAAATTACACACTTATTAGGCAGCTGACCACGTCTGCTCAGGTGGCAAAGAGGAGCCTCCCGAAGAACAGCATCAGGAACCTCCTCAGCACCACGTCCGCCTCTGGCCCCGGTGCGGCTGCTACCCGTGGTCGTGCCAGGTCCACGAGCCATCTGAGGTGCTGCTCCGACAACTCTCCTGTCACGATCCCGGCTCCTCGGAGGCCGAGACTCTCCTACAGTCTCGCTTGCTACAGGGTCATCGACTGTCGCTCTGGCCGTAGCAATGCCAGGCCCAGTAGCCTCTTGGCTAGCTCCCGGTAGTCGGGGAAGCTCCTCCCGCTGACCAGTGCCCCGTGCACGCACAGGCCGGTGATGCGTGTGACGTCCTCCAACGTTGGGACCATATGGCCCCACGGGTAGAGGAACGTCCGGCTCACCGGGTTCCACCGGTTGTGCAGGGCGTAGAGAAGGGCGGTGTCGAGTCTGGTCACCTCCACTCTTAGAAACTCGCCGAACCCCATCGCCGCCAGGTGCTCCCTCTAGAAGTCTGATAGTGCGAGGTACACTGCCCGGACCTGGAGCCACGAGATCCGGGTCTTGCACTTTCCCTGCATGCATTTAAACCATTCGCATTAGTCATACATGCCATAATAAATCATGCATCAAAATAAAATGAAAAATATATATATAATG
The DNA here is from genome assembly GCA_024336825.1 of Amorphophallus titanum. NCBI lineage: Eukaryota > Viridiplantae > Streptophyta > Magnoliopsida > Alismatales > Araceae > Amorphophallus > Amorphophallus titanum. The sequence continues at coordinate 54,120,576 of JANBPO010009603.1, read as the reverse complement.
CATTCTGTCAGGTTAACGGTGCCCTCTGGGCCGTTTATACCACCATAACGGCATGTTTCCAACCGTTTCCTAACTCTAAAGCCATTTCTCTGATCTGAAGCTGGACGGTCAACCAGTGACCACTTTGATTAGAGAACGGTCCATTGGGGACTGTTCATTCATCTAGACGGCCCAGTGGGGGACCGTTTGGTTCATGATGTGCCTATCCCAAAAATGGCCTTTTTCTGACCGTTTATGTTCACAACAGTCCCTAACTGACCGTTTATATTCCCCCCTCAAGCCCCCTATTCTTGGTTTACACGGACATTCCCTTGACCGTTTGCCTAGTGAACGGTTTGATGGAGACCGTTTAGTTTCTCAACGGTCCATTTTCTGAACGGTCCGGATTGGACCGTCTGTGTTTCAGCGGTCTTCTTTAGACCGTTTTCACCCCCATAGTCCCAGTCTGTTCAGCTCCTTTTGAACGGTCACCCATGGACCGTTCTAACCCTAGACGGTTCTAGGTGAACCGTTCAGTTTTGTAAGCGGTCCCTGTGAGACCGTGTTTAACCCGCCATGCCCGATGGCATCCAAACCCTCCCCACCGGCGGTGATGGCCCATGGGGGTCTCACAACTAAGCCTAAAGGGGTCGTATGCCCCTCTCCTAGTGTTTAGGACTACATGCATGTCTTAAAGAATTAAAATGGAGGTGGTTTGTGGGCCTACCTCGGACGTCCGCGCCAGCCGTTCCATCATGGGTGACGCCACCTCCAACGTTGCTCCCGCATCCTCGACTCCTTTGGCCATGATCGCTGTCATACCTTCCTCAACCACAGGCGGTGGCGGTGCTTCTCCCTCGACCACGGATGGCGGCGGCATCGTCTCCTCTGTGGTGGTCACCGGTGGTAGTACAGGGGTCTCTCCGGCCATCCTTCGCACTGGACCGGATAGGACTTGCTTCTTGAAATGCATAGGAGGATGGGAGAGAGTGGAGGAGAATGGGGAGAAATGGGAGAGGGGGAGGTGGTGAGCTCGGTTGAAGGTGAGGAATATGGGGGTGGTCTCCGTCGGTTATGGTGAGGGAGATAGAGGGGTCAGTTTCTTTTTTTTTGAAGCCGACAGTATGTACATGGTCCATCGATGGACTATTTATATCTTGGACGGTCTAAGTTCGGACCGTTTCTTTATGGTGACTCAACTCCCCTTAAGCGGTCTGTTAATGACCGTTCAACTCACTGGGCAGTTTGGCGCTAGACCGTGTTTATGCCACGATGATATTCAAACTAACAATGCCCTTACGGCTCTCTCTGGACCGTTTATATCTTTGAGTGGTCTTGAGTTAGACCCTGTATGTGTTGAAATGCTAAATGATGTTTCTTAGCTTTATTTTTGCTGCATTATATGCTTCATTGATAATCTGTTGGCTTGAATAATATTGTTTCATGATATTATTGCAAAATCTTGTTCATGATTATCTTGTAGTATCACTTCACTTTGCCTTTCATTTTCGTCAGGTAAGTCAGGTAAGTATCTCAGTCCCTGTATCCCTTAATGCATTACTATATGGTATCTATGCTATATTATCTCGAGAACCGACTGGTCATACATGTGTTCTAGGATCTGAAGTTCCCCTATAACAAAAATGATGATGATCAAGGTGCACGCGTTTAAGCATCGAATAGGCCATTAGGTTGGGAAAGTTGAGGGACGATGGTTCTATCTCACACGCCGTGGTTGTAGATAGTGTCTTGACCCTGATTGTCCCTATCTAGCAATACTATTCTTGAGTACTTTCTATTTTATGGCTTTCTTTACATTCGTTTTAATGATTTCTTTTATTTTAGCCCAGCATGCATCATGCGCATCTTTTGAGCATTCCGATGGTGGTCTCTTCTGTGGAGCGCTTTCTCTCCTCTCTATGTGTCGAGAGGGGTTCTTTATCAGGTGGAGGATCACCTGGTACATTCTCATCCTTGATCGGATGATGGCATAGAGATATATTCAGCACACTTGCTTCATTGTCAGGTTCATCGGCTCTGACCGTTATTCGGCCTTAGTGAGCTGTAGTAGATGTTTTACCCCAATATGATGAGATGTGAAGTCCCTGGTACTTCTTATGAGGTGACCTGAGGCTTTAGCAGTTCGAGTGGACTCGTCTTTGACTTTAGTTGACTTCTTTGGGCACATGATTAAATCCCAGTAATATTTTAGATGTCAACAAATGCCCCCCAGTCATGGACGTTATGAGTGAGGGATGAACGGAGTGAGGTCCGTGGATGTACTTGCTTCATTGAGCTTTGATAGGTGGGACCCATGTTGCCTTGGGTCGATCGCACGACTTGGGCGATATGAATTGGTGACGCTTTGCCCCCCCCCTTGAGTCGGTGGCGTTGTCCGCCCAATTCAGTGGTAGGCCAGACCGTTGATTCGATGGTACGCATGGCCACCTTGAATTGGTGCGGCATGGCTTCATTCGGTGGGGCATGGCCGGAAGGTGGAGCAGTGATTCGGTGGGGCTAGCACTGACTCACCCTCCCACTCTTCTCTTTTTAAACCCCATTGTACCCCCTCGTAGGTTTTTCAAAACCCTTTCATCTCCCATCTCCCCGATCTCCTCTTCCGGCGGCGGTGAGGGTTCTTCTTGGCGACGGTGGAGACTTCGTTCTTGGTGGTGAGGGCTTCTAATTTATCTGGCGGTGAGGGTTCTTCAGTGGCCGAGGAGTCTTCCTTCTCCCCCTTTCTTTTGTTGCACATGGTGGAGGGGGGGTTGGCGCATCCTCCCTCTCTTCTTCTTCACCGCGGTGAGATGGTGGTCACTGTAGGGGCTTCATGTTGGAGGTGCCACGACAAAGCTACCCATGGAGAAGCTTGGACGCCATGCTCGTTGTGTTCCAAAGGGCTCGCCCTTCTTTACCAATGGTTTCGGGGAGGTTCCTAGTATGCTAGCCCTCGGATCTGATATTCTTTGTTGTCCATTCGGCCTAGGTGTATCACCTACTGCTCTTTTTTTAGGGATTGTCCCATCTTAGTGTGTGGACATGCTCCTATGTTGTTCTGGAATGCTCTCGACTAATGGGAGGCTCTGCCAAATTTTCTTCAGAAATTCTCTGAATGTGTTCTTTTCTTTCTAATTTTATTGCCCCTTTTTCATTGCAGTTAGAGGGATGGCTTCGATGACTTCTTCCGCAGTTGAGCAGGGGACCGTTGCTCCATCCGGCGTGTGCCCAGTCGTTACATGGCAGAATATCAATGTTCTTGACCAAGGTCGGAGATGCATAGAAACGGTGCTAGAATCTTCTGACTAGGAGGCGGACTCCATGGATGTGGAGCGGCTGACTCTTTTTGATAGAGGCCAATTTTCATTCGAACGTGGCCAAAGCTACAGAAAGGATTTCCCAAAAGATAAGCACTTACTGCCTTTTCTTGACTGCTTCAATCTTATGGGGAAGCGAGACATTCTCGCTGTTCGGGTGGCTGAGCATAGTATACTCTTGGGCCGAGATAGCATGATCGACTCGGTAGTGAGGAGCGAGCCGATTTATTTCCCAAGAGAAGCCCACGAGTGGGGAGCCGTCACCAGTGTGCTGGAACTAACTCCTGATCAAGGGCTGCTAACTCGAGCCCCAGAATTTACCCCCACCAAGTGAGATTTATCAGCAGGGAATCTCGACAAAGAGAAGCACAAATTTGACCTTTTCCTGGCCCCGTTGAAGTGGGGTTCAGAGAAGAACCGTCCCTTTTGGATTGTTTAGCGATCAGGTTCAAACATCATATCATTGTTGGCTGGTTCGCGGGCTGTAAAACCATTGATGCTCACGCCTTTCGAGACGGAGCTGTTGAATTCATGGAATACGTGCTTCAACATTATGGTCCCATTTTGGTGAGAGTCGGAGTATATCAAATTGTTTATGCTTCTCGCTTCTGGTACCCAATTTCAAAGGGCTTGTGCTGCGGCATGGGTGTTTTGCCTTGAGTACAACACCTTTTACACAGCAGAAGGGGAGACTTCTTTGGACTTATGGAGCTTGCATCAGCTGTCCAATCTCCCTATCGATGGTGAAGCATATGAAGAAGTATGCTGGCCCAACTGGCTCAAAGACCGCATTGACGGTGAAGGCCGATATTACCTTGGGTACGCATATCAATACCTCATGAAAGTGTATCGGACCCTATGGCTATCCATTCAGGAAGTCCCAAACACTTCTTCTTCCCGCACCCATTCAGGCAAGGAAAGGAAGTGGGTGTGGCTGGGGCTGGGGCTGTGGGTAGAATATTTCTTTGGAGGTGAGGAGCGGTACAATGACTTTCCTTCTATCGGAGCAGCTCCAAGTAGGCTAAAGAAGCGGGCCCGCCGAAAGACCCATCTATCTCCTTCTCTCCTCAAGGGGCGGTAAAGCGGCCATAACCCGATGGGAGTAGACCCTATCACACACTGTGTAGCCTATTTGACATATTGGCTCCAACAGCTCAGTCACGGTCACCACTGCCTCGATGACGTGGAATCTTTCGCTAAATTTCTGTTGCATATTTGGCCAGTCGTGGATAGACCCAGCCAGTAAGTTGGAATACCATTCGAAGGCAGGTCCTGTTAGTGAAGACCCAAAGAACTTCAGCAAGTACAACTCGTCTGCCGCCAAGTCGCCCATGGCTACTATATAACATGTAACATGCTCTTTCGAAGAGCCCTGCCCGTTATATTTGTCAAATTTTGGGAGTCTATTGATGCCGGGCAGCAGTCTTCTGGCAGCATGATAGGCTGGATATAGCACTTCATATGCGTTGAAGGGGGCGTAATCATCACCACCCCTCCTTGCTAGTCCTACCTCGACCATCTGCTCGACCATTAACTTGTTCGTCATAGCTGGCTCTTCTGGTTGAGGGCAGAGGTGAGCGGGTCACGCCAGTGGGGTGGTTGGAGCTATAGTATGGGGAAGCAAAGGTCCTGACATGGGAACCTGCTGCTGCACCTGAAGGGGCATTGGCCGTGCTGGCTGGAGCCACTGGAAATAATGCTGGGGAGCAGCCCAGCTCTGATCTGCAGATTGTGAAACAATTGGTAAAGGAGCACCCCTGGGGTTAGAACCTTCCCGCAATGGCTCGTCTTGTGCCTCCGGTTGCTCGGGTGCTACAACGTGCTCAGTCTTTTCATTTAATTTTCTCTTCAGCAGTTTTATCTCCTGCTGGTATCCTTGCAACAGCATCAGGACGGCAGGGTCCACGGCTATTTCATTACTAGTGCCCTCGAGCACTTCACCCAAAGAACCTTTAATTGACGGAGGCAGGGATGCTCCTTCTTGCTCAGACACCACTATTCTGGCGGTGACAGTAGTGGTGTTTTCTTCAGCAAGCTGCTTGCCCTTTGTAGTTTGCAGTAGCCCGGGTTCGCCTTTACCCCGTCCTGTCATTGGGTCTGTTCTTCCAGCAATCTCGGCCGGCTTTTCTTGTTCATTTGGTAGGGGGCCAGGTGTACCCATCACCCTTGTCATATTGCAAGTAAGAACTTGCCTCATTCTTTTGTGCTTTTTGATTTCCCTTCAGGCCTAACTAGGGAGAGTACGCCCTTCAGATACTGAAATTCTTCTCATCCTTTGGTTTTGTGGAGGCTTATCAAGGCTTCTAGCCCCAGTTTACTTCTCCTCTTCGTTCGCCGCCATGGGTGATATTTTATCTTTTCCTTCCCCTTCGGTCCTGCTGACGCGAAGTGACCTTTGTCGGCCCATGACGGGACTCCCGAGAGTGTGGAAGTATTCCTGGACTATCTTTGTCATGTCTTCTTGACTGCACTCTAGAAAAATAGCACGAGGCAGCACTTGGACTCAGGTAGACGGCGTACATGAAAGTCGTATTAATTTGGCAGCTAGAATGGAATCCCTTGATAGTCTGGGGATGTGGGCTTATCTTGCGAAGACCCTGATGACAGGTGGGGGAGTTGCAACCACGGTCTCTTCTGTATGCATAGCCTTTTTGCCCCCTCTCTTGGGGATCTCAGCATAATTTTTGAAGCCTTGCGAAGCTAGTGCAGGGCCTCAGATCCTCTTGGAGACCCAGATTTGTTTAAACTTTAGCAAGTTTAGCCTTGGCCTCCCTTGCTTGTTGTCATTAAAATCCGCCCTCCGACTTGCTAGCACTTGGAAGGTGTTATGGGTGGGCACAGTTGGGATGATCTGATCTGGCAGAACTTTGGCGCTGCGGCCATTGAAGTAGATCCAGATGCCCCCGATCAACAAGGACTTTCCAGATGCTGAGAGTCGGCTTCGAGGAGTAGTAGAAACCCTCCCTCTGGAGCTCTTCCCGTTGCCCCCAGTGGGCTTCTTCTTATGTGCTGAAGTCGGGCAAATAGTACGGTGGACGTGGCAGCTCATGACCACCGGGTTCTTCGGCAGAGCTTCCTTGACATGGCCCTCACTTCGGCGGGCTGCAGCTTCATTGTTCTTCAGCTTCACAGGTTCAGAACTCTCCACGTTTAGGAGATCTGCAAATGCAACTCCCAGGAACTTGGGGAAGCGAATGACTGGGGGCAAGTTGCCGAAGGTAGTAGGTATGGTAAGGTAGCCGTACACAGGATGGTCGACCGCAATCTGGGAACCGAAGACAAGTCCAGACAGTCTGCTCGCCATCACTTCAACCTATAAAGAGGAGGAACAAGACGAATGAATAATTAGCATTCGAAATGGTTGGGTGGGAGCCCCATGACCATTCTATTTTGGCGAAGAGATGAAGGGAGACTGGGTCCCACTGGGTGTGCTACTCTGGTGGAACAGATTTTTCTTTAACTAATTATGTTAATTAATTTTATCAGTTTATTTACGTAGACGTGCCAGTCACTGAGTGACAAGTTTATTATGCGCACCGTCTGACCAACAAGATGATTATAGGTGATCGTGTCGGGACCCAAAACTCGCTGTACCATAAACGCTACAACGTTAATTATACCCCTCTGAAAGAGAGACAACTCTTGATTAATCACCAAAATAGGATGACCATAGGGCCGATAGAATATGTGAAAGATGCGATTACACATGTAGGCACATGATATAGTAGTCGTATTGGGCCAATATTGCTCCGACATATTCTTCCGTGGTGGACACATAGAGCAACAGAGGTCGACCCGGGACCGAGGGTGCCAGAATAGGAGGATTTAGAAGATAGCTCTTCAGGTCATCAAAGGTCTTTTGACATTTATCGTTCCAATCAAATTTAGCCTCTCCCTTTAACATATCATAGAAGGGCTTGCATCGCTGAGAGTGGTGAGATATAAATCTCCTAATGAATTGTAAATGCCCGATTAGACCACGGACCTCCTTAATGTTCTTGGGAGGAGGCATCTCGGTAATGGCCTTGGCTTTATTAGGGTCAATCTTAATCCCTCTCTTGCTAACTATGAACCCTAAAAGCTTACCTGAAGATACCCTGAATACACATTTCTTGCTCCCGAGACCATTGGAGAACTGTCCGGAGGACCAATACGTGGCCATTCCTAGTTTTGAACTTGACCAGAATGTCATCCACATATACTTCCATATGAACGTGCATCATGTTGTGGAAGACGGCCATCATTGCCCTTTGATATGTTGCCCCTACATTCTTGAGCCTGAAGGGCATGATGACATAGCAGTAAGTCCCCCACTAGGTGGTAAAAGAAGTTTTCTCCTGTCTCCTGGTCTTCCTCTACTAGCCGGATCTAGTTGTACCCCAAGAAATCGTCCATGAAGGAAAGCATCTCATAATCAGCAGTGTTGTCTACCAGGACATCTATATATGGGAGAGGAAAATCATCCTTTGGGCAAGCACGATTGAGGTCATGAAAATCTATGCAGACATGGACCCTATTGTCCTTCTTCATAAAGGGGACGATATTGGCTACCCATTGTGGATACAAGACTACCCTGATGAACTTGGCCTTATGGAACTTGTCAATTTTCTCTTTGACCTTGAGTGCGAGCTTTGGGTGAAGTCACCTTAACTTCTGCTCGAGCGTCGGGCTTTATAACCAAACGATGTTCTATCAATGACGGGTCTAAACCCGGCATGTCCTCGTAGGACCAAGCGAAGGCATCAGGAAATTCCCTGAGAATCGCCACAAGGGAAGCTTCCTCTTCACTATTCAAGCTGGCACTTATCAATATGATCTTGGGGTCATCCTTGGTGCCGAGATTGACTTCTTTGGTGGACTCATCGATGGAAACATTGGGTTCATCAAATTTCTTGGTTTCGTCAACGAAGGAAGCTATGGGATCACTGTCGTCCTCTGATGGCTCTTCTTCTTCCTCAACATCATCATCTTCTTCTAATACATATACCCCTAGACCGTCATCTACTAAAGACCCTTCTAGTTCAATTGCCTCTAGGGGAATGGGAGGGGTTGTGAATTTGGAGACCTGACAAAGCTAGGTGCACTTATCGGCCAACTGGCTGATGTAACGTGTAGGAACTTGACGCACCCTAGATTGCTTGGAAGGAAAGGACACTATGTATAGACCCTGACTCAATCTAGTTTCTACCCTATTATATACATGGGGAGCTTGCGAAAGAGAGTTCAAGGTGGAAAGCGTCAGCCCCTAGTCGAGGGACCCTCGCTCCAAGGATGCCGTTTCTTCAATAGTGAGCTCACAAGCTCACGTTTAAGAATTGGCATTGTTTTTCTTTTTTGGAGGTCATGGGTGAATGTGCAGGTCACATAGGTTGATTGTCCCATGACTGAGTAAGTGAGGAGCGGAGGAAACGGTGGATGAAATAAGAAGGGAATGAAAAGGACAGGAGCAGGCCTGTCTAGAGCGAGAATGATGCCTGAGGGGAAAGCCTCATTGGGGGGGTTGTCATGATGAAAGAGGGAAAGGAGCCCGAAATCCTCCTCGAGTGAGGAATTGGGAGGGGTCTCTCATTCTTGGGGAACTTCAGAACTGTCTCTCATCTCTGGCCGAGTTCCTAGTTGTGTTGGCCCTATGACAAAGCGACCATACACCAGATTCTTACCTTGAGGGTTTTTGGATGGCTCTTCCTAGGAGTAGCCCAAACCTGCACGGCCTCTAGCAACCTTAAGTCTCACCCTATGCGTAGGACCTTGCTCATGCTGACCTAATCCTGTACCCATGGTAAAACCCATCCTAGCCATGACCTCCCATCATTTACCGAACGAGATGTTGGAATGTGTGATTGGCCAAGGAAGAGAAGGGAAAGTAGGTGGATTTAAGGCGGAAGGCCCTACAGCACCTTTTATGGAGAGAACAGGTTTCTTGCCTTTATCTGGAATGGTCATGAAGGGGATCTGCTCAGAAGTGATGGCATTGAGAGTTTCCACCAATGGGACACTCTTAATTTTGATCACCCTACCTTTATAAGGAAATTTAAAGCACTGATGGACTATTGACGGAATTCCTAGGGTTTGCTTGATCCATGGCCGTCCTAAGATGGCCTGATATGCAGGGTCGACATCAGGGACAAAGAAGTCCGATGACATGATCACTAGGCCTAAACCGAGCTTTAGGGTCACCTTACCTTTTACATACCATTTTGAATTGTCGTATGCAGAGATTATGGTGCACACTTCTTCTAAGTTTTCTTCTAGAAGGCCAATCTTTTGAATGGTCTTCATGGGACACACATTGATTGAAGCTCCCGTATTCTTGGTGGATGTTCTTCCTACTATTCTTCGGGCATGCCCAAACAAGGGGAGATGCTGCTGAAATTTCTTTGAAATGCTTAGTCTTTTGTTGTTGATTTCTTTTGGAGTCTCATCTCAAAATTTTCTTGGACTACAGCTGTGGCAATGGCTACTATCTCTTGTTCTATCTCTGCCGCTTCCGGAGTTGCTAGTGCGAGTTCTTCTGCTCAGACTGGGGCATCCGGCCCACTAGTGACGTGGTTAAACATTCAGTAGTTGGACCATGGCCGTGAGAGGATTGCCATAGTAGATGAATCCTCTGACTCAAAAACAGACACAGTCTCAGGATCTCACGTCCTTCCTACTGAAGACGGAGTGAGCTTCAACCGTGACAATGATTACCGTCCATATTTCCCGAAGGACTGTCATCTGGTGTCATTCATCAGCACCTTCAATGTGAGTGGCAAGAGGGACATTCTGCTAGCCCGTATGGTAGAGCAGGCTATGTTGATGGAAAGGGACAGCTTGAAAGGTTCCGTATACCGAGGTAAAGCCATCTATCTTCTCGGAGAATAGCGTAAATGGGGTGCTATCCTCGGAGTAACTGAGTTGGAACCAGAACAGAAAATGCTAATCAGAGCCCCTGAGTTCACCCCAGCCAGATGGGATACTGCGGTGGGTCGGGTTAACAGAGAGAAACCCGACTATGGTTTGTTCTTGGCACCAATAAAGTGGGGTTACAAAGACGAGCCATTTGTCCTGAACTATCTGGCCGTCCAATTTAAATTTCAGCTAGCTGCCGGCTGGTTTGCAGACACGAAGGTGACCGATGCTCATCTCTTCTGTGTGGAGGCAGTGGAATTCACAAAATTTGTGCTGAAAGAATATTTGCCTTTACTGATCAAAGCTGGAGTATACCACAGTGTGTATGCTTCACAATTTCGGTACCCTATTTCTAAGGGCTTGTGTTGTGGGATGTTTGAGATTTTCTCCCCACAGTTCTGGACCTTTGGAGTTTATCACAGCTTTCAGGCTTGCCAATTGATGGAGAACCTTATGAAGAAGTCTGTCTGTATGACTTTGCCAAGGATGAGACTGACGGCGAGGGCCGATATTTCTTAGGCTTTGGATACCGGTATTTGATGAAGGCCTACCTCTCCCTCTGCTTAGCATACTACAAAGGGTCATCCAAGGGCTATCACGCCCAAGAGAAGAGTAGCAGGATGAAGGTCCGAGTAGGACACTGGATCCAATATTTCTTCAGTGGCCCCCTGAAGTATAGTGAATTTCCTTCAGTGGCTCCAGTTGCAGGCAAACAAAGTAAGCCTCCCAAGTTCAAGTCAGAGTTACCAGCTTCCATCCGACGGGTCAGTCAAGGAGGGCCTAACCCTGCTGGAGTGGATCCCATCACTCATTGTGCTGCCTATCTTGCATTCTGGCTATGCACATTTGCTCTCCCGCAAGGAGATGAGACAGTTATTAGGCTGGAGGCAATATACCCAGCATGTCAAATGGCTTGGGGCATGCGGCTTTCTCTGTGTCTGGCGGCACTTTGCTTGATCTACAAGTCTTTGGGAGACTTATATAAACATCGGGTCCCTGGATCATTCAGAACAGTGGACCCATTTCACTTCTTTAATGCCTAGGTATGTAGCTTGTTCCCTCAACTTGCTCCTAGGACTTTGCAGACGAGCACGTTGTACTCTCGGATGTTGGAATTTGCAAGTGCCGAGCCTGGCTTAGTGACACAGTAGCTCTTTCACATCAGAGGCCGACTAACGAGGGTTCCATTGGATTCAACAGGGACCATTCATTTCTGGACCTTGGCAGTACATTCCGCTCCATTGGTGAATCGACAGTGTGAATGTAAACTGGGAGACGTGGAGATCCTTACTCATCCCATTTCGGGTGCCAAAGTGACCCGACCATTTTTAGAACCTGAGCTGATTGATTGGGCCTTGTCAATCCGCCCAAGTGTCTTGGTTTTCAGAAAGGGCAGCATAATTCATCTAGAGCCCTATTATCTGTTCAGATTTAGATGAAATTTTGGTTATGATCAACACATTCCTTCTTCAGTTGCTCAGTTTCTCTTAGACAGCAGGTCAAAGCACGGGTCAACTGTTGATGCTGAAGGCCGCATCTGGTGAGATTTCTTTCATTGCCAAGAAGCCATTACTTTTAGGGTGTCGTCGGTGTCGAACCGCGTTCCCCAGGTTACTTCGGAATATATAAAATGGTGGAACGCCAGCACGAGCTTTTACCACAATACTAGAGGAACTTGTTGGGACGTGGCGGAGCGCACCTTCCCGAATCAGCAACCCGGGCCGATGTTTGACATTGACGAGGCCCATCTGAAGAGACTATTTTCTCAGCACCCGAAGGAGGCAGATATATATGTAGCAAATCAGAGAGCTTTGAAAGAGGATGCATCCCAACAGCTGACACCTGTGCTTACTGATATCAACGAGGACACTTTTATGAAGAACTTAGAGCATCTGTGCCAAATTGGTGATGCCCGCTTGGAATCCCAGCAGTATCCATTCCCCATAGAGGAGCCATTTCCCAAGACAGCTTCCTGGAAAAGTGAGACTGATCGCTTCTAAGGACACTTCTTGTAGCCAAAAGTCACATTTGCTGAACTTGGCATATAATTGATGGTCTCTTAATATCTGTAGTGCAATCTTCAGATGTTCGGCATGTTCTTCTTCAGTCTTGGGTAAAGGGCCCACGACATCTGTTCCCCATTGGGCAAAGGGCCCGCTGGGCACCGTAGGATGCAATGGCACGGGTGGCCTCCTGGGTATTGTGGCATGCTCCTGGCACTTCTGGCACGACTTAGCATACTTGCAACAGTCGTCAAACATCGTCGGCCAGTAATAGCCGAGCTTCTTTATTTCTATTTTCATTTTCGGTCCCGCCTGATGCGCACCGGCTGCTCCGGTGTGAACCTCCTTCATGACTCTCCGAGCCTCCCCAATGGACAAGCATCGGAGGAGCACCTTCTGCCTGCCATCGGCCATGATTCGGAATAGGATCCCATTTTGGAGCTCATAAGAGTCCTTTGTCCTGATCAATCTGATCTTCTCTTCCCTCTGCACGGGCAATTACTGGTACTTGAACCACTGCATGTAAGGAGCCCTCCAGTCAGGTAGGCTGACGGCTTCCACTGTGGCAACTTCCAGCTCTTCTTCTTCCTCTAGCTCCTCTTCTTCTTCCTCTAGGTCCTCTTCTATCATGGGTGTCGGTCTTGGACCCAACCAACCTGATTGAACAATGCATGGGGAGCCTGACGAAGTCTATACAAGGACCGATGGAGTTGACACACAAGATCAGAGAGTTGCACATGAAGGAACCTTGGGGGCTGCTCCATATAGAACACCTCCTCAAGATGTCTGTGGAGAAAGGCATCCGAGATGCCTAGTTGACTCACAACCCAATTAGAGTTGACAGCGAGAGCAAGCAACAAGCGGACCATGGTAATATTTATCACTAGCTTGAACGTGTCAAAGTAGTCAACCCCCGACTGTTGGCGAAACCCCTTGGCGACGAGATGGGCTTTGTGACATTCGATTGAGCCATCCACACATTGTTTCAGCTTAAACACCTACTTGCGGCCAACTACGTTGATGTGGGCCTATCACGGCATGAGAGACTAGGTGCGATTGTGCATAAGAGAGTCTAACTCTGAGGTCATCGCAGCACGCCATGCTGGGTCCTTAGCTACCTATGAGAAGTACCTCTGCTCAAGGTAACTAGTGGCCAAGAGAGTCGCTAGTAGCTGGTGGCGGCTGCTGGGTGTGTATGCGGGCTGAGAGGTAGTGCAACCGGCTCTGTGGCCTAGTGCAGATCGGCCAACATCTGGGTGTTGAGAGCCAGAGAGGTGGACTCAGAGTGGTTGCTGGGAGAGACCAACACTGCAGGGTCAGGAGGTGTAGGTGGCAGAGCTGCAATGGAGAAGGCATTGATGATGTTAGGGAAGAGGGCTATATCTGACGTACAGGCGACGTCCCTGCTGTGATGGGCGGCACTGAAGAGGCTGCTGGCTACAGAAGCCTAGGGGTAGTGGGTACAGATGTCGATAGCGAGCAGTAGTCAACCGACGAGTCAAAGGTGATGATGGTTGAGGCACTGGGCATGCATAGAAGCAACAGGGCCAGGCCCAAGAATGCCCATGTCGGTAGAGGAGGAACCACCGCTTGATCACCATGACCTGTAGGACCAAATTGACGAATGAAAAGTCCCCTTCATGAAAAACAACATGGCATGAAACATACACATGATCGGAAGGTACATGCTGATAATGGTACCTATGGTGCTGAGTATTATAACCTAGGAAAACACAATGCATAGAATGAGGTTCAAGTTTATGATGAGAATAAGGATGTAACCACGAGTAACAAGCATAACCAAACACACACAAGAAGGTGTAGTCAGGGGTAAGGTCAAAGAGTTTGCACAACAGAGAAACATTATGAAGGAGTGGCATGGGGAGACGGTTAATGAGAAACACAATGGTGGACACGACGTCATCCTAGTACCTATGGAGCATAGGGACATGATTAAGGAGAGCTAGGACAGTTTCAATAATATGTCATTGTTCATGTTTTGCAACTATAAGGTTTCGACCAAAGCGTAGTGAAAAACATCGAAACCCTAGATTGCATATCGTTGCTGGTTTTTCACAATCGAACTAGATCGGTAAATCCCGCGATGCGAAAACAGGGAAGAGGGCCGAGTAGGCCGAAGGGCAGTGAGCAAGCAGGCTACAAGAGCCGATAATAGGGAAGCATGCTACAAGAGCCGATAACAGGGAAGCGGGTTATGGAGGCCGAAGGGCAGCGGGAAAGCAGGCCACAAGAGCCTTTAATAGGGAAGTAGGCTACAAGAGTCGATAACAGGGAAGCGGGCTACAAGGGCCGATAACAAGAAAGCAGGCTACAAGAGCCGATAACATGGAAGTGGGTTACAAAAGTCGATAACAGGGAAGCGGGTTACGAGAGCCGATAACAGGAAAGCGGGCTACAAGGGTCGATAACAGGGAAGTAGGATAAAAGAGCCGATAATAGGGAAGCGGGCCACGAGAGTCGATAACAGGGAAGTAGGCTACATGAGTCAAAAAATCTTGGGGAGCAGGCTATATAAAAGCCGAGGATGTTGAAAATTTGCTAAAGAGCCAATGGACAACCCAAACGTTGGCTACGCTCTTCAGGCACCAGCCAAACCTCGAACACTAACCACAACAATAAGAAATCACGATTCTCAAAAAATATAATTCAGGGGAACACTGTCAGACCATGATCACAAACAAGATCATCATGCTCCGAATCTCAAGGCAAATCGATCTGCAGAACGAGCACGACACACCAAGGAACATAAGTCTAGCACCTCTGAAACAAGGCAGCATCGCTATCGTCTCACAAGAAAAGGAGACACGACTCATGCCACGAAAAACAACCACCAATAAAACAACACAAGCATCAACTCTTCGTGAAGAAGACAAACTTCTCAGCTGACTGCTCAAACCATCAGCTTCCGTGCCATAACAAACAAACGAAACTGGCACACAGAACGCCAATGACAGCACTGGACCATGAACACAATCAAGTTAGTCCTCACTCAGACATTACATATGATTCGAGTCGTATGCTAACTCTGCCATGGTAGAAGAGTACAACACAACCAACCGATAAGATCATGGTCCACACAATGCCAAATTCAGACTCACAGGGAACTCCTCCCAAGTTGAGCACAACCAACAAACCAACAAACAACCTCAATAACACTTGTAGAATCCCAGCTCTGTTCTCAGCACAGAATCACGGGACACATATGCAAACTAGATCACATCAGGGTACAATCACAGCTGACCACATGGCTAAAAAGGATCTAGCCACGCACAGCTTACCAATAAGGACCCACAACAACTCTTAGAAAAATACATCTCTAGGACCACGATCACGTCCCGAGAGCACAACTTCCAAGAAATGTAGACAAAGAAAGGGGTACTCAATCAACATATCCGCCAACAGATTTCCCCAATTCTCAAAACTACTAGTGCCAACAACCACAATGCCACAAGCAACGACACGACAACCAACAACATCAAGGCTCATACAGCCAAGATGAAGACACATCGAGGAAACAATCCTCTCGGGCAGCCAGAGACTTCCAACCAACGATCCTTGACCAATGGGTTGTAAGCCCAAACACTCCCGCTGCGCACTCTACACAACGCACAGGGCAAAAGAGACAACTCGACATCCGCATCTCAGCACACCTCTCAGCGCCATCACAATTCACGAACTGTAATGTACCACGTCTCAAGTACCGATCCTGCTAACAACCGATCACAAGTCGCCAACAACTACAAAACTGCTAGTGCTAACAACCACAATGCCACAAGCAACGACACGACAACCAACAACATCAAGGCTTATACAGCCAAGATGAAGACACATCGAGGAAACAATCCTCTCGGCCGGCTAGAGACTTCCAACCAACGATCCTCGACCAATGGGTTATAAGCCCAGACGCTCCTACTGCGCACTCTACACAACGCACAGGGCAAAAGAGACAACTCGACATCCGCATCTTAGCACACCTCTCAGCGCCATCGCAATTCACGAACTGTAATGTACCATGTCTCGAGTACCGATCCTGCTAACAACCGATCACAAGTCGCCATAGTGCAAATCATCGTGCTAAGAGCCATAGCACAAGCCACCAAGAACACCAGTCTCAGCTTATCCTCACGTCCTAAAATGATTACTGAACCTTTACAGCACAGCAATCGTCAAACACGGCACGCCGAGCACGGTGCACAACGGCCTCCAACACATAAACTGGGTCCAAAGCCAGGCCACCGTCGAAACAAGAGCAGATCAGGTTCAGAATTAACACAGTCCACACATAAGTAGACACAGGACAAAGGCTTCACCGAGACAGCACTTCCAAAGCTTACCTCAGAAAGACGCCACAACCAGAGTGAGAAAGATCAAGCTTATCTGACAACAACTCACCAGGAAGGAAAATCCTAGGTTCGCCTGAGAACTCTCTCAATGAGGCATCCAAACAACCACCTCAAAGCACAACCTTAACACCTCAGGGGCTGACCAAACCTCAAATGAAACAGCCAAAACAACATAATCTCCTCAGGAGAACATGCACAGCCATCACAGAGCCCAACAGCCACCTAAACACACCACGAAAAAAAAATGCTACACCATAGATTTACATCTGCTGGCAAATTTCACCCAGTGCAGCACAACTGAGACCAACACCATGACAAAAGAACACTCTCTGTCACATCCTAACGAGAGCAAAAACCACCTCACACAGTGCCAACACAGCATAGGCAAGCACTTACGTAAAAAGTAAAGTGGTACAGAAAACATAAAACCTATGACAGCTACCAACTGTACTGGACCTTACGGACTCTGAGCACAGCAATATCTTGAATTCCCATGTACTACTACACATCCTTCGCAACACACTGCTCTGATACCAACTGTGATGACCCAGCATCTGGGCTCGGGTAAACTCCAAACCACTTGGATCCTGAGAGGCCTCCCAAGAGCTGTAAAGCTCCGAAGGAATAAAAGGAGTGTGTGGAGATGTATAGAAATATATTGAACTTTCAGATAAGGCAGTAAACAATTACTATATTTGATCAGGATTGTTAAAATAGTAGAAATAAAATTACATTTTCTACAACAAATTTAACTATTAGTTACAAAAGCGAATAGAGTCCAGTCCAACTAAAGTGCACCGACTACCACCCATCTCCCCTATACAAGAGCGCGGCCCACCCCCCCTCACCGGCTGTCATCCATCTCGTTGGCCATCATCTCCCTCTGCGACTGTCACCCACGTCCGAAGTAGCCACCACCCGCCTCGCCGCACCCATCCAGTCCCTCGCCATCTGACTACCACAGAACCGCCACTGACATCGCCCTGCCAACACCGTGGCAAACTTGCCACAGTCGGCACGTCTGCTCCACTCGGTGCCATTGCACTCTGCCCGCCGCCTGCTCCACAGTCCGCACCAACTACCGCTGACATCCGCGTTGGCCCCTACCCCTCACATCCACCTTGCGGCTGTCACTGAATCCCGCATCAGAAGGTGGCCCTGCTGCACCCGCGGCCGCGACACTGCGGTGAACACACTGCCAGAGTTGCCCTCGCCCTGGAACATCCGCCACAACTACCGTGTAGAGCACACTGTCGACCACTCCAGCGTCTACACAAGGATGCCAGTCGACCCATCAGTCGCCCGCCCAGCTCCCTTGCCCTCCCTGCCATGGTCCCCGTTCCCACGTCCCATTCTCTCTCTCTCTCTCTCTCTCTCTCTCTCTCTCTCTCTCTAGCATGAGGTGCATGGCCGCGAAAGCTTTGGAGTATGCTCAGTGAATGCTAACCCCATTTAGGAGGCTGCAAAATATGTGGAGAAGTTTGAAGACTTCATGGCTCTATCTGATAAAAAAAAGTCCCCAATGTTTCATTTACTTAGCCTTGAACACCGACAGAATGTGGCAAAAGTGATCCTGAGAATGATGAAAAGTAAGGTGATGATGATAATTAATGGAAAGGAGATAATACAGTAGAGAGGAATATGGAAAGCATTTGATGAGGTGACAAAAGAGTGGGAACTAGGTGACGACGTTCTGCTCTCTTAAGGATGGATCGTTATTTTCAAAGTTGGGGTAATGATATTCCAGCTTTCTAAAGTTTGTCGATGTGTGAACTTGGCGGTGGCACCCATAACTGAAAGTACAAATACGCCCAGTAGTGTTTGGTTGAACCACGGTGCTTGTTGTGTTAGCTTATTATATGCTACTGTTTTCTTGCAAGTAATTTGAAGCATGGTGAAAAATGAAAAGAAAAGAAAATCTTGGACCTAGATTATTTTGTTTCACATCAGACGCCATTCATGAACAAGGCTATATACCAATTGGCAGCCAAGTTCTATATCAACTAGAGGACTTCTTTGGTCTACAACCCACAAGCCAACGGTTTGGCTGAGGTCTTCAATAAGACTCTTTGTAAGCTCTTGGCTAAAATTGTTAGCCACCGAAAACGTGACTGGGGTGAAAAGGTCTCCAAGGCGTTATGGGCCTACCGGATGGTCTACAAAACCCCCACGGGATGTTCGACATTCTCCCTTGTCTATGGAGCGGAAGCCGTCATCCCTATCAAAATCTAGTTCGCATCCTACTGCGTAGCGGTGCACACCGGCTTGGCTGGCCCTGATGAAAATGAATACCAGAGAATGTTGGAAGAGCTTGCTGATCTGGAAGGCAAACGACTCGAAGCCTTCAAACACTTGCAGATGTACCAAGCCCGCATGGCGCGAGCCTATGACAAGCTCGTCAAGCAACGAGCCTTCGAGCAAGGCAACCTCGTCATGATCAAGGAAAGAGAAGTCATGGCAGGGCATCCCAGTGGCAAGCTTTAGCCGAATTGGCGAGGCCTATACATCATTTGCGACGCCTGTGAGGGTGGGGCCTACACGGTCATGGACCATAAGGGCCACAAACCTTTCTTGCCTCTCAACGGCAAGCACATAAAGCTGTACCATGCGCCAGAACACGAGTTCGCACGCCATACCGACTAAGGCGTACGCCCCCAGTCCCAGCCAGTGGAACTGGTCTTCTCTCCCAGGAGACTGACCCAGTCACCCCTTCTGGTCTTTCTCTCCAGTCAAGCCCCGGGGCCAGCTGAGGCCCTCCCAGAGTCATCGTCAGACGTTCTCGGAAGCCAGTCTCCTACCTTCATCCTCGCAACGACAAGAGCGGGGGCACCACTGCAGCAATCACAGCCCAACCGTCAGGCTCCCAGGTAAGCAAAAAAAAAAAAACAATAAAATGGGGCTAAAAATAGAGGTGCCCCAGCAGACCCAGTCGTCCCCCTCCGTGAGGAGGTGGCTGGGGGCAAAAAAGCCAACAACCCCGGAAGGGACGCCTCAGGCAAAATTAGGAAACCCCTTGACGTGAAAACCAACGAGGATGCGTCAAAAAAGGCTAAAGGGGGTCGGCTCTAGTGAAAACCCGAAAGGGCGCTGGAGCCGATAACAGGAAAACTTCTCTTTCCCCACTAGTCAAGGTGGTCTTCATCTACCTTCCAATAGGCCGCGGGACACTCTCGCGTCGATCACCGATCAATCCACGTCTCCAAACCAGTAGCCCAACAGGTCCCAGTCATCCCTCATATCACCTTCTCTAGTTTCCAGTCGATTTCAGTCTCCACACGACATTCCAGTCGCTAGTCTAGTAAAACCCAGTCCCAGCTTACCTCAGACCTCCGCCTTTGCACACTCCCGTATTCCATAGCCCAGTACCCCCAGTCGTCAGCATTCACGTTCATCCATTTTTAATTTTAAAAAAAAAGACAAAAGGATTTTTTCATTCCACTAATAAAAAAGTCATGTACAAGTGTGGTCTATAAAACAAGAACAAAAAAGTACAAGTCACTCAGCCGGTCCCTCCCCCGGGCCATCGCTGTCGCCCGTGCCCTCATGCCGCTTCGCTGGCAGCTCCATGGCATTGCTCCCCTCCTCACGACGACATTGTCGCTCCTCCTCCTTGTTCCTCCAGTAGCTAGAAGAATAAGTGAAATAGCCTTGGTACGTGTTGCTCGACATGGCACTCTGGGTCCTACCGGACTCCGATCTCTTTCCTAAGAGTCAAAGGGCATCCTTTAGGCCTGCTATAACTCCCCTCATCTCGATGACCTACACCCGAGACTGGTCTCGCTGGCTTCTCATCCGTGCAACATCCGCTCAGAGTCGCTCTACCTCTTCCTCTTCCACACGACGGTGGGCTACTCCCATGCTCAGTCGCACCTCCTCCTCACAGAGACGAGTCACCTTTGCCGCCTCCGCTCGCCACCGCTCTGCCTCTGCCAATGCTGTGGTCAGCTCTCTCTCCGGCATAAGCATTCATCATGATTAAGTATCATCATAAGCATTTAAGCTAAAAGGGAACTCAGTTGATTTGCTTACCCTCTCCACGAGAGTGGCCTCGGCCTCCTTAGCCAGAGCAATTGATCATGCATAGTCTGTGTCCTACTCTACTCGGCCTCCCACTAGCTGGGAAGAAGAGGACGGAGCGTCTGGTCCGTGCCATTGTGCTCCCTCGGCTTGCTGCATTTATAAGTTTGGGTCAATTAAGCAGATTGCATAAATTAAGTCTAAGGTTGAGTGAAGCTCACCAGAAGGTCCAGCGTGCCCTGGAGCTCATCCCTCTGCTGTACAGTGGAGTGGGGGAGGCCCTGGAGCTCCGCTATGCGTCCCTAGGGGTCTAGTTGCACATAGCGCATCAAGGTGTCAGCATATATTTGAATATTTAAGAAAAGCATGAGTTTAAAAGTTCATACCGGTCATCGGATGCCACAGAACACCTGGGCGCCATACCTCTGAGCATAGGCCTTCCAGTAGGCCTCATAGTTGTCGACTCGTGCTTTCATTGCCCGACCTCGACGTGTCTAGTCCCACACCTGGTCGATCACTTGGGTGACCCAATCGATGTCGCCGCTTAGTCCCTTCGAGGACCGCCTGAAGCGCTCATCATCCCGCACTGGGAACTCCACCTCTGACTGATGAACTCCTCTCATCCTCATGATCAGCCGATGATGTTTAAGCGATGAAGCTAGATCTCTCATCCTCGTATGCCTGGGCCACCTTTACCCAGGGCTGCCCCTTGTGACCCTTGTCACGATAAGGTGTCCAACACACCTGAAAAGGTAACCAAGTCAAGTGTCAGCATTTAGATAAGCATTTAATGAAGCGTTTAGGTGCATAAAGGAAGGTTGAGTCTAAGAAACTTACCGATCCTTAGGGGAACATGTCTATGTCATCCTTGATTGCCTGTACTAGGCGCCAGATCGATCCCATATCCCGAGCCACTACCCAATGTCTCGCGATGGGGATACACTCAGGGTGTACCTCCTTCCCTCGCCCTAAGCCAGGGAGGTACAGGTAGCTCCAAACCTACATCAGTCAAATGTCAGCATATAGCAAGCATGATCATAAGCATATAGGCATAAGTATTTAGAGTCTGGCATTTTTACCTGAAGGAATAACGAGAAGCCACCCAGCATCGTCTGTCGGTCGGTGGTGCTAAGCGAGTCGAAGAGGAACGCTAGGACTGCTGCTCCCCAGGCATACTCTCCTACCCCGTTTAGGTCCCTCAGCAGTGGGAGGAGCCTGTAGCTCACTCCGTCTGCTCTGGTCACGAAGAGGAGCTTCCCAAACATCAACATCAGGAAGCGATGTAGGGTCAAGTCTCCCTCTGGCCCCGGTCCTGCCGCCACTCTCTGTCGGGCCTGGTCTGTCAGTCGCCCGATGTGCTCCTCTGGTAGGTCTCCTATGGATACTGCCGCACCACATAGTCCCAGGCTCTCCTGGAGTGTCGCTCATCCTAGAATCGAGGAGTGATGCCCTGGCCTCGTCAAATCTAATTCGAGCAGCTCCTGTGCCATCTCTTGATAGTCTACAAATGTCCAGCCCGTCACTAGTGCTCCATGGATCCGAAGTCTGGTGATCCTTGCTATATCCTCGAGCGTGGGGATCATGTGGCCCAACGGGAACAAGAATGCTCTGCTGACCGGGTCCCATCTCTCGTGGAGCACGTACAGCAATGCCATGTCAGTCCTCATCACCTTGATGCTCAGCAGCTCCCTGAAGCCCATGGCTACCAATTGAGGATGCACTTTCTGGATGCTTATTTTTTTGTTAGTTAATTCATCTTTTCAATCGTTTATTAGGTTTATTATGTGTGAGGGTGTGCCAGTCACCGAGGTGATGATTTATGGGGACTTAAAGAAGCCCGTGGTGCGCTCGATCTGACTAATCAGATGATTATGTAGTTCATGTCGGGACTGAGAATCCATCGTACCATAAAGGCTACGACGTTAATTACATCCCCTCATAAGTTGTTTGTCTATTTTTGCCGATTTATTTTCCACCTGGAAGGCACCATTCTCTTTTATTTTTGTTTTTTTCATAATTACGATAACTAATGTTTATATTTCTGGGTAGGCTATGAACAATTTATAAAAGATGAAAATATAAAGGTTTATGTTTCTGTTGTAGAATTTCTGAGCAAATTAAAGGCTTTTGTAATCTAAATGTCTTGTGGGCTTTCTACCATTGCTTGTAGCTTAACATTGATTGGTCATACAAATGAAAGGATTTGCACCTAGATTTCTTCTCTATTTTAAGTCTTATTTCATGTATTTTCAACAGGGGACGGTGTGTTTAGCTTTCCTCCATTCTCCATAACCTTGTAGGTCTTCCTGTTTATGATGTGTTATAGCATGTTGTTCAGAGACAAACGAGGCGAGCTTTAACTTCTACCTTTACCTGCATTAATGTAAAGCATTTAATGATGTTCTCTTCCTTGAATAGCCAATGCACCACATCTCGTCATTTTGCCCCATCTTGGATATGGCCCGTCTATTTTCTTAATGTTATTTTACAATGAGGATGTGTTTTGTGTCTCTATGCTTACTAGGTTTCACAAAAGATTTATCTAATGCACCCCTACCTGTATTAATGTACTTGTCGAATATTTTGTCCATTTAAGTTGTCAATGTAATAAGCTAAGATGAGTTGGGTATTCCAAAGTAAACCAGCCCATAAAATGTTAGTTAGAAAATGATTTCTCTGATTAAGCAAGTACATAATGAACATATTTCTTGTGCCAATGGATTTTGAATAAATACTCTTAAGATGTGTTCATATCCTTGCACCGAATTGTTCTTTTACTCTCATGTTCACTTGTTTTTCTCCAGATATATGCCTATTATAAATCTTTGCCCATGTCGATAACTTCTCACAAGTTTGGCTCCATGGATCCTATCATGGGCCTAGAGATTGGTGATGATAATGGAGAGTTTGTCTCTAGTGTCTACAGGAGTAGGAAGTCAAATATGGCAGTGGCACCTATTATCCTGCCTCTCACAAAGAGCGCATGCTCTCTTCATTGCCCCCCTCTCTCCCACCCAGTGCACTCACTCTCTAAGTCTCTCTGTCATAGAGAAGGGAAGACTCATAGATTAGGGAAGACTCATAATTCAAGGGTTTTTGCCATCAAGATATCTACAGAATCTGTTCAATCAGAAAAAAATATCAATCAAGTGGAATACCAATCTGATTTCTAAGCAATAGGAAACAGGAAAACATTCAACTAATTTTTCTATAGAGGAATCACTCGGTTAGGTGATCAAAACAAGACAATCAGGAAAGGTCCCTATTCGTGCACTTCGGGTCATGAGTTTGGGACCCTCAGGGGGAATGCCCTCAGGATCGACCGCCCCAGGTGCGGGAGTGTGTGTTCAGTGACCAGACTGAGGTACGGGATAAGGAAATAGGGGAGGCATCAGAGTTTGATGTATCTTGGGTGTCCCCTCCCATAGCCGTATCCTTCTCAAGGCAGCACTGGGCACTCACCTTTTACGAAAAGTCGAGGGCAGTTTGAGTGGCACGGGCAATTTTTAGGTTTTGGGGAAACGTGGCTGGGGTGCTGGCATGCTAGTCAATTTCTCGACAATCATCCATGGGACCAAGGTTTGACTGGGAAGCACCGCCAGGGCGTGGCATGTGGACTCGAGAGACGAGCGACACGTGGAGAGAAGGGAGGTTCCATAGGTGTGAGTGTGCAGGTGATTGTGGGGAGTCATGTACTGGACATCTTTTCCTACCGACTGCAAGCAGTCGATCTTTATTTACATTGGATTAGATCTGAACACCTTTGTTCTATGCTGAAGAGGGGCCTGTATATATCTAAAGCCATGGGTGGAGGGCCAGGAGCATTCCGTAGCTATGGTCTCGCGTTCGACTCGGATACGTTAACTGGGGCCAGAGATGCTGGACACGCACACCGATTAGTGCGGGGGGAGATTGGGACCTGAACATGGATGCAGAGACATTGATTCAGGTGGTAATATAATTTAAGAGAGCCACGCGAGCTTTACAGGTGGGCCATAGCGACCAAGGTACAACTGGCGCAAGCCACGGGACAATTCCGACAAAGAGGTCGGTCCTCGAGTCAATGCGTGATAAGGCGGACATCTGCATGTTTTATAGGGGCTCTCCTCGAGGCAAGGGCCATGCTTGATTCACCAAGGGAGGGCTAGACTGGATGACCGGAGGAGGTACTGGCGGGTGACTGGGCGAGGGCTAGGTGTGGCTCGGGTCGAGTAGTAGGGCATGGCCTCGTGAGGGGGGCAGGTAGAACGTTATGGCGTATGTGTGATCATCGTAGACTGGCTCACGCGGGCAATCCCAATGGTGAGGGCGTATTTACCATCGTCATAACGTCTTATGTGTAGTGGGAATAGACTTGTGTGGCATGGCTAAACGCCGCATGAGGGGAGTACGAGTGACATACCCTCGGCATGTATAAGCCGATTCACAAGCCAACTGCACACACACAACTCCTTGCTTGCTGCGTCTGTTGTTCACTATGTTGCTTGTCTATTTTCCTCCATTGCTTGCCCCACCCCTTTTGTTAAATTGTTACCTTTATTTCGGCCTATGTGGATGAAGTCTTTTGATTATAAGTTGACTGATCGAGTAATCTCATTTCTGCTGCAATGATATCTCAATATTTATGTGAAGTTCTCTACTGTAATGTACCGTTTGGGTTGTCCCCCTGTGATGTTTTGATTGGGATCCGACGTGAGTCTTTACGAAGGGACATGGTTTATGAGTCAAGGCGTCACAGAGAGTGGTATCAGAGCCACCGCGGTTGAGAATTTACATAAATAGTTATTAGCCTAATCCACATTTTAAAAGACTTGAACTAGTAGGTTGTTATGACAAAACTTAACCTTATAACTGTATTGCCAGACCATGGCGGGAGGAGGTCATCGTGCTGTTTAGAATGACGATGCTTAGGAGGAGCCAAGAGGACCCCCGTCTCCACCTCCGCCACCTTTGGTGGATTATGGAATGTTCATGCAGGGCCCGGTTCAAGGTATGCAAACCCAGGCTCAGAGACAGGCGGCTCTTCAGGCACAACTCTAATTCCAAGCAGCATCACCCCAGGAGTAGGTTTTTAGAGGGGTGACTATAATGGAGAGATTTCGGCAGATGGCTCCACCCTCTTTTAAGGGGGAGAGTCAGCCAATCTTGGCTGAAAATTGGCTCTATGAGATAGAGAAGATTTTTTGGGTCATCCGGTGTGCGGAAGAGGATAAGACAACTTTGGCGGCATACATGCTACAAGAGAGAGCAGACATATGGTGGGCATCTGTGTTGAGGAATCAACCTGAAATACTAGAGCATGATATTTCTTGGGAAGAATTCAGACAGCTATTCACAACAAAGGACATACCAGAGCATGTACAAGACAAGATGGAGCAAGACTTTCTGGCCCTGACTCAAGGGTCGATGACCATGCCCGAGTATGAGGTTAAGTTCGCGGAACTATCAAAGTATGAACCGCACATTGTTACAGATGAAAGAAGAAAGGTGAAGAAGTTTGTGGCGGGATTACGACCATTGCTTCGGACCTGTCTAGTTGCACTAGATCTTGCTACGATGGAGGCGACTCTCGACACGGCTTGTCATCAAGAGAGCGGCATGAAATTATATCAAGTGGAGAAGAGGACTTCAACAAAGAGACCATCAACACCATTTCACCAGTATGACAAAGGCAAAAAGGTGATGAAGAATCCATCGCAGTCATTCATGATAGGGAAGACCACACCACCAGTAAGGAGCAACGACAATCCAGAATGTAAACACTGCAGCAAGCGACATGGCGGGGAAGTATGATGTATCGCCACCGGCTAGTGTCTCCATTGTGGCGAGAAGGGCCACATGATTCAAGATTGTCTGAAGATGATGCAGCATGTAGCAGCTCGGCCAGTAGCAGTAGTAGTAGCCCCAGTAGCGGCCAGACCAACAGAAGCACGACCTGCAGGGAGACCCAGAGTGCCAGCTCGGGTGTTTGCACTAACTAGAGAGGATGCTGAGCAGGCAGATGACCTCACAAAAGGTACTATCTCTATCAATGGTATTCATGTTAGAGTATTATTTGACACCAGTGCAACATATACTTTCATTTCTGTGAGGTTTGCTAGTCAATTGCATGAGAAACTCGGAATTGGGTCATTGGACCTAGACGTGCCCCTGTTGGTACACACACCTGCAGGAGTGATGTATACCAAGAGGCATATACCCTCACTGTCAGTTAATATAGAATGAAGAACTCTACCTGGTTGCTTTTGCTGTTTACCTATGCAATACTTTGATGCCATCTTAGGATTGGATTGGTTAGAAGAGCATCACGCTCTGATAGATTGTCAAAGGAAGGTGGTTATCTTTCACATCCCCATAGAGAATGAGTTTTCTCATCCCTTAGTGAAGCATATGGCTGGAAGGAAGTTGGTGGTTTCAACAATGAAGACTGTGCGAATGTTGAGAAAGGGCTACGATGCATTCTTGGCAAGTGTAGTCACGAAGCCTGATGCTAACCAGGCACCAATCGTAGTAGAGATCGAGGTTGTTCGGGAATTCCTAGATGTATTTCCAGAGGATTTACCTGGATTACCACCTACAAGAGAGATAGAGTTTGCCATTGACTTGTTGCCTGGCACTGCTTGACTCTAAGGCACCCTATCGAATGGCTCTAGCAGAATTGGCAGAGCTGAAAAAATAACTTCAAGATTTGTTAGACAAAGGGTTTATCTGTCCAAGTGTGTCCTCATGGGGAGCTCTGGTTCTATTTGTGAAGGGGACGGTTCTCTTAGGTTATGCGTTGACTATCACAAACTTAATGAGATCACCATTAAGAATAAGTACCTTTTATCCCGTATTGATGACCTGTTTGACCAGTTGTAGGGAGCCATGGTGTTCTCAAAGATTGATTTGCATTCAGGATACCATCAATTGAGGGTAAAGGAAGAAGACACATCTAAGATGGTGTTTTGAATGAGATATGGCCATTATGAATTCTTGGTGTTACCTTTTGGCCTGACAAATGCCCTTGCAGTATTTATGGACTTGATGAATCGGGTGTTTAGACCTTATCTTGACACCTTTGTGGTTGTCTTCATCGATGATGTGCTGATATATTCCCCGCTGGGCGGTCTATGGAGCGGGAGGCTGAGGATTGTGGGGAGGCTATTGGAAGCGAGGTGGAGTGGGTTGGTTGGGGAATGGAAAACTGACGGCTTGCACTTGTTCATTAATCTGGACTCCCTCGGTGACTGGCCCTTGGGGTTTTCTAGTGTGTTTGGGCTTTTGGGCTTCAAACATGGCGTGTGTGGGGGATTGTTTGAACTGGGTTTGGATAAATCTGGCCCGGCTATAAAGCTGGTGCATATTGGCAATGTCATTCATGGCTAAAATATTGTGGAAAGTAGGTGTGGCATTGGAAATAAGCGACTTCACTTTCTCTTCTTCTGGAATATGGCCGGGCACGTGGGAGGCCATCTGGAATAGGCATAAACTGCAAAGTCCTTGTCCGATTTCATCTTCTCGACCACAAGGTCGGTAAAGGAATACTCCGGGTCAACCCGGTCTTGGAACCTCTGAATGAACTTCTCTTTAACGACCTTGAAACTTTTAGCATCCTCCAACGGGAGAGTATAGAACCACTCCAAGGCTACCCCATCCAATGGGTGACGAAACAAGTACGTCATGAGGCAATCATCATATTGATACTATACCGACTCATACATAATGTCTCTTACAGGAATCTACGGGTTGCCATTACCATCATACCGGCGGTACGTGGGAAGCTCAGACTGGGGAGGAAACTGAATGTTGTGAAAATTGGGAACCGGGACATCGGAAGGATTGTGAGCCAACACGCTTCTGAAGGAAGTCAAGTTGTTGTTGCATGACGGCCCATTTATCAAGTAATTCTTGCTCAGGGGATGGAGTACATGGAACAAAAGGATTGGGCCCGGAGCGAGGAGCCGAAGGGTAATCCGATGGAGGGGGAGGCCCATGAGAAGGATATTGGGCCGAGGAAGGACCCATATCCATGTGAGCTAGGTGGGCGGTCCCGGCCTGTGGGCATAAGAAATCAGTCAGGCCCATGAGGACCTGCGGTGCGGAAGGAATGGACTTATAGGGATCAACTTGAGGGGATAGAGCAAACCCGGTCTTCCCCTTATCAAGGATTTGGTGGGCCGAATTAGAAGATTGGCCTACCTCCAAATTGGAGAAGCGAAGGATCTTGAGCTAAACCGGGGTGAGATCAATAGTAGCAGGAGGGATCCCGGGCACACTAGCCAGGGGCTGAGAGACAGAAGGGGCAGATGAGCCTTGAGGGATAGTGAAGGACGGGGTGCCCGACCCCTGCAAAGTGCCATAGAGGGCTTGAAGTTGGGTCGGGTCCAATTGGGCCATCATTTGCAAGATATGAGTAGCAGAAGGAGTGGTGAGAGAATTAGAAAGATAGGATTGACCACCCTCAGTGGCAGCAGGGGGTGGAGGAGGTGCATACCTCTCCCCAGATTGGAAAGCCACCTAGACGGGTCCTCCAAAAGCCCTTGAGGAAGGGAGTCCTCATGGGAATGAGAGAGATCATAAGATGATATGGTGAACTCGAACAAGGGGTTGAGATAGGAGATGATAGAACCTTAGTGATTTAAGCAAAATATTCTCTCCAATCAAAGTAGGTTCCTAATGGGAATACGTAGTGGAGACTTGGTTGACTCCAGGTTTGAACTCTCTCTCACGGATGCAACCTAGACACGGGATGGTAAAGGGACAACCGGCCTGACGTCCGTGTGGGAATCCACGGCTCGCGGGGACTTACAAAGGTCCCAGATGAGATCACCTAGTCGACCCCAAGGAATATGGAGCCTAGAGGATCACTCACCAAGGTAGGTATGCAACTACGGTATGAAATGAATGACCCTATGTGCACTGGAGTGCATGTAAATTCTAGCCTAGGAACTAACAATCTATGTGCAACCAATAATGTAAATATAACTAGAACTCAGGAGGAGGACAAATGGCACCCAGAAACAGCAAGGAAATGAAATAACGGGCAGAGAAAGGGCAATCTCAGGATGCGTACCTATAGCAAAGTAGCAGTCGTTGGGTGACCGCAATATGATGGAGATGGTCCAAACAGGACCACAATCAACCAGGGAGTAGAAAACAACAAAGATAGAAATGAGAAATCCAGGAAAACCACGATGGATGACAGGAAATAGGAATATAAGCAGGTCAAACAACAATCAACACGATTGGCACTAGGCGTCCCACCGTGATCGCCAAAAATTTAGAGGTGTAGATATATGGATGTGCAACCTCCACACAAGCAATGCAATAGATCAATCAAATATATGGAAATATCACCTCAGAACTAAATATGAAGACAATGAAAATAACTACGCTAAACCACATGCTGTGGGCATGGAACAAGGGCGCAAATGAAAGTAATAAAAGACACACGCAAGCTGTAGGCATGGAGGAATCAAAAGAAAGGCAATAAGAAACTAAAAGAGGTGATAAATACCCAAAAGTGAGGATGTGTGATCACCACCAAGGCTTGTAACACATGAAACATTGCACTATGTGCCTTGGAAAGGGTGGAGTAGAGGCTCACTCGCAAGCAGGAAAGAAACTGTCACGCCCCGAACCGATAGCAGCGGAACGTGTACGCTCGGAACGTGGTAGTTAGAACGTGAGCATGACCGGTGAAAAATTAAAGGAATTGAACACAGCCATGTCTGAAAGATTGTTGACCCTAGAAAAGGGAAAAACTATTGTTTTAGATGAGTGTGGGAATGTGGATAAAATGAAGCAAGAAGTCGAGTGTCTTAGGGAAACCAATGACTTTCCAAATGTCAGTCTTGCCTCTTGTGAAGAAAAACTCACCAATACCTAATTGCACATCACATCACTAGAAAGTGAGATTCAGGGGCTAGAGATGATATGAAATGAGTTCCTTCTGTTTATGACTTGATTTGAAGCTGGCGGAAGCTAGTTAGGGTTGAGATGGAGAGGGGTGGCAGAGAGTGGGAGGTGGTCTCCAGGAAGGCGTCTTCTGCTAGGTAGAAAGGCAAGATCTCCCAGGTCGGCATTCTCTCCCAGCACAGCAGGGTTGGAAGGCTCACTGTTGAAGCTGACTGCTGCATGAGGTGTTTACACAAGGGTCATTGGGCTAGCTCCTGCAGAAATGACGTTAGATGTCTTCTTTGTGCAGGGATCAGGCATAGAAGGTGGGCTTGCTCTCAAGGAAGACAGGAGAAGGGGAAGGGTCCATCTGCTGAGAAGATCAGTCAGGGAGGGCGCCTACTACCAGAAGGGTAGCCCCTCACCCCCAGGCGCCGACCTCAGAATTGTAGATATCCCTTGGTCACCCATGGTGGCTGAAAATAGGAGGAGGTTCGAACAGTGTGCTGTGGTGCAAGTTCAGGGTCTCAGAGAAGGGAAGGTGTTGGCCGTGAAAGATTTCCGTCTTCCTGGTGTGGGCCTGTGAGCTTTCAGATGGCTCGCTTCTGGTGTGGTTTCCTGATGTTCGTGGAAGGTAGCAGTGTTTGGCTGGGAAAGCTTTTCATAGCGAGTCTCTTTGCCTTTCTTGGTCATCTTGGAAGAGGGATTCCGCTACTATGAGGCTGCCGGAGGGCAAGCTGGTTTGGTGCAAGCTCTCTGGTATTCCACTCCACGTTAGGAACCCGGATACCTTCCATAGCATTGTTGCAGTTTTCGGATGCCTGAAGGTGGTAGATAGAGAGACCCTGGACGAGGAGAATATGTTGTTTTGCTAGAATTCTTGCAGAAGTGGAAGATGGCCGCATTATCCCCACTGAAGTGATTGTCAGATTAGGAGGCTTGAGATTCAAGGTGTCTGTCGGTGTAAAGCAGTCTGCCTATCCTATAGCTTCGTCTATGGACTGGACTTGGGAGGAAGCCGGGGAAGCTTATTGGAAGCTCTGCCAGGGTAAACAAGGGATATAGACTACAGGGGTACCAGAGGTGAAGGAGAAGCCTAATTCAGCCCCTAGAATTCGGTCTCGCCACTCTCGGTGTGGGGACTCTTGCTGTGGCCTTAAAAATCCCTGTCTACTGTGTGATTGTCTTATGGTTTGCATTGTCTATCACTTCTGTTCATCGTTCAGTAGATGTTTGTTCAGGATCATACGAAATCAGATCTGATTGATCCACTTGAGGTTGATTGCAACTAAGTGTTACCTATTGCTCTGCAGTAGTTTGAGTATATTCCGCAATTACTTTAGTTTCCTAGTTTGAGTATGAGCAGATCTGTCAGATCTGTTATAGTTCGGTTGTGATTAGCATGCATCTTATTCCCATCTTCCACCTGCACTAGATGCATGTTTAAGATTGTTCAAGTTTTGATCTGGGTGAATTTTCGTACTGCAATCATGATTGAGTGATTCCTATCCGCCCTATAGCAGCTTGATTTAATTTCGCAACTGTTGTTGCTGTAGTTGATTTTAAAGGGTGATAGATCCATTCACCGCCCTCTAGATCTCATAGAGACACTCTATCTATAGGGATCTAGGTCATTGATCACCTGTCCAGCATCCATATACTCCATCAGGGCCGGCGCGCGATCGTGGTTTGTGAGAGGGTTGGAGTGCTGCCGCCAAGGTCATGGCAGAAAGCCTTGGCTCCCCAGTTCTGCCTCTTCCTCCTCCTTC
This sequence comes from Amorphophallus titanum, assembly GCA_024336825.1. Taxonomy (NCBI): domain Eukaryota; kingdom Viridiplantae; phylum Streptophyta; class Magnoliopsida; order Alismatales; family Araceae; genus Amorphophallus; species Amorphophallus titanum. The sequence continues at coordinate 54,088,360 of JANBPO010009603.1, read as the reverse complement.
AGTGCCTTATGACCCGGAGGCTAACGATGGTGAGGGGGAACTCGATGATGAGGAGGCTGGTGTCGAGGAGGCAGTGCAGGGGCCGAGCACAGGCGAGCGAGCATCCGCCAGTGTCCCGGTGGTCGAAGACCTACCTCCTTCTGGGGCTGTTGCCGCACATGACCCTGAAGAGCCCAGGGCACGTGATGATGTAGCTAGGGCGAACCCCTAAGAGGGTGCCCCTTTAATTTCTTTTTGTATCTTCCGAGGCGGTAGCCTTTCTTCTATAATGTTTCTATCTTGGAATAGAAAACTTTCCTTTATTTCACAAATCTCGAGATCTCTTTCATGTATTTTCCTTCCTTCTGATCGGCTATGAGATCCTTTGGGGATATGAAGTGACGCCTCTGAGAGACTCTGAGAGGGTGCGACTTTCGGGATCCGTCACTTCAGTTCCTTCGGATGCGAAGAGGCGGTAGGAGTCCTCATTATTCTGGGAACTTCGCTTCCACTAATAAATAGTGGCCTCTGCGATGACCTTGTGGCCATCTTCCAAGTTGGTGAGCTTTGAGGAGCGATTCTTTTTGTGAGATGTCGTCAGGAGAGTCTGTGTAATGACCCAGAGCTCCGGGTACCGAAAAATAGAAAAATACGTTTCCGCGATCCTCAGAACGCACCGATCGCAACGGTACCACTCACGCCCGGGTGAACGACTCGGTTCGCCCGCAGCGGAGCTCCGCAGGATTTACCGAAAACCGGGTCAGGAATCGAAAAAACGCGCAGAAAAAGTCGCGGAACGTCTCCGGGCCTCCGAAACAGCATCGGATCGCGCCGATCCGAACACGAAAGACGTCCGACACGCACAGTCGAACACAACGGAGCCGGACACTCCGAGAAAATAGATCCAGAACCTGAAAACAAGGATCCAAAAGGTCCGGGATATTACACACACAGTGTCCCCAAAAGACAACTCGCAAGTTATAGATTCGGATCTTAATATATAGTATAATATTTTTTCTCACTGTCAAATACAGGACTAATCTAGTTCATCTCTACCAAAACCCTCATACATGATGATAACTCCATGCCGTGGCAACTCCAAGTCAACATGTTTTCACCCCTACATCTAGGCAACCCTTTCTTTTGGAGGCCCCTCTCCTCCCGCACAGCTCGTGACTGAGTCATTATAGGGAGATGTAGACAAATGGGTTGATTCTCCCAGCTTGTCAATAGCTAAGTTGCTTACACCATCTCCTTTGTTGGGAAGCCACATGAATGAGCATTATCTCCATAGTTAATGTTCCCAAACCTTGAATTCACATCAAAGATAATTTCCATTTTCCTCAAAGGAGCCATAACATTTGCCTTGCTGCGTTCACATGCCACTTTTTGGGCCGGTCTAACCACAACATGGTACGTCGATTCTTTTTGGAAAACTCCATGCATAAACCATCCACAATTTAAGAGGGCAAGCTAAGAAAAGGCATCTTTCCAAGCTACACGTGAAGAGATGACAAAATCACCCCACGCCTCCTTGTTTCCTATAAGGAATTCATGAGAGCCATTTTTATCTTCTGCTATTGTTATGGCTTAGTCCCATACTAGATATCCATGGAAGTCTTACATCTATATACATAGACAATTCCCTCAACAGAATACTTAAGTTTTGGGTTGAGTTTAAGCCTCCAACATGGTATCAGAGCGGGTTTACCCATTGGATCCATATGTGGACACGTAGCCGTACCCCCGGGGGGGGCATTGTAGTTTTAGCCCATGGAAAGAAGAATCAGATTGGATCAGTCAAGATCGGCCAATCCGATCGATTTCAACCCCAACCGACCCGAGTCCAATCCTTCCGACCCCAAGTTACAACTAGGATTGGTCGGATCTACCAAACTGGCATGGGAGTGGCCTTGGATTGGGTTGGATCAACCAATCTGGTGCAAACCCCAGGCCAGTCCCACTAGGTAAAGTGAAAAAAAAAAGATAACGAAGAACCGAAGAAGAAGATAATGATGATAATGAATTGAAGAAGAAGAGGAAAAGCCAAAAAGGGAAAATTACTTACGCCGTCGATGTCATCACCTGTTGCCCCCATCACTGGCTACTTGTCATCGTTGTCGTTGCCGTCACCGCTAGCCGCCACCGCCTCCTCCATAAATTTCTGCTCGTGGTAGGGTGGAGCCTACAAGACTATTGCAAGGGAAGGGGAGAAGAAACCCTCAACCTCGAGATGACACTGAAAATAAGTTAGACATTTATAACAACACCCCTATAAACCACGTAAAGATATGGTAACCTCTAAAGAAGAGATCGTAGGATTGCCTGTGGACCAAGTTCGGATCGGGTTTTGGGCCCCTAATCCGCAATCCTTCCTTAGTTTAGTCCCATATTCGATATCCATGAAAATCTCACCTCCATATATATAGAGGATTCCCTCAACTCTATGCCTAAGTTTTAAGTTGAGTTCAGGCCTCCAATGGCTATCAAGATTAGATTTAACTTAGGCACCTCACAATCATCAATGGAAGCATGTGACCTGGCATTGGGAGGTGAAGTATGATCCCATGGAACCTACCCATGAACCAAAGTTTCTACAAGCCAACTAAGTTGACTCTGTCTTCTTCAACGTTTTGCTAAACCCCTTATTATAATGATATTGTCTATACTAGTGTGGGCCTCAACTATCTCCTTGTACATCCAATCCATCTTGCCCTTACATGATGAGAGTTTAATGCTAATGTCAATCCAACATGTAGAAATACCCATGAGTAACTTATGCACATTTGGCATCTTCTCTTTTCGTTCAACCTCGATATGCAATCATGTATAAGCCCAATTGTTCCATTGCATGGTATCTTCGTCAACTTCCTTTAAAACTCCAAATATAGCTATGATGCCTTTAGAGACAAGACATTGCCACACACACCCATTCCTATCTAATCATCGCACTCTAACCATCTAATAGGAGAACAACTAAGATGAGAAAAAGACTAGCTAATTGTTTGATAGCTGCTTTGTACACTCCAATCATCTATCGGACTAATCTTCCAATGTTGCTCATTGGGACAAGCTAACTTCAAATTTTTAAGGAATTCCTCTTTGTCCAAAGAGCTACTCAAAAATGATCCAACAAGATAACTCCTCAAAGTCTAGAGATTTTTCCATGTTACAGGACCGAAGTCTAACTCAAAACTTAGCCATTGAGTTGAGGGATAGGGTGTCCACCGAACCTATCAGAATAGAAGAGCCACATTAGCATCATAAGCATATAGATTGCATTTAATTAAAGAGTCTGAGTTTAGAGTCGTACCGAGGTGTAGGGTAGGGCGTCCAGGTCATCCTGAATCCCTCGAACCTATCTCCTAAGGCCTCCAGTTTCTCGCGGGGCTGTCCACCTCCTAGCGATGGGTAGCAGCTCGGGGTGGGTCTCCCTGCCTCTCCCTAGCCCACGTAGTCGTACATAGGCCTACACCTACATTGCATTTCATCAAACATCAGCATATAACAGCATTTATAGGAAGCATATAAAAATTGCATAACTAGTCTAGGGGTAGAAGTCGTACCTAGAGTAAAGGGGAGAAGTCGCTGAGCATCGTGCATCGACTGGTGGAGCTCAACGTGTCGAAGAGGAAGGCTAGAACCATTGCTCCCCATGCATAGTCGCCGACGTGGTCCAGGTCCTCGAGTAACGGCAGGAAGCGATAGTTGATCACGTCCGCTCTCATCACAAACAACAGTCGTCTAAAGAATAGTGTCAGGAACCACCTCAGTACTCGATCTGCCTCTGGCCTCAACTCTACTGCCACTCTCGATCTGGCTCGATCCACAAGCCTCTGGAGATGCTACTCGGGCAGCTCACCGATCGCGATCCTTGCTCGCCTCAGCCCGAGGTTGTCTTGGAGTGTCGCTCTGGTCAGCGTCGTCGATTGTCGCTCCGGGTGCAGTAGCTCTAACCCCAGTAGCTCCTGGGCCATCTCCCGGTAGTCGGGGTAAGTCCTCCTGCTGACCGGGGACCCATGCGCGTAGGCCAGTGATCCGAGCTACGTCCTCTAGCATGGGGACCATGTGGCCCCACGGGAAGAGGAACATATGGCTCACTGGGTCCCAGCGGTCGTGCAGGGCATAGAGGAGCAGTGTGTCAAATCGGCTGACCTCTATGCTCAGGAACTCCACAAAGCCCATGGCCGCTAACCTCTCCCGCTGGAAGTCAGGCAGTGCGAGGTACACTGCCCAGACCTGCAGCCAAGAGATCCGGGTCCTACGCTTTCCCTACATACATTTTAGGATAATTGCATTGGTTATTTTTCTTCTTATATTATTTTATGCTTTTTGTTAATTAAATAAATCAAGTAAAAAGAAAGAAAAATGTGGTTCAATAAATTGAACGGTCACATATGGGCCATTTTTATCATTTAACAGTTTGATCCTAACCATTCAAAGACCACTCTTTTAGGGACCACGGTCACCCATGGACCGCTCTACCCAATGGATGGCCCAGTACGGACCATGTAGTTCTCCCGTGCCCAGCCCCTTAATGGCCATTCCTTAGCCGTTCAGTGAACACATGATCCCCAGCCGACCGTGTCATCCCCTCCTCAAGCCCCTCAACTTCTGGACTTACACGGCCTTTCTTAAACCATGTGATGGTCCACGGTCCGATGGGGACCGCTCAGTTCTCAACGATTCAACTTCTGAACGGCCCTATATGGACCATCCTGGATATACACGGTCCTCCCCGGACCGTGCTCCTCCCCAACACCTCGTCATTTCAATTCCTTTTAAACGGCCACCCATGGGCCGTGTTGTTATTGAACGGTTCTATATAAACCATGTCGTTCTGTTGAAACGATTTCTATTGAACCATTTTTTGGACCGCCTTGCCCGATGGTGTGAACCCTTTCCCCCACCAGCAGTGATGGCCCAACGGCCTCCCAACTGGTCCCCAAAGGGTCGTATACCCCCTGTTTTCCCCCTAGAACTACATGCATTATTTAAAATGAGAAATGGGGAGGGTTTTGGGCGACTTACCTCCGATGGCCGTGGTTCTTTGACTGGCCTCTCCACCGGTGCCGCCGCCACCTCCGATGCCGGGCCACCTCCTTTCGCCTCTACAGGACCTCCACCGGTCACCGACGCCTCCTCAGTCGCGGCCGACGGGGGTGCATCTTCCATGACCACGGGCGTCGCCACCGTCCCTTTCTCCGCGTTGGCCGCCGGCAGCAGCGGTGCCGAGACTACTTCATCAACCATTCGCGGGCACCTTGTTTGGTGCTTCAAATGCATAAGCTGAGGGGAAGGAGAGGGAGGATGAAAGAGCGAGAATGGGAGTGGGAGAAAGTGGGAAAGTTTGAGAGAGATGGAGGAGTGGGGTGGTGTTCCTTCCTCTCCTCCGTCGGTTACATTGGAGAGGGTGGAGGAAGAGGAAGGGTTTTTTCTTTGAACCCGCCAGGAATTGAACAGTCTATCGATGGGCCGTTCATTGACTGGACACTCTACTTTAAGCCCATTTTAATCTCTAACGGCGCCCCGCCCTTACGCGGCTGGAGCATGACCGTTCCCCTCATTGGACGGTCTGGCTCTAGGCCGTGCGTATTTCACATTCACGTTCAAATCACTTATGCTTACACGGCCGGGAGAGGACCGTTCTTGCCTCTGCACTGCCATCCCTTGACCGTTCACATGCTGAAATAATGTTTTTGAGCCCGTCTTTGCTGCATTATGTGATTAATTGATAAATCTGATTTCATGATAAATATTGCAAGATCTCGTTCATAATTTCCTTGCAACATTACACTCGAGCTACTCTTGGGATGGTCCTACCTAGAGGGTGGTGTAGATCGGACCCAAGTCCAGACAATCCGCATATGCCTCCTTCATCCTATCCATCCCTATCACCTCCACACTCATGGTGGTCAAGAGATAAGCATGACGGCTCAGGGCGTCGGCTACCCAGTTCTCCACACCGGTCTTGTGCTTCAGCACAAAGGTATAATCCTGGAGAAACACCACCCAACGACTGTGATGAGAATTGAACTTATTTTAGGCATGGAGATACTTGAGTGTCTCATGATCAGAAAATAGGAAAAACTCCTGGTGTAACAAGTAAGGTCTCCAATGCCGAAGGGCCTGCACAACCGCGTAAAACTCCTTATCATAGGTGGAGTAAAGTAGTTTGGCGTCGCTCAATTTCTCGCTAAAATATGCAATGGGGTGGGTCTCCTGACTCAGAACACCGCCAATACCTACCCCAGAGGCATCGCATGAAACCTCAAACACCTTCGTGAAATCGAAAAGTCTAAGGATAGGTGCCTAGGTCATGCACTCCCTGAGGAGCCTAAATGCGGCTGAGGCAGCCTTCGTCCACTCAAACGTCCCCTTACAAATGAAATCAGTGATAGGGGCCATGATGGAATTGAATCCTTGAATAAAACGGTGATAGAAGGTCGCCAGTCCATGAAAACTACAGACATCATGAAGCGTACGAGGCTCGAGCCACTCCACTATGGCCCTAACCTTCTCCGAGTCAATGGAGACTCCCTCGCTAGACATAATGAACCCTAAGAAGGTGACCTGACTAGTCATAAAAGTGCATTTCTTAGGGTTGGCATATAGACTCTCTCTCCTCAAAATAAGACAGACCTGTCGAAGATGGCCTAAGTGGGGCTCCCGAGTGCGGCTATAAATAAGAATGTCATCGAAATAAACTACCACAAAGACCCCAATAAAAGGTCGTAGGACCTGGGTCATCAGTCGCATAAAAGTGCTAGGAGCATTGGTCAGCCCAAAGGACATGACCAGCCACTCATAAAGACCATCATTGGTCTTGAAGGCCGTCTTTCACTCATCACCTGGCCTGATCCTCACCTGGTGATAGCCACTCTTTAGGTCAATCTTAGAAAATATCATGGCTCCCGCCATCATATCAAGCATGTCATCTAAGCAGGGAATGGGAAATCTATACTTCACCGTGATCTTATTGATTGCACGGCTGTCAATACACATCCTTCATGTGCCATCCTTCTTTGGGGCAAGCAAGACAGGGATAGCACAATGGCTCATGATCTCACGAAGAGATCCCCTCTTCATCAACTAATCAACTTGACGCTGAAGCTCAGCGTGATTAACGGGGCTCATCCTATAATGTTGCAAGTTGGGCAACGAAGACCCCAGAATCAGGTCAACGACATACTGAATGTCCCGCATGGGTGGAAGACCCTTGGGGTAACTCATCAGGGAACACATCGGCAAACTCCCAAAGGACATGAGCAACATCTGGGGAAAGATCACTCTCTATCTCTCTCTCCACCTCTCGGACTACGATGGCAAAAATGGGATCCCCTCTAAGAAGCTCACGCTCCAACTCCCAGGAGCTGACTAGCATCAGCCTCCTAGAAGGAGGATCATCCAGAGTGGGGACATCAAAAGATACAGTCGTAGTCCGAGACGACGATGGGGTACTGGGCCTGGGAACTGAAGGACTCGAGGTACTAGGCCTAGTGGGACCCCGGATGGATGGACTCCTCGGCTGCGACGAATGAAGAGTAATCCGATGGCCGTTATGGTCGAATGTGCACATGTTTGACTGGCCATGGAGGGTGGCATCCCGATGAAATAACCAAGGCCTTCCAAGGATAATACTGCCTACCTCCATAGGCAACACATCACACCCGATCTCATCCTAGTAGGCAGGAAACTACAATGGCACCAGACACCGCAGCCTGATCGGGATGGAAGTGGAGTCCACCCAAGACACACGTTAAGGGGAGGGATGGTCCATGAGGGTCAACCCTAGGCATGTCACAGCACCCTTGGAGATAGCGTTGATGAAACTCCCACTATCGATGATCACCTTGCAGGCTTTCCCGGCCAGCCTACAAAAGATATGAAAAATGGTGGTGCGACACCAGTCATCACTCACCTGAGGCAAGGTCAAGATACACCTGACAACGCCTAGCTGCACATCATCCTGGTACTGCGTACCCTAGACATCCACCTGCTCACCATCCATCAGCTCATCAAAGAACTCCTTCGCAAGCTCCTGGTCAGCCTCGTAACTGACCAACACGATCCCAGGTGAAGGCTCACTGGTTGAAACATATCCTATGACCAAAGAAGATCGGGTGGGACAGCTAATGACCAATCCCACCACATCGATAACACTCATGACGGAACCCAGTGCCCTGCGGTGCTCCACTAGTCATTGACCCCTTTCCCTTGTCGCCATGATGGGTCGGGGGTGGTGGAAGCTGAGGTCGGGCAGGAAGAGTCGGTGGCTGGGGCCGAGGGGCAGGGGCAGCCACCTGAGGTTGAGGGGGAAAGTCCCTCGGAGGGGGAGGATGGGGCCGGGGAGCAGTGGGGTCCTGGCGAATGGGTTCAATAATTAAACTAAACAGGATTATGCACGGAATACGAGGCAATGGGCGTCGGACCACGACGCAAGTGGTACCGGCGGTGTCCTAGCGAAGTATGGAATCCATCCCCCTACCTGGAATTCAATGAAAATGGCGATACGACAGCGAACCGGTGAGAGAGAGAAACAGCGCCTCCCGACTCGGCTCGACTCCACGATGCGTGAATCGAGGAACGGTGGGCGTCAACGCGATCCTCGTGACGCGACCAATCCAATGGTACCTCTCTGGCTTCGATCAGCAGCCGTCTGGACTAAGAAACGAGAGAGGCATGCAAACCGAGAATAAACTCCAAAATCACCCAAAAGAGATTTGCACAGAAAATGAGGAAAATGGTGACGGATGGTGACGCAGAGGGCATCAACAGATTCCTGGCGAGCTAAGGAGTCCGATCCCCTACCTTTTGCGCGGTGAAGACCGCAAATCGGTGCCGATCACACGATGGGGGCCACGTCATCTTCTAGCTCGCACGCGTCTCCACGCTCTACGATCCGAGGGAAGAAGGGTACTAGCACGATCCTCGCGTCGAGCCCGCCCCGTCGGTACCTCCCACGCTTCGACCGGAGTCTGTTTAGACCGCGAATTGAGAGAATGGGGTGTGGAGGAGAGAGAATGTGGGGGAGAGAGAGAGCGTCGAGATGGAGAGAGAGAGTTTCGAGAGTGAGGAGTGAGAGAGAGTGGATTAAGATTTTTATAAAAATCTAATTTTTCTTATTTTTTTTAAAAAATAACCTTAAATTACATTTAAACTTTTTTAAAATCAAAATTGTTAAAATGCCCATTTTAATTACTTTTATACTTTAACTAATTCGTTTAAATGCCTAAAAATAGCCAATCGCCTGAAATCACGAAATATATTCTAGATTCGGACTGCTACGGATCCGCTAAATCACGGGCGCTACAACCAGGCACCGGTCTCGGACCATCTCCCATTTTGCCATAAGAGGGACCGCCTGCAACAGGGCTCGCGAGATCGTACCGCGACCTAGAGGGAACTGAGTGTACCCCCAAATCTGGAAACACAAGAAAAGAACAATCAGTCAATCAATGAAATTTAGAATCAACAAATGTGAAGGAGTAGACTCGTACCTGTAAGAAGGGTGTGAAACCACCCAGGTTCCCTGAACCTGGGCCCATTGGATCCATGTGGGCGAAGAGGTGCGCCAGCATCGCTCTTCCCCACGCGAGTTGGGGTCCCCGCCCAAGATCCCGTACCAACAGGAGATACTTGAGATTCACCTTGTTCGAGGCCGTGGCGAACATCAGCCTCCGAAAGAAATATAAGAGGAAAAGCCTCAACTCCTGCTACTCACTTCTCCCTCAGGCTCGGAGTCTCTATCTCACTCGCCCTAGGTATGCCTCCAAGTCCTCTAGTGGTCCACATACCACTCTCGCCAGCCCCATTACAGCACTGATCTTCCCGAGGGGAAGAGTGGTCACCGGTCTCTCAGATCGAGCCAGCTGTGGCCCGAGCAAGCTCTCCACCTCCTCCCGATAATTCCTGAGCTCTCAGCCAAGCACCGGGTTCCCTGCCACTAGCAACCCCGTCAAGAAAGTCACATCCTCAAGGGTGGGGATCATATGTCCCCACGACATCACGAAAGCTCTACAACTGTCCACCCATCTCTTCCATATCACTGCCAGGATGGTAGCATCGACAGGGAAAGGTTGGATCCTGAAGAACGGGCCAAAACCCATTCGATCCACCCTCCCCCACTGCCCAAGAGGTAAGGCGTGGTACCAAGCCGACACCAAGTCCCATGAGACCTGAGCTCTAATCCTTCTTGGACCCTGCACACAAGAAAGAAAACACAAGAAATTCATTAGATCTTCCAACCAATCCACCCTACCTTCTTTTTTCATTTTCAAACTTTACTGCCCTAAGAGGAGGGCGGCCAAAGGCCTAGTCGCCCACCTCCCTGGGAGGCCAAAAACCCGGCCGCCCAAGTCCACTAGCAGACAGCCAGTGCCCTGGCCGCCCATGCCTGTGGACTGCCAGGAACCTGGCCGCGCATTGGCTTCTCTCCCACAAACCCACACTCCGGCACCCCATCTTCCCACCGAGCTTACACACATGCCAAATCTAATGAATATAAGTGCAGGGGCATGGGACTTACCTTTCCACGCAGTCCTCCCCTCTCTTGGTTGGCCTCCCCATCATCTGAACCATCTTCTTCTTCTTTACCTTTATCCCCAACACCGCGATCGGCCGGCCCCTCGTCGGGGATAGCCGTGCCTCCCTCGCCTCCATCTCCTCTGCTCTCCTCCAAGTCTGCAGAAGTCGTAGTCAAGGAGGATGGGCTCGTCGGAGCTTGCGCCTCCTCTTGCTCTTCACTCTCACTTGAGGATGAAGGATCGGGCGCGATGTCAAGTCAAGCTCTTCTTCACCCCATTGCCCAAATCTAGAGGATTAGGTGGCTAGAACCTCACTCACAGAAGCAAGGATCAACTCTCTCAACTCTAGCTCTCACAGACGTCCAAGACGACGACCACCCAAATGAGGAGGGTGGCCACCTCTTTAAAAGTCCTCAAGGCAGAGGGTAGCCAGGTATACTTCCAGAATTAAGAAATAGATCTCTGTTTGGTACCCAGAATCAAGAGTTCTCATTTTCTTCCTCCTGGCGCGTGGTTCTGCTTCCTTTCAGTCCGCTCTGAACCCCCCTCATTGAACAGGCACCACCTCGCCGCCTTGACATCGTCTGGTGCTCTCCCTGGTTTTTGCTCGAAGAAGACTCATCCACGGTCGTTCTCGACTTGGTCCCATCATGATTGGACTTTGGGAGCGGCCGTGGCGGCTACAACCAGCTGCTGCTACACATTGGGATCAACCTGAGCCAGAGCGCAGAGAGCTGTTCCAGGAGCCACCGCGGTCGGTGGCGATGACTGGTCCATCCATAGAAATTCGCCAGCATACCAGGGTCCGTCAGCGATGATTCGCCACCTGTCCCGGTGACTTCCGAGTTCGGTGGAGTTCGTGGTGGCGTCTTCAGTGACTCACTATCCAGCAGATCTGGATCTGGACAAAATTGGAGATGTGCCCTTCCGGCACCGACTTAGCTAATCTTCCCTCCCCACCTAGCCGGCTTAGCGTCCCACCCTGTGTGGAGGTAGTTTTGATGTAATCCTAAATTTCCCCTCCCCTAGTCCAACCCCCCTATGTGGGGAGTAGTGCTTGTATAATCTGAATAGGGGAAGCTACATCGACGCAGTGTGCGGGGAAGCCACACTCCCCGCTCACCCTCATCTCCGGCCAGGATCGGCGTCTTTACACCGATCAGGTGAGCTACTGATCACTCTCCTCTGCTGGTAGCATTATCTTTGCTAGCTTAGCATTGCTTTCAATTGCCCGTCAGACGATAAGTGAGTGCCCGGTCCGGAGTCCACCAAATCGAGTGCCACCGCAGAGTGAGTTGTGAGAGTGGCCCTACACCCCATGCCCTCGGTGTGTTGGCCACCCATCGAATCGGGCATCCCAGACCCTTAAGGGTTCAGCCCCAAGCTAGCCAAACCCCGGAACAGTGAGGCCCCACATCGGACCCTCATCCCCATCGCCGGTCCACCTACGGATCCGGGTGTGAGCTACGCAAGTGAGTCCACTAGAGTGGGTCCGCCAACTCAGTTGTTTGCTTGTAATTTAGGTCCAAGGAGTGGTGTCACATCACTAGGACTCTGCCAAGCTCGTGTATGCCCCTAACGTGGGAAGCGTCAGATCGTGCGCGGTTGAGAAACTGGCAGGAGTCAGGTAGTCGGCTCTTCCGTGCTCAGACCGAGTCATGGGACGGGTCTCGCTCTCTCTTTTACAGCGGTGATAATATATGATATCGAGCTAATAATCCTATCACATGCTCTCTAGCAGCAGCATATAAAATATATACAAGTAAAGCAAGATGGCGAGTAAGGAGCGAACACGATACCTCCACACTCCCGGCATGGGGACGACGACCCTGGCCAAGTACAGTAACTCCCGATAAATACAATTAATCAATAATTACAAAACTACAAATCACTGTTCACTCCACGCAGGGAGGTAAAGGGCTACAAGTGGGGCCAGGGAGGACCGTTCATAGGTTGACGGGCAGTAATTTGAGCCGCTCTGATGGTAGCGTTCACCGGTAACTATATGGCCCGCATCCTGGCTAGTGGGCCGAATGGGCCTCTAGCTCCTCCAGGAAGACCGACCGAGTACCTTCGGGGCCAATAGAGGAGGCCAGACGAGAGAGGGCATCCATCCGGGAGTTTTCCTCTCAAGCTATTCGGACTACCTCAAAACTCTCGAATAGTTGGGCCAGCCCTCTAACCATTTGGAGGTACTTGGTCATTGGCACTTCTCAAGCTTCGTAGTCACTGTTGACCTAGCCGGAGAGCAATTGGGAGTCAGTGTGGATCCTAACTCGCTCGGCCCCTAGTCATCACGCCATCCGGGCTCCCGAGATGAGGGACTCATACTCAAACGCATTATGGGACATCGGGAAGTTGAACTTTAAAGCGTACTATAGCTCTATCCCTTTGGGGGATTTGAGGATGACTCCAGCGCCGCTTCCGGTCCAGTTGGATGACCCGTCGACGAATAAGTCACAAGTGGGCCCATGTGTGCACGGAAGGGTTTCCTCGGTTGGGACGATGCTCTCTGCGATGAAGTCAGCAAGGGCTTGTCCCTTGATGGCCCAGTGGGGATGGTAAGAGATGTTGTAGGCCCCAAGCATGATGGTCCACTTGACGAGGCACCCTGAGGCTTCAGGGTGAGAGAGGATCTTCTTCAGGGGTTTGCCGGTTAACACAACAATGGAGTGCCCTTAAAAATAAGGCCGGAGGTGCTTGATCAAGGTTACCAATGCTAGCATGAGTTTCTCAGTTGCAGCTTACCTTCTTTCGGCCTCGTTAAGCACCTTGCTGGCATAGTAGACCGGCCTCTCCACTCCCGCGTCGTCTCAGACTAAGACTGAGCTTACTATAGAAGGATTCACTGAGAGATAAAGGTGCAATGCTTCACCCAGGACCGGTTTTGATAATATCGGAGGAGAGGCCAGGAATCCCTTGAGTTCTGTAAATGCCTTCTGACATTCCTCATCCCAGGCGAACGTGGCAGATGCCATTTTGGGCCCCCTCAACAATGTGAAGAAGGGTAGGCATCATTCGGTCGCCTGGCACAGGAAACGATTGAGCACCGTGATGTGCCCGGTAAGGCGCTAGACGTCCTTGACACAATTAGGTGGCCGCATGTTCAGCATGGCCTGAACCTTGTCGGGGTTGGCCTCAATCTCGTGTTGAGTTACCAGGAAACCTAAAAATTTCCCAGACCTAACTCCGAAGGCGTATTTAGTGTGGTTGGGCTTCATGTTGTACTTCAGGAGGGTGTCAAAGGTCTCGGCTAGGTCGACAAAATGATCTTTGGCCTTTGGCATTTTGACGAGCATATCGTCGATGTAGGCCTCGATGTTCTGATCGAGTTGTCCCTCAAATATGTGGTTGACCAGCTGTTGATATGTTGCTCCAGCATTCTTCAACCCGAACGGCATCTAGGTGTAACAGTGTACACCGAAGTCAGTGATAAAGGTGGTCTTCTCAATATCCTCTGGGTCCATCCTGATCTGATGGCAGCCAGAGTAGGCGTCCAGGAAGCTGAGTAGCTCATTAACGGAGGTTGAGTCGACAAGCTGGTCGATGCTCGGTAGTGGGTAGCAGTCCTTTGGAGTGGCCTTGATAAGGTTAGTGAAGTCCATGCACATTCGTCATTTTCCCAAAGCTTTTGGCACTAGGATGACATTGGCGAGAAATGTTGGGTAAAGGACAAGACGGAAGAGGCCAGTTTCTTTCCCTTCGGTGATTTGCTCTTTGATGATGACCTGCTTCTCCGGGGTGTGCTTTCTCCTGCGCTGTTGGACAGGCTTCACCGATGGGTCGAGGTTAAGCTTGTGCATCACTATCTCCCTAGGGATCTTAGGAAGTTGATCATCAGACCATGCGAAGGCTTGGATATACTTGGTAAGGAACTTTTTATATTGCTCTTGTACATCGAGTGGTAGGTCAGATCCTATCTTGACTCCTAGGGTTGGGTCACCTTCAAGGAAGACTGTTAGTAACTCGCTGCCAGGCTCGGATGTTGTCGGTCCTTCCTCGGTTCCCCTAATCCCTTTATTTTTCCCGTCCTGCCTTATGGCTTCAACCGAGATTATGTAGCACCTTCTAGCCATTGCCTAGTTACCCCAAACTTCTCCCACCTCATTTTTGGTGGGGAACTTCATCTTTTGGTGAAAGGTAGAGGGCACTGCCTTTGTTCGGCAGAGGATGTCTTGGCCGAAGATGGCTTTATAAGACATAATTCCCATAATCACGATGAAGTCTGCCATAACCGTGACGATTTTGGGTGGGGTGCCGATGGTGACTGGCAAGCTCAGGGCTCCCTCGGGATAGGTTGCTTGGCCGTTGAACCCACAAAGGGGGGTTCGAATCGGGTGGAGTCTAGATGGATTTTCACCCATCTTGAGGAAACATTCATATGAAAGTACATCAGGAGTGCTACCATTGTCAACTAAGATCCCATCTACGTTACAATGGTTTATCGTAGCTGATACAATGATAGCGTCATCGTGCGGGGTAGTTAACCCCTCTAGGTCTTGGTCGGAAAACATCAAGGCCTATTGTTCGCTCGCCTGCGGGGTTTTGGGGGGCTCAGAGACCCGGCTCGCCTGCTCGACGTGACGCTTCCTTCCTCGACTGCTGTCTCCGCCTGATGTCGTGCCGCCAGTAATGACGTTAATGTGGACTCCGCGGGGGAGATTGTTGATTTCCTCGGGGGCAGTGATGTCCTCCTTTTGCTCGGACACGTACCGAGATAAATGCCCCTGGCGGATGAGATGCTCGATCTCATCCTGGAGCTGATGACAATCCCCGATGTGGTGCCCGTGGCTGCTGTGAAACAGGCAATGCTTGTGGCGATTGCGGTACTTTGCCTTCATAGGATCGGGTTGGCGGAGTAGGCCCGAGCCCTTGATATCTTCATAAATCTCGTAGACGGGGGCGGTTAGAGGAGTGTACCGCTCGTATTTTGGAGAGGGCTCCTTGTGGTCTCCATCTCGATTCTGCCTCTTTCCTTGGCCAAAGCCTTGCTCGGATGGTCGCCTCTTGTCCCCCTTCTGACCCAAGCCCATCGTGCCACGGCTAGCACTGAGGACTTCCTCGCACTCTGCGTGACGCAGGGCAAGGGTCGCTAGCTCGGTGAGGGAGGTAGGGGGATGAAGGACCAGCTCGCACTAGAGGTTCTCATCGCGGCTGCCCCCGGTCAGTGCGGTGATGGCCGAGGCAACATCCAGGCAGGGGATACAAAGGGCTTCCGATTTAAATCCGTTAATGTAGGCCCAGAGTTTCTCCCCATGTTCCTGTTTAAGGGCCAATAGTCTCGCTACTGACTGAGGAGGCCCATTGCCGGTGAAGCTTTCCTTGAACACTTTCCTGAACTATCAGAAGCCACAGATGCTATCGGGGGGCGAGGGCTCGGAACCAAGCCTGAGCACCTTGGACCAGGGTGGTTGTGAACACTCGACACTTGATGGCGTCTGATGCCCCATGTAGGGTCATTAGGGCATCGAAGCTATCGTAGAGGTCAGCCGAGTCTCCCTGGCCATCGTATGACTTGAAGGTTGGAAGCGAGATCTTGGGGGAGATCTCGGCCTTTAAGACATGGTCGAAGAATAGGGATTGCTCCTCATCCTCCACCGTAGAGGTCTTCTGTAGAGCGCGGAGGGTGCGCTTTGGTTTTGCGAAACGCCTCTTAAAGTCTCGTAGCTGGAAGACAACTCCGGTTGCCATTGGGATGAGGGGCTGTGGGGGTGCTCCTACAGGCTGCCCTGGCGCCCCTCGGGGGCATCGATCTCTGGGAAGGCCTGATGCGCTCCGGACTTCTCCCACCTCGGGGTGGAGGAGGCTTCTTGCTCCGGGGGAGGGACATGCGATGGCCCTCCTAATCGGTTGCGGATGAGTCGCCGCCCCCGGAGGGCGAAACGACCCCCGACGGTTTGTAGGGAGGCATCTCCACGGGGGGCCAATGCATGAGAAGAAAGTAAAGCCTGCGAAGATATCCTGCAGGCGACAGTGTCACCCTGCCGCTCCAAGTAAGGAAGGTACAGGTGGGAGCTGTGGTCGAAATCCAGACTCTCACCCCTCCTAATATGGAGGAAAGACAAAACACGGCGGGCGCTAGCGAGCTGTGAGACTGCATCTTGGTCTAGGTGACCAACAAAACTGAAAATAAGCGGGGCAATCGGATAGTCGGCCGGCGTCCTCTGCGAGAGCTCCAGTAGCAGCAGACCAGCCCACGCACTCAAATAATGAGTGGACATCAAAATATGCTTATCTCGGGGCGATGAATGTGTACTCGGGGAGCCGAAGGAATGATATATATTCGCCAACGCGGCAGGGGCAATCGCAATCCTGCATCCGCACGCCATCAAACAAGCTGGATATATCACGTCAGCCTGAAGGATTCCCTCCTCGACATGGGGGATCACAAAGCTGGCCAGCCAGTAGGCCAAGTAAGCTGCTAGGTATGTCAACGGCGACAGCTCTCTCGAGTTCCACCCCCGCGCCAGGGCGGGCAAGTGGCACGGATGTGAAGCAAACCGCAGCTCAACATTTCTACATTGTTCCCATGTCATACCAAAAAAGGCAAACTCCTCATAGAAGCAATATGGACCACGGTAAAAGTGTGTGACCCAAGCATTCAGGGTCACCCTTGACGTCCGTGTAGCCTCCTCCTTGCCCACGAGGGCTAAGTCCCTTCAAGTCTTCATCAAATATCGAAAGCAGTAGGGGAGGAGAAACCGATCGGCTCCGTCTGAAGCGCTGAGGTGTAGATCATCCATGAACAGCTCCTCATAGGGCTGCCCGCAAACTGGCAAACCAGAAATCCTGTGGAAAGCCCACAGGTCTAATGAAGTCTCTCTCTCAGCGGTCATGAACGTATTCCAGCGCCGATTGTACCTCTCAACTAAGGCCTGGAGTAACCCTGTGTGGCATGGGTAGGAATACAAAGCCGCAGTCACCGCGTGGCGGATTCCTGTTCTGTCGAGTGCTGCTCTGTACACAGTCAAGATTCCCCACAATCACTCCGTCGCACCTTGACGGTAAAAGTGAGCAGGAACGACGGCCCACCTCCCATACCAGCTGGGGGCTTTCTGCACTCGGATACACTCCAGAAAGCAGTCATAATCATAATCATCATGAGTATAAGTTGCACCTGAGAGACTCAGAAACATCCCATCAACAACAACATCTGCCGCCTTATGGTGCTCGGATAAGTGCCAGATAGCTGGTGATGAAGGCCCCACCCGGACTCTGAAGCTGTCAAAGTCCTTGAAGAAGCCCAGATTCTTCTGATCAGGATACTGCCTCTGCCGAATGAAGCCCTCAGGGAAGCTCAGATATGAGAAAGTACAGATGCCTCGCATCCTGTCTCTTCCGAGCAATATTGCCCGCTCAAGACGGCGCCTTTTTGCTCGGAGTCGGGAATCATTAGCCTCCATACCAAGAGGCACAAAACTCCGGAGAAAAGCCATGAGAGCCCGATCTAGTGGAAAATACGGTGGATATCCTCCAGAGCGGTCATAAACATAAACTCCCTGCCTCCTCATGATACGGGAGACATCAACAGAACCCTCAACAGTAATGGTCTGCCCTATCGGGCCCTCAGCGACCCAAGTAACTCCGCGGTCCACTGCATCAAAGCCCTCAGGGGTAATGCTGCGAGGAAGGAATGGTGGCATAGGCATGTCCGTCCTTCGCACGTAATGGTCATCAGAACCTCCAACTCTAGGCCTCCGGGAGGCCTCTCTACTCCGGCCGGGACGAGCCATGTCTGCAAAAACTACAAAGCCAAAACCAAAAAAGGGGGGAGGCTCAGTCTCAAATTAAATCAACATATGGACAGCAGTAAGGTTATTGAGCAGTCCTACAAGATTCCGTTATGCCTATGAGCTCGGGGATTAGCAAAAAAAAGAAGCAACGTCCCGTGGGAAGCATTTGTTGCACCCGTAATTTATCTCAAAAATTTCGGGATATTACCCTCACATTGGACAGGGACTACATTCGGCGTATCGCCACTTCGTGGAATATTCCCATGCGGAATTCTATACGGCGTATCACCGCTCCGTGGAATATTCCCGCGCTTAGGGTTTCATAGCCCGCATGCTACTACAAGTTATAGACCCCTCGTAGCAAACGGAGTGGTTGGAAGCCAGACTCAATCTACGACGATTGTCAGGATCGTGTAGTTCCGGTAAAATCCCTAAGGGATGAGATCTCCCTCCTTTGAACGTATATCTGCGGACGATGGAAGATTCTACAAGAGCAGAGGGGACACAAAAAGGTGTCTACGCACCAAGAACGAAATCCCTCGCACGTGTACCATGTGGCACGGACAATAACGAATCTTCCCCTCGCGGCCTACGGCACGAAGAAAATGACCAACGAACGAGGAGCGTGTCTTCCCTTCTCCAGCGAGTAAACGAGACTTCAAAGCCCCCCCAAGGCCCTTATTTATTGAAATAGGACTAGGGAGAGACCCGTCTGGGGTCGGAGAGACAAGTACGGCCCACCCCGAGACAGGCCCGCGCGGGTGTGGGCAGCATCTTAATGGGCCTCCTCCTTTCAATGGGCCCTATTCTTCTTTTGGGCCTTATTCTCCCAATGGACTTCATTCTTTTAACGGGCCTCCTCCTTCTACCCATGTTGCTGCTGGCCCAATGGATCCTTATGCTTATGCTTCTTCTAAGCCCGCGTATCCTTCCACTCCTGGAATGGGCTTCCCTTCTCCACAGCCCGGATCCTCTCATCCGGCCCATTATCATTCTGGTTCATATTCACAATCTCTTGCTCAAGTTGGCCTATATTCCTCTCGATCTCTCCCTACCCTGGAGATGATTGCTCAAACCCAACGCCAGCTTGATGAACTTCAATGTCAGATTGATCCCAAATTCTCCTTAAGTGTTCGATTTGCATTTCAAACTCTTTGGCTTCTGCCTCCTTCGTAAATTCCCGCATATCGCCATTATGGTCTAGTAGGTGACCCCTATGTGCACTTGAAGGAGTTCATTTATGAGTCAGCTCAGTTTCGACATGATCAGCACTTGATGGCCTATTTATTTGGTCTGTCATTGGAGGGTCCGGCTCAGGATTGGTTCTTCTCTCTTCCGTAAGATCAGATTATGAACTTCCAAGCAGTTTAAGACAAGTTCATTCAGCAATTTCAGGACCAGGTTAGGCCCAAGTTCTATGTTCTGGATTTGGCCCATGAGAAGATGATGCCCGAAGAGGAGTTCTCAACCTTTGCTGACTGCTAGCGTCGCCTCGCCGCGCATGTCTCGGGACACAATCCAGAGGGGGAACAAATTAAAATGTTGATATCTAATGCAATGCCTGAGTACCAGTTCTTCTTAGCCCTTAACGACATTACCTCTTGGCAGCAACTTTATAGCCGAGTCTGCTTTATTCGTCAACAACTCCAAGATTCCCTTGACCCTGAGTCCTTTCTGCCTTCCACATCTCCATACACCCCGCCATCTATATATACCTCCACCTTCACATATCAACCTTCACCCTCTACATGCCAACCCTACACTCCCATGAGTCAGCACTCCATGAGTCAGCCTTACACCACATCCACCTCCGCGTATCAAACCTCTGCATATCAACCATCTGTGAGTCAGCCTCCCACCTCCGCATATCCGCATCTGCCTCCACCTCTAGTCAAGGGAATACCACACCCCGAGCAGGTAGATGCTGTCCACTACATTCCCGCTCCTGTACCATTGCCTAGTCCCTCCACTAGCCACGCACCCTTGCCTATGCAACCGCCATAACCATCTCCACCTTATACCCCTCGGCATCCACCTTGCTCGAAGGGGCCTACTTCTCCTCTATTGCCGGTGTCTTTCACAGATATCTTCAAGGCTTTGATGGCCACTCATGCGTTGTCACTCCTTCCAGTTGTGCCTTGTCAACCTGCTGTCGGGAATATGCTTCAATTCTATGATTATCACCGCCAGATGGGGCATTTGGTTGTGGATTGCCCCGAGTTCCGGGATTATATTTATGACTTGGAAGCGAAAAAGAGAATCGATTGGGCTGCCACTCATAAAGTTATTCTACATCTTCGCAGCCAGCAGTAGCAACAGCAGTAAGAAGCACCGCCCAAGCAGCCATCTCCATCACTACAAGACCCGGGGCACCCCCGTGATCCTTTATCTAATATGGCACCCGCTCCATCACCCACTCCATCACATGTTCCCTTACCTACGCCTTCATCTACTCCACTACCTTCACCATCTCCTACCCCATCTTCGCAACCTCCACAAACCCAAGTCTCTGCTCAGGCCAGTGCCTTCCCTTCTTCTCCCGCCACCACTTCCACTACTTCTATCCCCAATGCCGCTCGACGCGTTGTGTCGATACGTCGACGGTGGGCACCACGATCTCCCCCTTCGCCCTCTCTATCATTGCCTTCACTACAACTGTCTCTGTCTCCACCTCCACCCTCTCCACCATCGCCTCCACTGCCTTTACCTTCTCCACCTTCCTCCCCATTCTCCTCACCGCCTGAGCCTGAGCAAGCCATACCTCCACCGTCACCTTCATCTTTTCCCGCACTCAAACCTGTCATTGCCTCTACTCCTCCACCACCACTTAAAAATGCCATACCCATTGAAACCTTCACACCATTTGAACCTATTTCTATTCCCTTCACGTCTCCACCTACTTTCACCCCACGGAGTGGGTGTGCATTATCGATGGTGCCCCTCGAGTCCGGTCCCCAGGGAGATGATGAGCCAAGTCAAGATGATTTTGTGCCGGTTGTGCATTTCAAGATTCAAGATTACATCTGCCGCATGCCGATTCGAGTCCTGGTCATTGGTTATTCTGGAATGATGTGCCTATACTTCCCATGACGGTTGCCAAGAAGTGTCCCCTTGCCTTGGTGATATTTCTTCTCTCATTGCTCGTCGAAGGATTCACTATGGAT
Source organism: Amorphophallus titanum (assembly GCA_024336825.1). Classification (NCBI taxonomy): domain Eukaryota; kingdom Viridiplantae; phylum Streptophyta; class Magnoliopsida; order Alismatales; family Araceae; genus Amorphophallus; species Amorphophallus titanum. The sequence continues at coordinate 54,066,958 of JANBPO010009603.1, read as the reverse complement.
GTTGTTATTTCCTCTTGCTCCATTGCTGTTCAGATAACTGGCCCGGAAGGGTTCTCCACCCGCATTGTGCTAACTCATACGGTCACCAAGCAGATTATGAGTTCTATATTCAAGGGGCAATTGGCTGTGTCTTCGGCATTTTCAAAGGACATTATGCACTTTCTATGCAATCTCCCCCGGTTCATCAGGCCAAAATTATCTCTGTACCCAAAATTCCTATTAGAGCCCTTTTTCCCATGCAGACTACCCCTGTGTAGGCCTGCAGGGACAGTACCCATCCACAAAGAGCTTCCCTCCCCACAAACCTTCTCCAAACACTCTGAAATTTGGAGCACCACTTCCCCACGTCCTAACCCATCCCCCATAATTTTTTCATAATTTTTTGAGCCCCTTTTCCTAGCATCCCACCATCCTCTTTCTCTACTCCCAGTTCTGTCCACAGAGATCTGTAGAATAGAGCACGCCTGCCATTGTCTCCCACACCGAAAATCTCCATTACACACTACCTCGCTACCACATCTCCATCCTCCCAAGACCCTCCCCTGACCTCCAGAGAAAACCCAACCCCAAAAGCTGCCCGGAAGCCCCAGTACCACCCCCATCTTCCACCTCCTGTCCCGTTGCCAGTAGACTAGTCAGAATGCACAGGGGACTGTTCACAAATTCACCCCGGCTACCACGATCATCTTCTGCGACCCTCCTTCCACTGGTGTCTTTGGGACATGCCCACTGACATTTCTGCCAAGTTTCATGTTCAGATGACGTCCAGAGGTCTGCCTTCCAGGCCTCCCTTGGCACTGGTCTCCTGCGCCTGCGCAGACCAGCCTGCAGTCTGCCCACCATTTGTGACTACACTGGAGGTTATAGCCGGCGCCATCGGCTTTCATCTTCTTCCAGGTGGATCATCATCCACTACAGCGTGCCGTCATGGATGTGTGCACCTTCCTTGGCCTCTGTGACATGGCATCCTTGTTGCTAGGTCCAGATCGTACCGGTTCGCAGCGCGTTGGAGTTGCCGCTCTTCGTCCACTTGCGGCTCGTCACCCCACTTCTCACGACCTCAGATTCACTGTGTAGCCTTTTACCTCCCTGCAAGGAGTGGATAGTATTTGGATTGTACTTATTTAGCTTTTGTACTGGCGGTTTGTGTGATTTGGCCTGGCATCTTCCCCACGCCCCAAGTGTGGAGGTACGCATCCACTTCCTTGCTTGGTTAGCTTGCTAGTTTAGTATACACTCTTGAGCCGCTGCTTGTGTGTTCATTAGCATCCTAGCTCATTCATATACATATCACTACTGCGGTGAGAGAGCGTGACTGTCCCTTGACTCGTCCGAGTCACAAGTGTGGATTTGCCTACCCTATACTCTACCGGTTCATCAACCGCGTGGGTCGACATGCTTCCCTCTCTTGGGGGACAACTGCGAGCTTGAGTTACTTATTTAGGCATGATCCCTCTCTTGAAAGTCATCGGTGTTCGAGTCACGCTACTTTATATATTGTGTCGTTGTGGGTTTAGTTGTCCTCTTAGTCTCATCTTCATGTAGAGTCCTAGTTCGCATAGCGTCCCGCATCATCCCTCTTCCCTCTTTCCTTGCCAATCCAATTTTCGGCTAGACTCTTCACCCTTGCTTTTGTACTTTTTGACCTTCTCCAAGGTCCTCTCACATAAATACACTCATTGGACCATTTTCGTGTAGGCGCGGATATTTTAAGGTCCTAACTGTTGAATAAAATTGGGCCTTAAACCGTCCAGGAATCAGTTTGCCTTTAAGATGTCTGTGCTTACTAGATGTTCAGCATAAGGGGCCAAACGGGAGAATTGTAATTCATATTCTACCACTGACATCATGCCTTGGCGTAAAGAAGTGAATTCCATGGCCTTCCGCTCCTTAACATGCTCAGAAAAGTACTTTGCACGAAAAAGTTCAAAGAACTCCTCCCAGGTGGTTTGATTCTCTTGAAGATGTGCTGAGGTGGCCTTCCACCAAGTGTGCGCATCCTTGTTCGATTAGAATGTGGCTAGACAGACCTTCTCTTGGTCAGCACAGTGCATCACGTTGAAAATCCTCTCCATCTCGTCTATCCAATTCTCTGCTTCAGTCAGATTGGAAGAGCCAGAAAATCGTGGAGGATTTAAACTCTGAAAGTTTCGGTGCAGATCGTCAGCACCAGCCCTCGCGCCAGCTTGGGCCATAGTCTGCAGGGCCTAGGTAAGACCAGCAACAGTCTGTTGCATCCTGTCCCAGTGAACACAGTGTGCCATTGTGAGAATAAGGTACCTGAAGGAATAATCAATTAGTTAACTCTGACGGAATTAATAAGGATTAACCTAGGGATAATTAAACAACTATCTCATCCCAGCTCTACCCATTCTCACGTAGGTTGGTAATTTCTCTCCTTAGTTCATAGGTATGGGCCCTTAATCCTAGGACTTAGCCTATGACATAACATTTTTTTTTCTTAGGACTTATTTACGCCAATCCTCTGATACCAACTTAACTGTCACGTCCCAAGCTATATGTATAGCGGAAGTAACCTCGGGAAACGTGGACAGTCGGTAATACCTCTCAAGCTAGTAAGATAATCAGAGCGCAATAAACATCCACATAAGAGGAATACACAAGGATATAGACTAAAACATACAACTTTTATCGATGATAATCAAAAGTACATGAGTATTTGACTCTCTTTTGACATAACTCTTGTGGTAGCACAACAAAGCCATGCCAGCCCCCATCCCAAGGTTTGGCCCAAGCCCTAGCCTAAGTGAGATTGATGCTACACATTGCATGTCTAATGCGTTTTTATCCTCTTTGTTGCTTTGTTTTGCAGGAAGGCAAGAGTAGAATGTGAGGCCCTCACTCTCTGGCTGGCTGGAAGGTGAGGAGGTGTCAATCCACAAAGTTCTCACATCCCCCGTATTAAGAACGATTACATTGTTATGGTTGTTCTTTGGCTACATTCTCTCCCTCTTTTTCATGGTACGCAACAGGTCTCTCACACTTCTTATGATCTTTTCCTGCTGTAACCCTTGGTGGCGATCATGATCTCTTCCTATCTTTCATCACCCTTTCCCTTTTACATTATAAGATTGCATATGATTATTATTCATCTTTGTTCAGGGGCGAGATTAATTACCTACACATGGGACCAACAATATCATTCATTCTGCTAATTGACGAGTACACAACCCGCATTAGAGAACATGTAGAATGGGCTTTCCTTTGTCAAGGGATAGATGGAACCAACTTCACCAAGAGCCTAACCATTCTTGATCCATTTGACACATCAACATGGGAGTCCCCAAACCCACAATCCTTGCTCAGATTCTTCAAAGAAGTCTTATACCTCACCCCTTGCCAAGGCCGTAACACAAGGACCGATGAACTCCCATCCCTGCATACACCTTCACCTGGGGTCTTGGTTAAAAAGCAGCACATCATATGGATAAAGTTGCATGCATCATTGATGTGAGACACCTAAGGGATGCAGTGGGATAGACCAGACGATCCTTGGACCTAGCTTTGTAAACACACTAGCAAGAGCGCACACTTGATTTGACAGACAGATTTCGCAACGACCCTTCCCAGGGTAACTAAGAGATGGTAGGTTGGGCCTGTGGGCTAGGCCCTCCATTGGTCAGGGAGCCAGCAAGGCCTAGGTTGTCCCTCCCTTAGGCTTGGAGCACTCAATGCAGTGGGTTGGACCACACATTTTAGAGGGCATGGAAGTCACACACTCTCTCGATCCATGGTGGCCACTCACAGATTATGGAATCATAGGGTCGGGCACTCGTGTTCCTCACCGATGGAGCGAAAGGAGGTACTAAATGAACAGAAAGAAATGCTGGAATGGGGGTTAGCGCTTACCTAGTTGGTTAGAGATAATCGACCCCGGCCGGAGACGAGGGTGAGCAGGGAAGCGTGGGTTGATCCCAAACGCTGCGTCGCTGACGCTTCACTTGTAGTATGCTATTACAAAACTACACCTCGCGTAGGAGGGTTGGCTTAGGGGTGGGGGAAAAGTAGTTACAACCAAAGTATACCTCCACATAGGGAAGGGTGCTCAGTGGGCCAAGCGCAAGAAAGGGCAATCGGGACAGACCAGACCTAACTGGTCTGATCTAGATAGCACACGAGCACTTGCAGAAGTAGCTACTGACTACCAGATCATCGTGGGAGTGATTGGACAATGGAGAAGTCTTTTAGGATCAAGTCACAAACCTCTAGATCGTCGAAGTAGCTTCGAGGGAGCCGTCCACGCAGCTACTTGGCTGGTGGATGCCAAGGTGATTAGGTCTGTCCAGACAGGAATCTACCGGATAGTGAGCCACCTCTGGGTTCACCGTCAACTCCTCCGGCCATTGCTGGGGGTGGGGCCTATGCCAGAATGTCTGGGGAAGTGTTGGGAGCGATCTATAGAAGGGATGGACTCCTTAGAAGCCGGATGGAGTAGCTCCTGGTCGACCGGAGGTAGCTCTGTGTAGGGTGCGTAGACTACCCTTGGGAGTAGATAGCGCACCATCGGTGACAAGCGGGGGGGGGGGGGGCTTCAGGGATGGGTAAATGGTGAGGCAAGAACCGTGGATGGTGGGGGGGGTCATGGAGGGGGTCCAGAGGGTACCAGGGCAGGGTGTAGTAGCTGGAGACAGAGAAGATGGGGAAGTAGAGTGCCGGGGTGGACTAGCTACACCGACGAACTGACTGACCTGATTGGAAGCTCTCTCTTTGCAGCGGTGATAGCGGAGGGTGGGAGGATGGCCCCAGCGGTCCCACGAGGTGCAGGTGGACGTACTCTAGATCTGAGGGGAAGGAAGCTGATGCCGAAGTCGCCTAGAGATCCCCTTACTGTCCCTGATGTGCATGTGGGCAGGCAGACAGACCTGCGAGGGGGAGAGCAGGGAAAGGGGAGCAGGGAGTGGAGTGGGTTTGATGTGAAATAACCTAGGGATGAGTTGGAACCGACCAAATGACCCTCGGATCTAGCAAGCAAGCAACTCACGAACCGATAGCTTCACTCGAGCGGACTCACCCGCTAAGCGCACACTCGTGCCCATAGGCAACCCAATGACGGTGGTGAGGGTCCGGGGTGGGACCTCGTGGCTCCAGGGGTTGGCTAGCTTGGGATTGAACCCCCAAGGGTCCAGGGATGCCCACTCTCACGGGCGGCCAACATGCCGGGGGCGTGGGATGTAATGGTTCTCTCGCAGCTCACCCGCAGTAGTCACTCAAATATTGTCGAAGTCGGGATCGGGCACTCTCTCACCACCGATGGAGCAACCCAAATGCAATACTAAACTAAGCAAATAAACCCCAGCAATGAGAAGTGTTTAGGAGCTCACCTGATCGGGTGACTAGCACGCCTACCCATATATATTTAAAAAATCTTTCCACCACGTTGGCATGCCCGGTGGGACCGAGTCTCCCTTCATCTCTTTGCCAATATGGGATGCCTCCCAGGGCCCTCCCCAAGAATACTGATTGTTTGCCTATTTATTGAAGGAAACGATAATGTCGATGGGACTTGTTGCTCTTACCTTCAGACTTGTAGTCATTGTTGGCCATGCTGCACATGGCTACCTGGCGGTACCCACTGTCTTCGGCCTATTCCCACTTACTGTAGGCTTCCCCAACTTTTTGGGGCTAGCCTTCACCGACTTGCTACAAGTGGAGTCCCCGGAGCCCAGCGAGGAGAAGACCAACAGGAAGGCCAAGATCCCAGAGGCCCGACACCATGCAGGCCCGCTGAGAGGCCCAATCCAGGTAGCCAGCTGCCTGGTGCATCACATTACTCACGGGGCTTGCCCCATCCATAACAAGAAGCCAGGAGGACCTCAGTAGAGGAGCTTCCGGAGGAACAAGGCCACCATTGTTACCGGGCGTCTCTTCGCATATGGGAAATCTATACTCATTGGGGGTGTCTGAGTCTTCTTGGACGGCTGTAACGCCCAAGCTATCCCGAACCGGGTGGTCGTTGCTCTACCAACCTGTAACTCCTTGCAGGTCCTTTCCAGGAGGAGAGCTGGAAGGAAATAAGAAGGCCATTAAGGTCGAAAAGAGTTGGCCCCAAGGTTGAAGATACTCAAGCAGGTATGGGTCCCTAAGAAGACCCAGCCTACCCGCCAAGAGGCGCCCGTCCGTCACCACCCCGAGCATACTGAGGTGGGAGAGAAGAATGAGAGGGGCTTGACCCCAAGGAGAGAAGAAACAGTCGTGGACCCTCCATGCCGTGTAAGCTTCAGGGCATGTGCCCGACAAGTCAATATCCCCACAGTGGGGAAAAGATCTGAGCAACTTGCCAGAAGAGCCTGGCTAGCTTATATCCCTCCAATGGGAGGTCGACAACTACCCGTAGTCCTGCATCAAGGACTAGGGAGAGAAGAGATGACCAGCATGGTTAGAAATTACTTAAGAGGTATGGGCAACCCCTTACTAGGCCAACAACAGCTGTTGCAAGAAGCCATGGTAGAAGAAGACGACTGTCCACCAATGGCAGTTGAAGAAGAAGAAGAAAGAAGAATGACATCGTCAGTTGATGACAATGGATATGAAGACGGCTTGGAGCTTGAAGTCGATGAAGCTACTCCCCGATAGAGGGAGACAAGAAAAGTCTCCGTATTCAAGAGGCTAACCTTCCCTGGTCATGCAAGGAGAGAGGTTCACAGACAAAGGAAGTGCATGCGGGTTTTCACCTGCAACATGGCCAGAGTGGCCGATAAACATGGAGGTCTGCCTGATCACCCCCAAGAATTGGCTCAATTAGCTGAAAGGCCAGGGCCGAACACCAGAAGGGTGGAAGCCACAAGGGAGATGCTGAGAGCAACGAAAGGAAAATAGATATTGCCTGAAGAAGTCATCACCCTAACTACAAACATGGTGACGGCTGAAGAGGAGGAAGTGTTGCTGAACATCTCATCTGAAGGAGCTTCAGGGGAGACAGCAGAAGCCATCCCTAGCATAGTAACCATGGACCCATCAGTATTGATGCTGCTCTAGAAATATCAACAGGAGATAGAACTTCTGAAGAAGCAGCTGATGGAGAAGACGGAGCAAGCCTCGGCCTCCAAGCAGCTTGAAATGCAAGCTGAGTCGTCGTGGGGAGGCATCAACCCATGTGACTTCCCACCACTATACACCCTGCCCCAGCCGGCAGAGCCCAGCCTGGCGACCACCCAGTAGCGCCCACTTCAGCCGCTGATGCTGTCGATTCTGCCACAAGTGCACCAGCCGCCTCTATTAGTGCGGCCCCCTCCGCAGGCAACCACTTTGGTCACCCCTTACTTGCAGCCGACACACTTCTACCCAGAACCAGTCGATCCGACTGCCATGAACAAGTTGATGGTGAAAAGGATGATTGAGTTGAAGCTCACCGAACGAAGTGGAGGTGACTATGTTGCATTTGATGCTTATTGGGTGCCATATCCGCCACATAATGCAGCCAAGCAGCTACCTCCAAGGATCAGCAAGCCGCCCAAGTTCGACAAGTTCAACGGGAAGGGATCCCCAAAGGAACACGTTGCATATTACATGACCGTCATGGGTGACCTAGCCACAGATGAGTCATATTTGCTGAAGTTTTTTTGGTCCTCATTGACGGGGCTAGCATTTGAATGGTATTCCAGCCTCCCGACTGGGTCAATCAGTGACTGGCCAGATATGTAAAAAAAATTCAAAGAAAGATTTCACATCACCGAGAGGGAAGTCATGATGGCTGAGCTCTACTCGACAAGGCAAAGGGTAGATGAAATAGCCCTTGAATACATTAAGAGGTGGAGAAACCTCGGAATGAGATGCAAGCGGCCACCGCATCAGGAGGATGCTGTACAAATTTGCAAACAAAGCCTCAGAAGAGAGGTACTGGAAAAATGATTGGTATGAAAATCTGGTCATTCGAACGCTTAAACAATGTAGTGGCCGAAGTAGAAGCCTTCATTAGGAAAATTCCTAATTTCTTTCTATAAATTCAACTCCACTATCTCTCCTGCTCATTTTCAACCTCACATTCTCTAACTCCGTTCTCTCTCGTTTCTCGACCGTTCGACGCGGGGCATGTGACCGTGGAGAGCTGGCGGAGGCACGGACGTGCTGGGGTGATCGGTTCGCGGGTTGGAGCAGCGGTTGAAGCATGGCAGGCGTGATCCCCTTGTGGATTTCGAGATCGACGTGGTTCGTGTTTTGACATTTTTGGCATGGATTAGTCGCTTTGGCGTGCAGTTTCTTTGGTGGAGGTAGGGATATGGATCACCCACTCCCCTACGCCATTTCCCTTCAGTTTTGCACTATCGGTGTGAGAACAGGGCAGTTTGGACTCGTTAGGGTTTCTCATAGTTCGTAGGGTTCACCAAAAAATGGCGACGATTTTTAGATCAGCTGGTGTCAATGGACTCCCTAGAACGTCAGCATTCCATAGTCATTGATTTCGTCTCGATTGGTGGTCCCGTTTGACTGGTAGGGGTCCGAGAAGTCCAAAAACACTTTTGGGTGATTTCATTAGAATTGCCCGTTTCTTGCGATTTGTGTGTCATTTTGACTCCGGTCAGAGTCTATGTGATTTCCAGGGTGATTGTGGCTGTATCCCCTTCGTTTCGGCACGAACGGGGCGTGGAAAGGCCACGATCGGATGAACCCCTGGGTTTGCTTGGCGTGACGCTTGAACAGTCGAACTAGAGACCGCTCATGGTATGGGCAGCTACTTTTGGACCACTTATCCTATGTCGGTTTGAGGTTGAGTGGTCCTTTGATAGATCACTCATCCCACTTTAGTGGTCAGATTTGGACCGTTCATCCCTCTTGAGTGGTCAGATTTGGACCACTTATCCCCTTTGAGTGGTCAGATTTGGACCGCTTATCTTGAGTGGTCAGATTTGGACTGCTTATCCCCTTTGAGTGGTCAGATTTGGACCGTTCATCCCTCTTGAGTGGTCCATTGTGGACTGTTCTTCTTCCCTTGAGTGGTCTGATCCAGACCGCTCATCCCCATGAGCGGCCGAGTGTTGACCGCCCAAGTTGTTGTGTTCGTGTGTTGTCTATTGGCCGTGATGGCCTGTGCTGTGTCCATCTGTCTTAGGTTTGTGTCCTAGGGCGGTGTCTGTGTGTCTATGGTGTGCTGGATTGGTCGGTTGAAGGTTGACTAAGTGTGGTGTGTTCTCGGACTGCCGCAGTTTTCCTAACGACTTAGTCTAGGACTACCATTATGCGGAACGTCGTTTCCCGATGTCTTGGTTTCCGTATATCTTGGCTTGACCTTATAGTTTGCCCGTTGTCCCATGGATGTCTCTCGATATCCTATGAGGGCTATGACCATGATATAAGGTGCCCAAGAGTGTTTGTGCGGTGAGTAGTATTCTGTACTATCTTTATTGTCGTTGTCTAGTTCTGGTCAACCCGGTGTGACCCAGTGGTTGACAGGTGACCTTGTGTGTGTCTCGGTGGTTCTGTCCAGTTCGAGACAGTGTTCTGGATGTCGTGAGGTATCATCTTACCTCGGTGTACGTGTCTAGCTGTGTTGAGGGTTCTCGGTGTTCCCTCAGGCCTCTGGGTGTCGTTTCCTTCGACCGTGTCGTTTCTTCTAGCTTAGGATTAGACCGATTGATGGCTAGTTCCACTTTGTACGATGATCTTGACTCCGAGTCATGCGACTCAAGGATCATTGTAGCTTCAGGTCTAGTTGCCTTGTCCTGAGTCTGTCGGTAGTTACCTGTGCTATCATTGGTGCTTCGTAGTAAGTGTGATAGGGCTTCTTTGACTGTCTGTACTTCGACACTCATGTTTTAGAGTCTGTGTCTCGTGATCCTCCACTAGTCGCAGCCTTACGACACGTTACGGCGTGTCGGCTCTTATAGCGGGGCACTTCCCGATTTACGGTTCTTAGGTTAGTTCCGTGGGTCCCTGGCTCTGTACTACAGCGTCTGCAAGGAGTGAATACTAGCTAGAGGCCCGCCTCTAGGCACGAGCTGGTGTGTGCATACGTGGTCAGAGGCTTGGACTGACACCGACGGGTGTTACCCTATCTAGTCACTAGCGATGGTACTTCTGTTCTGGTTCTCAGAGTGTCTTAGTCTCTATCGTGCGGTGACATCGTAGACGAGATAGTTGTAGGCACAACATAAGACATCAGGGGATGCAGCTGGCTATTCTTCTAGTGGTGGGTACTCCAGTCACGTGACCAGTTACTCTTCCGTGACTCTCGTGTTTCTTGAGCGTCGTGACCTTTCCAGGTTAGCCCTCTCGTGGCTTTGCCCGAGGTCAGTGTTGTGCCTTGTGCACGACGTTCTAGTCGTGTCAGGTCAGTGTCTATCTAGGTCTTTTTCTAGACTTATTGTCTGGCCTTGTAGGCTTGGTGTCGCATCAACGGATCGAAAACTTCTGACTTCGCCACTTTAGAGTTCGCCCTTCTGTTGCTGTTAGGAGTAGCTTGGGAGCCGATGTTAGTTTGGCAGTCGCACTCGTTCGGTACAACTTTTCCCTTTTCTTTTAGCTTCCCTCTCCCTTGTTTGTTCCCTACTCCTGCTTGTTCGTTGAGTGGCTTATCCATTTGTTTGAGTCAAAAATTTGGTAGCATCTCCCCATCCCGGAGGACGTGTTGGGGAGAAGCGGGGAGTACTCCCGTGATGGAGTAACCCCTAAAGAGTCGGGCGGTACGACGGCGGCCGGTAAAGACCCGAACAGATGGGAGAAACCCCGAGGGCTAGCCTGCTAGGGGCACCGAGTCCGTGGGTGAGCGTAGACGAGTAACGTAACTCACAGTGGGAGCGAAGACCCCGAGGGCAAGCCTACAAGGGGCGCGCGACCTGAGTCGGTACTCCGTCTAAGTCAGGATAACTGATTAGAGAGGGAAACCCCGAGGCGAGCCTACAAGGGGCACCCGTGTCACGGTCACCATGAAGTCCGTTAAGGACCGTGGATTTACATCTGTCGGGATTAACCCAGTTTAATATCCACCCGTCAGCCCATGGGAGGTTCGCCATCAACAGGCAGATCCCACGGGTGCAACGGTACTGTAGCCAAATGATGAGAATGTTTTCCCTCCCCGGAACCGTCACGATTCACTGTCGGGACAGTTGAAACGGTGCGGTAGAAAACCCTTGCGGACGATTATCAACAATTAATATTGAGCTAATAAAAAAAAAGTGACGGACAGTGAGAGGGGCATCCACATTGGTGCGCGACTCCGTTGACAAACTGAACTAATGCTAAATCCACAAAAGAGGATTCATGGGAGGGAAGGTCATTGTTGTAGCCCAGGGAAGCCCAAGGGCGTATCCGGCGCCGCAGAAACAAACGGGAAGATATTCGCACAGACGGAGGCGTTCCAAGCGCGTGGATAGGGTTGCAATGCCCATCCCGGCGCCGGTGTTACAGCACAACACCGGTTCCATGACCAACAGGGAAACGCATAGCCTAACAGCAAAAGGGAAAGAAATACATATATGCATATGTATATGGAGAACAGAGAGAGACAAAAGGAGCAATGCATAACAATCGTGGCATCGGACCATTCGATCAAACACGCTCATCTTATTCATCTCAAGCCAAGGGAATAGATACATAGACTTGGATTCCGGCGCCGGCAATGATGCACGGACATCATTCTATTGCTTGCTGAGAAGCCTCACAGAGGAAGAAGGGGAGGAGAAGATGATGAGAAGGGGGGAAAATGACGGGCTCATATCATCGCCCCCCCCCCCCTCTCTCTCGATTACATTGCACCAGAAAGGAAAAGAAAGGAGCAAGTCCGCTGGAAGAAACTACGGAGACCCACCTATGCAAAGGAAGCTACGAAGGCTTTCTTCTCCGGCGTCGGGAGCTTCGAGTGGGACAGAGAGCACTGGTGGCCGCGGGAAGAACTCTCTGGATTCCTCTCCAAGAAAACTCCTCTCTCTATTTTCTTTCTTTCTTTCTTTCTCCCTCTTTTCCTCCTCCTCTTTTTCTTCTTCTTCTATTCTCCTTATAGGGGAAGGTTACCCGGCGCCACGAAATGGCGCACCGGGAAGGACCGCGCCGAGGAACAGTTTAGCGCGCCGGGAAGACTGCGCCGGGGAACGATTTAGCGCACCGGAAAGATCACGCCGGAAAAAGGGCGCCATTTCAACAGCATATCTATTTTGCGCGCCGGAAAGGAGGGTGCTGTTTCAACGGCATATCTATTTTGCGCGCCGAAAAAGAGGGCGCCGTTTCAACAGTATGTCGTCAAATTATGGCGCCGTTTCAATGACGTTTGCTTGCCGAACGTCAGCCGATGAGTCCGGGGATGGTCCCAAAAGTCACCATTCATGATTTTTCGTGTAAGGACCCCTACAGGACCTTGGCGAGGGGGTTGACGAAGCTCTCAATTCGACGAACGGCTCGGGTCCAGACTCCGTGCGTGTCCGATTCGAGCGTGAGGCTCTTCCGCTAACACGAACTCCGACACCGTGGCATGTGCTTCCGGCTCGACTTGATTCGTGTTCCGAGTTTCCATACGGGAGGATATTCTGCCTAGATCGGTGATCATTTTGGCCTCTGACGGGCCTTCCTTCGCAAGAAGCCGAACCCGTGCTGGGTGTTCGGATCCTTCCACTGCTAGAGTTTTCGGCTTTCATTTGTGGAAGTCGATGGCACCTTTTTTCCTCAGGAGAGTCTTCATTGGGGCGGGAGACCGTCGGGTGAATCACCGTCCTTGGTCGGGCGGCGATGTAGGGTAGCGGTGTGACAAAGTCAACACCGGATCATTGGGCAGACTTAGTCGCACTGTCGGTTAATGGTGGAGTCATGTCGGTTCTCCTGAGACGAGGCTCTCGGCATTCACTCCTAGCAGCCTTGGTGACTTTAAGAGGCTTCAGCGGTCTACTTTTCTTCGACTTGCGTGCTCCGTAAGCCATATTATTTACTTTTGCGACTTGATTGTCGGTCATCATATTTTGAGTGCCAACAAATGCCCCCCAGATGTTGGTACTGCAAGTGAGACACGAACGTGGCAGGGCCAACGGATGAGCTTCTCCTGGATTGATCTCTTTTGATGGTGACAGCTCGAAACGGCCCTCAATTTCGTCGTCAGATGCTCGAACGACGCGACTAGAGGCTTAATCGACGCGGTTGAAACGGTGCGCCCTGTCTCGACTTAGAAAAATATGACGGACACAATGGAACCATGACGATGCGCAATCAGAGCTGTGGAAAAAATGTGAAGGGTGAGAGATGCCCCCATCAGGAGCATAGCGACCTAACTCCATAAACTGAGCTGTATATTGCAATACAGACATGTCACCCTAAACCAACTCCAGAAACTGACGCATCTTTTGCGTAGCAACATAGGATGGGTAGTAAGCACGCTCGAAGACCTTGACGAAGTCCTTCAACACGATCTGCTAAAGTGGAGGAGACTGAAAGGACGTCTTCCACTCCGAAGACAACTAAGCTCGAGCCGCACCCTACAACTGGTTCCAAGCCAACATCACCTTGTCCTCCTCAGTGTAGTTCATAGAGCTGAACACTCTCTCCATCTCGTCGAGCCAATCTCTAGCAACATCTGGGTCTGGCTAGCCACCATATTAAGGTGGATGGAACTGCAAGAAGTCCCTCACTGCACGACCAGGGCCGCCCCTGGACGACGAGCCCTCACCAGCGTCTCCACCGAACTGTTGAGACATGAGCTGAAACATTCCCCGAAAGAATTCCTTAGCCCCCGGAATCCTCGCTGTATCCCCTACCTCGGTGGCAACTGGTGGCACTCTACTCTGCTCCTCCTACTCATCCTAGATCTCTACCGACTGTCCCTACTGAGAGTGAGTCCTCTGCCTCGGCGCCATTCTCGCCCTGATGCAAAAGACAACAGACACAAAAAATGGCAAAGTCAATAAAACATATGATGCCCTAAGCCAATGCCAACTGTACAACATCATTGTGGACTAGTGGACCACTACAATTATTTATAATTCTCATGTATTCTCACAACTGAGCTCTGATACCAGCTGTAATGACCCGAGATCTAAATACTGAGAAAGGCCCGATAATCCGAATCTCGAACTGCCACCCACGAGTTCGAAGACTCGGAAGGGTTAAAAGCATGGTGTAGAGATACACAAGAATCTCAAATAATGATAGAATTAAACAGTTTATATGAATAAGCAGGAAATTAGATTAACATTAAGTAAATTACATGGTCCACAAAAAAATAACAACTCATAATATAACAGTAGTCCACAACTAGTACAGTGACGAAAAAGGAAAGTACAACTACACGAGACATACTCCGACTCTGGCGACTGGTAACTAACCCTGGGCACTAGAACCATGCTGAGCCTCAAATGCACTCCTCTGAAGGCTCACCTCACCTGAAACACGGTGAAAACACGTAGGGAATGAGCCTCATGATAAAAGGTTGTGTAGGTATCACTCGAATCCCTACCTCGCAAAACGAGAAGCTGCAATACAAAGCTGCGAAGGCGAGTACAAGAGGAATAAATAAATGAAAAAGTCTTGCTACTACTGACACCAGTTTAACGATGCAAAAATTGAGACACACGCTACGGTGACACGACCAAGAGTCACTACCTGACAAGACAGGAGTACCACCCACTAGAAGTACAGTCGGATGCATCCCCTGACGACTTACAACGCGTCGCAGTGTCTCCCTACTCGCCCCGGGTGAAAACTGAGACACACACAAGTAACACTAACAAGGGTCCAATCGGGGTCGTGCTCGTCAGCACGCATCCAAAGTCCTTGACCACGTGTGCACACACTGACTGACTGCGCTACATCCGACCCTCTAGCTGGTTCTTCCTCCTGGCCCAGACTCGAGCTACCACAGTAGGAGGCCCATGGCAACCAGCCTAAAACTGTCTCACTCGGGTAGCCTCGCCACCACTCCCTGGTGGGACCACACGCGTGTCGAAAGGCTACTACTAGTGGAGGGTCGCTGAAGGAGTAGACTCTCTAGTCAATGAAAAACGACGCCTAAATTGAACAAGTACAAGGACCGCTCCTCGTACAGACACCGACTCACGGTGACACAAGCCAAGAACACCCCCTCCCGGGATCCCATGGCACCCTAGCGCATGGCCCCCCCCACATGATGCCCCGCATCAGTCAGGCCACGGGTCAGCACGTGGATCGAGGTCCACTCACCCGGGACACGAATTGGCAAGAAAAGGACTACTGGTCAGACAACACACAGTAAACGGTCCACACTGGGTCGTTCCTGTGCACATGGTCATTCAGTGGACCGCCTCAGAACTCAAACGGTTCATCACAGACCGTTTGACTATCTAGCACGATCACCCACAAACCGTCCCACAACAGCCAAACACGGTCTGCAATGGGGCCGTGTGAGGAAGTGAACGGTCTCCCATGGGACCGTTCAATCTTCAGGACAAAATGACAAACCAAACGGTTACCCTCAGACCGTTCAGGACCTAAATGGTCCAACGGTAGGCCGCTTGAGGAGCTGAACGGTCCCCCTTGGGGCCGTCTAGTCACTCAATGGCATAAAATCTAAACAGTCCTCTTGGGGCCGTTGAAGACTCAAATGGTCCAGCTTGGGACCATTTAAAGGGCCTAAACGGCCATACCATGACTGTGTAGCCCTAACACTGTGCAACGGTCAAAATCCAATGGTCACAAACACCTCGGGGGTCATGCTGGCCCCACAGGGTTAACGGTCTATCTATGGCCCATCCAGGAGTGACACGGTCGTGCTGGTGCAGAATCTCACCCTCCGGTGCGGGTGATTATTCTAAACAAATTATCCCTCTACTAGTGCACCTGCACCCCACCCTCTAGTTCCTTCCCCGGCAGTTGAGTAAGAAGAAGTCGACCCCCTACCTGGCACCAGATATGATTTGTTGCAGCACTTGGACCGGATGCCGGCCAAGATTTCTGTGTTGGAGTTGATCAAGCGATCCACGCTGCACCAAGAGGCCCTAAGAGCTTTTTTTGTAGAAGGTTATGGTCAGCGAGGATATGGCCGTAGATAGTCTGTCGTCGGCATTAGCCATGATTACAAGAGGGCCGGCCATTTCTTTTTAAGAGTTAGAATTAGCACCGCCTGAGGAACGCCAGATGCCACTTTGCATTTCAATCACTCTAAATAAAGTGGCCGTCGATGCAGCTCTAGGGGACACAGGAGCTTCAATCAATGTTTGTCCCTTGAGCACTCTACATGCTTGCAACATCTCTGAAGATATGTTAAGGCCAACTCCGATGACCATTGCTGCTTATAACAATTCCAGGAGAGCATGCCACTGGGTGGTAACTATTCAAGCAGAGCTAGGGCCATTGTCTATGGCCGTGGAATTTTATGTATTAGATATCAATCCAATGTTCATGGGTATTCTAGGCCATTTGTGGATTGATAGCCTTTAGGATGTACCTTCGATCACTCACCAATGCCTCAAATTTCCATTCCAGAGGTGGGTGGTCAAGGTGAAAAGCATATCCACGGTGTAAACTATTGAAGCCATTTCCGACAAGATTCTGCCAACTCTGTGGCCAAGCAATAAGTCAATCCTTTCTGTAATGGACTTGAATTTTCCCTAGGCATATGCATCACGCAAGCCTACCACTGCACCAATTAACGTCAAAGTCAAGTCCAAGATTAGAGATTCTAAAGGATGGCATATGATACTCAAGTTAGGCTATCAGCCGGGCATCAGTCTCGGCACGCAATTGCAGGGGCGGACTAAGCCTATCCCAAGGGGCAGAAAAATGAGCAGAAGAGTCCTCAGCTACCAGGAGTCGTCACTGTCAATGTTGGGAGACTCCGGGCCGTTGATGTGGAACTATCATCAACATTTTGTCAAGGGGCCACTACAGCCCGATACACTAAAGACACCACCATGCCAAGACCAGAAAGAAAGCACTACTTGTGCCATGATCGGACCGCCTTTGTTGCCAAAGGGATCGATTGATGATGTTGTTGACTATTCAGAGATTTTCGCCAAGATGATTGCTAAGAAAGAAAGTTCAAGAAGACCCGAGGTGTGGGTAGTGCAGTATTCACGCGGGAAGCCAGCCCGGCGTATGGAAGGGGGGACAGCTCGACCATTGTTTCCACTCTGCCTCCTTCCCGTCTAGTTTGCATTTTCCAATGGCTGGATTTTATCCCCCGTTCACCCCCGATTCTTATTAATCCGTTGATGTTCCAATATCCACCTCGGCTTGAGAGGCCGATTAAACTTTTGATTGTTACATGCCCATGCGGGAGCTGCCCACCAATTGATTTTTCATCCAGGTGGTCACCCGCTTCACCAGTTGATCTATCAAATATGTGGTTCTCCTCCTCTGACCCCTTCTTCGATGTACTCTTTCCATCATTCTGTCCTCGTGCACTTCCCCCTCCATCAAGTTCTTCTTGCAACGTATTATCCACTGAGCTTGACCAAAAAAAATGCCAAATTTGAAACTGAGATCTCAGTGGAAGATTATGCTATGTTTTGTTCATCTTTCCTTCAGGGGCACGAGGCCCCTGCTTCTTTTCCAGTAGATTTCCTATCTTCTAGGCTAGATGTAGAGTGTGCAGAGTCGCCTAGGCTAGTAGAGTTAGTCGGGGTAGAGTCTAGCTCTAGTGTTTCTAGCCCATCCACGCCTGCGACGCACCCAATGACGCGTCATTCTAAATCTGTTCCAGATAGGTTCCTCCAGGACCTTGCCCAGTGTTGTCACACCCTCCTAAGATGCCCTGAGTTCATAGCAACAGCCATCGTTCTAGAGGATGATGAGGAGTTAGATGGGGTATGGAGTAATGATGGATTGGGTGTTTATGAAATCATAGATGAGAAGGAGCCAATTGGTGATGAGGATAGCGACGTAGACGACACTACTGATTTGTACGCATAAGGTTTGAAGAGGTTTGATGAGCCATCGTCAGCAGTGGATGAACCCACGAAAGAAATCAATCTTGGTACAGAAGAGGACACCAGGCATGTAATTATCTCCACTAATCTCCCTCCTCAGGTTGAAGAGGAGTTAGTCATGGTTCTAAGGGAGTATAGCGATTCATTTGTCTTGTCCTACGAGGACATGCTGGGACTTGACCCCGCTCTGGTGGAACATAGACTTGTACTCAAACCAGGGGCAACCCCCGTTAAGTAAAAATCAAGAAGATTCCATCCCCACATGGCCTTTAGGATTAAAGAAGAAGTGGATAAATTACACAAGGCTAGATTTATTCATGTTGTGTTGTATCCTCAGTGGATGGTCAACATAGTCCCTGTGATGAAAAAGGATGAAAAATTTTAAATTTTCATTGATTTTAGGGACTTGAATAAAGCATGTGCCTGGGATGAAGAATGTCAGAAGACTTTTGTAGAGTTCATTGAGTTATTGGCTTTGCCCCCGGTGCTGTCAAAACCGATCCCGGGGGAAACACTGTACCTTTACCTCCTGTCAAGTCCTTCAATAGTAAGCTCAGCCCTGGTCCGAGACGACGCAGGAGTGCAGAGGCTGGTATACTACACCAGCAAGGTGCTCAATGAGGCCAAAAGAAGGTATCCCGCAACTGAGAAACTCGTGCTAGCATTGGTGACCTCGGCCAAGCGCCTCCGGCCTTACTTCCAAGGGCACTCTATCGTCGTGTTGACCAACAAGCCCCTAAAGAAGATCCTTGCTCACTCTGAAGCTGCGGGTCGCCTCGTCAAGTGGGCCATAATGCTCGGGGCATACGACATCTCTTATCGCCCCCATTCGGCCATCAAGGAATAGGCACTCGCGGACTTCATTGCGGAGAGCACCGTTCCAACTGGGGAGGCCCCTCAGTCGACGCCCGGGCCCACCTAGGACCTTTTCATTGACGGGTCCTCCAACTCGGCCGATAGCTATGCCGGCGTCCTCCTCAAGTCTCCAGAAGGAGCAGAGTTACAGTACGCCTTGAAGTTTAACTTCCAGGCATCCAACAACGTCTCCGAGTATGAGGCCCTCATCTCGGAGGCCTGGATGGCACGACGATTGGGGGCCGAACGAGTCAGGATCCACATTGACTCCCAGCTGGTCGCCAGCCAAATCAACGGTGACTATGAAGCTCGGGAAGCACCGATGATCAAATACCTTCTGCTGGTAAGAGGAATAGCCCCACCTTTTGAGAGTTTTCAGGTCATCCGGATAGCTTGGGAGGAAAACTCCTGGGCGGATGCCCTCTCTCGACCGGCCTCCTCCATTAGCCCAGAAGGTACCCGATCGATCTTCCTCGAAGAGCTAGAACGACCGAGCATAGAAGCAGAGCTCATGACCGTTGACCAGGCATTACCGAGCGACTGGCGGACCCCCTACATATCCTAGCTCCGAGACTCTCAAGAGCCTCCCGACCCTCGAGAAGCTCGGAGACTAAAGTATCAAGCTCGGTGTTTCGTCATCTTGGATGGAGCCTTGTACCGGAGGTCTTTTTCCGGTCCCCTCCTCAAATGCCTTGATACCGATGAAGCCAGCCGAGTAATTCAAGAAGTCCACGAAGGTATCTACGGATCGCACCAATGAGGAAGATCGCTCGCTAGGATCTTGCTGCGGTAAGGCTACTGGTGTCCCACTCTCCAGCACGACTGCTCAGCCTACGTTCAAAAGTGCGATCAATGCCAATGTTTCAACCATCTGATCCATCAGCCTGTCTCGGAGCTTGTCACCCTTATCGAGCCATACCCTTTTGCCCAGTGGGGGATCGACATTCTGAGGCCATTTCCTACAGCTCAGGCCCAGAAGAAATTCGTCATCATCACCATCGACTATTTTACCAAGTGGATCAAAGCCAAAGCCTCTCGACCACTGGAGGCATGGGGAAAGCTAGCCCCTAACTGGGAAGGCCCCTACCGAGTGGTCGAGACGCTCGGGAAAGGGGCGTATCGACTGTCCACCATGGAAGGAGCGCTCATCTCTCGGACGTGGAATGCAACAACATTACGAAAGTTCTATTTCTGAGCTTTCCTCGAAAATGTAAGCGACATAGAACAATAACAATTCCTTTTATTCTTATTAATGTCTCTTTGTATATCAGATAGGCCGCAGCCAGTACAGCACATATAAAAAATAAAAGAGTACATCCACTAGTACTATGGCACGAGTTGATTACTCGGCTGACTCGGCTAGCACCCCTAAGCCGAGCCACTTACTCTACCCAGCGTAGCAATTGGCTCGGATAACGGGATGACTGACCCTGTTGGCTTCGAAAACTCGGAAGAAAGATATCAGAGGAAGAAAAGGAAGGAATGCTCGGATGCCGCTTAAACAAGAGAGGGCCTCTACTGCCAACTCTTTGGAAGGCACAGAGTCGGAGGCCAAACAGAAAGTAAGCACCCGTGAACGGCGGAACCAGGGCATCCTCTAAAGAGTCAAAGAAAAGAAAAAAGGATGAGAAGTGAGTCGAAGAGTAAAAGAGGGAGAAAGGCCGAGCACCCCCTCGAAGAGATGAGAGAGGTGGCGGGGATGGAAAGAAAGGAGGAGCAATGGCATTGCGCCATCACCCCATCGAGAAAGAGGAAGAAGGAGGAGTGGGTAGAGGTAAGGAAGGAGAAGGATGAGGTTACTATGCCAAACGCCCTCTCCCTCAAGCCTCCTTCCGCTTCTACCTTCCTCCTAAGATAGTGGCGGCGGTCCGGCAATTGGGAAAAGGCGCGCTGCTACGTGTCGTACCTTCTTGCACACCGTCCGCCCATCGCCGTCCCTTCTTGCACGCCGAAGTAGCAGGAACACCTTGACGGCTGTCAGGATCATCATCTTCCAAATCACCCTCCATGCTTCACTGATACTCCCTCAGAATGAGAAACAGATGCTGCACGAGAAAGGAGAAAAAGGAGAGACTGCAAGGGAAGCCTAAGCGCTGAAGAGAGGTAGAGACGCCATTTGGGACCTTTTTATAGGCTGAAGGGGGGAGCTCGGGATTACTGAAGATAAAGCGGCAAGCCAGCCCGGGGGAGAGCGCCTATCTATTTTCCTCAGAAATACAGAAATGATCTTGCCCTCGAAGTGAAAATCAGGGCAAACTTGTCACCTGAACTCCAAACTCAATATAGAGACTTTGTTTCAGAGTATGTACATGTTCTTACATGGTCTGTTGAGGATCTCCCTGGCATCCCCAAGGAGACAGTAATGCACCACCTCAACCTTGACCCAATAGCAAAACCAGTACATGAATGAAAGAGGAAACACGCCCCTGAGAAGCAGGTGATTATCAAAGAACAGGTCAACAAGGGGAAGAAAATCAGGCTGTTTCGTCCGATCCCTTACCCGACATGGCTCACTAATGTCGTCCTGGTGCCCAAAACTTCAGGCAAGTGGCGGATGTGCATTGACTTCACCGACCTCAATAGAGCCACCCTGAAGGAATGTTATCTGCTGCCAAGTATCGACCAGCTAGTCGATTCTACCGCTGGTAACGAACTCCTCAGCTTCCTAGACGCGTACTCTGGCTACCACCAGATCCAACTGAACCCCTAAGACATAGAGAAGACCGCCTTCATCACCGACTTCGGCATTTACTGCTATACCTAGATGCCATTTGGGTTAAAGAACACTGGAGCTACTTATTAGAGGCTGGTCAATCAGATCTTCGAGGAGCAGATGGGGCGGAACATTGAAGCATATGTTGATGACATGCTCGTGAAGTTGGTGAAGGCTGAAGACCATTTCACCAACCTAGCAGAGACTATCAACACCCTTTAGAGGTACAAAATGAAGCTCAATCCTGCTAAGTGTGCCTTTGGAGTTAAGTCCGGGAAGTTCCTAGGCTTTTTGGTAACTCACCGCAGGATCGAAGCCAACCCCGATGAGATCTAGGCCATCCTGGATATGCAACGACCTATCTACATCAAGGACGTCCAGCGCCTGACTGGGAGAATCACCACGCTCAACCGCTTCCTGTCCCGAGTGGCAAAAGAGTGTCTGCCCTTCTTCAAACTACTAAGAGGGCCAAAGCTGGCATTTGCCACCTTCGCTTGGGACAATGAGTGCCAACGAGCCTTCGATGAGCTGAAAGAGTTCCTGGCGTCACCCCCGGTACTGTCGAAGCCAGTTCCCGAAGAGCCGCTATATCTATATCTCTCAGCAACCTCTTCTACCATAAGCACGGTGTTTGTTTGAGATGACAGAGGCACCCAAAGGCCAGTGTACTGCATCAGCAAGGTGCTTCTAGAGGCCGAAAGAAGGTACCCCACAACCGAGAAACTTGTGCTATCGTTGGTAACCTTAGCCAAGTGCCTCCAGCCTTACTTCCAAGGACACTCTATCGTGGTACTGACAAGCAAGCCCCTGAAGAAGATCCTAGCTCATCACGAAGCTTCAGGCCGTCTCGTCAAGTGGGCCACACTCCTCGAGGCCTACAACATCTCCTACTGACCCCGCACTACCATCAAGGGACAGACCCTTGCAGACTTCATTGCAGAGAGCACTGCCCTCACCGAAGAAGTACCTCCACCGATGATGGGCCCCGCCTAGGACATCTTCATCGACGGATCCTCCAACTCGATCGGATGCGGAGCTGGTGTCCTCCTCCGATCACTCGAAGCAACAGAACTACAATACGCCTTGAAATTCGGCTTCTCGGTGTCCAATAACATCTCCGAGTATGAGGCTCTCATCTCCGGGGCCAGGATGGTGTGACGTCTGGGAGCTGAGTGAGTCTGCATTCATACTGACTCCCAACTGGACGCCAACCAAGTCAACGGGGACTACGAAGCTTGGGAGGCGCAGATGATCAAGTACCTATGGCTAGTAAAGGAGATAGCCCAACTATTCGAGAGTTTCCAGGTAATCCAGATAGCTCGAGAAGAAAATTTCTGAGAAGATGCCCTCTCTCGCCTGGCCTCCTCCATCAGCTTAGAAGGTACCCGGTCGATCCTCCTCGAGGAGTTAGAATGACCGAGCATCGAAACTGAGCTTGTGGTCATTGTATGAACATCCCCTGGCAACTGGCGAGCCCCGTATATATCCTGGCTCTAAGATTCCAAAGAGCCCTCCGACCCTCGAGAGGCTCGGAGACTGAAGTACCAAGCTCGATGTTTCATCCTCCTCGACGAAACCCTATACCGAAGATCCTTTGTCAATCCTCTCCTCAAATGCCTTGACGCCCTGGAGGCCCACCGAGTGATTGAAGACGTTCACGAGGGCATCTGCGGCATGCACCAAGGGGGGAGATCTATTGCAAGGATATTACTATGACAATGCTACAGGTGGCCTACTCTTTAGCGTGATTGCCCGACATACAATCGGAGATGCGATCGATACCAGTGATTCGACCACCTGATACACCAGCCAGCCTCAGAACTCGTTACCCTAATTGAGCCTTATTGATGAGGGCATCTCACAGCGCTCTCTTTGGCTCGAATCGCCGGCATCACTTTGAGGAGTCCGCCTATATTATCTCATGTTATTTTCCCTTTAATTGAGTCATATCATATGTATTTTCCTTTATTGAGTCATGTTGTTTGGTCTATTTCTCTTATTATGCTTAATTGGGCGTCCTTTACTCCTTCATAAGAGCATACAAAGATGCTCTTTGACCCGTGCACGAAAGAAAAGTTTATCACTTTACCTGATCCATGAAAGCCCGCAATGGTGGATAAAATGAATCACCCTACTTATGTATCACCGAAGGGTGGGTCATACCGTCGGGGATAGTTACGTCTTCAAGAACATAGCAGAAGAGCTCATCCAAAACGGCTTGATAAATATGTTGGGACATGCTGTCGACCCGCCGCAGCCTCATGTCTGGACTCGATCAAATCGGTCGGTCAATACGGTCTAGATGGTGGCGACTGCTTCGAGCTCCAATATACTAGAAATCGGACCATCAAATCAACATCCAATGCCGGCCGCGGAGCCGCTCCTTCCTCGCTCCCTGAATGTCTGGCACTGCAGAGGACTATTTGGAGCATTCGAGGGGAGATCCGACAGTTGCAGCTGGAACGAAGGCGTCTGCTGTAATTCTTGAAGAGCATCGATGAGCAGTTGACGACCTTCCCCTTTGGGCCATTCGCTAGGGGACCGACTCCGACACATGCAGGGGGCAGTTGTACCACCCGCCGCCCAGATCCCTCCTCACTCGGGGGGTTGGCTCTCTGAGGAATCGTCCGATTCATCCGAGGACGATGAACTGGAAAAGTTATATTCTTTCTCTCGCAAGAAGACTTTGCAAATCTTCTTCGCGTGCCATCGAGAAGGGTTGCTAAACCTCCCTACGTCACCTAGTCTACAAGCACCAGGCGTCAATCACGAGGTCATAAGGCCATATCGTTTATGACTGTCAGGCCTTCAAGGAGGACCTTGCCGAAAACTTGATCAGGCGAGGAATAATTGATATGGGCAACTTCTTGGTCGACCCGTCGTAGCCATATAGACGAGAGAGCTTGAATTTCTCCGTCAACGTCGTACATGCCTCGGTTGCTTTCTAACTCCCGGAGTCGAGAGCGGAAGGAGTCAGTTCCCAACCGCTCAAGTCCACATTGTGGTATCCAGGGTGGCGACCTTCTCATCAGTATTTTTTTTCCCAAGGAGGATACTGCGAAGATTTTCAACAAGCTCCCGGAAGAAGGTCGAGTAATGGCACGTGATCTGCCGTCCTAATACAATGAAACGGCCAAAAGTCATCCTCGCTAGTACAAATATCATGCCTGGGAGTCCAAGATTTCATTGAAGTCCTCATCTAAAAAGGGGACATCGATGCGCAAGGGAACTCGGCAGCAAGGTGACGTCTCAACGAGGTCGCTAAGTAGATTCTCCGCCAATCTCGACAGGAGCAAGCCAAGCCCTAAGGGGCCAAACTCACCTCTCATCAGGTCCAGCCGGGGAAGTCTACAGGTATTACCTCTCAGCCAAACCCTAAAGGCAAAGCTACGTGTCAGGGGCCTAAGGCCTAGAGCCCAAAATGCCAAGCCGTGGGAGGAGGCTTCAAGCCCCTTTCCAAGCTGAGTCAACCTGACATCGTTATAAGGGGAAACCCTCAGCCAGACAATAAAGGCAAAGCCAGGGCGAGGGAGCCCAATGCCAAACCTCATGTCGAGCCATCAGGGTCGTCAATTGTGGAGAGACCTCAACAGCTCGAATAGGCAAAATCCCCGACCAATGCAAAACCGATGGAATTACAAAGCCCCCAAGGGCTCCACTTCGGCTTGGCAGAGTGCCAGGAGCTGTCGCCCGAGATAATTGCTTAGGCAATCAATGCCTCTTTTCAGGTGCAACTAGTTATGGGATATGGTCTGTCGACTGGAAGAGGGTGAAGAGTTTCGGATCTCGAAAGAGCTCTCCATATTTTACAAGGATGAGGAACTCACCGTCGAGATGCTCGAGGAAATGCTGCAAGAGCTCTCCTGCAATATGGTGGCGATCCTGTTGCCCGATAATATCAACCCTCCTTTTGAACAAGGCTCTACGACCGATAACCCTGGGGGCAAGTCTCCTACGACGACATATCAGCGTTGTTCGACGAAAAATAGCCGAGGTCGTGGCAGGGGACGGGGGCGCGAGTGTGAAGATCCCTCAACTCTCGGCTGAGTCATATTGTTCAGAGGGGAAGAATCGGGGCTTACCCCAGAAACTCAAGTACGGGGTATCCCCTTCATCCTCGAATCCTCAGAGGGTTCGGGCCTCATTCCAGAAGCTAGAAGATTGGGTGGTGTCCCTTTCATACTCGACTCCTCTGACAAAGAGGGAGAGTCCGCTAAGCTGCCATTGCATAATAAAGTTTTAGAGCAAGTGGCTCCCTCTGACAGGGGTGAGCGCACAAGCCAAGCAGGCCCTTTTAATGAAGGTGAACAGGATGAACCCTTGCCACCTTCAGAGGAATCTCTGGCACCACTATTCCAATAAAATACAGAGAGCCGGAGTGAGGAACGTCCTTCCAAGCGGGAGAAACCTTGCTGGGCACTGAAGACTCTGGCAGAGATCATTCCGCCATTTGATAAGACCCGTGCTCGGGCAGACTGTAAAATTATCCATCATATGAAGCAGTTTCCAACAAATGCCACTATTTGGGAAGCCATCGCTTGGAGCAAAGATCTAAGGGAAGCTCTCATCAAGATACTCCAAGATTCGAAGGCCTATAGAGTAGACACATGCAACCAGATAAAATGAAGACATGCAAGCACCAAATGATACACGATTGCCAATCATCAAAACCAATATTGCCAATCATCTGTTGCCAATCATTAAACCATTTGTCAATCATCAAAACCAATCAGCACAAGACTACTGCCTAACAGACCAGAGGAGTCCCAACAGATTACCGTGTACGCTTTCCTAGACACAACCACACACGACTGGAACATCGTGCACAGAATAGGATGCTGACCTCGGGCAAGGCCAAGAGAGGGCTAACCCGGAAAGGTCAGGACGCGCGCGAAACGCGAGAGTCACGAGTCACGTGACGGAAGCACCTCCTCACTAGAAGAACAGCCAGTTGCATCCACTGACATCTTATGCTATGCCTCAAGTACCTCTCTATAGAGGCCTGGAATGACGGAGACCAAGGTACATGCTGAACCAGAATAGTAACTACAGTAATGAGTGACTAGTCAGGGTCACACTCGTCGGTGCAAGTCCTAACACCCCTGACCACGTGTGGACACATTGGCTCTCGCCTAAGCAGGCCTCTAGCTAGTATTCCCCTCTGTAGGATGCTACGGTTGGACCGAGGCCCATAAAACTTGCTTAAAAACTGTATCTCGGGAACTGCCACGCCGTAACGTGCCGTCAGGCTACGACAAGTGGAGGCTCATAAGACACAGACTCCAAAACACGAGTGCTGGAGTACAGACAGGCAAGAAAGCACTGTCACATGTACTACGAAGCACCAAGGTAGTACACCAATCGTCGACAGACTCAGGATAAGGTGACTAGACCTGAAACTACAATGATCCCGGAGTCTCACGACTCGAAGTCAAGATCATCGCACAAAGCAGAATGAGCTGCCAATAGGTCTAATCCTAAGCTAGAGGAAATGACACAACCACAGGAAATGACTCATGGAGACCTGAGGGAACACCAAGAACCCTCCGCACACCTAGACATGTAAACTGAGGTAAGACGATACCTCGAGGCATCCAAAACCATTGTCTCAGGCTAGACAGAATAGCTGAGACACACACAAGGTCACCTGTGAACCACTGGGTCACACTGGGTTGACCAGAACCCGACAATGACACACAGACATGACACCATACACAAGCACTCTTGGCCATCTCATTATGGTCATAGACCTCATAGGATGCCAACAGACATCCACAGGTCACGGGCAAACCACAAGGTCACGCCAAGACAAGTAAAAACTGGAACGATGGGAAAACGACACTCTGGGCATAAGCGACCCATCGCTCGGCCACTAGGCAAACCAAGCAGTCAAGGAAGAGCTGCTACGCACGTAAAGACAAGGACACTGGCAGTCCTAGATTGGGTCATTAAGGAACTGTAGTAGTCACGGAGTAAACCACATATAGTCAGCCCTGAACCGACCTATCTAGTCAGACCACCTGACAGACTCACGTACACTAGCAGTCCACGCCAGAACCGCTAGAGACACCACACTAATCAACCTAAATGTCTGACGCTAGTCAAACGGGACATACACACGGATAGACGGACACGGGACAAGCCATCACGACCAACAGACGCAACGATGGACACAACTCACAGAGCGGTCACCAAGGGGCCGCTCAGAGAACTGATGGTCCACAGGAGGCCGCCAAAGGAGACAGAATGGTCCATTTCAGGCCGTTCACTCCAACCGACCTACTACAGTAGTTCGGTCAAACCGGTCATAACGGTCAGGGACTGACCGCTCAAGGGCATTGAACGATTGGGGGAAAATCGCCCCACGAATCGTCTCAAGCCACTGAACGGTTAGCAAGCAACCACTCAAGAGGCAGAGCAGCCAGGATAGGGCCGCTCAACACACGAAGGAGGACAGCATGGTTTGGGTCCAGCCACTCAAAGGAACTGAACGGTTCCCAACTAGCCGTGCCAGACACAGGGCAGCCTATCGTGCGACCGCGTAGGCGCCCAACCGACCTACACTAAATGGTCCAAAGCTAGCCATGCAAGACGCTGAGCGATTACTATTAAACCATGTAGGCGTCATACCGAACAAACCATGGGATCGGCCCGATCGTGGCCTTTCCATGCCCCGTTCGTTTCGAAACGAAGGGGATTCAACCTTAACGAAGATATACAACACATAGACTCCGACGGGAGTCAAATCGGCTGAGAAATGGCGAGAAATAGGCGATTTCTCTAAATCGACCGAAATGGAACCACCGGACTTCCCGGGCTCCTAACGGTCTCGAATGACCGCCAATCGACACGAAATCAGTGACTATGGAACGTTGACGTTCCAGCGAGTCGTTTGACACTAGCTCATCTAAAAACTATCGTCATTTTTCGACGAACCCTATGAACTCCAAAAAACCATGATTTTACCTAAACGAGTCCAAACTCACCTGTTTTAGCACCGAACAATGTGAAACTATAGGGAAAATGTGCAGGAGAAGTAGGTGATCCGTCTCCCTACCTCCACCGACGAAACTGTGCACCGAAGTGACTAAATCATGTCGAAAACTGCTGAATCATGAATCGCGCCTTCTTAGAATTCATCGAGGGATCGCGCCACGCTGCACTCAATCTGTCACCCGGGCGCGAGACTCAGACACACCAAGTAACCAGAAGTACCACAAAATAAGGACTAGCTGAGGTCGCGCTCGTCAGCGCAGGTCCGAACCCTCAGCCTCGTGTGCACACTCAGACCATACGTCCTAGGTCTGTCCTCTAGTTAGTAATTCCCCCACTAGCCCAGACTCGGCGGTACGTGGGGGCCCTACGGTAACCAGCCTACTCACCGTCTAACTCGGGTACACCACACCAGTGCTCCCGATGGGCCGACACACGCGTGCCGTGGAAGCTACGACTAGTGGATTGGTCACGGAACGTGGACTCAGAAAATCACGCTCGCACCCATCGCGAGTAACACAAAGTAACAGCTGACTCGAGGTCACCTGACTCTGGGCAGCCTACTAGACCTACTAAACTCGGCGGTCTTTGAGTCACAAGACTCGAGGTCAAGACCGTTACACGTGATGGAACAGTGCCGTCAATCTGGCCTAATCCCTAGGTCTGAAACCATGGTGACACGATTATCAAGGTAGCTCATAAACTGCCAAGTTAATCCCTCATCCAAGGGAGACACAGAAAACCTCTAGCCCCAAGCTGGTTGACTGAACTCACAGTTCAAGGCCACATGCATGGCCCACACGAAAATGCTTCTCGGAGAGACCCACGATGTGCGAGGAGGGCCCACCGCACTCGTACCGACTCACGGGGACTCGGTCTAACACAACCACAAAAACTCAGAACACTCGCAGGGTCACCCGGGCCCTCGAGACCCATGACACGCTAATAAAGGTAGCACGGTACCTCTGGACACCCAAAAATACGGTCACGGTACTCACGGGGTGTCTCGGGACGCACACGGGCCAAGGAAGGCACGCCAGGCTGCCCTCCCACCCTCTGCCCCACAAACTGGTCGCCCTCATGAACGCGCCACCCGCTCTGGGCGCGTTCATGAACGTGGCCTCCACCCCGAGCGCGATCAGAGAAGAACACGTCCGTCACGAGGGTGCGACCCTACAGAACGTGACGGGTCCCCTGGGCGCGTCAACATATTGATGTGGTAGGATCAATGAGCGCGATCTTGGTCACGGTTGGTCCTGCCACCGTGACCCCAACCGCCCTACTATTCATCTTCCTCGATGAACGCAGTTGATCAAGACGACGCGTTATCAAGAACACGCCCACCTGGGTGAGCGCGTTCTCAGTCCGCACCCAAAAATGGCGAAAAACATGGGGAAATCCATTCAACGTCCCAATCATCCCCAGGTGAAGGGAAAATAAAAGAGGAAACCTTTCCCAAGCCCCTAGGCATGCATCTAAACCTCTGGATCGGCCACAAATATCGTAAAATGAGAAATCTGGCTCACACCCCAAAATGTGATTTTTTTCCCAAAATGTCCCGTTTCGCCCGCTCGACTCACCGCGGCCTACAAAACTCGCGGGAAAGGAAATACAGAGGTTAAGGATCTATCCTCCTACCTCCACCGAAGATTTCGCGCACCGTGGACGTCGATCCACGAAGAAAACACATTGAAACCCTCGCCAGTTCACGAGCACGCTCCCGAGCTTCCACGCGCCACCGACCCTCGATCCTCGACCCGTCCTCGCCGCCCTCGCCCCCGCGCCGCCTCCGCCTCACCCCCGCCTCGCTCCGTCGGCTGCCGGAGAAGAGAGGGGAGAAAGAGAGGTGAGAGAGTGAAAAAGAGAGAATGGGGAGAGAGAGTGAACTAAGGGGGTTAATACATAGAAAATCTAAAAATATTAGAAATTTAGATAAATATGGAAAATTACCTCTACGATCCTCGAAAGACACACAACGTAGTGGTACTATCCCGAAGTCAGAGAACGTAACGGTTCACCCTGCACAGTGTTCTGAAGGCTCATCAGAGAAAAATACACGTAAAGTACAAAATACACTCCGAGACCCACAAAAATAATTCGAAAAATATCTAAAAAAACCCGGGGCATCACAGCCCTCCCCCCTTATAAGAATTTCATCCTCGAAATTCAGGACAACCGCTAGGCGACAAGGGGAGAACGCATGGACCAACTGACAACACTGTCAGAGCCCCAACCTGACGTCGAAACTCGTAAAAATCACGATCCTGAGGGACGCGGCCAGACAATGATCACGGACATGCCTCACTCACAAGCCCAGACACATTGATCATCAGGGCAGACATATACAAAGGAGTACAAGTCTGGCGTCACCTCAGCCAACATAAAAATCAACCACAGCACCGTTACCACCATCTCACTGTGAAAACACACTCCTCGCCACGAAAACCAACACCGGTCAACGCCCATGCTTGGCGGACCAACCAAACCCCAGCTTCACAACCCGCTGACCGCTCTCACACCTTACACCAAGGGCAACCAACGCTGAGCTTCCACCAGCTCACACCCGACAAGCCGGATGCTAACAATAGCACCGGACCAGCTCACACCCGTATAACCAACATCTTCTGTCTGTGAGAGACCATCCACTGATCACCAGATACACGTCAACGGGAAACCTCCACCGGCCCGACAGGCACGCTCCAAATCACGACAGGCCATCCGCTGACTCTCCCACAGATCAATACCACATCTCAAGCCAAATCTCGCCCCTTTGGGTTTTCTCGCCATCTTTGTGTTTGATGTGTGTCATTACGTTCGTGTTTGATCGTGCTCTTCCTCCCCCAGCATTTTAGCCTCCCTACAGGGC
This sequence comes from Amorphophallus titanum, assembly GCA_024336825.1. Taxonomy (NCBI): domain Eukaryota; kingdom Viridiplantae; phylum Streptophyta; class Magnoliopsida; order Alismatales; family Araceae; genus Amorphophallus; species Amorphophallus titanum. Next base: position 54,035,697 of record JANBPO010009603.1, on the reverse strand, counting down.
CATGGATCTTCATTCATGCCCTTCCTGTACCTCTGAACGTCCACGCCTAGCAGCTTCCTTGGCCCTGTCCTTGATTCCCCGTTCAAACCCTTAGCCCAGCACCCTCTGCCTGCTTAGCCCGGTGCACTCTCCCCCCTTTTCCTTGTCCGGCACGCCCCTGTGGCAGCCTGCCCGGCACAGTCGCTCTCTGGGCCATCCCCCACCGGCACATAGCGCCCTTTGGCCTTTGCCCGGTACACCCTCCATGTGCCTTCAACGGCATACCCTTGACTCACCTGCTCACCGGCATGGCCCTTTTCTACCCTTGCCTGGCACACTCGTGCCTACTTTGCCTGGCACACCGGTGCCTCCCAGCCCTGCACGCCTTGTGCCCTCTTGCACGGCACACCCTTTGTCCTCCTAACTCGGCACACCTGTCCAGCCTCCCTAGCCTTTTCCTCTTGCTCGGCACACCCCTGGCCACCCCAACCCAGTGCACCCTCTATCCATCTAGCCCGGTACACCTCTCCAACCCCTTTGTACCCTTCTAGCCTGCACACCAGTCCCTTTTGTTGCCTAGTGCACCTTGTCCAGTCTTAGAGGCATCTCCCACTCATCGTTTCTTCTAGATTTTCTAAAATTTTATCAAAGGTGTCGTCGCTTCTGGCACGCACCTCATATTGTCGGGTTCCGCCACTCCATGTGGACGCGTTCCTTGTATTTCCCTTACGCTTGGGTCAAGGGGAGATGCTGCCAAAATTTTATTAAAAATAATAACATGTCAAAAGGTAAGAAAGGGCAACAAACAAATGGGACCACACCATGTTAAAAGACAAAGGGAAGCAACAAACAAATGAAACAACTAACGACAAAGATGCTTCAACCAAGGCAAGGGAACCACAGATAACACGAAGAGAACCGGGCCGAACAACGACTAAGTAACTTGAACACTCCTCCTACAAAGAAGAGAGAGGAGGAAATAGTTAAGAGACAAGAAGAGAAGACCCCCAAGGCATTACATGAAATTAAGAAAAATAGAAGAAAAGAAAGACCTTAAGAGGTTGAAGAGGAGTGGGCCTTCACCGGTGTAGCTTGCCCTTGCCCTTCGCTAGCACACCCCAGCTTGGCCTTCCCCGGCACACTCTAGCCCTCGCCTTCACTGGTACATCCCAGCTCGGTACACCTTTGGGCAGCCCTCTCCGGCACACCGCCTCGCCCATTTAACCCTTTCCCTTCGCCGAGACACCCCTGCCTTGAAGCTTACCCGGTACACTCAACTCCACCTCTTTGAACCCTCTAGCGGCACAGCCCTTGTGCCTCTTCCCCGGTACACTCCAATCACCCTTGCCCGGCACACCCTGCCCGGTTTTCCCCGGTACACCCTGCCATGGCCCTTCGCTGGCACACTCCCCAGCCCCCTCACCGGTGCAGTCTTCCACCCTCTCAGCCCTTACCTGGTACACCCTGCCATAGCCCAAGTCGGCACACTTCAGCCCAGACCCCACCTCAACCCTGCACTAGCCTAACCCCCAAGTAACACCGACCCCAGGCAAACTAACACTGACCCTAGTCCCAACTAGCCCAAACCCCACCTCAACCCTGCACTAGCCTAACCCCCAACTAACACCGACCCCAGGCAAACTAACACCGACCCTAGTCCCAACTAGCACAGACCCCACCTCAACCCTGCACTAGACTAACCCCCAACTAACACCGACCCCAGGTAAACTAACACAGACCCTAGCCCAGACTAGCATAGACCCTACCCCAAACTAGCTCAGACCTTTGCCCAGCTAGCACAGACCTTAGCCCAGACTAGCATAGACCTTACCCCAAACTAGCTCAGACTTACCCTAGCACTAGCTCAGACCTTTGTGAGCTAGCACAAACCCTAGCCCAAACTAGCATAGACCCTACCCGAAACTAGCTCAGACCTTGGCCCGACACTAGCTCAGACCTTGTCCAACTAGCCTAGACTTCAGCCCCAACTAGCTTAGACCTTTGCCTAGCTAGCATAGACTTTACCCAACTAGCACAAACCCTACCTGAACCTAGCTTAGACCTTGCCCGGCACGCCCATGCCTTCTCCACCGGCACACCCTAGCTTGGCCTTCCCCGGTGCACTCTAGCCCTCACCTTCACTGGTATACCCCTAGCCCGGTACACCTTTGGGGCAACCCTAACCCGGCACACCTGTCCAGCCTCCCCATTCCTTACCCAGTACACTCAGCCACGTCTTGGCCGACACGCCCCTTTAGCCCTTCGCCGGCACGCTCTCCCTGGCCTTCGCCAGTACACTTTTTTAGCTCCTTTTTAAGCCCGTTTGGCCAGCCCACTCCTCCATGTGTGCAACAATAAATATGTAAATAAAAAAGGAGAAATACTGATAATGATCAATATAAAAAATAACAATAAAAAGGGGGATATAATGATAATAAAAGATAAATATATAATAAATAAATAAATCTAAATGTGTAATAAATGAATCAAAAAAAGAAGAGCTATATAACCCCCCTTTTTCTCTCTCCCCATCTCTCATTTCTCTCCCTCTCCCTCTCTCTTCTCTCACAGTCTCCCCTCTCCCCCTCTCACTTCGGGCGGCTGATGGAGGCGGCAAGGGTGGGGCGGCGACGCTCGTGGGACGAGGAGCGGTACAGACGGGACAAGAATCACGATGGTGGAGGTGGTTTGTGAGATCGCGAGCTAGCGAGGGTTTAAACGATATTTTCTTGGCGAATCGACGTCCTCGCCGTGTGAAATCTTCGGTGGAGGTAGGGGGATGGATCCTTGGCCCTTGTACTTCCTTTTTCGCGAGTTTGGTAGGTTGAGGCAAGCCGAGAGGGTTTATTTCTCTGCCAGGGTAAAATGCAAGATTTTGGGGTGTGAGCCAGATTTCACATTTTGATGTAATTTTTGGGGTTTAAATGGGTCCTCTCGGTGCTAGAGAGGTTGGGGAATGATTTCTCCTTATTTTCCCCTTCACATGGGTATGAATGGGGCGTGGAATCAGATTTTTCATCAAGTTCACTATTTTCGGGCTCGGAAGTAGGTAGTGGTCCTACCAAGAACCGCTACTTGTGAAGGTGGTCCAATGGGGACCGTTTCCTGGCCCAATAAGTCGGTTCCATGTTGCGGTCTCACGATGGGCCGCCACCTAGAGGTAGCGGTCCGGGCATGACCGTTACCTGGCGGTAGCAGCCAAGGGCTGGCCGCTACCCGATCATCTAGGTCCCATATAGTAGCGGCCTTACGGTTGACCGCCACCTGATGGCGGCGATCAGGCTAGGACTGCACTAGCGGTTGCAGTCTTGGAGAAGACTGTCTCTTGACCATGTGTTCCGGGTAGGTTGCAGTCCAGAGTCAACTACTATCTGGGGCTTGTGGTCCATGGTGGACTGCCATCTGGTGGTGACGGTCTAGGGGAAGATCGCCACCTAGTTTTCCATGTTAGTGTGTTTCGTTCGCATTTTGTTTGCCCCCGGTCGACCTGGTTGTGACCGAATGGTTGACCGTCGACCTCGTAGATGTCTCAGACACCTGTGGGTCCTGTGTTCGTATTTTTGGGGTGTCCGGAGTACTGTGTTATCTTGATTAGCGTGCCCATGGGTCTTTGGGAGTCCGAGTGACCCCACGCATTTCGGGCTTTCATGCTTTCGCTAGATCGAGTCACTGTGAGTCAGCATGAGTGCGGAGGGCTATTCTCGCACATCATTGACTTTTCGGGAAGTATTTTCTGTATGGGACGTGAGTTTGGCTCTTAGACTGTGAGTCTAGTTACCTAGCCTGGGGCTGGAGGTTTTTCACTTTTTCCTTAGATCAAAAATTGACTTGGCGGCTCGTGACTCACCTCGGTATTTGTGCTATTATGATTTTAGACCTACGGATTAGGCTAAATTGATGGCGTTGTGCCGTCAGGTGCAGCGATCTTGACCCGAGTCACGTGACTCAAAGACCGTTGGGTTCGATAGATGACCATCCCAAGTCTGGTGGTCCTGAGCCACCTGTTACTTCACGTTACTCGGGATGGGTGCATGCGTGGTTCTCGGTGTTCACGTGTAGTGACCCCCCACTAGTCGTACCTTTCCTGCACACACGTGTATGGACCCACTTGGGAGTGGTGGAGAGCGTGACCCGAGAGAGAAAGTTTTTAGGTTGGTTATCGTAGGGCCCCTTCGAGCCTGAGTCCGGGCTTTGGGGAAGAACCAACTAGAGGATCTAACTTAGGGCGCATGGTCTGTGTGTGCAAATGTGGCTGGGGGCGTCAGACCCGCGCTGACGAGTGTAACCCCAATTAGTCCTTGTTTCGTGTTCTGGTTACTTGTGCAGTATCTCAGTTTTCACCAAGGACGAGTAGGGAGACACCTGAGGCTACGGACTAAGTCGTCAGAGGATGCATCCGACCTTACTTCTGGTGGGCAGGTACTCCTGTCACGTGACGTGACATCCTTATGTCGCGAGTTTCCATTTTTCATTGATGAGATGTAGATTAACGTGTAGTTTTCGGGGGTTGTTTTGTAGCCGAAGTCTAGGGTTTTCGGTGAGCGTCACCAAGGGTTTTCCTAGCCGGCGTAGTGTCCACGACAGTGAGGTCGTGATGGTGGTTTCGGACCGCGTGGTCTTGGAGTCGGCCTTCATTTGTGAGGACAGGCCTCCACGACAGTGGTGTCATGATGGTTCCCTTGGCGACGTAGCCAGGGAGATTTGTAGTCTAGTGGTCCCCCGACTATGAGATCAGGGCAAGGTTTCCGGTACAGTAGGTGTAGCTATAGAGTCGAGATTTTATCGGCCTCTGTGTTTGCTATTCGTGCTATTGTTGTTGCTTTCCGCTGCCGCTATTGTTTATGGTTGGGGTTCCGCAGGTCTCCTACTGAGCTAGTGATAAGAGGCTCACCCCCTGTATTAGAGGTGTAGCGGTTCTTCCTCGAGGTTCGAGGGTGCTACGTAGAGGTTCTTAATTGCCAGCTCATCGGGCCGAGTGTTCACTCGGTGTTGGGTACAGTTTTTTACCTTAAGAGTGTACTTTTGTCGGACTAAACTCTGTTGTTGTTAGATCATTTATTTTTGTTAATTGTCGAACTGTCCGCTCCTGGGTCTATCAGGACCCTGTTGATAGGCTGCCCATTCAGCTGTCCCTTCATGTAGAGTGGCCTATTATGACTGTAGGTGGGCAAGAGCATGTCGTCCTCTGTGAAGGCCACGGCCACCTCCGCGGACATCTCCGCCAAACAGGCTTCAAGGTGTGCTAGCGTCTGGAGTGTGGCAATGATGGCTTGCAGTGTTTCTTCATCTAGGGATAGCATCTCCCAAATGGTGAACCAGGTTGGGATCTTCTTGAGATGCCTGACTATTCAGTCGGTAGCCCAAACCTTGAGCAGTTATATTTCTCCGGCCTTGCTGTGTCTTCCCCCAGCCTGGGCCTTGGGCACCGGGTCAGAAGGCGACTCCTCCGCCGGATCTAGCACAGTTACCTGAGCCTGCGGGGCTGTTGGACCTCTTCTTTCTCCTTCATAAATTCAGCGAGGTTAGGGATACCATCAAGTTCTTCTGCTGGCTGGGACGGGACCGCCACCGATAGGGTCGGAGGATTACTCACAGGCGGAGCCGGGCGACTGCTGGCCCCTTTGGTTGGCCGGGGTCCTGCGGGCACACCTACTTTTCTGTGCGGGCCCAAAGGAACTCGGCGAAAGAGGGAGTACCCTGACTCTTCGGCTTCTCGAGATAAAGACTCGACGATGGGGGGATCTCCATACCTCGATCCTTAGGTTCGGGGACTTGGTACGACTGCTCACCCCTTAGCATGATATTGCGGTTGTCTTGAGGAGGGCGTCCCCATTTCTTCCGCGACCGGGTGGCATGTTGGGAGGTGGATGCTTTGGCCTGATTCGCTTCTGGAGGGTCACAGGATGCCCCTTGTTCTTCTTCCTCCAGAGATAGGGCGGTGTCGAACATCGCCGAGAGAGTGTTGCAGGCGACGACGACCTCTTTTTTCTTCTTACCTCTGGACCTTCTCTTTTTCTTCTTCTTTTCTGCAACAGTCGGTGGCTGCTCTTGAGGGAACTCACCCCACAAGGGAGGCTCCTGCTCTATCTAGGCTCCTGCCTCGGGGGTCAGCTCGAGGGATTCGAACTCCTCCCAGGGGATATATTCTTTCAACTCAACAGGCTGGATCTTGGGCTGTTCATAATCTTCAAGCCCATCAATGATGGCCTGGAGTCTCTCAACTGTCGGGCTGACTTCTTTGTGGATCCACACCAGGACATGTTCTTTCTTGTTGAAGGTAGGTCGCCTCATGACCAGCCGAGGGGCCATATCATGCCAAACAGGATTCACCGGTGGCGGTGCTGACCGGGGAGTGACACCCCTAACATGAACTGTCGGGGCGGGCTGAGGACCCAGTCTTGTTCTATTTTTCTTCGGCGCAGACTGCCAACCCACTTGATCCTGGGCGGACGCTACCATGAAAGCTTCATAAGTGGCGCGGGTACTAGCCTCCACCCATTCTTCCGGCAATTCTTGATATAGAGATATCATGTTGGCGCCAGAAGTCATATTGGGCATTTCATGGGGCTGTGGGGGATCCACCTTGTGCTCTCCCATATCCAGCTCTCCCTTCCTTATTAAGGACTCAATGACGTCCTTGAAGACATAACAGTCTTCGATGGTATGCCCTAACATCTGATGGTAACAGCAGAAGCGAGGGTCATCCTTCTTCTTCAGATCGTCGGGCCTCTTCGATTCCGGCAACGTGATTTTGTTGTAACTGGTTGCCCATTCGAACAGGAGCCAGGACTTATCTCGGGAGAAGGAGTACAAGTTTTTTCTCATTTTCTCCCTGAGCGAGGGGCCCTCCCACCGTTCCGCGGTTCTTGGCGGTGGAGGGTTTGCGGTGCTTTTGTCCCTTTCTTTCTGTTTCTCAAAAGTTTGAAAGTCCAATGTGTGGACTTCTAGTGAGATGGGCTTCTTTTCGGCTTGCCTAGCCCTCTGGCTCGATGCGGCTGGGGTGGAAGAGTACCGGGCAAGGAATGCCTCGATCTCAGCCACCATGTTGTTTAGACGGTCGAAAGTCTTGACTTCCACGCCGATCATACTTTCGAGGATCTCCTTCTTTAGATTCTGCTTGCAAATTTACACTACATCTTCCTGGTGCGGGGGACGCCTACACCTCATGCTGAGATTCCTCCATCTTTTGATAAAGTCGAGTGCCGACTCATCGTGTCTCTGTCTCGTGGCGTAGAGCTCCGCCACGGTGATCTCCCATTCAACAATGTAGAACCTCTCCTTGAACTTCTTTTACATGTCGGGCCAATCAGTAATAGACCTAGGCGGCAGGCTCGAGTACCACTCGAAGGCAAGCCCAGTAAGTGTCGAGCCGAAGAACTTTAGGAGGTAGGCCTCATCGACGGCCAAGTCTCCCATCACGTTCACATAGTAAGCGATGTGCTCCCTGGGAGATCCTTGCTCATTGAATTTTTTAAAATTCGGCGGCTTGGTGATGCCAGCTGGCAGCTTCCTTGCGGCGTAATGAGCCGGATAGGGGACTTGGTAGACGTCAAATGGCGTTTGATCCCCGTCGCCCCTTTCTGCTAACTTCCTATCTATCATTTGTTCCAACATCAGCCGGCTGACTGCTACCGGGTCGACCGGACTTGGATAGAAGTGGGCGGGCTCTCACGCCCCCATATAAATGCCCTTCACGGCATCTAAGTCATGTAATCCAGTTAGGGAGTGGATCCCCCTCCTTGCTGGGACCAGCCTCCTTGCCCCCAGCTATCTCTACTGTGTTGCTGTTGCCCTATCACTGTTGCATGTACTAAGCCCTCCCGACATCGCGGCATCTAGGGTCCCTGACTCTCTCTTCAGTAATAGAAACAAAGGTGTTCGGGCTCCGCCCAATGTAAAATAAACACCGACTACTTGCGGTCGGTGGGGAAAGACATCGAGTACATGACTCCCCATAGTCGCCTGTGCACTCGTACCTACGGAACCTCCTTCTCTCCACATGTCGCCCATCTCCCGAGCACACGTGTTGCGTCCTGGCGACGCATCCCCAGTTAAATATTTGGTTCCACAGGTGATTGTTGAGAAATCGATTGGCACGCCCGCATTCTATCCAGCCATCCCTGTTCTAGTTTTCAGAATGATTAACCATACGCCACTCCCTCCAGTGCGTTCCTATCCTTCTTTCCACCTTCATTTTAATACCCCTGGAATTCCCGCATGCTAAGTCAACCTATCTCGGCCTTCCGTAAAGGGTGAGTGTACACCCCCATCATGAGGAAAAGAACCACAAAGGGAAATTCCCCGTGGTCACAAACAAGGGTGGCACACCTGGTGGGACGTCTCCTACCTTTCTTCTTTCTACCGAAGAAGAGTCACACCCGCCAAGCGTGCGCCGCATTGCCCTCTCCTTTTCTTATCGGAGAGGAAGAGGAGGGCCCCCTGTCCAAGATGCAACATGCAACTGGTCGTCATCGAGTGACCAACCGGCACCAGCAATAGCAACGCCAAACTGGTGGCGATAGTGTCCTATAGTCCGATAGTCATCGCCATCCACACCGGGCACGTACGGTTGGCAATGCCAATCATGTTCGGCAACGCTGCCTCGGCCTTCGGCTCGTCCTGATCCTCGGGCGCCATTGCCATCACCAATGAGCAACCCAGTTCGGCAACTACCCATGCAGGAAGTTGGCCCCTCTGCTCCTTCAACAATAGAGACTCCTATGGCCATTGACCCCGGGGTTCCCGACTCCTCAGCATCACACTAGGGCTCTCAACTCCAAGTCCCAGCCAAGCCTGCCCCAGCACGGGTCTCCTACCTTGGGGGCACGGCCTCCCAGCATGCTATTCGGGCTTCTCAACCTGAGTCTTAGACGAGCCAACACTCAATACGGGCTTTTAACCCCGAGTTCAAGGCTCCCCAACATCTGCCTCGGGTAGACAACCCCGGGTCTCATCAAGGCCTTCCTCTTCGAGACATGGCCACCTCAACACCCAAGATGGGCTTCTAGCCCTGGGTCTGAGCTTCAGCAACACCCATGATGGGCTCCCAGCCCTGGGTCTCACCTCCAGCAACACCCAAGACGAGCTCCCGGCCCTGGGTCTCAGCTCCAACAGCACCCAAGACAGGCTCCCAGCCCTGGGTCTTAGCTCCAGTAACACCCAAGACGAGCTCCCTGCCTTGGGTCTCAGCTCCAACAACACCCAAGATGGGTTCCTAGCCCTGGGTCTCAGCTCCAACAACACCCAAGGTGGGCTTCCCAGCCCTGGGTCTCAACTCCAGTAACACCCATGACAGGTTCTCAGCCCTGGGTGCCAGCTTCATCAACACCCGAGATGGGCTTCTAGTCACTGGTCCCAGCTTTATCATCACCCGAGATGGGCTTCCAGCCCTGGGTCTTATCTACATCAACACCCAAAACGGGCGACCAGTCCTGGGTTCCAGCTACATCAACACCCAAAACGGGCCTCGAACCCCAGGTTCTAGTTTCGTCGATGCCCAAGACTAGCATTCACCCCTGGGTCCCAGCACCACCAGCACTGAACACAGGCTCCTAGCCCTGGATCCCGGCGTTGTCAAGCGTTCAGTTTGGGTCCCAGATCCAGAGCCCAGCTTCATCAGCTCCCCATACAGGCTTTTTGCCTCGGGTACTAGCTTCGTCAACACCAGTACGGGCGTCAAGCCCCTAGTCATTGCCCCTCTGATATCCTCAGTTCACAACATGAGTCGCGAACCCCGAGTTCCGGCAACAACTCTGATGGTCTAAGTGAATGCCAGGCTCTGGGTCGCCACTCTGTCGGCCCCAGCTCGGGCATTGAACTCCCGAGCTCTGGCTACACCGACGCTCACTAGAAGCGCCATGCTCTATGCAACCAAGACCGGGTTCGTTCAGTCCACCACATTGGTGCTGAGCCAACCCTGGCCCTGTAAAAAAAAAGGGTGTCATAGTGGCTGCGAAAATGGGTGACCCACTGCTGCCGCCCCTGCCTCCAGAAGACAAGGTGAGACTTAAAGGAGTCAGCGCACCAACATCACACTAGGGGCAACCGCCCCGATCCAGTGTCTAGCCTTCCAAGCAAGGTGACAATGCCGAGGAGGAGCATCGGTCCTCCCTCAAATGAACATGGGTCATTAGAAAAGAGGCCCAACCCATTCGGAGGTCCCAAGCCAAGAGGTCCCTCCACTCACCAGAATGGTACCAAGTTCAAAAGCCGGTAGAGTGGTTGTCGGCTCAAGATCTTACTATTGCACATACTCAGAATGTGCTAGGAAACATGCACGGACTTACATGCGAAGGAACCAAGAATGTGCACGGACTTCGTTTCCTTCCAAAGGGAAAAGATGCACGGACTGTGATCTGTGCTTAGGCTAGAAAGTATGCACGGACTTGCTACAGTATGCACGGACTTTGTATTCAGAACAAGAGTATGCATGAACTAACCAAAACATGCACGGACTCATGCTTTCGAAACTTATGCAAGTATGGATGAAGGCAAAAGATGCATGGACTATGATCGAGAGGAAACATGCACAGACTTTGGTTGAGAAACGTGCATGGACCTTGGTTGAAAAACGTGCACGGATTTTGTTCAGAAAGTGTGCACGAACTTTGATCGAGAGGAAACGTGCACAGATTTTGATTGAGAAATGTGCACGGACCTTGGTTAAAGGAAATGTGCACGGACTTGGTTTGAGAAAATGTTCACGGACTCATATATGCATGAATGAAGAAACATGCACGGACTTGATGTTTATACCAAAACACATGTACAAACTCTGGTGGTCAAACCAAAATGTGCACAGACTTAGAATGCATTGGCGAATCATGCAAGGACTTCGTTTGCATGTATGAGACATGTGCACGAACTCATAGTGCACAGACTTAGAGAATTTAATGTACACAAAAACATGCACGAACTTAGACCTACATGGACTCAGTGTATGCACCTGGCATGTAAACGTGCATAGACTTCATTACTCACAGATACAAAAACCTACACGGACTTTATGTGTTTAAAGCAAATACATGCATGGGCTTTATATGCAATGAGTCTAAACAATGCACGGACTTTGCTAGTATATAAACGTGCACGGACTTTGGTGTTCAAACCAAAACATGCATGGACTTCTTAAGGCACATAAGGAACATGCAAGGACTTGGACTATGTGTGCACGGACTTGAATATGCATGAAGGAAAAACATGCACGGACTTTGAAAAAGTGCACAGACTCAATACCTATATATCGAGCAGGATTTTTCTAAGTCCAAAACTTGCACGGACTTGTGAGATAAACGATCAGCATGCTTGGACTCACAATGTGCAAATGCTTGGCAACCAAGTAAATAAAACATGCATGATGTTAAAATGTGCACAGACTTAAGTGTTCTATGCATGACCTTGTGACCATTAACGCAGGCATTGACACTTAGTGTAGCATGTAGCAAAATGGAAGTCTGAGATATCTGTACTGACATGAGCACATATCAGACTTGGATGATCATTGACTTTACCTGTCATTTATATTTTACCAGAAATTAACTTGCTGTCACTTGGAGTTGACCGTTGACTTTCTTTTCATGTCTTTTTAAATCATCTTTAGCACCTGTTGACATATTTCATACTTTCAATAAGTGCATCACAATTAAATGATCAAAGTCATATTTTGATGACACATAATATTTGTCATCATCAAAACTTCAGAGTCACAGGGGATGCAACAGGATGATCTTGGGGTGGGGTTGGACTTTGCTACAACCAAAATTTACCTCCACATAGGGAGGGGCACTCAGCCAGCCAGGCGGGCAGGGGAGATCGGTGCTGGAGCCGGTTCTACCTAGACTGCTTCTTGCGGGATAGCAAGCTGCTGTTGGGGGTACCACTGGCTTCTACGAGCGGTGCTGGAGGCGAGACCTGCATCGACGCGACCGTGGGCGAGGCAAGAGCGTGCCGTAGAAGTCGCGGGTCATCCAGAGGCCGGTCTAGGTCACTGCAGGCCCGACTTCACGAATCGGTCTGAATCTACCCTATCTAGGCCAACATGATAGTAGGGCGATGTCAGAGTCGTCACAGACTGCTTCAGGAGTTTTCGACAGTGAGGTCGGCATCGAATTGGCCAGGGATGAGGTGAGAGCTTGTGGTAGGATCTGTGGATCGCTTGGAGTTGGCCAAACTCGCTGGAGTTCCAGTTTCCTAGACTAGTCAGTTTCTGCCCATTCTGCTTCTATCTGGTAGTAGGATGAAGGCGGAGCTACTATGGTCTTCTCCGAACACTGATGGAGGCAGGGCTGATATCAACGTGACCATAGACAAGTCTTTTTCGCGATGCCAAAGACGAGGGGCCCAAATGAGGTTGGTGGTGGTCGCAATAATCAAAGAGGTGAGGGGGGTCCAACCTGGGCACAGGGCGAGTAGACTGCACAGCTTGAGGAAAACGACCGGACCGGGGTGCTCTAATGGCCAAACGACCACCTTCTTCCTGGAGCTAAAAGGGGACTTGTGGAGGATCACCTCGGTTGAAGGGTGCACCAAGAATCTTGAATAACAGGCCGTAGGAGCTTTGTCAACTCACCTCAGGTAGCCTACTAGAGACAGAATGCACGGCTTGACGAAAATGGCTCCTGCAGATAACGCTGATGTTGGATGAAGGTGAACAAGCACTCGATGCGAAGCTGATTTGGAGATGAAGCTGTCAGTGTGAGGTTGGTCATCTAGATCCTTGCATAGATTCTAGGGGCGATGCTGCAACAAGGTGGATGAAACTGCTGCTGCTGCCTCTGGGGTGGTAGTGGAGATAAGGGATGAGAATGGGGTAGAGGAGAAGGGGGTGAAAGACGTACCCTGAGGTCGGGGGAAGTCCGACGCAGGTACCACTGGCAGCTATGGACACGCCACACCAGGAATCGCAGAAGCAGAATGACGCCACCTACCTGAAAAACAGGGGTGAGCCTCGTGTCACTGGCTCAGTAGGGGTCACGCAAAACCCCACTGAAAAACAACACAGTAACACGCTAAAACAGTAGGTAGTAATAAAGCAGGAAAACTAAACTACAAAGCTGTAAAATAAAGTCAGAATGAAAGGAGTAGAACAGCTAAAAGAAAAGGGAAAAGGCGACAAGCACGGCCACTGAACTAACCTCGGCTCCCAAGCTACTCCAAACACAACAGAAAGGCCAACCTTGAACTCGGAAGGTCAGGCATCACCGATCTGTCGACAAGCGCGAGGCTTAAGACAAAGGCCTATGAGACCAGACAACAAGCTTAGAAGAAGACCTAGATAGATAGGACAGACTCTACAGCTCGCACGACTAGATCACCGCGCACTCTCCCCTAAGCACAACCGCATACACGACTAGAGCATCGTACATGCCACAACAAGCTAGTCCTGGGCAAAGCCAGACACAGACCAACTCAACAGGGGAAGCTGATCTTGGATAGAACCAAGAACAGGCTAACTCAGAAGGGGACATAGACTCAGAGAAACACGAGAGTCACGCGTCACGTGACGGAAGCACCTTCTCACTAGAAGAACGGCCAGTTGTGTCCACTGATGTCTTATACAGCACCTCAAGTACCTCTCTACGGATGCCTGGAACAATAGAGACTGAGGTACACACTGAACCAGAATAGGAACTACAGTAACGAGTGACTAGTCAGGGTCATTCCCGTCGGTGCAAGTCCAAGCCCCTAACCATGTGCGCACACATTGGCTCGTTGCCTAGAGCCAGGCCTCTAGCTAGTATTCCCCTCCATAGGACGCTACGGTTGGACCGGGGCCCATGAAACTAGATTAAAAACTGTATCTCGGGAACTACCATGCCACCACTCCCAGGTGGGCCGACACACCGAAATGTATCGTCGGGCTATGACTAGTGGAGGCTCACTAGACAAAGACTCCAAAACACGAGTGCTGGAGTACAAATAGGTAAGAAAGCACTGTCGCACGTACTACGAAGTGCCAAGGTAGTACACGAACTGCCAACGAACTTAGGACAATGCAACTAGACCTATCAGCACAACGATCCTTGAGTCTCATGACTCAGAGGCAAGATCATTGTGGAACGATGGACAAGCCGTCAATCGGTCTAATCCTAAGCCACAGGAAATGACACAGCCAAAGGAAATGACTCACGGGGACCTAAGGGACCACCAAGAACTCTCAGCACACCTAGACACATAAACCGAGGTGAGATAACACCTCAAGGCATCTAGAACCACTGTCTCAGGCTAGACAGAACAGTTGAGACACACACAACGTCACCTGTCAACCACTGGGTCACCCTGGGTTGACCAGAACCCGACAGCGACACACAGACACGACACCATACACAAGCACCCCTGGCCATCTCATTATGGTCATAGCTCTCATAGGATGCCAATAGACATCCCGGGCAAACCACAAGGTCAAGCCAAGACAAGTAAAAAGTGAAACGATGGGAAATTGACACTCTGGGCATAAGCGATCCATCGCTCGGCCGCTAGGCAAACCAAGCAGTCAAGGGAGATCCACTACGCACACAGAGACAAGGACACTGGCAGTCCTAGATTGGGTCGTTAAGGAAGTGTAGCAGTCAAGAAGTAGACTGCACACAGTCAACCTTGAACCGACCTATCTAGTCAGACCACCCGACAGACTCACGTACACTAGCAGTCCACATCAAAACCGCTAGAGACACTACCCTAATCAACCTAAACATCTGACGCTAGTCAAATGGGACACAGACATGGACAGACGGACACAAGACAAGCCATCAGAGCCAACCGACAACACAATGGACCCAACTAACTATGCGGTCACCAAAGGGCCACCCAGGGAGATGAACAGTCTACACAAGCTCGCTCAAAGGGGTCTAAATGGTCTGGAGCAGGCCGTTCCATCGAACTGACCTACTACAGTAGCTCGGTCAAACCGGGTCAGAACGATTAGGGAGGGACCGCTCAAAAGACCAGACAGTTAGGGAGGAACCGCCCTATGAACCACCTTAAACTGTTGACCCAAGGTCAACATGCTAAGCGGTCAGGCCTTGGCCACTCAACACAACGGGGAAAATAGAAGGGCTAGACACCGGCCTGTCAGGTGGACTGGATGGCTCCTATCAGGCCGTGCCATCCATTGGGCGGTCTGTCGCATGACCGCATAGACTCCCAACTGACCTATAATGAATGGTCCAAAGCCAGCCGCACAAGACGCTGAGTGGTTACTGTTAAACCGCGTAGGCGTCACGGTGAACAAACCATGGGATCGGCCCAATCGTGGTCTTTCCATGCCCCGTTCATCCTGAGACGAATGGGATACCTCCATAACGATGATATACAACACATAGACTCCGACGGGAGTCGAATCGGCTAAGAAATGGCGAGAAACGGGTGATTTCTCCAAATCGACCCAAATAGAACCACCGGACTTCCCATACCACCCCCCTTTTACCACCACCCCATATCCAATAGCCCTCCACAAAAGAAACACCCCTTTCCTTCACCCCTTAGCCACTAGTTGTGCTCTGCTGAAGCCCTACTAAGTCTCCACCAGCTGCAGCACCGGCCTCCACTACATCTCGGAGTTCTAGGTGGCCCACCCTATATTGCTGGAAATCACCTCCAGTCAGCTTCGTCGACGAGGTGATCCTACCTTCATCCGAGTTCGGGACTGTCCGAGAGGTCCATTCTCGCCGGATCGCGCATCTGGCAACTAAGGGGAGACCAGAGCACCGGTGCAGAAGCTGCTACGTCCACACCCCAGCTCCACTTGGTCCGCCATTTGTCTGAGACGTTCCCCTACCAGTCCTCTATCCAACACAGCTGGCGGAGCTTCATTTGGAGTCCGGAGCTGTCCGTTCCAAATTTTCTCCCCCTGGTGCGCAGGTCAGTCCACTCTAAACCAGCACAAACACCCCTCCACTCCTCATCCTCTACCTTCGTACTCCGACCTCCCCTGGTGGCCTTCTTGGTTGGAGATCGAAGAGGACTCATAAAAGGATGCGTCCGTTATGGTCCCTCATCAATTCGACTACGAGAGTGTTCATGACGGCGCCGACTACCTGCTGCTGCTACCTAAGAGCAGTCCCAGTCTGAGCAGAGTAACCCTGTTCCAGAGCCAGCCACGACCAGCAACGACACCGGACACTTCCCCAAAAATTTTGGAGCCTTCCTGGACCAGTCAGCGAAAGATTGGCGCTAGTTTCAGTGTCTTCCAAGTTCGTTACAGTCTGTGGCGGCGTCAACAGTGACTGTCGGTCTGATTGTCCCAGAAACAGGCTGAACCGACCGAGCGGCCATTTGGGTACCCTAGTAGTCTTCTTCCCCCACCCCACCTGGCCGGCTTAGCGCCCCTCCCTGTGTGGAGGCAGTTTTTGTTGTAATCCACATTCCCCACCCTTTGTCCAACCCTCCTGCGAGAGGAGTAGTGCATGTAATTTTAAACAGGGGAAGTAACTTCAGCGCAGTGTGTGGGGAACCCACACTTCCCCGCTCGCCCTCGTCTCCGAATGGTGTTGGTTTCTTCAAACCAACCGGGTAAGCTCCAAACCTTGCTCTTTCACTAGCACTTGTTCATACAATATCTGCTGGTTTGCTCCGTTGAGTGAGAAAGAGAGCGCCTGACCCTAGAGTAATCCACTTCCGAGAGGTCACCGTGGGTTGTGAGAGAGAGGGACCTAGTGCCCTAATTGGCACCCGGCCAGCCCTTGAATTGTGGGCTTCGTACCCTTCGGAGGGACACCGAAGCCCTGCTGGCACTCTACCAGCTAGGGACTTGATCCACCACCTCCACTCGGCATCGCCGAGTCACCCCAGGTTCGTGTGTGTGCAACGGTGGTTCGGCCACTTTCGAGGACCTCATTCTATGGTTGGATGTGTTGCGTAGTAGGTTCGAGGACCCTTGTCTAACCACTGCATATCTCCCTAGTGGTGTCACATCAGCATTGGCCACTGTTACTAGAGGTTGAAGGGTGGAGGCTGACCCGTAAGGGTGTGTCAGCTAGTGTCGTCGGAAGCTAGAGGCCTACCCGTAAGGGTGTGTTGGCCTATGTTGCCAAAGTTGCTGGAGGCCAACTTGTGAGGGCGTGTTGGCCTATGTTGCTAGAGACTGGGAATGGGAGGCCAACCTATAAGGGTGTGTTGGCCTTTGCTGTCGGAGTTGCTAGAGGGTGGAGGCCGGCCCGTGAGGGCATGTTGGCCTATGTTGCTGGGGACTGGAAGCTGGAGGCTAACCAGTGAGGGTGTGTTGGCCTATGTCGCTAGAGGACTGGGAGCTGGAGGCCAACCCGTAAGGGTGTGTTGGCCTGTGTTGCTGGAGTTATTGGAGGCTGGAGGTCGCCCCATAAGGGTGTGTCGGCTTGTATTGCTGGGGTTGCTGGTTAGTTCTGAAGTATGTCGACCACAAATCATTACTAGCGAATGACTATTGACATGTTGTTAGCTGGAAATATAGTTTACATTGGTCTGGAAAATTGGGGCTAGAACTGGCTGGCTGACCGCCACGGTGATGTAGCCGGAGACTGAGACTAGGACTGGAACTAGTGCTGAAACTGGGACTGGAATCGACCGGCTGACCATTTAAGGTGTTGTAGCCAGAGGTTGGGACTGGAATTGGAATGAGAGCTGGAGTTGGCCGGCTGATCGCTAAGGTTTTGTAGCCAGAGACTGGAACTAGAGCTAGAACTAGAGCTGGCCAGCTAACCGCTGAGGCGTTGTAACTGGAGACTAGGATTGGTCGACTGACTATTAAGGTGTGTAGCTAAATGTTGGAGCTAGAGACTGGAACTGGAGCTGGCCAGCTGACTGCTAATGCATAGTAGCCAGAAGACTGGGACTGGAGACTGGCAATGACCGACCCTTGGGGGTGTAGTGGCCACTATTATTGTGCAGTGATGCTGAGCTCGTCGTCAGCGAGATGTCGCAGTTGACAGCTTTCGTCAGTGAGGAGTAGAGAGGAAGAGAGTTTTTTTTCTTCTCTTTACTAGCTCTACCGCCCATGCGGGTTTTTGTGAAAGGTCAACGTAGCTCAATGGAGAGCATCAAAAAGGTAGAAAGATAAATCAACAAGCTGGAGATCTTACTGAAGAAAAAAATCACTGTGTGAGCAAGAGAAAGGGCTAGAGAAAATATGCACTTTGCCAAATCGAGAGAAGACCTATTTCTCTGAAAGCTCTTGAAACAGGGGTGACAAATAGATCCTAACGATGAACTATGAGCATGAAGATAAGCCCTACTGATATTAGAACCATTGACAAACCCTGCTACTTATAGGGGAAGAACTTCCCTTCCTAAAGGTAACCCCTACCTGCGATGGATGGTATCCTTCATTTGACTCACACATCAAGGGAAGGTA
The DNA here is from genome assembly GCA_024336825.1 of Amorphophallus titanum. Taxonomy (NCBI): domain Eukaryota; kingdom Viridiplantae; phylum Streptophyta; class Magnoliopsida; order Alismatales; family Araceae; genus Amorphophallus; species Amorphophallus titanum. Next base: position 54,017,393 of record JANBPO010009603.1, on the reverse strand, counting down.
TGGATCTATTAATGGCAACCACATCGCACAAAGATCAAGCATCAATCATACAAAGAAAGATTACAGAAAAAGAAATTATATTGATAGGGGAAGAAGGTATAAGCAGTTACAGGTTACATGTCCTCTTTGGGATGGAACCTGTCAGGTTGGAGGCTCAACACCCCCTTCTTCCAAAACAGGCGATCCACCTTCGCCAAGGCGTCCTGCCACCATTGCAGGCATCCCTGCTTGTATTCCTCCGAAATGTCACCGCCGCTACTTTCCCCTGATGGCTGGTCCAGTGCCAGCATGGATTCCTTTCGGAAGCACAGCCGTTTGGTGGGAACCTGCTCTGATGAAGAATCAGACTTCTCAGACGATGACATCTTCACGAGAGTGTCTTTGACCGCCAAAGGAACTCACGAAACCCCTAGAGGGCAAAAGAGTCATCGTGCCTCCCCAACTTTATGGAAATCGAAGTGACGGGACCTCGAAGATCATTCCATCTCCCACAACTTTGTGAAAATCGAAGCGATAGGGTGTCGGTCATGAGATCGCTTGGACCAGAGGTCAGAGAGAGAGATTACAACAGCTAACACCGCATAGTGATGACAAATAGTCATCAGTGGTGACAAATAGGCATCAAAGCTGACAAATATCTCGTAAGGGTGATAAATGGATAACAGAAGTCACGATATGATTTGAAGCGAAACAAAAGCAACGGCTAGCGAGCGATAATGGTGACAAATAGATACTGCGAGTGACTAATAGCCATTAGCAATGACAAATGACTCTGTAACGGTGACAAATAGGCAATGGCAATGAAACTTGAAGAAACTCAAGTTCGTTTGAAGGGTTTAACCGTGTATGGGTTTCCTAACTCTACCAACATGGATCTGAAGCTTTCCTAGTCATCAAACGACACTGATTAAATTCATGTAAGATCAAGAAATGAGATTTACCTCAAGTTCTACTAATTTACGGTGGGATCAAGCCAAGTAGTTGACAATGAGTAAAATGTCCAGTACATTATTTCCCTATGCAGACCAAGCTAGCGTAATATAGTTCCTTACCTACAATAATAGTAATAACAAAGCAACTAATATGAAGAGGAGCAATGCTACTATAGTACATAATAGAACAACAACAATACAAGGCACATTTGACATTTGTGTAGTCTGCTGGCATAGTGCCTAGTTCCTTGAATCATAGTCAGGGCCGGGCCTTTCCAGTAGTTCAAGATGATCAACATATGTATGGCTGCTATTAGCAGCCCCATTTATAGCAGCATGTGCTTCCTCTACCCAGTGAAAACCCTTATAACGAGCTCCAGGGTATCCATTCACTTGGACAATGCATTTGGGCCAACTATAATATACACCGGGTTCGTGACCAACCCACACTACATAGCATTTATACCTTCCCATTTTATGAACCTCAATTCCCTGCACTTTCAGAATAACAAAATGACAAATTGGTTGGTAGGATTAATAAAAATAGAATGCAGAGAATGATTGCGGAGGAGCCTTAAGAACTTAAAATAGAAGAGCGGGTGTCGATTTAACAGGTAGCCCCTCAGGAGCAGAAAAATGGGGAACGTAGGGAACCCTAGCCGAATGATCGTCGCTTGATCGGAGCATATTGCAGAGGTGATTGGACAAGGGAATGTGTAGGCATAATTAGGTTCCCCAACCACCCTGCTAACCTTGCAATCTACTGTGATGGTCACCATTGACGTTGGCCCCGGGAACGCACATCCACTGTGACGGTGAAGGCAACAAGCTACACCAAGATTGGCACAGTGAAGCGGCAACGAGAGTGCGAGGGCGGAGCATGGCGTCGAGGGTTTTGCAAGTGGAGAAAGGAGGACGATTACAATTGCTATGTTGAAAACAGTGTGAGCACGGCTAGAGGATCCAGAAGGGGGGGTGAATGGATCTGTCACCCAATAAAGTTTCCCTCTAGCTAGAACAAAAATTATTGCTAAAATTTAAACGCTGCTGAACTGATAGAGGACACTTGACCAAAGACATACCAAAATCGTTCTCTCACTTTCCTACTCAATCATCTACTACGCAATGAACAAAATAAGAAGGCGATTCAAGCCACAGAAATAATCACACAGTAGATGAAGATTTTTTAGGTGGTTCGGTCCTCCAGACCTACGTCCACCCCACACTCAAACCTGAGTATGGCTTACTGCTGCGCAACACAGCTTGCGTCCGCTGGGCCTTACAGCTTAGCCTACAACCGCTGAGCCTCACCCTTGGCTGCACCAGAACAGAGTGGCACTGTCTACTTTGCACCAATGCATCAAGTACCTGTGTGAGGGAAAAGAAGTTGGAATCTTCGCTGACCTCCACCCATTTGAGGTGTTCGAGTGTCACCTGTCGATGCTAATCTGTACTTGGAAGAGACAAAGCAGGCTCCTAAAGCTACCTGGGACAAAGGGAAAAAGAAGATAAAATCGGAGGGCTAGTTTCCTCTGCCACCCCCAGGCTTTGTGGCTCCTCCGCATGTGCCGTTCATTACAAAAGAAGAAGGGATATTCAGGGCATTTCCCCTCGCCATCTATCCCACACCGGGGGCACCTTGCCTTAAAGACCTGCTAGAGGATGTCAGAGTCCCACCAGGAATTATTAAGCCAATAACGGAGCTCGACTACCAAGCGGCCGAGCAGCTAAGGACCTTCGAGGTGCCGATTCCTGAAGGCCCGCCCCCTATTTTCTATGTGGCTGGAGAACAGCCAGTTAGAGGAGATGATAATTGTCGACTCCCTGATGACCTTCATGACCCGCACGTCCCAATTTTGGGGCATCCCTACATGACTGACCGCGCGGCACAGGTGGTCAGAAAATGAAGGATTCCTCTTTATGAAGGAGATGTTTGAAAGGATGTGGAACCCGCCAAACCTGGACCGGAGGCTGCTACGGATTACCAAGCATCTAGGTTTGGGCTTCTCACTAGAAGACTACTACGAGGCCGATGTGATATCAGTCTCGGCCCCACTCGGTGGCGACCCCGCCAAGGCTGTAGCCCTGTAGGAAGCCCGCCACAATAAACCACCTATTCCACTAGCTGAAGAGAGACAAGATGAAGAAGTATTCCTCTGGAACCCCCTCCACTGCAAGCGCACAGGGAAGGTCTTTCCCTCTTCCGAGGGGTCAACCTCAAGGGACCGCATCATCAGGGTCCCCTCATCCCCGTCTGTTGGTGAGGAAGGAAGCGGAGGTACGGTCTGTGCTCCAGGCCCTCCCCGATGTGACCCCATCATGTTCGCCCTATATCAGCGACAACAACGGGAGATCGAGATGTTGAAGGCACAATTCGCCGAATTGACTGCACTCGTGGCAGACCTGATCTTGGGCTCCCTCCACCCGTGGGGTGAATACGTGACTTGGTCCTGGGCCACCAGTCCCGACACTTCTATCCAGTCGAGGAGGGGAGCAGGGAATATGACAAGCCCTTCGGTGAGATAGCCAGCTGGGCGAGGCCTTACATTGCAACAGAATCTGTAGAAGCCCTACTCCTTCCCAAGAGAAAAGACCCGAGGCATCCTTGATTGGGCCTGTCACTACGGCAAGGTTTTCCTCCCGAGGTCCAAGAGGCCTCAAGATGTTCGGAGAAGCGGTGACCCGCTGTTCTGCCCCTATCACCAGATACTCGGTCACCCTATTGAAGATTGTTATGTCTTCAAAGACATAGCTCAAGGCCTGATTGACAGGGATGAGCTAAGAATGGGAGACTACGTAGTGGCTCCGCCGCGTCCCCATATGACGGGCGACCCCAAGAGGGGAGTCTACACTATCTCCATCCAGCACTAGGCTCCTACAGATCCAACGGCCTCGTCCCCGACCAAAGCTATCTATGATGATTACCTGGAAGACTCCGGGGTGCCCTGGTGCCCTTTCGCGCCAGGAAACCCCACAGGCCCACCGACTGCAGCCCCGGAGGGATGCGAGGTGAATGCCGCTTCGGCACTAGGTCAAGACGAGCAAGGGGAGACCTACGGCATCCTCGAGGCCGAGGAGGGTGAAGTTCAAGACTTTATCGATTTGCTACCGGCCCCACCGAAAATTGAAGACGGTGGCCAGGCCACCATCGACGAGCTGATCGAAATTAACCTTGGCACGAAAAGTGACCCCATGCCAACCTTTTTGAGCGCCCTCATACCTCCTCGAGAGAGAGAGGAGTATGTGAAGTTCCTGCAAGAGTTTCACGATTGTTTCGCTTGGAACTACAAAGAGATGCCCAGTCTCAGCCCCGAAGTAACCCAGCATATACTGGCAATTGATCCCAAAATGGAGCCGGTGAAGCAGCCTCCCCGGCGTATGCGACCAGAATTGATAAAGCAGGTTTGCAAAGAAGTCGACAAGCTCGTAGACGTCGACTTTGTAGCAGAGAATCAATACATCACCTGGCTGGCCAACATCGTGCCGGTGAAAAAGAAGAATGGACAGATCAGGATCTGTGTGGATTTTCGTGACCTGAACAAGGCCTGTCCAAAAGATGACTTCCCGGTGCCAATCACCGAAGTGATGATTGATGCAACTACCAGGCATGAGGCCCTTTCTTTCATGGACGGTTCATCCGGCTACAACCAGATCTGGATAGCTGAGCACGACTGGATTCACATAGCCTTCAGGTCGCCCAAGGGGGTCTTCCATTGCAAAAGAATGCCCTTCGGCCTCAAGAATGCCAGCGCCACATACCAGTAGGCGATGACCAAGATATTCAACGAGTTGCTCTATAGCAAGGTTGAATGTTACATTGATGACTTGGTCGTAGAGACGAAGAGGAGAGGCGACCATCTGAGTGACCTCAGGGTTGTTTTCCAGAGGCTCCGGAGCGGGTTGAACTGAGTCAACACCGTCGACGGGGGCCCGTAGGGCTCGCCCGTATGCACATGTAAATGTACAGATCCATGAATAAAAATTCATGTAATTTTCTGGTTACAACAATTGGTCAACTCCAAATCCCAAAGTTTGGCTTTCCAAGTTCCTTGGTTAGCCCCAAATTCTCAAATCTTTGGCCTCCCAACCTAGTCGGTCGGCCCCAAATCCAAAGTTTTTTGGCTTTTCAATTTCATTGGTTAGCCCTAAATCCCTAAATCATTCGGCTTCCAAACATTGTTTGGTCTGCCCTAAATCTCAAGTTTCGACTTCCCAGCGTCGTTTGGTTAGCCCCAAATGAAGTTCCGGCTTTTCCGAACCTCATTTGGTTAGCCCCAAATCCTAAGTTCTGGCTCCTAAACCATTTTTTTGGTCAGGCCCAACTGTAAGGTCTGGCTCTCCAAACTTCATTTGGTCAGCCCCAAATCTAAACTTTTGGCTCCTAAACCGTAGTTGGTCAGCCTTAAAATCCCATACCCAAATCTCTGAGCTCTACTTTTGGCCCTTAAACCGTTAAAGGTCAGCCAAGTCATCACCTCACAGTTACTCTCTTGCAAAGTGTAACCTCTGATTTCAAGCTCTAAGAGGGTTAACTACCTTTGCTCAGAAAGAAAAGAAAAGAAAAAGGAGAGATCAAAAAAAAGGAAGATGCGATTCTACAAAGGGAATCCCACCAAGTTGCCCCCTGCAACTTACAAACCAAAGGACCTTCCTCTCTTCCTCCAATCGCGTTGGAGGAGAACCGGAGAGCTTCTCCCTTCCACTGATACACCTCAGAGGGTAACAAGACTCAGAAGCAGATGAAAAGAAACAAGAAAGCTAGAACCGATGATGAAATCAAAATTGATGAATAAAACTCTAGAAATGTAGCTTCCGTAGAAGCAAATCAAAATATCTAGCAAATCTGAATCGCCGAAATGACTCTCTTCTGATCTTTTTGAATTTCTTCCTCTTTTTCAACATGCTCTCTTCTCTCCTACTCTTTGCTCTTCTTCTTCACTCTCACTTAGACTTTTGTTCAGCAGGGCTGTCTCTGTTCTTCGGCTTCCTTCAGCGTACGAGCTCCACCTCTATATATATGGGCAGACTTGAGGGATTGGAGTGTGGAGACCACAATTCCCACCGTGGAAATCTTCCAGAATCGATTAGAGCTCTGTGCCACGTGTCAGAGCCCTGGCCTCTTATCTCTTGGGATCACGTGCCCTTCCTTAGCCTTTTTCGAACATCTCTTCCGTTAGACAGGAGGTCTCTATTATTATAACAAACACCTAGTCAGCATAGGAGAGCACGAGATTCAGATGCAAAGAGATAAACATGCACGGGCTAAGTTAAGGGAAATGTGGTTGGAATGTAAAAACCTGCACGGGGTAGGTTTCTAGCTAGCACTTAAGGTGCACTGAGTTTGTTTCCAGCTAGCACAGGAAAGTGCACGGAGTTTGAAGTACACGGACTTCTCACTGGGCAACAGGTTTTTGGACGTGCAAACATACACGGACTGTTTAATACTTGGACTTCAACCGGACAAGATGCACAGTGTCGAGCACTCAAGAGAAAAACTGCACCAAACTCTATCAGAAAAGATGCACAGAGTACCACTGTGCATGCACGGGGTTGCAAGACCCAAAACATGCACGGAGTATCAAAATATGCATCGGCTTACTTGTGCAGAACTAAAAGTGCACGGATGTAAGTTTTTATAAAGTAATGTCAAAACATGCACGGATGCATGTTTCATGTAGTGAACAAGCACGGGCTTAAGCACAAGATGCACACAGGAAGAAAACATGCACGGGGTTTGACGTGCACGGACATTATGAAAGTGTGCACGGACTTGGAATGCAACCCAATCAACAATACACTAAGTCCAGAATGTGCATGGGGTTTGGCTCCACGGACCATATGAAGGCATGCACGGACTTTGTGTTAAACCAAAACTTGCACGGGGTTTGTCTTCCACGGACTTCATGAAGGCGTGCAAGGACTTGGCGAAGGGATGATTGTTCATGCTCGGACCTTCTTTCCTTCTACATAGAGTGTGCATGGACTAATGTTCTTGGCTGAAGCCAGAACATACATGGACTCAAGTGCACAGACTTAGAATGCTTGTACGGACAAGAGAGTGCACGGACGTTGACAATTGGATATGCTCGGACTTCGAATGCATATGCTCAGACATGACTTAAGTGGAACTGTACATGCTCAGACTTGGTGAGGATGTACAAGGACATATGTTCTGGAACCAAGAAGCTGCACAGACTTTGTTTACTAGAAAGTGCACGGACTTGGTCTTTCAAACCAGGAAAAATGCGTGGACTTATTTTGAAAACCTACACGGACTTAATTAAGCGCTAGGGACATATGCAAGGACTTTCAACAATAAGCACGGACTTCATGAAATGTAGACCAGACATGCTCGAACTTAGATTGGCCTTACACGGACTATGCATGGACTTAGTTTGAAGACGTGCATGGACTTGAAGGTGCCTAAGTAACATGTGCACGGACCTGTTGTTGACGCTGACTCTCTATATGCAGAAGTATCAACCCATTATCGTAGCACCAATTGGTTTCATAAACTGGATTGGGGATGGTGGCATCGTCCTGAGCAGGGGGTTCATCGGGTGGCAACGGAGGGGGAGAAAAATGAAGGAAACTCAGAGAGGGTGTTACTTGAAAGTCTTCAACATCTTGTGCCATCTTCAACTCTTCACATGCTAGCTCATGTTCTTCATAATTAGACTCCAGTGGATGCCATGGTGGAGGCATAATAATGGGTGGTGGAGGTGTATAATGTTGTGGAAGATTTGGCAAATATGAATGTGGGGATGGAGGGCCATAATGTTGTGGAAGATTTTGTGGAGGTGAATGTGGAGGCGGAGGGCCATATGAATGAGTGCGGTGGATGAGTGGAGGATGGACGATGTCCACTTGATCATTAAAGCTTGCTAGCTCTTCCTCACTTAGACTTGTAATGCCATTATCATCTCTCTTCTCCTTCCATTTTTTCTCTATCTTGGTTATTTCGTTCATGAAGACATGAAGGGGAGTGACTTGAAGAGGAGGAGGAGGAGGCTGCCTTCTTATGACCCTCTTGAGTTGTTCCTCCATTGAAGCAATTTTATCAAGGAGAGTTTGTTGGACGGGTGTAATTTGAGAAGCAGAGGGTTGACATAATAGCCTTGGAGGGGCGGCATGTGATGAAGGCCGTGGAGGAGGGTTAATGGGCCATGAAGGGTGGAGGGGTTGACCCATAAAAGGACCCGGTTGAGCCGGGGAACAAGAAATATGTGGGCTTTGGGGTCGTGGAAGAGGAGGAATAGAAGGAGGCGGGTGATGGACCACCCGAGTGGGAGGATGAATAGGCGAGGGAGGCGGGTGATGGGCCACCCGTGTATGAGCTGAAGAAGGTGTTGAGTCTCCTTATTGTTTTGATGATGTTGGCAGTGTACGTCAAATTGCCCCCGATGTCCCTGTCCTGGCATCGGGAATCGCTCTGGCTCCCGACGATAGTAAAAGTCCCACCATGCTGCTGCAAGTAGGTGGGTATCCCTACCCCTGTACTGTCTGCCTGTCAGAGGAAACTCTCAGTTCGACAGGATCCCTTGGTCGTACCTGAAGTTCCCTGCAAACCGATACGGGTAGTACAGCTCCAAGGAACTCATTGTCGACTGGCGTAACGTCAACACTACAGACCGGGTACTCAGTATCCACTCAGTCCGTGGCCCATTTGCCACTCCCTGATAGGGGTGGGCGCTAGTCGCCCCTCCACCTACAGCCCCCAGGAAAAGATCGGAGTCCCTCGCGGCGCTGTCCAAAGGCAGTCCATCCTCCCCCCGGACGGGCAGGTAGCAAAGGGCTCTCCTGGCCCCCTCTAGCTGTGCCTCTGCATCCCCATCGGGCTGTCCAGTGAAGCTAAACAAAAGTGGTGCCGTCAGGTTCACCACGGTCCCTCACGTCACCAGCCCTAGAAACAACAGCCCGACCCACACACTAAGATAATGGGTCGGCAGAAGTATACTCCTCTCTCTCGGTGCCGTGTGCGCCGCCAGAACTACCAATCCCTAATAGATGTTGGCCAATGCCGCAGGAGCCAAGGCCAACTGTCGTCCCTCTGCCAACAAACAAGCTGGCCACAGCAACTCAGCCCTCAGTAGCCCGTCCTCTCCGTGCGGGGCCACAAACGTCGCTAACCAGTACGCTAAATAGGCGGCGAGGTGTGTCACGTCCGGCAAGCCGTGGGGATTCCACCCCTCCCATGGTGCATAGATGTATCTGGTGTAAGTCCAAAAATGAAGCTCCACCTCAGTATACTCCTCCCATGGAGTCTGGTCCCTGGCAAACTCCTGGTAGAAGCAGAACAACCCGTTGTAGAAATGACGGACCCATACATTCAGCGGCACCCTCCGAGTCTGTGCAGCTCTCTCTCTCCCTGCCAGGGCTAAGTCCCTCCAGGTCTTCATAAGATACCGATAGCTGTAAGGTACTCGGTATCACCCCTATCCATCACTATGGCTGTGGTGGAGGTCATCTAGTACCACCTCCTCGTACCCCTCGCTGCTGATCGGCAATCCAGAAATTCAGGATAGAGACCACAAGTCAAGTGAGGTCTCTCCCTCTGCTGTTGCCACTGTATTCCACCGACGGTTGAAGTGCTCCAGCAATCCCTGTAGCAACCCGGTGCAGCACGGGTACGTGTACAAAGTAGCAGTCACCGCGTACCTGATCCCAGCTCGATCCAGCAACACCCGGTAGTGGTGAACAATCCCCATCAGCCACTCAGTGGCACCCTGACGATAGTAGTGTGATGGGATCACTGCCCAACGATCGTACCAGCTGATGATGGTCTACCGCATAACTCCATCTAGGATGCTGTGGTCATCGTAGCCCTCTCCAGCATGCTGCAAGCCTGCAGGCTCCAGCACCAACCCAGCGGTCCCCTCTGTCTCTATGTGGTGGTGACTGTGCAAGTCCCAGGAAGTAGGGCCTAGAGGCCCAACTTTGACTCCAGACTGCTCTGCCAGGCTGAAGAACCCCAGGCACTCAACACTGGGAAACTGACGCTATCTCCAGTAGTCTTCTAAGAAGCTCGGATAACTATAGAATGCCACGCCATGTATCATCTCGTTGACGGAAAGCATGTAATAGAAATGTTATATATAAGATTTCGATGGATATGCAAAACCATGTAAAAAATTTTAACAATGCATATATATAATATTGTATTGTCATTTTGTGTGTGTGCGCGTGTATGCGCGCTCCCGCGCACACACAGACTTGAAAAATAACATGTAAATTGAAGAGACGAGATCTCGTGTCAAGTCATATATCGTCAGATTTGAGATGATTGCAGGAGATAGCCACCTCAAGAATTCTGCAAACAATGGAAATAAGTAATAGGAGGCCCAGGGTTGAGATCTCGGGGACAACTCTCCGATGCTTAAGTTAGCAATAGTAAGAGCCAAGACTGAGAAGGAGGCAGAGGGGTGACAGGCACGAGATTGCTCCTCATTAGTGAAGTGGCAAGAGTCGGCTTATCTTTTCGGAGAGCTTGCATGGATTTATATAGTGGTTCATTCTCTTTCTATGGCAGAGGAAGCGAGAGAGCTTAGGGGGCATTACTCCCTAGATGTGGGCCCATCACCGTTCGAGGGCACTTACCCTTCTCTTATCCCCTATACTTCCCTCGGTCAGTTACGCTCAGTCACCTTTTGGGCTTTCCCCGAGCAGTAGGAGGTACTATTTTTCAGACTCCCAAGCTAGGAAACTACATAGGCTATATTAGTTCGAATGAATTGGGCCTCCTCATGAGTGAGCCCAATAGGGGGGCTATCACTCGTCGGGCTATGCGGGTCTTGTTGGGCCGTATTGGTCCACATATCTTTTGGTCTGTAAATCAACCCCTCTCCACATACCCCCTACTCTCGAGCTGGGAGATGGGCTCGAAGAGTAGAGCATATACAGACTGGGGTTGTGGCTCAGATGGGGATTGGCCGTTGCGAGTTGTCCCTGCCTCTAGGTTTAGGGGCCATTAATACGGCTACCCCAGCATATGGGGGCTCGAGTGTAATGATGATGTATTATACGTCGGTTCGAGGGCGCCCTCCTTGAAGCCTGAAGCATCGCGCTGATTCTTCTCAAGACCATTTAGGGCTTATAAATATCCTTCCTACTTGTGGTTCAAGTTTCCTTCGTTGGGGCTTTTCCTCCCTTTTTCATTTCTGTGAGCACATAGTGGGATTTATGCGTCATAGGGAGCAAGAGATAGCCAGAGCTTTCGCAGAGCTAGCAGAGATCAATGTAGAGGTGATTCGTCAACTTCCTCACTCGATCAACTCATTGGGCTCTAGCGTCTCTTCTTCTTTTTCTCTTCCACCTTCCATGGTCGAGCACAATGAAGAAACTGAAGGTTGGGAGTTTGAGAAACAGGTAGGAAGTTTGGATCTGGCACCCAGCCAACATCTTCAAAGTGAGCTGACCGAGCTAGAGGTGAAGGAACTTGAGATTTACTTCCAAATCCCGTGGCGGTATTACTTCTCTCCAGCTAAACTTTATAAGTCTAGTCTGGATACTTGCTTGGGCCTCTTCTATAGCTATCTTCAAGCCTGGAAGTGTAACTTTCATCTTCCTCTCCACCCCTTCATTGTCAAGCTGCTAGAATTCTACCAATTGGCTCCCGTCCAGCTGGTCTCTAACTCTTATTCCTTCATCTACTCTTTCATCGTCCTCTGTCACTTATGCAGACTCGCCACATCCCTTGACCTCTTTCATGCTTTTTATGAGCTGAAGGAGCATACCCATGCTGGCAAATATTTCTTTTACCTTCAGACTAGGAGAGGGATGAGTTGTGTTGCCCTCTTCTCTCGGGATTCTTCACATAAAGGGTGGAAGACCCAATATTTTTGGGTAGGGTCCAACAAGGATTCCAATTTGAATTTTCACATGTTGCTAAATTACCATCTGGTATTCCCTGCGAAGCATTCAACGATCTCCTCAGAGATTGAGGAAGAGGTTAAGATCCTTCATTCAGAGTAATCAATGGTCGACTACGGAGTTAATGTCTCCAGCCAATGTCCAGTGTTATGGTCGCCTCGCATTGCCTCCCAAGGGTAAAGATTTTGGACGCTTAATCTCATACATCATTTTGCCAAACTTTCTTTTGATAGTTCGCCCTTGGTCAGCAGAGCTTGTCCGCAGTGCTGGCAAGGATCATCAAATGCCAGTAGAACCTAAGGTCGAAGATCAAGCGGGGGCGGTTGCCCAAGATGCCCCTCTAGTCCTTGAGGGCCCCTCCTCTGCCCGAGATAAGGGCAAGAGGGTCCTTCTTGAGGGGGAGCTAGAGCGACGGGGGTCCAAGCGTAAAGTCTCTAAGGAATGACTACTCTTGGCCTCGATGAAGGCAATGACTGCCGAATGGAGTAGGTGGAAGAAGATGAAGGTTCCTCGCTCGGCTGAGAATCCTTCAATTGAAGAGGCCCGTTGCTCAGCATCACTGATTCTTCCACCGGATGTACCAGCATTGGAGGTACAGGATTTGGTTGAGGGGACCCTCGCCGAGCCCACTAAGGTGTGCAGACAGGAGGAGGTCGATCCAGGGGTCCCGATTGAGCCACGCACCACAGTCTTGAGCTTAGGAGCCTCTGAGGGGGAGATCCCGTCGCCGAGTCATCTAGGGAGGAGTTCTGGCCCTCGACAGGGGTGATTTGTCCCGCAAGCTTCAGTCCATGAGCATTGTCGAGCGTTGGCAACTTTGTTCGTTTGGGATGAATTTTGGCGTAGCCCCTCCCAGATGCTTCTTGAAAGGGTTATGGAAGGAAGGCTCTTCATGGCTCAGCTAGGATCCGAGGTTGCAGATCGCTTGGCACAAGTAGGGAAGAGTAAAGCGGCTCAGGCCAGAGCTCGTGCCGAGTCAGACAACTTTCCTCTGAGCATGGGGTCCTTCGGCAGAAACTAGCGTTGCTCCAATCGCAGGCTTGGGCAAATTGAGAAGAGATTCGATCATTGTCTGAGCAACTGTCGCAGGCCCGGTACACAGTCGAGCTGAAGAGCAGACTCTTAGAGGAGGAGCGCTAGGCCTATGCGGCGGGCTCGAGGCAGTGGGGGGCCTAGTAGGAAGAGCTCGGGGTCTGCCTCTTAGAAGCAAAGTGGGCGAGGAGGGAGGTCGAGGCAAAGTTGGCCGAGACCGAGGTGAAGTTGACTGATCTCAGGTCATTTGAATAGTCCTTAGTGCAGTCTGTCCAGACTCAGATTGGCTGGATAGAGGAGTGGTGATGGGACCACCGTCGCCTACCCTGGTCGTTGCTGAAGGCGAGATCAGAGTCAAACTGACCCTGACACGTCTTGGAACACCCAGTAAAAAGGCTGGACCCAGAAAGAATTGATTGGACCTTGTACCTGGAGTGAAGTGAAGGGCGAGCAAATTCCTCTAGACCACGGTAGCAGAGCAGGAATGTTGTGTGGAGGTCACTGTCATCGCCACTGGTGTCGAATGACGTTGGGAATAGAACCAACGTAATCGTGAGGAATTTAGGAACCTCCATTGAAAATTCTAGATTGATCCAAGGTCTTTCAGGATAGGTCCCGATCAAATGATGGCGGTTCTATCTTGGGTGTGCAGAAGTGGGAAAGTCGACATACAAGTGGCCGCAGAAAATGGAAGATGGGATCGGGAAGCTCTGTTGACCTTCAACCACTGCTGGGACATTCCAGAGCTATCTAGGGATGACTCCCAGGCTCACGGGTTACAGCCAAGATCTCCGAAGGTTGATGATGCCGAGGAGAGCTCCTACTGTCTCCCTGTGCATAGAAGGGTGGGCAGCAGACCTGCAAAGAGTGCAGAGGTGGGGTGGCTGTGAGGGGGTAAGTGTGATGTGGTCTAGTGGAGCTTGGGAGAATGAGATGAGAGCTGGGGTGGAGAGGGATGGGTGTTAGGGTCGTAGTTTGGTGGAGGGGTGGGGAGAGAGAGGTGGTGGCGGCCTAGTTGGTGGTGGTATTGATGGGAATTGAAGGTGGGAGTCTTGGTAAGCCAAGGGGTGGCTTGGGGAAGTGGAGGGGTGCCTTCAGACTATGGGGGATTGACTTGGGAAGTGGAAGATATGTGTTGGGATAAGGGGAGGATCCCATGGGGGCTGTGGAAGATATTAGGGGAGATTAATAGGTGTATGGGGAAGAGGGAGGGGAGTGAATGCTACCTTGGGAAGATGGAGGGGCAAGGTGAGGTGGCGGTCAAACGGGTGACATGACGGATGAGGTAGTGGGCTAGGACTGATGTGGAGGGCAGGTGGGGGTGCTGGGAAGGTGGAGGATGGGTTAGAGAGAGAGAGTGGGGGCGAGCTAGCGAGAGAAAGTAGATAGAGATAGGTGGAAGAATCTACTCCCAACTTGGGAATCCACCCTAAGTTTATTGGCATCCAACAATAAAAAGGAACACAAGAGACTCAAATTCTAATTTTTTTTTCATTAGTTCTCAAGGGTGGGATGTGGTCCTATTTATAGGCTCTCATCTTTTACAGGACAAGACTACCCTTGCTTAAACAAAAAATGACTCAAGTTGTCCTATAGAGTAGGCTATGGGCCTAACTAATGGACTAAGGCCCAAATGACATAGAACTTAGATAAATAACTCTCTAACCTAGGTACTTGACTCAATAAAAGTAAAATTACACTAAAATTACTCTAAAAAAGTGAAGAAAATACATAATGTGACCAGAAAAAGATGATGAACTCGTATACATGTTGTCGATGATCATCCGAGTCCCGAGTGAGAGGGAATTGGGGAAGATGTCTATGAACGACAACACAGGAAAGGAAAGGGGGAAACACACGAGAAGCACGGGGGAACGAAGAAAAGACTGTCACGGGAGGTTGCTCTCCACAGGATGAGACGGGAAATGCACAGAATGAAAATTGTGCAATAAGAGACTACAGCGGGAAGTTACTCTCCGTAGGTTTTAATAGGAATTGAAATGGGGAAGGGAACTGCTGCGGGAAGCTACTCTCTGTGGGTTTGAATAGAAATGGAAATAAAGGTGGAAGGGAACTATTGCGGGAAGTTACTCTCCGTAGGTTTGGATAGAAATGTAAATAAAAGGGGGAAGGGAACTACTGTGGGAAGTTACTCTCTGTGTGTTTGAACAGAAATGGAAATAACGGGGGGAAGGGAACCATTGCAGGAAGTTACTCTCCGTAGGTTTTAATGGGAATGAAAATAAAGGAAATGTAAAGTCACGCAAGAGTGCGTTTATGTCACACCCTGAGCGCAGAAGGAACCCGGGGGACGCAACGAGTTTGTATACAATCATGTCAATTAGAGCGATAAGTGTTATGTTTCCCTAGTGTTTTGATGATGATGACACTCTTAAGAGGTTCAGGGTTTAATCATGTAAGATTTGTAAGGTAGATTTCATATAGAATGGAGTTCAAGGACTCATAATATGCAGAAAAATAGATTAGGGTTGTATCTGTACAAATCACGAGACAGATCAAAATAAGAAGATGCAATATACTGAATTGGCGCCCTGGGGTTGAGCAGATTTTCAGTAAATTGGCGACTGGGGGTTACCCAGTCTTTCAGTCAATTGGCGCCTGGGGTACAGGGGTCCTTTCATTAGATCATACTTGGTGTCCTCAGAACCGTGGCATCCTCTTCCACCTATCACCTATAGTCTCGTGTTCCATATCCTGCATGAGTCGTCATGTCTGAATTCCATGGCGAGTAGCAGAATTTCCTCGGTGTTTGCAAGCAATTCAGCAGAGACGATGCCATTATCACACCCATCGACCTCTCTCTCTGCCTTCTTTAACGTGCCTATACGTGCCAGACTGTCAGTATTCTATAATCAACGCCGGAGCCGGAAGAGAAGGCGAGCTCCGGTTAAAGGTGCTGCGTGCACACTGCAGAGTGTCCTGTTCCATGGGCAGCCCACAGAAAGGTGAGATGCCAAAACTGGTGGCTGGTCCAAACGGAAGTGGAGTGCGACTTCCGGCGGGAGGACGATGCCGCCCGTTCGTCGGGGTCACCTCCGGGAACCGGCGCTCCGTTTGATTCTCTCGTGGGTGGTCATGCATGGCCTCTCAGGTCATCATGCCCTCTGCCCATTCTAGCTCCGTATCTACATAATTCTATCTCCATATGATTTTGATTATTATTATTCCATTCGATTGTGATAACAGGCACAATACAAGCCAGTCTCCATCCATCTCTTGTTTTCTTCTGCTCCTTTTCCCACCGATGTGCTGAATGGAAGAAGAATGGGGGCGTTGGGGAAGGGGAGGAGCAAAGGAAAAACGAATGGTCGTGGTAGAGCCGTGAGCGAGCAGGTCGATGGCGAATGAGACCGCCGGGGATAGGGCGCCCGGACAATCCACTTGAGGTGTTCGTCGCGTCGGAGATGAGCCCTCTTTCCAGAGTCGATCGAGAGAGAGAGAGAGAGAGAGAGAAGCGATGGGGGCGGCGTGGATATTCGAATGGAAGCATCGAGAACTGACCGGAGGGGCTGACGAAGATGGGGAGGCCAGTGGAAGGATTCGATCCCAACGAAAGGAGGGGCCTTTTCCCATTATTTTCCTGGGTTCTCCCCCCATCTCCTCTTTGCGTCGCCTCTCCTGTTCCTTTCTCGCTTCTTCGGGCGGGCTGGTGATGTCTCATGTGGACGACGAAGAAGGCCACAACATTATTGGGGCAGCAAAAAATGGTACGGGGCGCTCTCTCTCTCCATCTTCTCTCTCTAGTACGCTATCTCCTCGTCCAGTGATCACTCAACCCTCTTGTCTCTCTGTAGCCATTGCTCTATATAATACCCTCAATGCCCTAGTGTGCAGTAACCCACGTTTCGGATCCGCCACAAGTTTGGTAGCACGCACAGTTGGGGAAGAGAGAGAGTAGAGAGCGAGAGGCCTCCTGCCACTACTGCTGCCGAAGAAGTGCCGGCGCAGCTGTTAGCAAGAGGAGGTTAGTGGCGCACCATGTTGGCATTCCATCTCCCCGCGCCCACCTCCCGTCCCAGCCCTCCTCCTGTAATAGCGTGCGCACCCGGCAGCAGTGCTGCGGCGGCGGGGGCCGGACGGCACTGGCGGCAGAGGATTAGAGGGAGAGCAAGAAGAAGTGAGCAAGTCAATGCCTTTCCCCACTCGGCCTTCCCCCGCCCATCTGGGTATGCCGTCACTGCCGCCGCCGCGGCCGGTTCGTCTGCGGGGGCATCCTTGGGGACCAGAGAAGAAGAGTACAATAGGAGCGCGGTGGCGCTGGAGGAAGGGGCGCCCCCGCCGTCGGAGTTGGCCGCGCCGTTCCCCCCCGGCCTGAACCCGGAATTGATGCCGCGGCACGTAGCGGTGATCATGGACGGCAACTCGAGGTGGGCGAGGGAGCGGGGGCTGCCGACGTCGGCGGGGCACGAGGCCGGGTACCGGGCGCTGAGAGAGATCGTGCGGCTGTCCGCCAGCTGGGGTGTCAAGGTCCTCACCGTCTTCGCCTTCTCGTCCGAGAACTGGTTCCGCCCAAAGGTGAGAGAAGTGGGAAATTTTTGCTCACGGTGTGCCTTATCCTATGCGTCTTGCCAAGATCATGGGTTCTTGTTGTTAACTGTTCTTGCTGGTGGCGATATAGTTGTGAGCACTGTCTGTGGCACAACCAGTAGCAGCTGTATTGATGTGGTATTTGGACTGTTTCAGACTGAAGTGGATTTCCTGATGAGATTGTTCGAAGGGGTCATCGAAGAGAACCTGGAGGATTTCAAGAGGTATGACGGCCAATCACATCTGGAGCACTTTGCTGGTTGAGCATGTAACAGTTCTGTTGTAGGAGATGCCTTTCTTCTTCCCAGTGGGCTTAAAAGAAGTGACAAATCTCTCCATCTTAAAAAGGGGAAAGAAACTGAGCATGAGTTAACAGTTGCATGGTCCAGCTAAATGATTTGGAACAAATGGATAGAGCACTAACTACTGGGGAAAAAGTAGGAATGGTTAGAAATACTTTCTGATGCAAACCCGATGCTATGCTTAACTAAAGCAGCTTGAGGACGTTTTCTTTTGGTCTACATCACTTTCGTGTTCACATACTGTTCTTAGAAATATTTCTAGGCCACCTTAGTAACTTTACTTTTATACTTCATAAATTTCATAGTCATTTGTTACTTACTGACCCGCCAGAAAATTCAGTTTTTCTTTTGACTTATTCTTTTTCTTTTACTTTGCAAGCTTAACAACCATATCATGTAAATACTCATTAGAGGAAACACTCGATCAAATCAATGACATATACCCACATGAATAGGTCAATACAAGAGTTCAAGTTTCCAAGTCATGACAGTCCAAGTGACAAAGTCATTTTGTAATCATCAAAATCACATGTACAATACATAGCCTCGGGGGTGGTGTGAGGAGGAATTAGGCAGAAGCCTCCATCTGTAGTCCTCGAAATGATCATGGAGGGCAGTTTGTTGCTGGCCCAGATGGGGGCCGACATAGCCAACGCCTACACTGGGGCAGAGTCAGAGCGATCGAATCTTACTTGGACTGTCAGCACATCTAATTGGATCGCTTGGCTCACTGCCTATCTCGAGGGGCTTCAAGAGGAGGTCATTTTGCTCCCAGAATGGGCAAAGTCGAGCCAGGCGGAGTCCCGGGCATCAGCCGAGTAGCTAGCTCAGGCCCGTACTTCGCTCGAGTTGAAGAGTAGCCTCCTAGAGTAGGAGCACGTGACTCAGGTCGAGCATGACAGGCAATGGGAGTCCAAGCAAGCAGAGCTCGGGGGCCGAGCCGAGGAGGCCGAGTGACCTCTGGTGTAAGTTGAGGCTGCGCTAGTCGAGGTGGAGAAGAGGTCGGTCGAGCTTGCTGGTAGGGTGGAGTGGGCCAAGGTAGAGGCACTCGAGTGGTACAAAAGCTCGGAGGACTACCAAGATGATCTCCAAAAGGCTACCTTCCCTTATTACCAGTTGGGCTTCCGTCGAGGCGTCTGAAAGGGGTTTGCCCAAGGCTATAGCTGGGCTGGCTTTTGGGTGGAGGAGTAGGCGCCAGGGGCAGTCATCTTCTCGTCCGGTCAGCACTATGACTCAGATTCGGCATCTACCAAACGTTCAAGTTTGGCGTCAAGTGAGGAGGGAACCTGGGGGGACTCTACCTCATCCGAGGGATCACCAACTCTGGCTACCTCAGGACGGCGGGTGATCGAGGTAGTTCCCACACTAGTGGGGTCAATGCCTAGGTCGGCCGTCGCCGAGGGTGTCGGGGGGGGATCGCCTGATGCCAAAGAGCCTTCGATCCCCGAGTCTCGGGATGGACCTGAGGCCTGATGTATCTTTGCTTTCTTCCCCCCCCCCTTTTTTTATGTTTTGCTCTTTCCTTTGATGTAATTTTCGAAGAACATTTTCTTTTCTCCTTGGTGTAGTAATGTCAGATTACTTTCTAGAAGATACGACAGCGATGAGGTTAGATATTAGATTAACTGTTCCTTACCGCCTTTGGTGTGATTTTGACCGCTGTACTTGTAGTTCTTGGGAAGGTAATGATTTTCTCTGTGGATATCTTGCGTGTCGATTGGTTGGCGTGGCACTGGCGCCTGTCCATCTTCCCATGCTTTTGAAGACTTGCCATTTCATGTGTTTCCATCGAAGGGGAGTTGGTGGAAAATGAGGTAACCGCCTTGGAGAAAGGGTGTTTGCCTTTCGCGATTCTTCGAGGGGAAAGCCATTTAAGACAACCGCACCCCCTCGGCCTACAAAAAGGCTCCAAAGGTCGTTTCCTCCTCTATTCATCGCTTAGGACTGTTCCCTGTAGTTTTTCCTCTCTGCGAAGTGTTGTGCTATTGGTCTTAGTGAAGCATGGAAGATGTTCCAGAGGACGACGAGGCGGGCGGCGCTATGAGGGAGGGTACTACCGCTCTATCTTGAAAGAGGGTCCGTCAGTTGGCGAACGGCGAGTAAGAGGGTCGGTCATGCTGGAACATGTCGCCTTCATACTGCCGGATGGCCAATGCTACCTTTAGAGGAAGATAGGAGTGTCAGAGGATGGATGGGGGCATCCGGCAGCGACAGCTCTTCAAGCTTCCTCTCCAATCCATCTCTCTCTCTTCCTCCTCCCCTCCTTCTCTGCCCTCCATCTCATCGTCTGTCACGCCCCGACGCGGAAAATCAGGAGCGCGACGAGTCGTAAACGAGCGTGTCGATTAGAGCAAGTATAATTTCATTTCTAAAATCAGACATGAATGGGAAAATGATACTTTTATTTCCTCAAAAGAAGTTTATAACTCTAATTGATAAGTCATAAAGACAATTACAACTTCCAAATCTAAAATACATCATTCTTGTAAAAACACTTAATCACCTACATAAACCTAGGTAAAAAGGAAATGACTCTCTCATTCTTGTCCATCCCCTTGATCATTTTCAATTCCTGCAATAATTAACCAAAACGTAGGGTGAGCTAAAAGCTCAGTAGGATTTTATATCTCTAAAAGCCAGTCAATCTTTAAGTATTAACAATTTAAGTAATTTTTCTAAATTATAATAGAAAGTGTATATCATGAATGAAATTTTCAAGTAAAAATGATAACAAGGTATCAAGTGAAATTTTCAAGTAACATTTTGAACAAGTAAAACATTTCCAGTAATTGGCCATTTCACACAAGCAAGTGATTCAAGTAAAATTTCATGTAAATATGTAACAAGTAACAAGTACGAATAGTGGAATGCCATATCAATAAATCTATCATGCACTTTGGTGCAATGCCACACCAGGTCAATCAACTCCCATGGGCACAAGTACTTTCGGGCGCTCCTCGTGTCACTGGCTCAGTAGGGGTCCCGCAGATCCCCACCAAGAAACCAAAGCGGTAACAGTAGTAACAACAACAAGAGCAATAGTAGTAAGAATAATAAGAGTAGGAGTAACAACACGAAAGTAAAAGAGGAAAAGCCATACTAAATGAATCATGACAGTCGATAGAACCTCGGCCCTCTACACTACTCCTAATCGGGAAAGGCACAACTTCCCACACACTTGGTAGGGAGTTACTAGACTAAACTCAAGAAATCCCGATTACATTGTCAGAACACGTCATGCTACAACAGACATGTAGGCATTACATGACACTAACCAAAACATTGGCGCACACACGACCTCATCGTCGTGTCTATTACACAAGCCACGGTAAAGCCAGACACAGGCTACCCAAAGCACTATGTCAACCATGACTAAGAATCAGTCACAAAATCACAAGTCACGTGTCATGTAACAGAAGCACCTCCTCACTAGAAGTAAAGCCAGATGTGTCCATTGATGTCTTACACTGTGCCTCAAGCGTCTCACACTCGTCTCGAACATGGTGATTGAGACACTGTACCAAGCGCAAGGAACAACAATAACTAGTGACTAGTCAAGATCACACCCATTGGCACTCATCCAAATGCTCCTGACCACGTGTGCGTACATAAGCCCAATGTCTTGAGCTAGGCCTCTAGCTAGTTTTCTCCCCCAGTAGGACACTTCTGCAAAGCAAGGGAGCCCACAGAAACTAGCCTAAAAATTGACTCTCGAGAACTGCCCCGCCACCACTTCCCGGTGTCGTCAGGTTATGACTAGTGGAGGCTCACTAGATACGGAGACTCTCTGAAAGAAACTCTGAAGTACAGATAGGGTAAACACTCACCTATCGCACGCACTTCGAAATACATGGCAGTACACAGAACTGTCGCAAGACTCAGGATAGACAACTAAACTTACACACAACGATCCTTGAGTCACACAACTCAGGTCAAGATCGTCACACATCACAGCAACATACCATTCATCAGCCTAGTCCCTAAGCAAAAAACATGATAAACCACAATAAAACACAAGTCCTCAGCCCCTAGGCTGCACACAGGACTCTTGACTCTGTATAACACAAGTCACGGAACATGAGGGAACATCAAAACCCTCAGACCAGATAGGCATGCAAACCGAGGTAAGACGATACCTCCATGCATCCAAAACTAGAGTCTCGATCCATATAGGATAACCGAGACACTCACGAGATCATGTGTCAACCACTAGGTCACAACCGGGTTGACCAGAAATCATAATGACCCACGAAATCACACAAGACACTACTCGATATCATGGCACTTCCAAACACCCTATAACACGGTCACAGCTCTCATAGGACGTCCACGACATTCACGTACAATAGGCTAACCAAGGGGTTGAAGTCAAGCCAATAATCACGGAGAAAACACCAAACACTGCTCAGGATGAGACCACTCTTCTAGGATCCCTCGACACATAGATATGACTCTCACAGAACACCTGAGGCATCCATCGAGTCAAACACCAATAAGGCATTGAATATAGGGTTCACCGGATCCCGAGACAACTCACATAATACCTCGAAAATAGAAGACCATTAACGCGGTGCAAGCCTACGTTGTGATAGTTAATGCGTCCAAAGGATGCTTTGCGATGCCAAGCGAATGCATCCAACGCTTACAATGCGTCAACGCATTGACGCGGCACATGCTAGGGTCACATTAATAAATGCGGCCATAGCCTACATCGTGTTAATCAAAGAACGTGGTGGAGACCTCGAGCGTGTTAATCAAGATCATGGCCATTACCTCGATCCCATTCTTCAGGATCGCGTCCAACACTTGGACTGCGTTCCTTATCGCCTCACCACCCCACTATTCATCTTCTTAGATGAATGCGGTCGCACAATATAGCATGTTAATAGACGCGCCCTCTGGGAGCTCCGCGTTAATGCGCCGAACCCGGGAACTAGAAAAATCAGTGGCAAAATGCTTTTCCACGCCCTAATCATCTCCAAAATGAGGGGGATACATCCGAAATCACAATTCCATCCTTCCACAAGCTAGAAGGGATCAAACCATGCACAAAATGACACGAAATGGGTAATTTTTCACAAATCAACCCAAAACAACTCATGAGGGAAACCGAACTCCTACCGGCCCCAAATCTCAGCCAATCGCCACGAAACCAGCTGGAATGGCATCTGGACATGCCAAGGGTTCGAATGAAACAAACTAAACTGAAAATTGTCTCCTGGAATGGCGAACTCGGCTCACACCCCTCGAAGCATGCATCGCCCTAAATGAAGCAAAACCCACTCGTATACACACCGTTCGGCTCCAAATCGCGAGGAAATATGGGAAAAGAGTAGGGCATCTATCTCCCTACCTCCACCGAAGTTCTCACGCACCGAAATGGCCAAAACAATGCCAAAAACAATTACACGAGCAACCCACTCCGGCTTTGAATCCACGAATGGGATCACACCAATGCCACACCCCGATCTTCACGCCATCATGCTCTAGATCAACTCCACGCCATCACCACCTCACCTAGCTCCACCACGGTCGTGGGGCGAGTGTCGAGTGAGTCGGCCGCCGATATCGGCCCGTTCGGTTGCGCATGTGCTTGTTTGCTAGTAGGTCCGAGCTTGTGTCACATCAGGTACCTACGTCGGGCTTCCCCCGACTTTAGTGTACATTTTCTTTCAGTTAGGTTGTACTTGTCTTTCCTTTGGACTGGACTCTATCTTTAACTTAAAATTGTTAATTAAAAAGTAATTTTATTTCTTCTATTTTAGCAAATCTGAGCTATGAAATTTAATTACTTACTATTTTATCTAGAACTTCAATGTACTCCTTACAAACCTTTTTATCCCTTCGGATCTTTACCGCTCTTGGGAGGCTTCATAGGTTCCAAGTGGTATCGGGTTTACCTAGTATCCGGAGTCTGGGTTGTGACAGGTGGTATCAGAGCTATATTATGTGAAAGTACATGGGAATTCGAGATATTGCAGTATTCAGAGTCCTTAAGGTCTAGTACAATCGACAACTGGTGTAGGTTTTTCGATTATTTATCACTTTTTTTTCGTGTGTGGTCTTGTGCGTGCTGTGTTGGCACTATGCGAGATGGTTTTGCTCTCGTCAAGATGTGACGGGATGCTCTTTTCATCATGGTGTTTGTCTCAGTTATGTTGTACTTGGCAGAGTTCGCCAACAAGCATGAATCTTTAGTGCACTGTCTGAGATTTTCTTTTCCATGGCATTTCCAGGTGGCTGATTTGTTTTATTGTTGGTGATGGCCGTGCATGTTCTCTTGTGGAGATTAATGTCATTTTGCCCTTTCCAGCTTGCGATTTGATCAGCTCCTAAGGTGTTTTAGCTTGTGTTCTAGTGATCGATTATATGCCTTGCTTGAGAAGATGCTCGGACGAACCTAGGATTTTCCCTTCCTGGTGAGCTACTGTTAGTGAGCATGGTTCTTCTCATCCTGTTTGGTGGAATCTTTTTGAGGTAAGCCTTAGCAATACTATCTTGGTGAGACTTTGTCCTGTGTCTACTTAAGTGTGGATTGTGTTAATTCTGAGCCTGATCTACTCTTTGTTCGATGGTTGCTTGGCTTTGGACCCAGTTTTGTGTTAGGAGCTATTGTGCATCGTGTTCGTCGTGCCGTGTTTGGCGGCTGATGTGTTGTGAGGGTTCAGAAATTATTTCAGGACGTAAGGATAAGCTGAGATTAGCATCTTCTTTGTGCTTTGTGTTGAAGCTGGTACTCTCCTTGATTTGCACTTAGGCGACTTGTGATCAGTTGATTAGCAGGATTAGTGCTCGTGGCGTGTTATATTACAGTTTTGTGAATTGAGATAGCGTCGAGTGTGTGCTGAGATGCGAATACCGAGGTATTTCTGATGCCTATATGCATTGTATGAGTGCGCAGTGGAAGCATGTGGGCTGGTAATCCACAGGTCGAGGATCATTGGTTGAAGATTCTGGCCAGTCGAGAGGTTTATTTCCTCGATGTGACTTCGTCTTCGCTATGTGTGCCTTGATGTTGTGTTTTGCCGTGTCGTTGTCGTTGGTGGCATTATGGTGTTGGCACTGGCATTTGTGAGAGTTGGGGAATATGTCAGCATATATGCTAGTTGAGTACCCTTCGCTCTTCTGTAACTCTTTCTTGGGTGTTGTGTTCTCGAGATGTGATCATGGTCCTTGGGATGCGTTTCCCAAGATTATTATTCTTATTGTGTTGTGGGTCCTTGTTGGTGAGCTGCTCGCAGTATGGCTTGTCTATCTTAGCCGTGTGTTCAGCTAAAATTGTGCCATGATATGACCGAGCTTGCAGTTGTGTCCCATGGTTATGTATTGAGTACGGAGCCAGAATACTGCAGGTGTCGTGTAGTTGTTGTTGTTCTCTATTGGTGGTTGTGTTCAGCTTGGGAGGAGTTCCCTGTAAAGCTGATTTGGCATTGTGCGGACTAGGATCTTGTCCGTTAATGTTGCTGTACTCTTCTATTATGATAAAGTTGGCATGTGACTCGAATCAGATGTAATGTCTGAGTGAGGACAGACTTGATTGTGCTTGTGGTCCAGTGCTGCCGTTGGTGTCTTGTGTGCCAAGTTTTCGTTGTTACTTTTGGCACTAGAACCGATGTGATGGAATGTCAGCTGAGAGGACTATGCTTCCTTGTTTAAGCTGATGCTTGTGGTGTCTACCATTTGTTTTATTGGTAACTGTCTCTGTGGAATGGGTCCTGTCTCCTTTCCTGTGAGACGTAAACGACGTAGTCTTGTTTCGAAGGTGTTAGACTTGTATTCACTTGTGTACCATGTTCGTTCTGTGATCGATCTGCCTCGAGATCCAGAGCGTGCGCTTGTGATTGTGGTCTGGCAGTGTCCCTCTGAATTATGTTTTTCAAAATTTGTGTTGTTAAGTTCTAATTGTTGGTGTTGGCAAGAGTTTGATGATCATTGCCAGCATTCTGGGATTGTTCTTCCATGCTTCTTCTTGCTAGCTCGGATACCACCTAAACTGTCATGCCCCGAACCGATAGCAGCGGAACGTGTTTGCTCAGAACGTGACAGTTAAACAGTCGTGTCGATCAGAACGTAGGCAAAACCAAAAGTAATTTGATCAAAATAGAATTTTATTTCAAACTGCACGGACTTTGGCGACACAAGAACATGCATGTACTTACATCGTGTTCGGACTTGTTACATGTAAACAGGAAACACGTACGAACTTTGCAACAAGGGAGAAACATGTATGGACTTGAGCACTCAGAAACATGTACGAACATTGCAACAAGAGTAAAACATGTATGGACTTGAGCACTCAGAAACATGTATGGACTTTGCAAACAAGAGAAAAACATGTATGAACTTGAGCACTCAGAAACATGTATGGACTTGGCAAACAAGAGAGAGCACTCAGAAACATGTATGGACTTTGCAAACAAGAGAAAAACATATATGGACTTGAGCACTCAGAAACGTGTATGGACTTTATGAACAAGAGAATAAAACATGGATAGACCTGAGTGTGCAAACATGTATGGACTTTATGCTGCCAAGGCATGAAACCTGTATGGACTTTGGATTAGAAGAGAGCAGCGTGCATGGACTTGTCTATGTACAGACTTGACTTTAACCAAATGTGCAATGACTTCATTTTTAGAAAACGTGCATGGACTTGTCTATGCACGGACTTTATTGTCCAACAGACGTGCACTGTTCTTTCACGAACTTGAAGATGCATATGGGCTTGGATGCAACTATTCATGCATGGGCGTGCGCGGACTTCCTGCATGGAAGATCAAACATGCTCAGACTTTTCAATGTATGACGTGCAGCACTTGCACGGACTATGCACGGACTTAGAACTCAACCTTAATGCAAATATGCATGGCCTTTTGAAAGAAGTCCTGACAGCATGAATGGACTTTGAAGTGCAGATAAAAGTGTATGAACTAAACTGAACCTTGCACGGTTGCCAATCATTAAACCATTTGCCAATCATCAAAACCAATCAGCACAGGTCTGCTACTGGTCAGAACGGAGGAGTGTTCCAACACTGGAGAGGGGTCAATCAGTGGCCCAAAATACATATGGCCCAACCAGGCCCAACTAGGTCCAACTAGACCCAACCAGGCCCACTCCGCGAGTGACAGCCCCATTACTGGGCCCACTCACCAAGAAGCCAAACTCAACTCGGATCAACATCACCTAGGCGGCCTCCGGGCTCAAGAAGTCTGAGTATCGGTCGCTCGGGAAGAAGTTAACATGGCAACCGAGCATAACCGACCAAGGGAAGTTCAGGGGTTGAGAGATAAAAAGGGTAAGCACCTTAGGAAGGGAGAAGGCCCGCATTAAAGGGGAAACGCCCCCGATCACTCACTCTCCCCCTGCTCCCGAAAGACAACGAGCCACTATATAAACCAAGGGAAACCCTCTAGAAAGATAAGGCAATCCTGAGCACTCAACACCACACCCCTTGGTGGAGAGCAATCTCGCGCCCCTCATTATTTCTCCTACGTCCCTTCCGCCTACAATCTATCAGCCTGTTGACTTAAGCTTTGGAGGGTTTTCCCGGGGTCTCAACCCTAGGCTCCTCTGATCCGTTTCCTGCTTTGCAGATCCTCTATCGTGGTGACGATGAGGAGAGTTCATCTAGGATCGTGCGGCTCAGGATTCAGTGCGAGATCACCCCTCTTCATCTGGCGCCGTCTGTGAGAAACGTGCAAAGAGCCAACATGGTGTGAAGAGGTTCCAATAAAAGAAATGTCGGCGACAAAGGGAAGGCAACGGCGGTCGAGGGAGGGGAACCTGTGCCATCCCACTCTGTGACGGGGTTTTATTGGACGGTCCCTGTGGAACCGTTTTGATGTCATCTTCATCGATGACGTATCCCGCCGCCAAGGGTGGCCCAATGGCCACCATTTTGGCCCCAAGGACCGTGATCCCCTCCCCAACCTCCTGAACTAGCATGCATGGCTTAAAAATGAGGATTGAGGGCTAGGGTTTTGGCCACCTACCTCCGGGTCCTGGGCGGCCTTCGCCGTCTCCTCCGTGGCCGGTGACGCCTCCTCCACGGCCTCGGCATCTCCGGTTGGCCCTCCCTCAGCCGCGGGCGTCGCGAGCCCCTCCTCCATGGGCCTCACCTCCGTCGGGGTCCCTTCCTCCACGGTGAGCTCCACCACCGGTGGCGGTGGTGACGTTCCCTCCTTGGCCATCGAGCGTCTGCCTCTCCGTTGCGCGTGGCGCTTCACGGGCATGAAGGTCGTGCGAGAATGGGTTGAGGGGGGGGAAGCTTTGGGCCTTGGCTCTCCTTTGTTGTGTGTGGTGCTCGGTTGGCTCCCCCTCCTCCGTCGGTTGCGGTGGGGAGGAGGAAGACGAGCAGTTTTTTTATTTTGAAACGCGCAGGTATAGGACGGTCTATCGATAGACCGTCTTGTAATGAAGCGGTCTATATTGAACCGTTTGAATCCCAACGGTTTCTTTATTGGAACGGTCAACATAGGACCGTGTAATGGTTTGAAACGGTCATCCTGTAACCGTCTAATGACGAGCCTGCTGTTCATGCTTTATGCTGCGGTTATTGTAATTAAGATGTTTTTCATATATATGGCTAACAAATTGCCTTGCAGCATAACATCATCCATCTCGTCATCCCTATCAGGTAAGTCAGGTAAGTATCCCGATCCCTACAGTCCCTTATTGCATTACTATATGGTACTTAGGGTTGGTTTCTTCAAACCAACCAGGTGAGCTCTAAACTTTGCTCCATCATTCTTAGTGCTTGTTTGTTTAATATCCGTTGCTATAGTCCCGTTGTGCATGCGAGCGAGTGTCCGATCCCGGAGCCACCATCTATGTGTGGTCACCGTGCTTAAGTGAGAGAGTGGTACCTAGTGCCCCAATTGGCACCGGCCAGCCCCCAAGTGTGGGCCACGTATCCCCGGGAGGGCAACCCAAGCTCTGCTGGCACTTTACCAGCAAGGGTCTTGACCCATCACCTCTTCCTAGCATCATCTAATCACCCGGGTCTCGAGTGTGTGCGACGGCATTTTGGCCCCGATTAATCAACTTATTTGCTTTGTAAATGTGAATGCGGATTAGGTCCTAGGGTTGCTGTTGTTTGCTGCCTTTTCCCCACCTTGTGTCACATCAGCATTCCAAGAATTAAAATGCTACCTGGCAACCCCTCCCATCCTCGCCAAGCCACAGAAAGGAGAAGACTTACCCCTGTACCTATCTGTGACACCGAGCACCATGAGCGACATGCTCACACGAGAAGAGGCAGGGGTCATGAGGCCTGTCTACTATGTCAGTCGGGCGTTGCAAGGCCTGAAATTCTGGTACTCGCGAACTGAAAAGTTCACATTGCACTCATTACGAATGCTAGCAAGCTGCGACCGTACTTCCTAGCTTACCCAGTCGTTGTACTCACTGACCAACTACTGTGATAAATCCTCTAGAACCCCGACGCCTCGGGAAGGCTGATCAAATGGGCTATCGAGTTGGGGGAATTCGACGTCAAGTTTCACCCGAGGACTACGATCAAGGCTCAAGCTCTCACCGACTTCGTAGTCGAGTGCACCATAACTGTTGAAGACTCACCCGAGCAATCCTTTGGACCCACATGGGAACTGTACATCGAAGGATCATCCGGTGTCACGGGGAGTAGAGCAAGATTGGTCCTACTCTCTCCGGAAGGGCTCGAGCTTCATTACGCCTTGCGATTCAATTTTCCAACCACAAACAACGTAGTCGAATATGAGGCACTCCTCTCAGGGCTGCGCATGGCGAAACACTTGTGGGCGACCAGCGTACAAGCGTACAATGACTCCATGCTCATCGCCAACCAGGTGAAGGGAGAATTTGAGGTGCGCGAACAATCCATGATGAAGTACCTAGAGCAAGCCAGGGCCACGACAATGGAGTTCTCCCACTTCTAGGTGGTTCACATCCCACGAGTGGAGAACATCCGAGCAGACGCTTTGTCTCGACTGGCGTCAACCACCATGCTCTCTAACTCAAGGTCAGTCCTAATAGAGGTATTGTTGGCGCCAAGCATAGATGAGCCAACCCCCCAGGTAAACGCCATAAACTACAAACCCTCCTAGATGGACCCCCTCCTAGATTTCCTCCTTGGACAACAGCTCCCGAGTGACCGCCTCGAGGCTCGGCGCACGCGAGCAAGAGCAGCCCACTTTACAGTGGTGGATGATAGATTATATCGCCGCTCCCTCTCAGCTCCACTATTAAAGTGCTTGTTCCCTACGGAGGCCAACCAGGCCATCCAAGAGATCCACGAAGGACTTTGCGGGAGCCACGTAGGGGGGAGAGCACTCGCGCGGATGCTAATCCGACAGGGATACTGGTGGCCCACCTTGTAGCAAGACTGCCTCAAGTACGTTCGGAGGTGCCCTCAGTGCCAAAAATTCTCTCACCTACACCACCAGTTGGCTACGTAACCACACACCCTGATGGAGCCTTGCCCATTTGCCCAGTGGGGGTTGGACATACTGGGTCCCTTCCCCGAGGCACAAGGGAGGAAGAAATTCCTCATAGTCGCCATCGACTACTTCACCAAATGGATCGAAGCTGAACCATTAGGGAAGACCACGAGCGAAGCAACTTGGAAGTTCATATTATGGAGCATCATTTGTCGCTTCGGGATCCCAAGGGTCCTCACAACTGACAATGATAGACAGTTCGCAAGCACTGCCTTCCAAGAGAAGTGCACGGAGCTAGGGATTTGGAACCACTATGCTTCAGTTGAACACCCCCAGGCTAACGGGCTGGTGGAGAATGCGAATCGAATGCTACTCCATGACATCAAGACCCGGCTGGACCAAGCAGGTGACTCATGGGTAGACTCGATTCCAAGCATCCTATGGGCCCACCGCACCACCGCTAGAGTAGCCACCAGGGAGACACCCTTCCACCTTGCCTACGGTGCTGAGGTAGTGCTACCAGTGGAAATATCCAACCCCTCGCTATGAGTGGGACACTTCGATGAGGCCAGGAACAACCAAGCCATGCAAGAGAACTTGGACTTCCTTGAGGAGGATAGAGTGGGCGCGCAAGTAAAGCTCATGGCGTACCAATAGAAGTTGGCCCAATATTACAATGCCCGAGTTAAAGAATGACACTTCTTCCCTGGAGATTTGGTTCTACGATGAGTAAGTGTTACTGTCCTAAGAGGAGCAGTAGGAAAACTCACACCAAATTGGGAAGGCCCGTATAGGGTGGCGGAGGCACTCGGCAAAGGAGCATACAAGCTGGCGACGCTGGGGGGGGAAGATATACCCAGTATTGAACCATGTTACTCTCTTGATATGAAGTGTGAAACTATCTCATAGTGTTGAAATGGGTTTAACAATACTTAACAGGCTCTCAAAGACACCAAAAGTTTGACCAAAGGTAAGGTGGCATCATTGTGTATGAAAACACATTGATTTCACCTTATTTTTCTATTTTGCAGGTATTTTAGTCGACCAGTGAAGTGGCTTGGTCGACCAAAATAGCCAGACAAAAAGCAACCATGGACATGTCGACCTCCTGTGGAACACAGGTTGACCTGCTGTTCCCAGATAGAACCAGTTCTTGGATCGGTCAACCGAAACATGTGGGTCGGTCGACCGATACTTCAGGGTTCATGGGCTAAAATAGAACTGACTTCAAGGCTAGTCAACCGCCTCCTAGAACCGATCGACCGACGCAAACTTCGCCCTTCACACGTGAAATCCGTAGGCCGTCGTAACCCACTCGTGTGGCCTCCTTTTGGGCTATAATCTTACCCCTTTGCCCTTAGGGTTCTAATACACATCACAGAGGGATTTTGCAAGGGTTTTACATGGGCTTTTATAGTCTTTCATACATCCTATTGTGCCCATATGTATGTGTTGTGAATTTAGATCTCAAATAACGAAAGAGAGGGTTTTGGCCGCAGGTGGGAGAGGAAGAGAGTTCCTCTTGAGTGCATCACGTTTTCTTCTCTTGTAGGGGTGATCTGGGTTGGCATCTAGTAGATCTACATCCTTTCTCAAACGTTCATGCTCCGACGAGGTTGTATCTCCAAGGAGGAGTTCGCTCGTCATCAGACCAGTTGAAGATCGACCCCCCCACCATGGAAGCTTCAAGCAAAAATGTCTCCAGGCCTTTCATCAAATGAGGATACACTTCTGCAACCTTCCTACATTTATTCTGATGGTTTCTATTCAGTTTATGAGCATGTATTGAACATATTTCGATTTTTCTAAACCCTAAATCTGTGTGTGTTGAACCGTCTGCGTACGGTTAGGGGTGTAGTGTGTTACGGTTGTTGCAACACGTATGTGTGTTTTGATCCAGTTGTCGAGTCGTGGTGGAGACTACGTCTCCGTGTGTTTGGAGCATAAGCTCCGTGCGCTTCATTTGAAGCGAGTGGATCCTTACCGATTCGGTGAGGGGTGGATGTAGGAGGACGTGTATATCCTGTCAAACCACCTAAAAATCTGTCTCGCATCTTGTAGTGATGTGATTGATTGTTATTATGTCCATTTTGATCGAGTGAGATCGGTGAGTTCGAGAGAACCAATCTACATAGGCTTAATATCACTCTGTTATAGTTCAAATCTGTCCATCATTTTAATTCTGCTGCGATAGCTCTAAAAATTTCCCACTGTGCTTGAGGGGACAATTCAACCCCCCTTCTTCTCTTTGTGTGTGACTGGTTCAACAATCTGGTATCAGAGCAAGGTCTCTGATTTTTAGGACAACCTCACGGTTGTAGATAAAAGGTCCGCTGTAATGGCCAACAAAGGAATGCTCCCCGAGGGACATTTAATACACTGACCACCTTTCTTTGATGGGTCAAATTACCCATATTAGAAGAATAGGATGACTATGTTCCTAAGGGCACAGGAATTTAAGGTGTGGAGAGTAGTGTAAAAAGGTCCTTATGTATTACTTGAGGATCAGGATGAATGGGAAGATAAACACATTAAGAAGTCTTGTGCTAACTATAAGGCCATGAATATTATTCAATGCGCAATACACCCTAACGACTACTCACATGTTTCTATGTGTTCATCTACACAAGAAATGTGGGAAAAGCTCTGACTGATATACGAAGGCATGTCAGAGGTCAAAGAAACAAAGGCTAACTTGTTGATTCGCGACTACAAATTGTTCGTCATGAAGCCTGAAGAGACGATTACAGAAATGTTTGCTAGGTTGAGCGAGATTACAAATGGACTGAAGGCATTGGGCCAGAACTACACCAACCAGGAGTTGGTAAGAAAAGTGCTACACTCCCTCTCACCTCAATGACACATAAAGGCGACCGTCATTGAAGTCTCCAAGGATCTCATCAATCTCACTGTAATTGGGTCACTAATGACATACGAGATAAACATCAAGAGGACTGCGGAGGAGAACAAGAAGAAGAAGATGATTGCGCTGAAAGCATATTCAGGATCGTCTGAAGAAAGTGATGCAAGATCAACCATGGACAGTGAAGAAGAAGAACTAATGGCTCTCATCACAAGGAGGGCTAGAAAATACTTCAGAAGAGCTAGAAGAGAAGGTAACTTTCCAAGGAAATTCTTGAAGAAGAATGCCAACAAGAAAGGGAAGATGAGCAAAAAGGAAGAGATCATTTACTATGAGTGTAAGAAGGTTGGTCACATGAGAGGTGAATGCCCAAAGCTCCAGAAAAGGCTGAAGAAAAACAAAGCAAAGAAGCCAAAAGTGATGAAAGTGACTTGGAGCGACGAGGACACAGATGACTCAAAATCTAAAGGCGAGAAGGATGAGCTGGACAAGCTGGTCTAGAATTTATGTTTGATGGCAGATGAAGAAAGTCTTGAGGTATGTTCTAATTTTGAGGACCTCACAGCTAAACAATGGCAGTAACAGTGTCTACGCCAGCTCCGGTAACGAGAACGGCACCTTTAAAGCCGGCTATACCCATAGCGAAGACAAAGGTATTTTGCCGAATAACACGATCACCAAAAACCTGTTTACCTTCGGCGGCACCCACAATTTCAACGACAAGGTAACCCTCGGTGCGACGCTCAACTATTCCGACGTCGCCGGTATCGGCCGTGACGGCTTTACCAATAGCTCTGCGGAAAACCCGATGCTGGACTTCCGTGAATGGTGGCCCACAAACGTCGACCTCAAAAAACAAAAGGCCGACTATTTCTACGCCCACAACAACGAATCCTGGAACTGGCTGGGAAGCGCCTACACCGACCCTGCTTCGCTTAAAGTGGCCTATCACAACAACATCTACTGGAATCGTTATACGAATACGGAGGATGACGAACGGAAACGCTATTTCGGTAACGTCTATCTCAACTATCAGATCACGCCCTGGCTCAACCTGCTCGGCCGCGTGTCGCTCGATGACTATACCCAATTCGTCGAATACCACACCGCCATCGGCAGCGTCCACCAGGCGGCGTATACCCGCTCGAATTCAAGCTTCAACGAAACCAACTACGACCTGCTCTTGAATCTCGATAAAAGACTTTCGGATGATTTTCATCTCACGGCCCTGCTCGGGACCAACGTCCGCCAGAACTCCAGCGACAACATCGTTGCCACTACCAGTGGCGGCCTCGTCGTGCCGGGTCTCTATGAATTGGCGAACTCGGTACAGACACCGCCCGCTCCCACGGAAGTAGATTGGCGTAAAGAGGTGGACGGTATCTTCGCCCGTGGCGCGCTTTCCTACAAGGAATTCATCACCCTCGAGGGTACGATCCGCCGTGACCATTCTTCGACCCTCCCCACAAGTAATAACACCTACTACTATCCCTCGGTCTCGGGCAACTTCGTCTTTTCAAAATTGCTACCGGACTTGGGTTGGCTCTCCTACGGAAAACTTCGCGCTAACTACGCAGAGGTAGGTAACGATGCCCCGCCTTATGCGACCATCAATACCTATCAGAACGTCAACCCCTTCAACGGTCAGACCGTCTTTGCGGCGCCCGTAAGCAACAACAACCGCACCCTGAAGCCCGAAGAGAACAAGACCTTCGAATTTGGTCTGGAGGCGGCCTTCCTGAATAATCGCCTCGGCTTCGACATCACCTATTATCACGCGCGTGAGATCAATCAGATCCTGCCGTTACCCGTCTCG
Source organism: Amorphophallus titanum (assembly GCA_024336825.1). Taxonomy (NCBI): domain Eukaryota; kingdom Viridiplantae; phylum Streptophyta; class Magnoliopsida; order Alismatales; family Araceae; genus Amorphophallus; species Amorphophallus titanum. The sequence continues at coordinate 53,982,612 of JANBPO010009603.1, read as the reverse complement.
ACAGCCAGCGGGTATACTAATTTTTATGTGAACAGCGGCGCGGTACAAAACCAGGGCGTTGAACTTACCATTAACGCGACACCGGTGAAGATCCGCGATTTCAGCTGGAACATCACCGTCAACTGGAGTAAGAACGTCAATAAAGTCATCTCGCTCTACGCCGGCCAGACCTCCTTACTGCTGGGTAGCTATGGTTTCAATACCCAGCTCGTGGCCGAACCCGGCAAATCCTATGGGATCATTCAAGGTTCCGGCTACCAATACCTCAACGGCCAGCGCCTCATCGACAGCAACGGCTACTATGTCAAAAAAGCCAACGCACTCTCCGACATCGGCAGCATCGCGCCCCATTGGTTTGGTGGGATCACGAATAGCTTCCATTATAAGGATTGGACCCTTTCTACGCTCGTCGACATCCGGCAGGGCGGCAAGGTCTACTCCCTTGACATGGACTTCGGCGACTACTCAGGCCTCTATCCCGAGACCGCGGGTAAGAATGCCAAAGGTCAGCCCGTTCGTAGCCCGCTCAGCCAAAACGGCGGCCTGCTGCTCAAAGGCGTGACCGCAGATGGTAAGCCCAACACCAAATACATCGACGCTTCCGATATCAACGCCGGTCTGTTCCCCTTTAGCTCCTACAATAATTTCGCCGACGCCTCCTATGTCTACGACGCCTCGTATATCAAGCTCCGCGAAGTAGCCATCACGTACAGCGTGCCAAAAAGAGCAATAAGCGGTCTCACCTTCGTCAAAGGCATCGACCTCTCGCTCACCGGTCGAAACTTATGGATCATCCATAAGAACCTGCCTTATGCCGATCCCGAGCAGGGTTACGCGAGCACCGCCGCTGCCAATACCACCGGCAACGGAAACTTCATGGGTAACGCACAAAATGCTTCCCAGGGCTTCCAGGTAGGTGTCTATCCTTCCGTAAGAACATTCGGCTTCACTGCTAAACTCAAATTCTAAAAAAAAGAGCAAATGAAACCATCTACTATAGTATATCTCCTGGTGAGCGTTCTGTCAGCCTCATGCACAAAGAACATCACCGACCTGAACAACAACCCCAAGGCAGCGCTCACCGTGCCTTCGGCAAGCCTCTTCCTCAATGGCGAAAAGAACCTCTCTGACGCCCTTGCCGGCACCAGCGTTTCGGCCAGCCCCTTCCGTGTCCTCGCCCAGTCCTGGACCGAGAACACCTATGTCAGCGAAGCCCAGTATAACCTCACCATCGACAACAGCCCGCAGGGTTGGTGGGATCTTTTATACGCCAGCGGTACATCGAGCGTGCTCAACAGCCTCGCAGCCGCAAAGACCACCATCCCCACGGATATCACGGACGCGGCAGGTGCTATAAAAAAGATTTTTCGTTATCTTGTCGGCACATCGAATTCAGGACTATGGTTTCCTCATGGATATGAATTTGAACTGATTGCTTATTCTGATGTGGACTACGCTGGATGCCAACTTGATCATAAGAGTACTAGTGGCACATGTCAGTTTCTAGGAGGTTGCTTGATCTTCTGGGCCTCTAAGAAACAAAATTCTGTGGCATTGTCAATTGTCGAAGCCAAATATGTGGCTTCTGGTAGTTGCGCTGCACAAGTTCTATGGATCAAACACCAACTAGTTGACTTTAATGTGTTCTTGAAATATGTTCTGATCATGTGTGATAACACTAGTGTCATAAATCTATCAAAAAATTCAAATCATCATTCTAGGTCAAAACACATTGATATAAGGCATCATTTTTAAGAGATCATGTGAATAAAGGGGACTTTAAATTAAAATTCATTGAAATAAATAAACAGTTGGCTGATATATTTACAAAACCCTTAAATGAAGAAAAATTCACTACAATAAGATGGGAGTTGGGTATTTGTCGTATAGGTGAGTCTTGTCCATGGTCCAGCATCTTGACTCTAGTCACTTCATATCATGGCACAGTGAGGTCCATTGCACATAGATGAGATGCAGATACATACAATAGTTGGTAAATGTGTAAATAGCATCTTGAGGTCTCTTAGAGATTGCATTTGGTTAAGGCATGTCATGAGATCATCTCTCATTCATTTCATTGCATGTATAAGATTTTTTGGTATCTTAGATAATGATTTGTAGAAGGGTGGATTAAGTCCATTCGGAAGCTTTCACTATGCGTGAGTTTATACTCTGCCATTGTACTAGAAATCAATGCACTTTCCATGATTGCCTCATTCTTCCGTGCATGCTTCCCTTTATATGTACTAGTTAACCCCTCCTTGAACTTTTCTAGGACCATATGTCCTTGGTAAATAAACGTTGCTTTGATTGAAGTTTAGTGTGCTACATGCCATATACTAAAAGGAAAAACCTTATTTTGAGGGAGTGCATACATTAAAAGAGGCAACATACTCATGTTCATAGCATAATTCACAGATTAAATTTGAAACAATACCCTCACACTTTGCACATTATGTAGTTAATGAGTCTTACTCATACGGATAGTGGAAATTGTTTCTAACACTCTTATGATGCTCAATTTCTACATTATCATTGATGAGTAATCATGAGGAAAAAGCTACCTGTCCCAAAAGAAAAATAATTGAATAAGTGGAATGCAGATCCTAATAACTGGGAACCCCCATTGAGCAAATGAGGAAACTCGCATAAAATGGTGAAACAATTTCTGCAAATTAAGAGCAAAAAGAGCGACGAATCTGAGTAACTGAGAATCCCCATTGAACAAATGAGGAGACTTGCGTCAGATGGTGAAGTCAAATATGTGCAAAAGGAGCAACGAATCCTAGTAACTGGGAATCCCCATTGAACAAATGAGGAGACTCGCGTCAAATGGTGAAGTCAAATATGTGAAAAATAATAAGACTATGTGAAGCTACCGATAGTTGAGAATCAAAAATGCATATGTAGCATAGAGAGTGATCTTTTAGTGCTATTCAGAATGTCCACATATCATTATGCATAAGGCTCATGACACATATTTTGCACTTACACTTTTTGATGTCTTGTTTGTTGGCGTATCTTGTGAATTTCTCCATCCACATGGACTATGCAAAACTCCTTGTGAATGCACATCCTTTTTAGTTATGATTCATGCAACACACTTTGCCTTTGGATCAAATGCAAAATTCTTATCACATTCCCATGAGGGGGCAATAGTTTACATAGCTATATTTGGATGAACACATTGCATGCTTGCATGTTCTCATGTCTTTGTCTTTTCCCATATTACACACACATCTTGTTTGCTCATATGATCCAACCTTCATAGTTTGGATAAGGCATCTAGATGGATTTAAGGGTTTAATCTATAGTACCGAGGGAGAGATAGCCCTAGTGCAAATAAGTTTGAAAGCTCTTTGCTGAAAGGATCAAATTCTCATTTCTTCAGTCAAGCTTCAAAAACTAGAACAACCAGTCAATCGACTCCTTCATCCGGTCAACCGTCACGGCATTGCGTCCGGTCTGGACCGACGCGAACTACCCTAGGTCGACTTATAATACCCCATCTCCAACTCTAAAGGTCATCAGTCGCCATTCCTACCTCTCTCACCACCTCCAAACCCTATGTAAGGATTCCCCATGGCAGGGTTCGGATAGGACAATAGAAAATAAAACTAAATCCCAAACCCAGGCCCCCTTGGAATCTAAGAACAGTGCCCTAATCGATGCAATCAAAAATTTTCCAACCCAAAATAGGGTTGAAGATCTTTACCTTGCGAGGAACGACGCTGTCTGCAATGCCTGATGTAGATTTCCTCGAACATAGAGCCACACAAGTGTCGGACCTCTAGAGTAGATCCACACAGATCCTCACGCAGCGATGGTGCCCGCCCATTCTTTTCCTCCCCAAGTGCGAGAACCACGGATCCTCAAAACTCCTCCTTTTCTTCCTTTAATCTTTCTTCGTTAGGAGGAAGAGAGAGAGAACTTGAGCTTTTAGGCCCAAGCCAAGCCCTATAGACGTGTTAAGGATAATTTCCCTAATTAGGATGGATAAAAGGAAAATAGGGGATAATTATCACTAGAATTTGAATTAAATTCAAATTTCGACGGGCCAACCAGGTCGCAGTCAGTCGCGCGACTACGTTCTGGTTGGTGGCAGCCCAAAGTAGACCGCATTCAAGTTCCATAAGTGGAACGTGATAAACCATGGAATGACTGGATTTTTATCTGACCAATTGCCTTGGATGAATGCTATCTAATAAGGAAACTTGTCCAGGACTCTTAGGGGATCGAATTGACACCCCATAGGACTCCTAATTCGATCTAATCCCTCAGTCCTAGGTCATTCCCTATAAATAGGACCCAGTTTTATCCTACGTGAACCGTAATTTTGGATCGCGTGGTTCGAAAGTATAGTATCATTATTTCAAGTTCTTCCTTTAGGAGCTTTCATTCCCCTTAGTGTCTTCGAACCCTCTGCCTAATTTCGTGTTAGGAGATCAAGAGGTTAAGGAGTTAGAGCAATCGAAAGTAGTTTTTTCTATGCATGACACGCAGGAACTGGAGCCCACTTCCAGTGACAAATTCACACTCTAGGAATAAACCTAGAGGTAAGTTATCTCATGACTGGCTAAAACTTCAAGTTAGGAATAAAAGCCCTCCGGTTTTGATCATTTTCATGCTTTCTATGTTGAGAATTTCATGTTTTCCTATGACTGCATAATAGGGTTTTTACTGCATACTGTCTATGTAACCTTAATCAAAATCTAATAACTTTCTGATCATTACCCAAGTTTTCATGCATTAATTTCATGATAGCATCCTATTCATTTTCATCGTTATATGCTTTAGAAATAGGCCCTACATGTCAGGATTCATCTCTATCTGCTGCAGATAGAAGGCAGTTCCACAGAGACCGCGATTTCAAGATAGCGGTTCCTGACCAATTGCGATCTGCTTCTGTTAACCCTAAACAGAAACTAGATCAAACCCAGTTTATGCCCTATTATATATGATAGTAAGCATGCCATATTTCGTTTATTTATGTTCCTGATCATGTCATGACTTCTTAGTTAGTGTTAGCATGTGTTTAATGGCTTCTTTTCATGTATGCTAATTTCATGCTAAACCTTATGGTTTTGTACTTAAAAGAGGTTTCATGACTTAGTTACACATTGATTTACTCGTTCCCTTATCTTATTTCTATTTTATTACTTCACATGTAGCTCGTACTCTGGTACGACGCTATTAGTCACATGCACTTGATAGGAAGCCTTTCTTGGACTTGAGAGCCTCTCCGTCGGATATTCCTTCTATCGGACTAGGTTATCTTGTTTCAAGACCTCCGTAAGTCTCGCGAGCCTGGGATTCTCACTAGGATGCTGAACTGGTTGTACCCTAAAAACCCAAAAGGTCTAGAGAGCACTTCGTGTTTTCTACATTTCTGTGCACTGGCCTGATCCAGGCCTTCTCTCGACCACGATCTTGATATCGCGGTGGACCACATAATCGCGTTTTGGTTTAGTCACTCCCTACGTCGACCCTTTCCTTCTTGCGTCAACTCAGTCTAGTCGCGGTCTTGACCTAACCGCATTCATGCAGATCACAACTCTCTAGACTACCACATTCTATTATCTTTTGTCCAACCCGTGGTCTGACCCAAGGGTTGATTGTGCTCTATTCTTATATGCTCTTCTGATTATCTGGAACCCAACACTTTATTCATTAAGTCATTAAAGAACTATGGAACTATGGAGATGTACCGTTATGCTGTCAAAATTCCTCCGTAGCATAATGTCCAACTAATTCATACTTGATCTCATGATTTCATCTTGGTACGTTCATACCTTTGTTTTTGTTGCCATGAAACTATTGTTTGAACTGGACGTTATGGGTCTACTTTATAATTTCTCGTGGAAGTAGCTTGATTTATAACTTGAAGATGCAAGGGTAAGCACGGACAGTGTCTAAGGACTCTAGTCTAGTCCCCACGACAGATAGTCAGAAACATACTATTAACCATGGGGTATGATGATTACTAATGTCACATTGTGCTGTGAGTACTTTTTTTATAAACGGGTAAAATCCACGAGGTATCACAAGGCACTCACATTAAATTCACATCCTTTCTTGTTACTTGACTTTCTAGTGCACAGCCTTCATAAGGTTATGAAAGTACATTCTCGTTACATGATAATACATTCTCGTTGTTGAAAGGCCATATTATAATCTTGCTTGATCATGATCACTTACCTCATATTTCTATTGTCATTGTCTTGCTACTTGTTGTTACTTAGTTCATTTTGCATGTTTTATCACACTTTCATTGCCTTACTCCCTAGAGCTAAAATGTCAACTATTTAAACATTACCTTAATGTTGATACGAAAATACCTACTAGGTGAATGCGCCCATTCCCTACTTTCCAATCTTTTCAAGAAACTCTAGCGGGGAGTCAGACTACTCCAGTGATGGGTCCGAGAGTGAGTAAAGATCATGAGAAGCCATAGTTATGAGTCCTTATAGTTAGTTCAAGAATCATGAGTCAAGATTATGTAATTTTCTAGTCAGGTTACTCAGATCTTCTGCTGACAGGGCCTTCGGCATCTTGTTCTGAGGGGCCAGAGATGTTCTGTCACCTCAGGAGGGCTTCTCATCAGGTGGCGGACCACCGGGTACATCCTTGTCCTTGGTCGGACGACGGATGTTGTTTATGTGGCACGACCGAGTCGATGCCAGTTCATTGGGTAGGCCTAACGACACTGCCAGTTTGTTGTGGATTCTTCCGATCCCCCTGAGGTGAAGTCTCTAGTGCTCGTATCAGATGACCTAAGGCTCCAGTAGTTCGAGAAGACCCTTGTGTATTAGTTTTCTTTGACTTTTGTGCTTTAGCGGGCTGCATCATTCTTCGTCATCTAGGCGTGATTGCCATCGAACATATTTTGAGTGCCAACAGCTGCACCACAAACCAAACTCTTTCCACCTCTGCCAACCCTTCACCGCCTAGACCCCTCCTTACTCGTCCTTCAGCCAAACCCTCTTCACTATTAGCTTCTTGCGCACCTGCCCCTACCAACCCTTCACCGCCTAGACCTCTCCTCATTCACCCTTCACCCACTTCCATCTCACTACCAAATTCCTATACGCCCTCAACTTCCATTAACCCCCTGCCCACTACATCACCTACACCATTCACCCCTATCAACCCCCCACTGGCAAGGCCCCTTATAAGGGTTCCTCCTCTTGCTATGCCTACCCAAACTCCATCACCCGTTAACCCTGACATCCCCTCTTCCTCTACCAACCCTTAACTCTCTAGACCCATCGCCAACATGCCGGAGGTGCATAACTCACAAACCATGGTGCTCCAGAGTGGCAGGATGTTTCACCGTGTATCCCCACACCGACAGGAGCAAGTTTCTATGTCGGGGCAGAAGAGCAAGAGCAAGAGTAAGAGCTATCCTGGGCATGCAATATAATCTCTTGAAGCATTTGGACAAGACTCGGGCAAGAATTTCTATATTAGAGTTGATCAAAAGGTCCAAGACCCGCCAGGAAGCATTAATGCAATACATGCAAAAAGTAATGGTGCATGAAGACCTTCCTATTGAATAGATCACATCAGTCCTGACTTTGACAAGTGACCGACCTGCCATTGTAATTCATTAACATGAGCTAGCCCTAAAGGACACTCAAAACTATGCCTTGTGTATCACGATCAATATCAATAAGGTGGCTATTAGTCAATGTCTAGTTGACACTGGTGCGCCCATTAATGTATTGCCTCCTAGCACACTGAAAATGTGCGGCATATCTGAGAGTGAAGTGCGGCCCTTGTGTATCACTATCACAACATATGATAATACTAAGAAGTCGCTAATGGGAATGATTACTTTGACAATAGAGCTAGGTCTGATGTCCGTTACTACCGACTTTCACATTCTAAACATCGATCCAACTTTTAAAGGAATTCTGAGTCGGCCATACATCGAGGCACTCGACGCCGTCCCCTCCACAAACCATGAATGCCTAAAATTCCCACATAAGGGGCAAATTGTCAAAGTCACGAGCATGCCTATTCTACCAACAGTGGATGCTCTCTCGGCCATGTCACTGCCTTCTATCTGGCCAACTAACAAGCCATTGTTATCTGTGTTAGACTTTGCCGACCCGCAGCATGATTTGTTAAGGCCACGAGCACTAGTTTCCATGCCGACACCAACACTACTTCTACCTCCAAAAGGGAAAAAGAAATAGATGATGAACACCTCGGGGTGAAACATTATGATAAAAATGGGTTACAAGTTTGGTAAGGGATTGGGAGCGAGTCTCCAAGGAAGATTGAGGCCGATAAAGGACCAAAGGCTCATTCCCCGAGGAGGCCTTGGTTATAAAGGGCCAAATAAACAAAAGGTTGCAAAGGATGAGGCAGAGCCATGGGCCACCATATTGTCAACAATGAAGACCGATAGGCGACCTCTTACATGGTCTCTCTACTGTCATTTTGTAAAAGGACCCACTTAGCATAACGAAGAACAAACTACAGTGATCACATCAATGTTAGATACTCAAGATGTCCATGCTCGGTAGTTTACTTGCCATCTAGCACCACTGGCTACTTATAAAGCTCTGGAGTCATTGAGGCCAATCAAAAGAAGAAAAATGGATGATCCCGAGTGTGAGTGGTATCGTTGGTTTGATATGTACGATATCACTTTAGCACTAAGCCGACTATTCATGCCAACTCACCCGGAGTGGCCACCTCTCATACATGTTATTTTGGAAAAGCCGTCGGCAATCAATGACAAGAGGCAGTTACTGAGCAATTATACAGATATCGGAGAGTCAGACATACCTTTCGAGGAGGCTTTCACCATAGATAGGCTTTAGGCCGGCGTCTTTCTTGTTAATGTCATTCATCCCATATTGCTGACACCCATATGGTCCAAACTCTTCATCCATGACATACCGAGGCCAACCGCAGTCTTAGTTGTTTTCCCTCCCGATTTCTTTAACAATTTAATTCAAATCCTCCTCAGTTCTTTGAGCAATTCTTCAGACTTTCCATTTTACCTCCCTATGAATAATCTTTCCTTCAACAATTCTCCCAACTCTCAGTCTCATTTTCATCTCCTCCTCCTCCTTCTCGATGGTACTGAGTACCTCCACGAGTGGGCATGCAAGGGGACCTAAAGGGAGCTAAGGGGTGACTCACTAGACCTACCAGGATGGACCAATGCAAAGTGAGAAATCTAGACTTACCCAATATACAGTACGAGGCGGAGGTATTAATCCGAAGATCCAACTCATGCAAGCGTGCTAGCTTCCTAATACGCTTAACCTATCTTTCCAGTAATGCCTTTTAAGATACCAGATACAGGAATAAAATGCAACACCTTAGACCAACTACCCTAGACTCAAACTCGCTCTGATACCAATTTGATGCGGGACAATATGAGACTTGACACCGATTTGATGTAAATCTGGGACTCTAGGCGACGATGTGACTCATTAGATGATGTGACCAGCGACGACACGAACAACTCGGCACCTAAAGAGTTCCAGAAGCGGTGAACATGTCCCCAACAAGAAGTACAAGCTCACAATCATCCCAAGCAAGGGAAACGTATGTCGATCTGTGCAGTTGAGAAATTGGCACTGAGTCTCGGGTGGTCAATACTTTCACGTGCTCAGATCGAGTCACGAGATGGGTCACGCACTCACTCTCACAGTAGTGACTAACTTTAATCGAGCTAGGAACCTATCATGCTCATGAGCAGTAGCATCAAGATCATATACGGGGTAAGCAAATGCGATAAAGAAGGGTGGTGTGCGTACCTTCATGCTCGGGGCATGGGGAAGACGTCCCGGCCAAGACCCATAACTCCCGATACAGTAAATAATTAATAATTACAGAATTAAATATACAGCCCACTCCTTGCAGGGAGGTAATAGGCTACACGATGGATCCGAAAGCACTGATCTTGGGTTGACAGGTAGCACGTCGATGGGGTTCCCGAGGCAGATGTGACTGCTGGTCGGGATCTTCAGGAATCAGGTCGGCAGGACAGCAAGTGATGGCGACCACTGGAATGGGGGGCTCCGAAGATCTTCTAATGGCGGAGATCGGTAGGGACGATGGCAGGGCGTCCCTGGTCGATTCCCAGGAGTGGCGGTCGCTAGATCTGAGCCGGCATATTTCTAGAAGATTTAAATAGGGACTATTCTTGCTGGCCTATCATGGGATAGAACTGCGCGATCCGACAAAAATGGTCATCACGCCCAGATCCGGTGTCAAATCGGGACGAAACCAATGCCATTGCGAAGAGCACTTGAAGATCTACAACATATATGAAACTCAACCATCCAATGGCCTGATTCTCCATTAAAAACTCTGCAATAAGGGATCTTGATCTGATAAGGGTGCAAGGCAGACTGTGATCTACCTTAAGAAGGGGTTTGACCGAAGGGAAACTAGTAGATCTAGATCTTAGGAATTTTATGGATGAGAGAGGGGGAAGGGAGGATCATGCTCACCAAATTTGGTGACGATCTGAGGTGGTTTGGGGAGTGGGAAAAATATATCTTCAGGTTACTATCTCACAGATTTGCACACAGGCAGACTGTGAGGAATAGAAAGACGGCAGTGGGAAGGGACTCAAATAGAGGCTGATCAATGTGAAAATTGATCTAGGAGTTGGGGAGGACGTGTGGAACAAACCCTCAAATTTTCAGCTCAATCAGATGGTCGGATCTGGAGATCCAGTCTCCTCTTTCACCTTCTACTCTGCAGGTTGCAGATCTGGACAGCAAGCCAGAGATAGGCTCGTGGCAGCCCGATGGCGGCACGAATGGAGGCGGCGATGGCCAGAAGTCGCATCCATAGGAAGAGATAGAAGTGGGATTCACTCCCAAAGAATGGACATCACACCCTGAATCAGCTGCTGCAAGGAGGAAGAAGGAAGAAGACGAGAGAGAGAGAGGGGGGCACCCTTGGCAATTTGCATCAATTTTCATCTAATCTCTACCATCAAAATAATGCAAGAGAGATTATATATTAAACCCTAGACCTAGGACAAAAGACCCTAGATACCCTTAGTCAAAGGGGGAGAAAGGGGCATAATGGGGAAGGGAGAATGTGAGAATTTTAAATTCACCACAAGGGGACAAAGAAGGGGGCGCCCCTCTCTCCTAGTCAACAATAGCAACTTGGTCTTTATTCACACTTGGACCATCAACCTTCGACCCAAATTAAATACCCAAATTAAATTCTTTGGACCCAAATTAAACCCAAAAATACAAATACACCCCAAATACACTCCAAATAAATGCCAATAACAAAACTCAAGTGGAGACTCAAGACTGTCCCCCAGCCACAAGGATGTCGGTGTCGCCCGAGTCATGCTGTGTGTCTGGTACCAACGGCTTGCTGAGTCGAGCTGATCTCTGGCTCTAGTGTCCGCACTAATTCTCCCTGGGTGGGAGAAGCTCGACCCCGTCAAGTAGGGGTCTAGGTCACTCTGGTATCGATCCAGCAGATCTGGATCTATCCTCTGTAACTCTGCCCGGGTGATCCAAGTGTCATTGGATGTGGGTCATCCCCTCCATCACACCAGGTAGTGCTGGTACACCCCACTTCGAGTATGTTGAGTTCCGTACGGTGGCAATCAAGAGGGGAGGGGTGAATTGATTGGCCAATTTAAATTAATTATCCAAAGAAGATGCTTATCACTTTGATAACGGGTTAAGTTAGGGACGGATGGTTTACCCGGGTTAACTCACCCCACCCCTAACCCTAATTAAGGTGGATTAACTCGTTCCACTTATTTCTTAAGAACGAGTTAATCCACTTTAATCTTAACTGATCTGAGTTAATAAAAAATTATTAAATAAGGAACAACTCATCTGACCTTTGTTAACTCACCCTAACCCAACTTAAGTTGTTATCAAAGTAGCCCTTAATGAATTGAGCACTTGCTCGACAACCTCGACTCAAACCCATCTCGAGCTCATTATTTTTGAGGAGAGTATTTTCGTCAAATCGTGGCTCAAATTGAATGAGGTCAAACTAGAACTCATGCAAGTTAGGTAATGATTCATGCATGTTGACACGCTCTTGCTCAACAAGTTAGATCAAAGATGACCCCAAATGAGGTCCCACCCTAATTAGTATTGTAGTCTTTTACAATAAAACCGATTTTGATATCGGGGTAGGAGAGTGAGAGATTGATGGAGTATCCGATGAGAGAGAGCGTGTGAATTCCACCGCATCTCTCACGCATAAAACATTTAATCGGGGTAGATTAGTGCATTCGACTTCCCGGGGTCTAATACGTTTTAACTCCACCCCGATTTCAAACTGGACTCAAAAAAGGGTCGAGCCGGGGACAGGGTAGATCTAGGATCCCGACTTCAAAAAACCCCCCATGGTAGGTGGACAAATCCCTCTGTACAACGGGCATGGGAGCCTGAGCCGGGGGGAGGGCCAGTGAACATGTACGTACGCACTTTCCTAGACATTAATAAACGTGTTTTGCTCCTCGGGGTGTTGCCACCGGGAAGCTGCCGGCACGGCTGTTTACATGCACGGGCTCACAAACAAACACGTTTTGGGTCAGTGAGATCGGTGACTTCAACGTGAAAAGGGACCAAATAAGGACGAGCATGTGAACATATATCCTACGAGTGCACCGGCGCTTTACGATCCTAGTTAAGTACTGCTAACGATAAAACTTGATGATCAGTCATAATTTGGAGGAAGGAGAGGGTTTTTGCATGTACACTTAAAACCCGGTTCACTCGTAAACAATGGAGCCACTGGAGGTGGTGTCCGAGGCAGGACGAACCGAGGGAGGGAGGGAGGAAGTGGACATGGGAATCCGGGTTAGGGACAGCTGCAAGCCAGCAAGAGGGTTGGTTTCAGGGGAGATGCTGATTCAGGTAGTAATTTATCTCTTTAATTCTTCTCGGGAAACTTTGTTAATATTTGCATGGACCCACGTGCGAGCTTCAAACCAACGTACAGCCCATGTGATGCATGATTCAAGTGTAGTCATGCCATTTGACCATTGTGGACTACCATGCATCTAGTCGTCCAAACCCTTCCAAAATTGGAGGAATATTAGCATTTGAGATACAGCAAATGAGGTTAAAATGAGCAAAATAAGAACCTGTGTACAAGTATCGTGTTAGACTATTTAACTCAAAAATCAACTGACTGCGAGTGGAAAATTCCCATCTTGTTGTAAAAAAACATATATAACCATGCATCCATGCGGTTAAGTAAATTTTAACAACATGATTCAGTCTTAAAACATTAATTTTAAGGGCTTCAACCCAAAGGATGCCGCGAAGGGAATGTGCTTGACTTGAGAAGAAGGCCGTTTGGCGTTCCATACTTGGAAAAGTAGGATCAACTTTGGGGGATTGCAGTTGCAAATGAAATCCCTCTGGCTAATTATTTAAGGCCGGGCCTGATATCTGTCTGGCCCAATTTAGACTACGACACCAGCCCAACAAGAAATCTTGTCCGCCTGACCCGCTTAGAATCAAGATAGGTTGGTCACAAGAGAAAGTGGTCTGAAGTGACTGTGATTTTGGTGGCAAGAAATCCTTCAAAACTCATCGTGGAGCAAACAAACAGATGAGGTAGTAGGTACGTTTGACCTATTTGTTTGTAGAATAGGTTAAGGAAGGTACTATAATCGAGGTTAATTTATTTTAAATAATAAATAATTTTATTTTAATCGAGAGATATCATAATTGAGATTATCTTATTTCATATTTTCTCTCTCGGACAACTTAATTGACCTTTAATTCGGATATCAACTCTTAACTCGATGTCGATTAGAATATAAGATCGACGCAATCAAACTGAAAGTGGAGTACCCTGAAAAACCAAACCCTATTCTTCAAACAAACAAGACTGTTCCTAAACCATTAAGGGCTTCGGTAAAGAAGAAGGTTTGGTCTGCAGCCATTTGAGAATGACCCTTAATTAACACTCGTTAGACATGCTAGTTTCATCCGATCCAAAATTGGCTGCTATGCTTCATGGCCATCTTTCTAAATGTACTTCGGTCTTTGTTTATGTTGACAAGATGATCATCATAAGTGCACGTCAAAAAAAAGAAAATTTACATTCTCAATTTCACATTGCAGATCTCAAGGGTCACTTTGCTAACCCCTATTAGTGGTAATGAATTACACTTTTACACCGGACACCCCATCCGACAGACTAAAATTGCCATTTCGAGACCCCGTATGGTCCGTATATGCATCGTTCTTGTGTCTAAGGTCTTCTGGACTTACATTTCTACTTTGCTATCTTCTTCTGTCTCTCTTGCCCTCCTTATCTCTCTTTGTCTTTGTCTCCGTTCTCTTCTCTCTTTTCTATCTTCTCTTCTCTATGTCTTCTCTGTATGCCTCTCTATATCTCCTTATATCCTCTTTTTGTCTCATAGGGTGAAAGCCTATTTTATAGGGCTTTGGAAGCAAGGCGAGTCGGTGGGGTCGCCACTGAATCGTCGGCCCGCCCCTTTGCATGTCACCGATTCACCGGCGCGCGTTCTGCCAGGAGCGTCGTCGACTCTGTCGTGAGGGAAGCGCTGTCGAATCAACAAAGCCTTCAACGCCACCGATTCAATAGCCCAGGCGCCACCGACTCACCGAAGGGCATCTCCATAATTTTGACATTTTCTTCCAAAATTGGCCAAGTGAGAGCTCGTGGCCCAGAGTAGCACTAAGGTTGATCCAGTGGCCCCAGAGTATACTTTGAAGCCCTGATTTTGAGTTTCCGGTGATTTTCGACACGTGCCGAACTCATACCAATTTTCTCAAGTTTTACCCTGAATTGGCCTTCGACACTTTGATTTGTATTGCTAGGCTTGCTTTAGAGCCACATGGGCCTTTTTCATCGAGTGGGGCATCCCTCGAAGCACTTTCACCTCCACTGGGTGTCTTTTCGATCATTTACGGACCACTTCGACATTCCGGGCACCCTGATCGGGTCATCCATGTTTTTCATTGATTTAGCCTTCAGCTCCCCATTTTGAGGAACCAAGGACATTTCTTCATCTCGGGAGGGGTTCTTTATCAAGTGGAGGATCACCTGGTACATTCTCGTCCTGACCGGATGGGGTGTGGAGATATATCCGGCACGATTGCTTCGTTGTCAGGTTCATTAGCTCTGACCGTTATTCGGCCTTAGTGAGTTGTAGTAGATGTTTTACCCCAAGATGATGAGATGTGGAGTCCCTGGTACTTATTATGAGGTGGCCTGAGGCTTCAGCGGTCCGAGTGGACTCGTTTTTGACTTTCAGTTGACTTCTTCGGGCACATAATTAAAGCCCATTAATATTTTAGACATCAACAGGGGTTCCAATGATGCTTCTAAAAGGTGGGGAAGAAATCCATGGTCAGGTTAATTCAGGAATACATGTAGACCAATGCACAGCCACTATCAGACACAATTCCATCAAAAAACCCCTGTAAAGGTCCTCATGTCAACTACTTTAGGTCAATGCATACTCGCTTTCAACCACCTTACCATTAGAGACATTCATGGGGAAATCAATACGAAAATCAGAATAAGTCTAGGCAGCCAACTTATGGACCATATCATAATCAATGCTTTCAAAGGGCTAGTCAGCCTAGTTATTCTGGCAAGTTCCACCATTCTGTAGCAAAATGGAATAACAGACAGAACAATATTTCAAAATCAGATAACATCAAATCTATTGCAAAGCCACAAAGAAGTAAAGCTGATATAAAAGTGAATAAAAGAAATTTGTCTAATAAAGCTTCTACTTCTGTGAAATCAGTTTGGATTCTGAAATGTTTGATTGCTTTGCTTAATGAAATGCATGGTCAAGTGAGACCCAAGCATACTTCTATGAAATCAGTTTGGATTCCGAAATGTTTGATTGCTTTGCTTAATGAAATGCATGGTCAAGTGGGACCCAAGCATTTTTGGGTTCCAAAATCCTTTGTCTAATTCTCCTTGGAGGAATGCCTTGCAGCCACACATAATAGATGGTAGCTTGATAGTGGTTGTTCAAGGCACATGACTGGTGATAAAGATAAATTCTGTATGCTGGTTGAAAAAAAAGGAGGAAAGGACAATGGTGGAGATGGCTTGTACAATGCTTGTGGAGAGCAATCTACCTAGAAGGTTTTGGACTGAAGTAGTAAACACCTCATGCCACATCATAAATAGAGCTATGGTAAGACCTTCTAGTAAAATGACTCCATATGAAATGATAAAAGGTAAGAAACCTTCACTTGCACACTTTAAGGTCTTTGGAACAAAATATTTCATTCATGTAAATGATAAAAGAGACTTTGATAAATTTGAGGCTAAAAGTGAGCCAGTAATTTTTCTTGGTTATTCTTATCATTCACGAGCCTACAAAATCTTTAATTTGAAAAATAAATATGTTGAAGAATCACCACATATTACATTTGATGAGTCAACTAACAAGTCTGAAAATAAGCTATGCAGGAACATAGATGAAGGAGAGATCTTGGACAATAAAGAGGAGCAAGGAACTCAAAGTGTAGAAACCAGGACTGAAGGGGAGAATGATGAGTCAAGTACTCATGTGGAGGTGAACACCAATGCAGGTAATTCACTTGCAAATATTCAAGTGTTAAGAGATCATCCCTTAGAAAATGTTATTGATAATCTTAATGAACACCACAGAACTCGATCACATTTCAGGTTAGAAGAAGTTATTGATTCCTTTGCTCTTGTGTCTCAAATAGAACCTAAGAGTGTTGAATGCGCATTAAAAGATGAACATTGGATTAGTGCTATGCATGATGAATTGCATCAGTTTGAGAGGAATAAGGTATGGCACCTTGTTCTTAGACCCACTCATGGTTCTATTATAGGGCCTCTCCCCCTCTTCTGGCGATGATCGCTGTGTGCTCAACTTCGACTGCAGATGGCGGTGAGATGACGATGTGGCGGCGACGGTGGCGGCAAGGAGATCGTGGCGGTGCATAGTTCATAGGACCTCGTGGGAGCTCAGGGGTTTCAAGTGATTTTTCATGGATCGGCGGCGATCCATCACGTTTCGAGTGACCTTGAGGTAGGGTGACGGATCCTTAGCTCGTTTATTGCCTTTCCCGCGATTCCTGGGCTGAGGGGAGATCGAGAGAGGGTTATTTCTCGCCTGGAGGGAAAACCATGCTTTGGGGATCGAGCGCCGGATCTAGCGTTTTAATGCGTTATTTTGTGATTTGTTGGCATCAAACGATGCCTTGGGACATGGGGAAGGGTTTTCCCTTTGTTTCCCCTTCACCTGGGGGTGAATGGGGCGTGGAATGGTATTTTTGGGGCATTCCCTGCGTTCTCGAGTTTCCGAAATGAAAACATCCTACCAGGAACTGTTTCTAAGGTAAATAGCCTACCTGGTGACCGCTAGCTGACCAGGGAGTGTCGGCAGGGTATGCGGTCATGTGACTGACCGCTACCACCTACGGCGGCCAAGCGGCCGGCCATTTTTCTCGAGGGGCCAGGATGACCACTGAGGCATTTTGACCATTGTATTCTGACCGTTGAAAAGATTCTCGGGACTAGCGGTCATGGGATGACCGTTTTTGTCTGCTTCGAGGTCCCAAGGGAGATCATTTTTAGTTCCAACATTCACAAGGTGACCGTTTTTCCTTTTTCGGAGTCCCGTGGTGTGGCGGCCACAAGGGGACCATTTCACACCTGAGGCGGCCTAGAGTGGACCTCTTTTGTCTTAAACGGTCTGCGGGAGACCATTTATCTCCTTTAAGTGGCGGCCTATGGGAGACCGCCTATTGTCCTATAGCGGCCCAGAGAGGATCGCCTCTCTTTGGGGTGATCCAGCATCTGACTGTCTATACCAGGGATGGTCCAGAGTGGACCGCCACCTGTGTTCTGTCTGACCGGGGTTCTTTTCTTGTCGATTTAAATCCCTAGTGAGGAGACCTCAATCCACGTGTTGAACTGCGATCTGACTGATACTGGGCATCATGTGGGGGCCCCGTGTGTGGGTGACGTGGGGTCCCAGGGGTTGGTATGTTCTCGACTAGTGTCACCGTGAGTCGGTGTTGGTACGAGGAGCAATCCTTGTACCTTGTCTGATTCAGACGTTGTTTTCTGTTGACTAGAGAGTTCATTCCTTCAACAACCCTCCACTAGTCGTAGTCTTCTGACACGCGTGTGATCCCACCAGGGAGTTGTTGCGAGGCTACCTCGAGAGACAGTTTTTAGGCTGGTTACCATAGGGCCCCACGTCTTGCAGCCAGAGTCCGGCTGAGGGGAAAACCAGTCAGAGGCCTGACCTAGGACGCATGGTCAATGTGTTCACATGTGGTTGGGGGCAGTTAGACCTGTGCTGATGAGCGCGACCCCAGCTAGTTCTTGTTCAGTGGTTACTTGTACGGTGTCTCAGTTTCCGCCCAAGGCGATGCAAGGAGACACCTGAGGCGCGATGCATCTTCATGCACTTAGAAAGACAGGTCGATGCATATATGCATTTTTGTCTAAAAGGTCGATGCAGCTGTAGAAGTCATGTGCTATCAAGTCGGTGCACTTTGTACATAGGTTGATGTTGCTAGGCACTATATGCTAGATATTGTATCATCAGGTCGATGCACACCATAGACTGGTCGATGCTATTGAGCCAATGATTGTAGCATAAGGTCGGTGCGATAAAGGTTATCATTCTTAAGGTCGGTGCACCTTGTGCATCTACTGTAAAGTCAGGTCGATGCAGTAAGATCTTGCGTCGATGCTTTAAGCATCTTATTCTTTCATCATCCACTACAGGTAGACACGCCTTGGTGGCACGTCGATGTTGAGGTACATGAGGTGCGGGCCTGTGCATTAACAGGTCAATGCACTATGTATGGGCATCATTGCAGATAGAGTCTTTCTGATTGGATGAGGTCTACCTGTGCAATATACAGGTCGATGCACTTTTGACATATTGTTGCATTCTTTACTTCTCATCAGAAAGGCAAGCCGGTGCACTGTCATTGTGCATCGATGCATGTGCATATCTTCACACACACATTCATATGATTTTCGTGTTCTTATTAAACATCTGAGCCTACATTCTTCAGATACTTACTACTTGTTACATGAGCCACATGATGATGAGATTGTTAATGAATTTCTAAATTCTATTTTGACATGAAAAATAAGATCATCAAGGAATAATTCAGACTCACGCTCGAACACCTTAGATGCATGATGGTATGAGAAGACCGGCCAAGTTCAAGTTCAGTCATAAATTAACTAATAAAGTTTTCTTACTGTGAAGCAACTTCATTAATCAATTGGAGGGAGTATTCTTGATTGTCACGTGGGTTCTAGAGTGCAATTGTTGAGGGCACGTGATCCGAGATGATCTCCCTGTACTTTGGATATTCCTATCGAAATCTCTTTCCACGTGACTGTAAGTTAAAGAATCCTCACCGCTTCATCTGACACGTGGTGGGGGAGATTTTTAAGGGTGGAAAAGATAGGTGTGTGTGTGTTGTAATGATAATGAAACAAATAGGGAGAAAAAACACACAGCACAACTGCGGGAATATGTCATGCAATATGAAGAAAAATATAGATGTAGCAGGAAAACAAAGATTTGTGAAAAGTAGAAGGATAGAACTAAGAGTAGGGATGATGAAAACGAGCCCAGAGAAATAGAAATTGAAGTTCATACTTCCCTCTTCAGGACGGGGTCGAAGAGACGAGTCGGCATCGCAGCATGGCTTTGCCCCGAATTGAGAAAGAGCCCCTTGTCGCGCACTACGAACTGGGTTCTTTATATAGAGGTTGCAGAAACCCATGGGTTTAAGTCTGAGATAAGCACCCAATTTTTGGGATTTAGATGCATAAATCTCGAGATAATATCAAGGGTAAGAGCCCTGAATCGATTAGAATCAAAGTGGAGAGTCATCCTCCTCGAAATCTGTGTGCGATGAGGCTCCCAGAGAGTCCTTGGGTGAATAAATCAGGGTTCAAAAGGTTTTGGGCTCTATTTCGAAGTAACGGTCAGTCGCAAGACTGCAACTAGGGTATGACGGTCAAGGGAAGACCGCAAATAAACCATGGGATAAGCATCCATACAGTTGCGTTGGTGAACACGGTGACCCGGAGGAAACAGGCATTTGGCAGTCTTATAGGGACCGCCAAACCATATGGGGGTCTACTGGAGGACCGCCAAATAGAGGAGTTTGGCGGTCCACTGGAGGCTGCCAAATGCTTTTGGCGGTCAGCCAGATAGCTGCCAAAAGCCCCCTTCTGGCGAAAGGTGGTCCGACCGACGGGGATGATAGGAAATGGTCATAAAACTGGGGGAAATCATGGAGAATGGTCTGGAACTTGTAGAAAATAGCTTCCAAGCTCAAAGGGCTAGGGAAATGATCAAGAAATGGGCTCGAAGTAGGATGAAAGAAAGTTCTACAACAATGGGTAACTCGGGGCATCATAAAGGTGAATAAGAGAACAACTCGACTTGCAGGCTAAAAATGGGTGTCAACAGATGCCCCTCCTTGATGTCCGCTTTGCAAGGGAGTGAGCGAAAGTGGCACGGAGACGAAATGGAAAGGAGATGGAGCGAAAGTGACATCAATGTGAAATGGAGATAAAGTAGAGATGAAGCGGAGAGGACTGAAAAGTAGACATCAAAGTAAAAGACACCCGTCACAATCAACAAGTGACAGAAATTCTCTCGAAAATGTCAAGCTAACCACCCGAGATGATTGACGCGCATGAGACATGTCTGGAGAACTAAGCTAAGAGAGGAAAGGAAACACAATCAACCTCATTGGGGGACACAATCCACGGATAATGAGGGGATTGGAAAGAACACAATTGAAGAGCTGGAAATGGGATGATAAACTTGAGATAAAAATCTAGACAGGAATCACGCCGGCTAACCAGACCAAGCGACAGATTCGAGAAAATGATCAAATTCAGAGTGAAATGAGGATCTCTTATCCAAGAGAATTGAAGTGCAAGTAACCATTGTTGAGGAGAAACCTTGAGAGAATTTCGAGAAGTGAATGCTCAAAAAATTACACGATGCATGATGGGCTAAAATAAAGAAATTATCAAAATGAATGCAAAGAAAGGATTAAAATAGAAAGTACTCAAAGATAATACTGCTAGATCGAGCAAGATGGGGTCAAGAGTCTTCTTACAACCACGACGTGCAGGACAGCATCCATCGTCCCCCACCCGACTCAACTGAGCGGCCTATCCAATGATTAACCGTGTGCTCCTAGATCATCATCATTTTTGTTAAAGGGAATATCAGATCCCAGAACACACGGAGAACTAACCGTGAGAGGCTATAATAATGTAGATACCATATAGTAATGCAACAATAAGAAGGGTTAGAAAGCCATACCTAACTTACCTGCCAAGCAAAATGGTATTTTTTCTTTCAATTTTTCAGATTTTCATATAAGACAACCACAACGAAGGATAACCAACGAAGATGAACGAAACACAACATAAAGATGAACCAAACATAACATAACGGGGATGAACAAAACATAACAAACATAACAAACACTACAAGAACAAATGGCAAGTGTGCATGAGATTGAAGAACACGGTGGGACAAGACAACATCACCCAGTGAGACAACACACGTGATGGGACATGAACATGGTGGGACGGCAACAACACGTGTGGGATGACACGGAGGGACAACAATACAATGGGACAAAACGTGGGACGATACGGCAGGACGACCACGGGGACAATAACACAGTGGGACAAAACACAACACGGGGGACAAGAGACATGTGGGACCAAAGGCAACACGTGTGACGATGACACGGGGGACAACAACATTCTTCAATCAAAGTTCAAGATCAGATGAAGCAGAACTGCCAGGTTCAAAATCATGATGTAATGCCTTCTCATAGAGATATGATGAAACAAGATAAACAAAAGCTGAGAAGGACATAAGCTTTAGACAAATCGAGAGGCAAGATTGAAGAAGAGAGCAGAGCCAAAGATGAGGTGAGCAGGAGGTAGATCGAAAGATGGAGAGTAAGGAAACTGCAAAACTCCAAAAAAATCAGATATCTCGAAACTCCAAAAAAATCAGATATTTCAAAAATAAAAAAAATCAGATATCTCAAAATCTCCAAAAATATCATCATGTTGCATTGCATCCATTGCATTTTCCTTTCGTACTATTTCTTCGCCTGTTTAATAAAGGCTCCACCCGTTGACCAAATATCAAGAATGGTCAAATTCTAACTTGCTCAAAGCAAGGGGTTGAGTCTAAGAACAGATCTAACTTGTTTTCTTATTTAAGTGTGTGCAGAATGCAGGTTCCTAGCTGAAGACTCAGTTTCTGGTAATATAACGTGCCTCAACTGAACTGTTATATGTTATGTAACGGACCCTCATCACCCCGTTATACTCCTCAGGAACCTTGCAAGCCTTTCTCAGACAATGGTAATTTGACGCACTCCAAGGTGCCCGTTATACTCGTAACGGATCATATTTAGTCCATTATTGTTTCCAGAATGCAATAACCTGGTTGGTTTTCCTAAGTCATTTTTGTGACAGATGATGGCTAGTCCATTATGTTTGTGTGACGGCTCGATGTAGGTCCGTTATTCTATGCAGAAGCTCTGTTCCCAGAACCAATTTGCTCAATAACAGAATCAAATCAAGTCTTTTTCATATAGCAAAAAGCTTTTATTTTCATTATTCAATTGAGTTACATTGAATATCAAACCATCCAAATTCCACTCTTCTCATTACATCAAGAAATAAAGAAAAATCAAAATACATTTAGTTTCTTGTTGGCTTGAGGCTGGATTTTTCACAGTTCCTTCATGTAGGCCCGGCAACGGTCGTCATCTTCTTCCACTTCCTCCTGCCATGGACGCACCTTGCTGATCTCCCACATGGTCAGCGCGTTCTGAACCACTCTTTCATCTTCCTCGAACCCTATCTTCCTAGCTTGAAGGGGAGGATAGTGTGCAAGTGCAGGAGTGTTGATTCGAGGTAGCTCGATTTGGAGATAGCATCGGTGAGGGTTGTAGATCGCCAGGGTAGTGTCCCCCACTAGCTGAAGATCTAGACCAGGTCACCGTGCTACTCTGAAAGTGGCGCTCCGAAGCACGTTTGGACGCATCTTGAACTCGTCCATTGGCATGGTGTTGAGGAAGAGACGCCAATCGTCGCATGTCTTTTTATCCGCTGTTCGGCATTCAACTTGTTGGGAAAATCTGAAGGCCCCTCCAATGAAGAAGAGTGGGTGGCTCCCGAAGATCCGGCTCATCGTGGTCAACTCTTCCTTGTGTCAAAATTTAATTCTAATTCCTATCCAGCACTCTAGCAAAACCATGGAGTGAAAGAGAGGTCCTCCAAGGCAAGCCGAGCTGAGCCCTTCATACAAATATGCGAGGACTGCTTGAGAAATAGATGTTCTCCGCCATAGCCCACTAATAACCCTCAGATTTTGGATATCTAATAGATGGTCGGTGGTGGAGAAAAGGAAAACTCCACATAAGCACACCGATACCACTGTGGCTATCGCTTCAAATCTCCCACTCTTATTTTTTGCAATAAGCGGTTATCCATTGGGCTATTGGAAGTAAGTGGATATGTTTAGGACTAATCATAGTCCTCACGTCCTTCTCACTATGAATGAAGTCGCTCAAGATCAGTGTGGGATCTATAGGTTCTATAGTGTGGCACACTAGATCTTCATCCCCGGCTTTAGTCTTGGTAAAGGAAAGATAGGTTTCTACTTCTTCCAAGAGGACTGTGGCTTCAAAGGAAGGGAAGACAAAAGTATGAGTTTGGGGATGCCATAACTCTACAAGGGCAGAGATGCTTGCCCAATCCAAGTTCAATTTCTGAAAATTCTTCCCTAGGACGACTAAAGGCTGAAGATGCCACGCCTTTAAGATTGAGAGGACTTCTAAAGGGAGCTCTTTGATCATAGGAGCCACCCACTTCAGGTTGGAATAGTGTCTAGTGCCAGGTAAAGCCTTAAGAAGAAAAAGAAGAAGCAAAGAAGAAGAAGAAAAGAAGGAAGTCATGAGAGGAAGAGCAGAAAAATCGAATCTTTGATGACAATTTGAGGACTTGCCTCTCTTGGAGGGTTTGAGCTTAGGTGCTTAGGGATACAGGTTAGCCTTTGAGGTTCTCCATGCTCCTTCCTAGCTGCTTTAGGCCCAGCATAGACCCTCTCCTCCATGGCCAAAGCTCCATGGCTTCTCTTCATGGTATTCTAACTTTTTTCTGGTTTTTCTGAACTTCTAGCAGAAAAATAAGATGAGTTGTAAATTTGGGGTTTGATTCCTATTTATAGAGGCTTGATATTGGTATATTATGACTGGGTAGTCCTATCCTAGGCCTGGAAGGGTTCTAATAGGGATTAGGCTTCTTTATACTCCACTTCAGATGGCTTTTATAGAGTCCCGATCGAACTCTACTACGGATTTATTTAACGGTCTGTTGTGGACCCGTTATGGTAGTATGACGCATCCTTTATGGTCTGTTAAAATCTGACTGTCAATAGACTTCTTTCTGTGAAGTATAACGCATGGGGCTTGATCTGTTATGGTTACTTAATGGTCTTAAGGAGGTCCGTTAAATTCTTCTGTGGCAGGGTAAGGATCTGTTTATTCTCTCTGCTTTGATCAGACCTGCCGGTCTCTCCTACAATTCGCACACACGTCCACTGTTCTTTATTAGCCTATTCACATTCATGCATTCACTCACATACATCCACGCACACTCACATCCATTCACAACCATCCATCCTCACATTCATTCCCACAACCACATTCATACAATCATGCATTTTCAAAATTTGTATTTCGCTCACAATCACACATACATATTCCCTTCCTCGCATTCATGCAAACCATTCCTAATCACATTCATTCCATTCACAACCGTCCATTCACACAATCACATTCATATTCATATGCACATTCACATTCACATTCACATTTTTCACAAAACAAAAATTTTCTTCATTTCATCATGTCAATTGTCACATAATGTGTGTCAACAAAAAGCCAAAAAAACTACAAAAAAATAGAAAAACACAAAACCAGAACAAATATCACTCCACCGGTCTATCTCTCGGACCGCCGCTGTCCCTGGTGCCCTCATGACGCTTTGGCAGTGGCTCCATGGCGCTTTGCTCCTCTTCTTCTCGTGGGCGTCCCCGTGGGTGTCCCCGCTCCGCCTCCTCATTCCTCCGGTAGGCGGAAGAGCTAGCTAAGACATCTCCCATAGACGCGGTTGGTGCCGCACTCTGTGAGCCTCCTGCTGCGCCACTCCGGGACACGGTCCGCTCGGGTGCTCGGCCCATCAGTCAGACAGTCCGCTCCATGGTCTGGAGCTCGATCTTCAAGTCATGCGCCTGAAGGCGTGCCTCGCAAGCCTCAGTCCGGTACCGCTCAATGTTCGCTGCATCTCGGCTCAATCGGGTCACCTCCCCTTGGAGTCGGTCAATCTCTCCTTAGAGACGGGGCACCTCAGCCACTTCTGCCAACGCTACAGCTAATTCCCTCACCTGCACATTGCATTGCATCACGGTCAGTCTAGGCATTTGCATAAATCATGGAGCATTTTTTTAGGAAAATTTTGGTTCCTTACCCGCTCCGCGAGGGTAGCCTCAGCCTCCTCGGCTCGGGCTACGGCTCGGGTAAACTCTGCGTCCCGCTCGGCCCGTCCCCCGACTGGCTGAGTAGAGGAGGACGTCGCATCTAGTCCGGTCCTCTGGGCTCCCTCGGCCCGCTGCATTTTTAAAGGGTCAGTTTAGTTTGCATAAGCATTTCAGTTTTAAGTCTAGGAAAACTCACTAGAAGCTCCAAAGCCGCTCGGTACTCATCCCACTGCTGCACCGTAGCATGGAGGAGTCCCTCGAGTTCGGCTATGCGCCCTTGTGGGTCTAGCTGTATTTAGAAAAGAGGGTCATGCATAGCATTCATTCATATAAGCGCAAAGGTTGAGTTTAGCATTTCATACCGGTCGCCGGGTACCACGGAAGACCTGGCTGCCATGCTGATGGGTGAAGGCTTTTGGATATGCCTCGTCACTGTCCACCCGTTTTGTTACGGCCTTGCCCTTATGTTTCCAATCTTGAACATATTTCCTGGCTCGGCCGCTCTAGTCAATGTCACTGCCAATCCCTTTGGCAGATTGTCCCAGGCGCTCGTCATATCGGTGCGAGAATCTTACCGTTGGTTGGTGTACTCCCCTGATCCTCATGATTAGCCAATAATGGAGGGGCTTGATTACGTTAATGCAATGAATCCAGATGTACCGCCCTCGGTAGGCTAGGGAGGCCTCGACCCACGGCTCCCCCGCATGGTCCTCGTCCCGATACGGTGTCCAACGCACCTAAAAGGGCCATTCATTTGTCAGCATATAGCATTCATGACAGCATTCATATTAGCATTTGAAAAGCATATAGAAACATATAGAAAAGAATATAGGAGTTTAGGCTTTCTTTTTACCGATGCGTGCGGGAATGAGTCGAGGTCCTCTTGGATCGCTCGAGTCGACCACTGAATTGACCCTGCGCTCCGGGTAATGTTCCACCGCCTCGTGATGGGAAACCGACCTGGGTATAGCTCAACGCCTCGGCCAATCCCGGGCAGGTATAAAAAAGCCCAAAACTGCATTTGTAAGAAATGTAAGCATTTCAGGTAATTAGAAGCATAATAGGAAACATAATAGAGGCATTCAGGCGTTTTACTTGCAAAAAAGGCGAGAAGCCGCCTAGCATGGTCACCCGATCAGTCGCGCTGAGTGAATGGAACAGGAAGGCCAGCACTGCTGCTCCCCACGTGTATTTCCTCACTCAGCTCAGATCTGATAAAAGAGGAAGGAGTCGGCAGCTGATCACATCGGCCCACGTCGCGAATAGAAGCTTCCCAAACAACAGCATTAGGAAGCGTCTAAGGACTATATCTACATCCAGTCCCGACTCCGCCACCATGCTCAGACGTGCCTGCTCGACCACCCGGTCGATATGCTGCTCCGGGAGTTCACCTACTGCCGCAGCTGCTCTCTGGAGTCCCAAGCTTTCTTGAAGCACGGACCGCGATAGTTGGGACGTTGGACGCCCCAGCCTCATCAAATCCAGATCGAGTAGCTCTTGAGCAAGATCCCGGTAGTCGACGTATGCCCACCCTGTCACAGCCTTGCCGTGCACTCGCAAGCTGCTGATCCGGGCCATGTCTTCCAAAGTCGGTATCATATGCCCCCACGGGAATATGAAAGCTTGGCAGACCAAGTCCCACTCTCGTGCAAAGCCAGTAGGAGTGTTGTGTCCACTCTCGCCACTTCGATGCTTAAGACTTCCCCGAAGCCCATGGCAGCCAATATTTCCCGCTGATACTCCGACATTGCGAGGTAGACTGCCCGAACATGTAACCATGTAATCCGTGTCCGTCTCTTCCCCTGCACAATTAAGTCATAGGGTTAGTCATAGAGTCCTAGGGATTAATGGCATTACATTTATAATAATTAATACAATTAAAAAATCAGAAATCAAAAAACTCATCATGGTAAATTGGCTAAAACACGATTGGCATACACAACCATGGTTGATATTGAATCCAGGGCACGTGCACGGCGCATCGCGCAAAGGCGAGGGCTGGGTGCGTTGGCAAATGACACGAAGTGGGGAGAATTTTTCCCGATCATTATTGAGGCTCGCATCCCGGTAGAGGTCAAGCTTATCGATGATGAGCAGGTATTCCAATGCCGCAGCGTTTTTTCACCAACGGGAAACTACATTGAAGGACCTGGCGGCTTGGGCCCGGTACTGTTTGTTTTCGTTGAATGGATTTGTTCAAGCTTCGTCGAACAAGTTCAAGCCGCGGCGCTTGCTGCAGGCTTGGAGTGCGAAGTCGGCGATGGCATCGCGACGGTCTTCGGCTATCGTTAAAGCGCATATGCCGGGCGATCTCGAAACCACATGACGGAGCAGATGGGCAAGACAATAAACGAATTGCTGGCTGAGCTTGCTGCGCGTGGCATCCGTTTGCCACGGGGCCATGTACGAGTCGGCGGTTACGGCGATTCTGAAGCGCTATCAAACACGCTGATTTCCCTCATCCTGGCCGGCCGCAAGCGGGGCACCTGCAGCCTGGTCTGGTCGTGGGAACACGACGGCGAGGCCTTGCCCAAGGAAGGCGACTTGGAGATCGTGCTCGACTGGCATGAGCAGCCGGTGTTCGTCAGCCGGCTGACCAAGGTGGAAATTGTGCCTTTCGATGGCGTGGACGCCGAGTTTGCCGCCAGCGAAGGGGAGGGCGACCTGTCGCTGGCATACTGGTGCGAGGAGCACTGGCGCTTTTTCGCAAGAGAATGCGCACGCATCGGCCGGACACCCGACAAGTCCATGCCGCTCGTTTGCGAGAGTTTCGAGCTGGTGCGTGTGCTTGGCTCGTGAATCTGCTGCTGTCAAAACCAGGCTAACGAGCCCGGTTGCAAGCGCGCTTAGTGCCCCAGTAGACCAAATACCTTTTCAATCGCCTTGCTGCCGCTACCCATCGGGTCTTGCCGGATCTTCTTTTCTTCTTCGGCAATCATGTGATACAGGCCTTCGAGTGCGCGTGAGGTGACATAGGCTTCAACGGTCTTTTCGTTATCGGGCACGCCGCCGAAGCGGCCGGCGCGGTCCATGATGTCGTCGTAGCGGCGTGCCAGGCCGACGCGGTCGGTAACGCCTTTGACGGTGGGCAGAAATTTCACGTACAGGTCGGCCGAGGTCTTTTCGCGGAAGAAGTCGGTGACCGAGGTATCGCCGCCGGTGAGGATGCGCTTGGCGTCATCGACCGACATCTTGCGCACGGCTTCCACCAGCAGGGCCTTGGCCATGGGCACCGCGGTCTCGGCAGCGTGGTTCATTTGCACTTCGAGGTCATCGAGTTCCGGGCCCTTGCCTGCCATCTTGAGCAGGGGCTTGGCTTTTTCCAGTACCGAAGGCAGGTGGATCTTGACCTGTTCATTCGAGAGGAAGCCGTTTTGCACGCCCAGTTGGTCCACCGCCACGCTTGCACCCTTGTCGAGTGCGGCGCGCAAGCCGGTGCCGGCTTCCTGGTTGCTCAAGTCATTGAAGGAGAAGGCGCAAGCCAAGCCGGAGACGGCCAGCAAGGACAGCAGCATCAGGCGCATGGGACGGATCAGGTTCATGGTCGGCTCGCTTGTAAATGGTTGGCAACGGAATGCCAGTATAGAACAAGCGGCCGGCAGGGGGAGGGAAGGTTACGCCTCGCGGCCCTGCCGTCGTAGAAGTGTTGCTATCGCGCTCAATGCAGGCCGCAGTTTAGAGTAGCAACAGCGCCACAGGCACCAATACGCCTGCGCCGAGCATGATCCAGGTCATCCTGCGGTTGTTCCTGCCTTGCAGTGCAATATAAATGCCCAATGCCGCGCTGGTCATGAGACCGAGTGCCAGCAGCAGGACAAAGCATTTGAGCGGGAGCGGCGAGTGCGCCGGCGCTTGCTTTTCATCGTGCGGCGGCTCGGCAGGCGCAGCGACCGGGGCAGCAGGGGTTGCGGGAGCCGCGTCGGCCGGCCCGGTGGGATGCTCGTGCTTGTGTGGCCTCGGCAGGCGCTGGTCCTTGTGGATCGATGCGATCGTCATGATCCATGCCGGCGCGGTATAGCTGCCGTCGTCTTCGCTTTCGTGCAGGTTGAAGGTTTGCAATGCGCCGCTGAGGGCAAAAAAGAGGATGGCGGGCGCGAAGAATACGCCAAGATAGAAATGCAACTGGCGGACGGATTTCATGGAGCGAGGTTTCCGGTTGACGATATTCGCGCCTATTCTACCTGCGCATTCTCTTGTATCCTTGTTCTTTGCAACTTCTTACATCGGCTTGCCGAACCTGAGCATTAGCGATTCGAAGCTGGTGAGCCGGTAGACGGTGCATACAGCCGTCCAATATGAAAAAGGCCGCAACCGAAATTGCGGCCTTTCTACTTCATTCAAGCAAGTCTTATTTCATCGTATACGTTTGCAGCGGCGTATCGATGGCGTAGTTCTTCGTCACATCCCAATAAGTGACGTTGTACTGCACCACATCGCCTATTTTCAAGCCGCCGGCGGTATAGCTGTTGACACCGTTGGCCTGGGTCTACCACAGTGTAGATATAAGATGAAGAAAATTCAAAATAGTTTTGGACAACGTCAAATTATAATGAACTAGTATAAATAATTTCAGAGAATAATCAATCAACCAAGTTTGGTACTCGGTGGAGGTTCGATCTAGGAGCTCCTCACGTAAGAGGTGGCGTTCCGGATAGGCTTAACGTATCTTTCCAGCCACGCCTTTCTATATACCTATTGGTTGATGACTCAAGCACAAGCAATAGATGAATATGTCAAAAGCATCAAAGATTTGCAGTAATCTATCCTAGGCATTCATTTAGACGTAGTAAAGAAGAGATGAGTAACCACACACAATGTAAAGTGATTTTAAGGCGGTTCGATCTCGAGCTTGAGATCTATGTCCACCCCTTACTCAATTGAGTAAGGATTCCGCTGACAAATAGATTGAACTCTGCTGATCCATAGCTTTGGAGATGAAATCCCTACAATCTGCTGAGCTTCACAGCTTACTTTTCGTTGAGCAATACAGCTTGCTGCCCGAGGATCAAATCCTCGCCGCTGCCTCATAGCTTGACCCACTGTTACACAACTTATAGAAAATTTAGAAATAAAATTGAAAGACAAATGAAGGAAAGACAATAATGAAAGGAAAGAATGTAGCTCTCTCTGAGCCATTTGACTCTAGATCTAATCCAGGAGTCAAGACAACGTCGCTTCTTCTCACTGTCTCTGTTCCCTCATACTTCTCAACTCTGATACTCTATTTTTCTCTAACTCTCTCCTTATTCTTCCTCCAGCGAGCTCTCTTTCTCTCTCAAACTCTGGCTCTGAGTCTTCTTATGAATTGTACTACTCCGATGCTCTCTTGCTCTCTTGCTTCAGCTCTTCTCTAAATTCTGATCTCCTTCTCCTTGAATTTGAGCGCTCGATCGCCTTTTTATATAGGTGAGCGTGAGTCTTGTGGTCCCACGAGATTTTAAATTTGGGCACGTGGAGGGCACACTCCCGCCCAAAGATTTCTTCAAAAAGTGCACTTTGAAGGTCCACATGTTAGGAATAGAAGAAGAGTAGATCCACGTGGCGGAATATTTAGTTTAGCCTCCCGCCTTGGATCACGTGCATCCAATCCATTTTACTTTAAAGTCCACGTAAGAATCATGAGCTCTGCCTTTATGCAACCTAGGTGTTCGAGCATGGATCTGGGTTTTTTCTTATTTTCTGTCAAAATGAAGGTAGGGATTTATTAACAATCTTATCATCATGACACTTATGAAACAAGTGGTAAGTATTTAAGAAATACAGTCTCAAATGGTTCACAAGTTCAGGTAAATCATATAAATGAATGCACAAATTCTGCATATGCCTCAGTACATAAACAAGATGCATCGACCTGTATAGCTAACACATACAGCAAGTTAGAATAGAAGCATCCACCTTTAAATCACACAGGTAGACCTTATTCTATTAGAAAGAGTAAGTCTGAAATGATGGTGCATTGACCTGACCTGGTGACATATAGGTAAATGCTTAAGGTATCGACGCAGTAACTTACTACACCGACCTAACTTCACAACAGATGCATAGGGTGCATCAACCTTGAGAATGATATCCTTTATTGCACCGACCTTATGCTGCAATACCTAGCTCACTAACATCGACCTTTCTATAATGTGCATTGACCTTATGCTACAATAGCTAGCATATAGTGCCTAGCAACATCGACCTATGTACAAGGTGCACTAACCTTATAGTATATACTGTGTACACCTACATCGACCTTCTAGACCAGACTACATGTATGCATCGACCTTATAGCGCACACTGTGTACATCAGCATCGACCTTCTTGACCAAGATGCATATGTGCATCGACCTTCTAGACTCAATGGCACATGTGCATCGACCTGTTTATTCAATGCAGTGGGAGATGCATCGACCTTATAATGCAACACTTATGAACATGCATCGACCTGATAATGGAATACTTATGCATATGCATTGACCTTCTAGACTGAAATGCATATATGCACTGACCTTACTCTCTTAATGCATGAATATGCATCGACCTCATCGTGAAAAAGACTTATTCTGACTTCAGTAAAAACTACAAAGCATCAGAGTGTTGCCATTATCAAAATGAAGATCAATTACAATGTTGCCAGCATCAAAACTAAATATCAAATCTAGTGGAGACACAATATTCTCCCCCTTTTTGATGATGGCAACATTGCTATACTTTGATGGCAATGCTGTCTACATGATTAGTCAAAATATGACTGACAGGTAACAAAAATAGATGACTCTACAGAGATAGATGACTCTCTACCCCTTGACTCTCCCCATTAGTCAATGATATGACACACTAGGCAGACAAACATCAGATCAAACACAGATGAACAAACAGAGCTTTCTTTCCCTTGCCAGCCACTCCTCCTGACATCAAAATCTTTCAAAATCTTTCCCCCTTGCCATCAAACATTAAACATAAAAATCTCTCCCCCTCAGCCAGCAATCAATCTTGCCATCAAAATCTCTCCCCATTTGCCATCAGCAAAAAAATGATAGAGACTATGTGAGCTTATAAAGGAAGTGGCAGAGAAGATGTGATGAACCCACCTTAACCCGTTACCAAAGTGGCCCTAAGAGATTTGAACTGGATTTGGTTTGGGTGGATACTGACCCAAAAGGGACTCAGAACTACGAATCTAGTTGGTTTTCTTTCTCTTCTTCCCTTTTTTAAGTGGATAGTCGTCTTCCCTTTTTTAAGCCACGATAGGACAAGGTTTGTGACTAGGAAACGACTGCGATGGTAGTTGATGTTGACGTTTTTTTTCCATATTACTAACTCTAGTGTCCTTTCGGGTTTTCACCGAAACTATCCCCCTTTAGCTTTTTCCGGTGCATCCTTACGGGTTTTCACATTGTGAGGTTACTCGTTTTTGCCTGAGACGTCTCTTTGGATTTTCACCTCAGTCAAGTTTTAGGCTTTTCACCCTTAAGACATGCCTTTGATGGGAATGACTAAGTCCGCCAGAGCACCTCTATTTTAAGTCTCACTTTTTTTAAGACCAATGGGCTCCGATGACAATGAACTTGCGTAAATGAGTAGAGTATGACGACCCAAGTCATTGTTGCTTTTGTTCAGCCATGAAGGTGGCATGGGGACTGTGGATGTATGGGGGTTGAAAGCCATGGGGACAAAGGTGGTATATTCATCAATGGTTTCTGATCCTATAAGGTATGGGACCCAAGGCATAGGGAATAAATGGTGTATGGACTCGATGGGCATGTGGCGAATGATGTGGATGTATGTGGTTTTCTTTTTTATATGTAGACTTGGTCCCCGAAAATCCTCCATCTCTACCAAGTTAACATTCCCACAGGATCTCTCCCAAGAAGCAGTCACCACATTAAAGTCACCAATACACAAGGAGGTCTCCCCAATTGACAATTCCAAAGAAGCAACTTGTCCCAAAAAAACTTCTTCTCTTCCTCCCCTGAGGAGCATAGACCCCATCAGTCTGAGAATAGACCATCTTTGACATTCTGAAAGGTGATGGGGATGGTGTGGGGTCCTCCAAACGAAGGTTTGGAAACTCTTACCACCTCATATTCATTCCAAAACAATATAAAGCCACCAAACCTACCCGTCGTCAGGGAGGCAACCCCTTTAGCAAGGTAGTGTCCCCCTAGCTCCCTCAAAATATCCTCCCTGTCCCCTTCATCCTTCGTTTCTTGAATACATAACATCCACCTTACATCTTCTGATCAAGTCCTCCACTAGTCAACTCCCCCCCCCATGCCTCTAATGGTCCTGGATATGATCCTCATGAGAAAACTCCTTGGTCATCCCCTCCTTCACCTCTCGTGTCACAACCCTTCCGAGAGGATTTCTCCCCCTTTGCTACCCTAACAACATTCATTTGCGACCTCTTCTTGATTTTGGTAAAAACACCCCTAATATCCCTCTCCAATCCCTCACAAGAAATCCCTAAGCTCTCTGCAACCTCATGTACTCGTCACCCATCAACTGCTCAATAGACGGCACAATTTGGTGCACTTACACCTTGCCTAAACCACCATCTCCTTCTTGAGAAGTCTCCCTAGCAGAGCGTCCATCCGATAGAGGGACTACACCCCCTCCCAAGCCATCAGCGATCGATTCCTTCAGTAAATACGACACAACCACAAGGTCCAGAGCAGGGTACCCTTGAACTTCACTGAGGATGGGAAAGACAAAGCACCCAGAGAGAGCCAAACCTGATGAGAGGCTGAGACGATGCTGGGCAGGAGCAAGAGATGGCAAAGAGAAGTCCACCGCCACTGACAAAGGGGAGAGGTGGACAGTCGAAGTGGTGGGGCACCCCAAATTCGGGCATCGAGAGAGAGGCCCCTCACCTGTGATGGGGGGGGGGGGGGCGCAAGGCGTCCAGAGACGAGGGAGCAGAGGGCGCATCCACTAAAGCCCCCGAAGAGGGGCACCAGCAAGCTAGCTCAAAGGTCAGGCGGAAGTCACCAGTAATGTGAAGAGGAGCCAAGGGAGGGGGGCGAGGGAGGTTACTATAGGCCAACCCCCAAAGGAGTTCTACAACAGAACCAGGTCGGGTGAGAAAGAACATGGGAGGTAGGTACGGGTGACCTGAAATCCAATCTGACACGAGCACCGGTTGAAACAGGTAAGACACCAGTAGAAGGCCGGTTACCCTACGGTCCCTGCCCGACCAGTTTGCCAACCCAAAGGCCAATCGAAAAGGTCCCCTGCCTAAGGATGCCTAGGTCCAGTCCATCTCCCGCCCGATAAAACTATTGAAAATTTGAAAAGTTCCAGTCCACTGCACCAACCAAAGTAGCCGCCAACAGATGGTCCAAGGGACCATCATCTTCAACATCTGAACACGAAAGCATGCCCCCCAGCAGAACCCATCGGTCATACATGCAAAGGGGCACCCGAGCCCCCTCAACCAAGACCACTACCGTCAGCACAGCATCGATAAACCCGAGACAGATGGGCACCTCGACAGAGAGCAGGGCACCAGTATGGATCAAACTAAAGGCACCGGTCTACAATGCCCCAGAAGAGTCCAGAAGATGGGCCAATGCTTCCTTTTAATGGTTTCAGACGAAACCATAAGGGTTTCGGCCGAAACTGACCTGTTTCGGTCCGAAACCGGACGGTTTTGGCCGAAACCAGCATTAATTACATCCTCCAAGAAGGAGGAAAATTTTTGATTAATTGTCGAGATAATGAGCCGTCCGAGGCTGACATAAAATGAATGAGAATGCATGCAAAGATGAAATTGACAAGACCACATAAAGGGTTTTGTTTGTTATTTTAATCATGCAGAGCAAGTGTGGTTTATTGAATCTGAACTTTAGTATAAAGCAGAGAACATAGGTCCAAACACCATCATCACACATAGAGAAAGCTTCCAGTCCGGCATGACTCGGCCTTCCGTCAACACCATTTGATATACTAAGGGCTTGATCAGGCAAGCATGCATTCGCTTGATGCATATGTGTATGTATATCTATGCATAATGCATATATTGACAAGAATTTAATTGAAAACATATTCCACTTGAATGATTTCTTTTTATTTGACCCATGGTTTCTTAAGGTTGATCGATCCCTACCATAAAAGGTAAGGGTCACGCCGAGGGTGAGTGAGGGGTTAAAACAGTACGAAAGGGGTGCCAAATCTGGCACAGTTAAGCGTAGGTATAGGCTAATGCGGCATCGGGTGGCGTAGGTGTAGTGTTAAAATAGCGTGGGGTGGATAAAGGAGATTCAACGGTGCGGTGGTTGAGGAGCGCGTCGGATAGGGCCGCGCCGAGTGGGTGAGCTCTGGAAACAAATGGATTTCAGTGCATGGTTAAAACGGCGTGGGGGGGTACCGTGATGGATTAGGGCGCGTCAGGTTGCCCCGCGTCGGATTAAGGTTTAATTTCACTCTTTTAACTTGTTTGAGTTACAGAGTTGTTCATTGTGCTCTTTGGATTAATTAATGGCCAAATTCAGGTCCTGAATGCCTTGGAAATAGGGTCAAAACTTGTGCGAGGTTCATACTCGAGCACAATGATTTGTCAATTTGGAAACATAATTCATTAAGCTTGAATTATGATGCCAATTGGTTAATTTGATCTAACAAAATTTGGGCAGCATCTCCCCATACCTAGAGGGTCACGGGGGAGAAGCGGAGGCATTCCCACAGGGTTGGGGTAAGCTCCATAACTCTAGGTGGCCAAGACGGGGACCGGCAGACCCAGATGGATGGAAATCCCGAGGGCTAGCCTATGAGGGCCACACAACCCATGGCCACCATCATTCCCCTTTTACGGATAGTGAATTTTGGTGTTGGGCCATAAGCGCTATCATTATTCACCCTTGATGGCCCATAAAGGTACATGTCACAAGAAGGACAAGACCTTATGACCCCGTGGTGACTCAGAGGAATGTTCCCCCCCTTCCCCGGTCACAGGACTATCATCCTCAAGACAACAAAATGCGATAATGCAACCCATATATAGGATAGAATAAATAGGGTGAGTAGTTGAGGGGTTAGCTAATCAACATTAGAGAGTTAGCAGGTTAGTATTAGAGAGTTAGCAAGTTAAGTGTATAAGCTACGGAGATTATAAGGGGCAAATCCTCAAACAACCATTGGGTAATATGCAGGGAGATGATCTTGGCAGAAGACCCTACACCCAGATTATAGGGACAACCATATTCTCTCCAGTGCATAGTGATGAACAGACAAACTACAGAGGGGTAGTCCTAGGGGTGGCCAGAGATACACACATGCATATGCCTTTGGGGGTAAAGCCTCGATAATCACAAGGGAGCACGATGGGGCCACTCCATTGAGAAGAAACCCCAGGGAAGAAAGGGGGTATGATGTTAATGTTGCGTTGGAGAGGACCAGGGCTTATTCACCATCGGTGGGGGAGAAACCAGATGGCATCACGCAAACGGCGGGAACATAGAAGCAATCAGAGGAAGGAGAGGGGACTCAAATGCAATGCCAATGCTCTTATTAGGGCCCAAAACCCGTTACAGAGTCTAATAGTCTAATGAGATTGCATACATAGATGCAGCCTGGTGTTGTCGCATAGGGCCGATTACACTCCCAGCTCAAGAATGAGAAGGGGATAGAGAGGCAAAAGCCAGAGGCAAAGCTAATAACTGTAGGCTCATATCATCGCCCGGCATATTACAAAACCCATAGAGAATATGTCAACGATGACGAGAAGGGAGAGGAATGAGAGGGATGCTTCGCCGCCCACCTCTATTATCCACGATAGAAACAGAGTATCAGAAATCGTCTGGTGGCTCTTCTCTCTCGAACCCCTCTGTGAACGTATCACATAGACATTTGAGATTAATTAATTAAGACTAATTAATCATGGAAATAAGTAAGAATAACTAAGGGAAAAGGAGTATGAGATGCTATCTAGGAGTGTGATCGCCAGAGGGGTTACCTCAAAAGAAAAGTATGATCGTGATGAATACCTTGTAAGCGGGTGAGATATGGATCCAACTTCCTCCTCCAACCGGCCGGCCGATGAAGGGGGTTTTTACTCTTGATTACCCTTGAAAGAAAACAAATAAAGGCAAGAGAATTGGATTAGTCTAAAGATGTGTAATATCAATGCTCTATGGAAATAATCTCATGCAAAGTGGGCATGAACACACCTTATAGTTTGTTTTAAAACCCCTAAAAGGAGTAAAAGGATGGAGAGGTATGTATGCAAAGGAAAATATAAAATATAGTGCGGAAAGCAGATCATGATTATCTCCGGACAGTCGGCCTCGGCCAGAGATAGCGACAGTAGATGTGGATGGCACACATCGGCCATCAACACCATGGGGTAGGGCAACAACAGTCAATGGGAAACTACTGCCCGGGAGCACCTAAAGGAGCCTATCGTCTTCTCAGATGATGACTTAGACAGTATAACTACTCCCTACTCTGATGCTTTGGTGGTCTCAGCCACCATTAATCAATGTACCGTATGACGTATTCTGGTTGATAATGGAAGTGGCCTGGATGTTATTTCATACGACTGTCTATTACTGATGGGTGTGGACTTATCACGAATCACACCGCTGCACACACCATTGTACAGATTCTCTGGCACCACCATCTGCCCAGAAGGGCGTATATCATTGCCAGTTACATTCGGGACTGCACTAAGGGATGTAACGTTCCTGGCAGATTTCACGGTCGTCTGCGCGATGACCAGATACAATGCCATCATCGAGCAATGAATCCTCGGCATCCTTCGAGGCATCCCGTCCTCATATCACCAGAAGCTCAAGTTCCCCACACGAGGTGGGGGAAGTCTGGGGAGATCAAAGAGAATTTAGAAGGTGCTACCTCATCTCAACGCGTGACAGGCAAGCTGAGGAAGGACCGCCTGAGAAGAAGGCAAGAACAGAAGATCAAGGTCCTAGCGTAAGCACCATGGCAGAGGACCTGTACCTTATCCGGGTCGGAGAAGATCCAAGCAGAATGCTAAGGATCGGGGCTACCCTGTCCAAGCAAGGGAAGGAAGCTTACACAAACTTCCTCATAGCCAACCAAGACATGTTCGCTTGGTCCGATGACGAGCTCCTCAGAATCTCACTGGAGATCATCACCCACCAACTAAAGTTGGATCCCAGCTACCGCTCGATATAGCAATGCCGGAGGCACTACAACCACGAGCGATAGGCCATAATCAAGGAACAAGTGAGCAAGAAATTACGCTCAGGATTATTCAGACCTACCTGGTACCTAGACTGGGTGGCAAATATAGTCCTCGTCCCTAAGAGCAATGAGAAGTGCTAGATGTGCATAGACTACACTGACCTCAACAAAGCTATGCCAAAGGATAGCTTCCCTATGCCACGAATCGATCAACTGGTCGACGCCATGGCCGAGCATGAGATGTTGAGCATCCTAGACACATACTCTGGGTACCACCAGATAAGCATGTACAGGCCCGACCAAGACAAGACGGCCTTCATTACCGACCACAGCCTCCACTGCTACCCCCGCATGCCCTTCGGGCTCAAGAATGTGCGAGCCACCTACCAGCGCTTGGTTGACAACATGTTCAATGCACAGATCAGCCGTAACATGGAGGTCTACATTGACGACATGCTCGAAAAAAGTACCTGGGGAGCCGAGCACTTGGAAGACCTGGCGGAGACATTCGCAAGGCTCAAAAGGTATAACATAAGCTCAACTCTTGTAAGTGTGCTTTCGGTGTGAAGTCCGGGAAGTTCCTCTGTAACAACCCGAATTTTAATAAACTAAAACTTATCAAATTTCTTCTTTCGGTCAATTTCAACTATTTTTTAAAAATGCACAAAAATTATATTCATGAAGAGGATGAAGTTATTAACAACTTTGATAACTGGGCTGACCCTAAATAAAACCTAATTGAGCCTGAATGAGGAGGTTTTGTGTCAAAATCAGAGTTTAGGGTAATTCGATCTTGATCTATCAAATTCGAACCCAAATCTAGCTCAAATGGGCTCATTCTTGTCCCAAATTGTAGGCCCATGCTAGCTTATCGAATTCCCCTCGAAAACCCTAATTCTAGAAGGATTCTGGTGACGTGGCGGTGGAGGATTTGGTCAAACTGCAGAAATTCGCGTGAGTTTCTCTCCTTAGACTCTTTGAGATTAATTCAAACCCAACAACCCCTAATGATCCTATAAATTGATGGCCTCAACCTTAGGAACCCTCATTTGGCTCATTTAAACCGATGGCGTGACTGATCGTAGGAGAATTTATGCGAGGTGGGTGGTGCACTTTAGGGTTCCGACCAGACCGTTCCCTTCTTTCCTCACGTTAAAGGTAGGTGTCTCTCAGACCACACTCTAATTAAAGCATACCACCTAGTTTATCTTCGTGTCCTCTATCCAATGATAATAGATTGCCCAATTTTGTTCTCTATGCCGATCATATTAGTCATTTTATGTTAGGGTATGTCGAGTTATGTTGTCTACAGTTCATGTTCATCTGTAGTAGGGTTATCTCAGGCAAAAACCTAATTAATGCACATCGTGATCTTCTTTTTCTAATGCTCTTTCTATTGATATACTTTCCCCTAATTTTTATGCACTGTATCGATTATATTAGGCATTCTATGTAAGGAAGGTCAGACCCGTTGGCTTTCTGGGATCGGAGCCAGAAGGCGGCCCTACCAGGAACTGCCTTTCTGGTGGCGGCCTCGCGATAGACCGCCTCTAGTGGCCCTATTTCAAAAAAAAAGAAAAATTTATTGAATGCGGTCCTTAAATGACCATCTTTATAGAATGCGGCCATCCCTAAGACCGCCATATCCCCGTTATAGTAATGTTTCAAAAATGGCCTAAAAATTCGTATAAATAGGTAAAATTTACAGAATCTAAAATAGACCCGAACCACTAATGATCCGCTAAGGACACAGGCTTTACAACTACTCTCTCTCTCTGTCTCTCATCACTCTTTGACATCATCGCTACTCCAACCTTCGCCTCCTCCTCTACTGCTTTGGCTCCCCCATCCAAGATGAACACCCTTACGCCACACTTCGCTACCTCCTTTGTCTCCCTCTACTATCCTACCATAGCCATGGAGAGTGTGTGCCACCAAAAGTGGCAACCAAGTATGATGCCTGCAAAGATAGTGGGAGCGTGACAACGCGAACGACGACAAAGCATCATTTGGGATCCAACGGTTCTACCCAACATCGCTGCCTAATTCCTCTGGAGGGGTCTCTAGCCCTCACTCTATTGAGCTTGAAGATGGGACCCTCCAATGTTGTGTCCGTTCTTACTCTGCAACCGACAAGATGCACGAGACTGGGTGAGTTTGACTCTGGCTAGTTGCTAAAGGATGGGAGAGTACCCTGTGTGACATGCGGACGAGCAAGCAGGTGATTCTTTTGGGCGTCACTGCCTTGTTATTCCCACACAATTGCTCTCTCTGTCTCCTTTTGGCACCCAGTCGGTGCTAGAGATGGAACCACACACCCTTCCAGTGACCTCTCTCTCTCTCTCTCTCTCTCTCTCTCTTTCTCTCTCTCTCTCTCCAGCAAGTAGATAGTGCTTCTGGGGGAATCTCCCCCTCCTAACGTGAATGTCACACTCTCTCTGGCAACCAAATAGTGTTGCTAGGAACCTCCCCCGTCCTCAACTGAACCCTCTGTGGGGACGGGATTTTATCTTAAAAAGATTATGTTCTTTTTATTGATATTTATCTATTTAGTTTATTTATTAGGCGTGCCAGTCACGTATGTGACAAGTTTATTATGCGCTCATCTGACAGATCAGACGATTACAGGTGATCGTGTCGGGACCAAAAGTCCGTCATACCGTAAAGGCTATGACGTTAATTACGCCCTTCCTAAGAAGGACAACCCTTGATTAAATGCCAAATTAAGAGGCCTCGGAGGGCGTTTAAAATACTAATGTGCGTATGGTAACGAGCATATAAACGAAGAACTTATTTAGATGTACGGATCAAATCCGGCAGCATCTCCCCTTGGCTCCAATTTATGCCAGGTGAAGACAGGAGATCGTCCAAGCAGTGGCGGGACGAAATCCGAGCAGTGATGACAGCGTCGCGCTTAGATATGTGCCTCCAAGGAAGTGTCTCATCTTATTAATCTTCCCCAGAAGGCGTAGCCGAAAGGGAGCATGCATTGATGGCACTCCCTTGGCTTGTCGGGGTTCTTTATTATTGAATTATGATTTCGGCAGCACCTCCCCTTATCTTGGGTTGTGCCAGAGATGAGATAGACCGTCATCCACGGATGGCTGGGATGAGAGCCATCATGAGAGGGAGGGCTGGGCTCCCGGACAGTATAATCGCTTGGAGGCGACATTCGGTGTCCCCCTTGGAAGCCGACGGGGCACATGCAGAGGCAGAGCCCATCGAGCTTGAGGGGTTAAATGTGCAAGTCTGATTCAGAATGACGGGAAGTAGGGGAGGTCATCCCCTATTAGTATATCTCCTGAGTCTCATGTGATGACCCACGGGCCTCTTCGGATGATCCTGGCGAGGCTAGAAAAAGCTAGAATAGGGTAAAAGGAGGGTTCCCGGCGCGGGTGGCGACAAAGGGAAGAGATCTCGGCGCGGGGTAGTTTGGTTTAGAGGGTCCCGGCGCGGGATAATGCAGGGAGTATCAGGGTAAAAGAAAGAAAACGGGGGGTTCTCGGCGCGCATGGGTTCTCGGCGCCTAAACCCTCGCGCCGAGGACTATTCATGGCGCCGAGAGCTATTGGCGCCGAGAGCTATTTGCGCCGAGAAACCATTTCTTCTTCCGGGGCCCTGTTTTGTGGATTTTCAGAAAAGCAGGGATCATATGCTTGAATTGAATGTAGTACAATCAAAGTATAGCTTAGCAATCATATGGATGGACCAGAATCTGGAGGGAAGTGGAGGGAAATTGCCCTAAATGTCACCACAATTCGATCTTTGGAGATTATTTAATTTCATCATCTTCACCCAGAGAACCAAGAGTTAATGTCTCTGGCACAGAGGGGAGACTTTGATGGTCTGTAATAGAGCGTAGCTTTGTCGGATACTGGTCGTCCCAGAGGCCAGGAGATAACCTGTCTCCGGCCCTGGAGATAACCCCTGATCCTTATTGAAAACATATGCTGCATGCAGAGAACTCACGAAACAAACGGGGATTGAAGCACGATGACAGACGACTCACACACATACTATATACAGACGGTAAAGAGGAATGCCCGTTTCTTATTTCCATTTTCTTCGTGACAATTCTAGCCACGACAATACATTCGTCAGTTTGGACGCCGGACGGCCATGGAATAACAATCAGCAAAGAGGAAATACAGACGGTGATAGACGAAAAAGAATTAACTCTAGCATACACGAAATCAAAATACGCATGCAAACGCTTGTTGGGGGAAAAGAAGAAAGAGTGGGATGGGGAGGGAGGAGCATTGACTCCATTCCCTCCCCTATGCCCACCTTGGGCTTCGGATTCCTGGAGCTCCTCGCCTTGGCTTCTATTTCTTCTCTCCTTGATCTCTTCTCTCTTTTAACTCTTCTGACTTTTTTTTTCTCTTCTCTCTGCTATCTATTTTCTCCTCTGTCTTTTTTTCTTCTGTTACCTCTCTCTGTCGTCGTCTCTGTCTGTTGTCTTCACGGAAGAAGGGATTTTATATCCCTGCACTTATCTCTCTCGGCGTGGGGGGTAGACGGCGCGCCTTCAGTTGAGGAGAGCTCCCGGCGCGCCTCAATTGGGCGGAACTGGGCCGATTGACTTCATTTCGGCGCCACCCTTTCTTAGGCCCAATTAGGGCTTTTAACTTCATATTGTGCAGTAAAACACACGACCTCATATTGCCTTGATTAACCTATTAGGTTAATCGACTCGTTATTCCGTTGATTTGACCACTTCTTAATCTCATTGTCTCATGATGTTGACTGCCTCGTCATCTCGTGCCATTGACTGTGTCATCGTCTCAGAGTGTTGACTGTCTCATGTGCTTCATGGTGCTAACTGTCTCATCATCTCATGTCATTAACTGTCTCATTGTCTTTTAACCTCTTACATCCATCAGGAACTTTCGAAAGCCGGTCTCATCAGTCAGTTGACTGGACAGTAGTTGGTATGGTTTAATCAACAGTGCCGTCAATGTGACGACAGTGTCGGATAGCAGCGTGGCCACAGGAGGGCTTTAGCCGGATATAGTGTTGGTAACAATGGCCCTTCGTCAGTTCTGACTTTTGTAAGAGTCTTTTGAGTCTTCACTTTCATCCCGATCTTCTCTTTGGTCTCATTTGACTCTGTTCATATTTTGCACGTCAACAAATGTATTTTCTAAGTGATAGTTATTTTTGAGCTACTAGCAATACTTTATTAATTTCTTTTTTAGGTTTCTTCGATAGCAACTGAGCCCGACGACAAGAATTGGAGACTTAAACACGAGCATCCTTATCCACTATTCCAATTGTGCTCAACATCTGATAATGCCTTCCGAACACCGACCTGTTTTGGTCAATATTTGTCTTTCTTGGCCAGTCATTTGGTATTATGCCTCACCATCTGGCTTGTGTAATTGACAAGTGGCTCTTGTACTTGAAGCTGTCTCCAGGCCAATATGAGGTTGGTATAGGCTCTTCTACGCCGCAAGGAAAGTTGAAGGTAAAGACTATACCTATGGCTTTGTGGAGTCATAGGTATAGGCTCTTCTTGGTGTAGTGTTGCCTTCTTTAGAGAGAAATTAAGTGAGAGTAAAAAAGGGGATATTCTACGTATATGGCCTCCCGGCAGCTTAGAAAATTAAATCTAGATTTATCCCGATCTAACATCTACTAATTAATTGATAAGCCATGGCCAAAAGGCCCCGACATCATCTAATAACTCTTTTCTCAACTATAAAGAAAGATGCTGCTACCCATCCATGCATGTGGACAAGATTCCATTATTTACTATATAATTAAGACCAT
The DNA here is from genome assembly GCA_024336825.1 of Amorphophallus titanum. Taxonomy (NCBI): domain Eukaryota; kingdom Viridiplantae; phylum Streptophyta; class Magnoliopsida; order Alismatales; family Araceae; genus Amorphophallus; species Amorphophallus titanum. Next base: position 53,938,103 of record JANBPO010009603.1, on the reverse strand, counting down.
ACATTTACATGCCACAAAGTGATTTAAATTCAGCATGCATAGTTAAAACAAGTCACAAAGTTCAATTTTGCTCAAACATAGTGCATGCCACCCGATATTTCAACGGAACAGAGAGCCAAATATTCAATCCACAATATCCCATCCTCCAACTACGTACCTTCCTTCGTCAGAATGATAACGAGCTCCTTCCTATACACGGCGTCCAGCCTAATTCTTCAAGCCTACCAACATCCAAGAAGGAAGGGATCAAGACGGGATAAGCACAAGACTCTCAGTACGTACGAAGTGGTCCTCATTCTATCATAATTCACCAAATTAACTGCAGCGCAACTAAGAAATTACAGGCAATTAATTATAGCCGATGAAACAAGTTAATTAAACCTGATCACATGGGGGTGGTAAGCTCGATAATCACACAATTATTAATTCCAACCACGGCACACTATCGAATCACAATGACACGAGCCAGCGATTCACACAGTATTATGTAAGCAAGCTCTCGGGTTTCTATAATCATTACAAATCACATTTTTATCTCACAAAACTTTCCATAAGAGACCTATAACCATGATGACATTAATATGGCTATATATGTCAATGGCAACATACAGAAAGGTAGATATCGGACATTTCGTAGCCAATATCAATAGTAATTCCTAGCACAATGCTCAATATATATTTGGAGTTCCACACTACAGGGATTGGCCTGAGACATGGTTTATAATTAATTTGACAAAATTATACATGACTAGGACATGCTACACAAAATCTCATGCTACACACATTAACATATATATCACCCCTATTTTGAAAAACTTGCAAATATGTCGTCGCCGAAATCTCCTGTAATCACCCGTCAACTTAACTATGATTAGGCTTAAGCAGACATGAGAATAAACAATAATTAATCTAATGATTGATTAATGAGAGTGTAGATGATATGGATTCATCTAATCAAGTGCTGTGATTACTAACAAATTCCATAGGTCAAATGAATATCAAACCAATATCAAAAATCAGAGTTTCTTCAACTGTAAATATTTCCCTTGGGCTTCAATATTTTCGTGCAGAAAAAAATGTTTCAGTCCAATATCAAAAATCAGAGTTTCTTCAACTGTTGCAATTTTTTATCGACTAGTGAAAGCAGTTATATGTGCTCCATGGGGCTAGCAATCACCGGAATAAGGACTACTGTAATAGCAAACTTTCTGCCTTCAAATAGTTGCATTTTCTCGTGTAGATTCCCTTGTAAATTCATGTATTTCATATGACTGATTGTTGACTCAGTATTTGCTATTTGTCTTTTCCCTTAAAATGCAAAGGACATTTTGCAATTTTCTAATCATGTTATATCCAGCACTACCACCATTCAAATTCTGAACTTTCATGAGGATCACCACCCATTTGCCTAAGCGGCCTTTAAGTGCTGGTTGGGACATGATATATTTTAGTGGATCCGCCTTGGAAGTTAGTTTGATTTCATGCGACAACATGTAGTGTCGGAGCTTCTTTACTGCGAAGACTAGCGCCAGGCAGATCTTCTCGATGTAGGTGTATTTCTCCTCAGTTCTGAATAATCTTTGACTGAGGTAGTAGAGAGCTTGTTCTTTCCCTTCTTCATTGTTTGGGCTAACATTGCCCCCAGGGAGTAATGTTGGCCACTATGTACAGGCTCAGCGGTCATCCCTTCACTAGTGCTCCCAGCACTGGAGGGGTCTTCAGGTAGTCTTTCAGCTTGTCCAAGGCTGTTTAACATTCTTCATCCCAATAAAAGGGGACATCCTTCATCATCAACTTGTGAAATGGGTGGCATCGCCCCCGACAAGTTGGATATAAACCGCCAGATATACGCCAGGCGGCCATGTAGAGATCTCAGCTCAGAGAGGTTCCTTAGTGGGGGCAGCTCTTGAACTGCCTTGATTTTTGTGGGGCCTATTTCAATTCCCCGATATCTAACGATGAAGCCCAAGAACTTTCCGCTCGACACTCCGAACGCGCATTTCATAGGGTTCATCTTCAATTCATACTGCCTAAGCCTCTGAAATACAACTCGGAGGTCTTGCAGATGGTTTTCCTTTTTGTTGGTCTTGACTACTATGTCATCTATATAGCACTCGACCTTGTGGTAGAGGAGCTCATCAAATATTCTAGTCATCGCCCGCTGATAAGTTGCGTTGGCATTCTTCAGTCCGAATAGCATCCTCTTGTAGTGATAAATGCCCTTGGGAGTCCGAAAGGTAGTGTGGATCTGGTCATGTTCCGCGATCCATATTTGGTTGTAACCAGATGACCCATCCATAAACGATAAGGCTTTGTGACCGGTTGTAGCATCAACCATGACCTCCGTTATTGGTACCAAAAAGTCATCCTTGGGACGGGCCTTGTTCAGATCTCAAAAATCGACACATATCAGGATCTGCCCATTTTTCTTATTCACGGGCACAATATTAGCTAGTCACGTGGTATATTGATTTTCTTCGACGAAACCCACATCAATGAGCTTGTCCACTTCTTTGCATATTTGAGTGATGAGTTCTGGCCTCATGCGCTGTGGCAGCTACTTCACTGGCTCGGCTTCAGAATTTATAGCTAGCTCATGTTAAGAAACTGCAGGGCTGAGTCCTGGCATCTCCTTGTAGGTCCAAGCGAAACAATCTTGGTATTCTTGTAGTAGCTAGATATACAGCTTCTATTCTTCAGCAGACAACTGGGCACTGAGGAAGGTTGGCCTAGGGCCGTCTTCATCTCCCAGGTTGACTTCTATCAGCTCATCAACTGTGGCTTGGCCTCCGTCTTCTATCTCTGGGGGCGCAAGCTGGAGGTCGACAAAATCTGGAATATCATCTTCAAGGTTGAGGACCTCGATCGCCACGGGTAAGTTAGTAGCTTCATCCCCTACAGATGGGTTTGTAGTCATGGAGGACTGATGGTTGTTTATTACTGAGCGAGAGCAGCATTGCAGCTTTGTAGCAGAAGGTAAGAGTACCCCGCCTCCTTGGATCACCATGTCTTTGGTGGAGGTAGCTTTTTCTGTTCTAGCAGCATGCCTCTCCTGATCAGTTTCGGTAGAAACCTCCCTGATCTGTACGAGGGGCGCCGACGCCATTATCAGAGGAGGGTTGCTGGAGGGGGACAGCCCTGTTTCTTCAGCATCTTCAGCCTTGGTGCTGCTGGCCATGTCAAATTCGACTTGAAGAGCCACTTCTTCAGGGTAAAATTGCTCCCAACATTGGCAAGGAGTTACGGCCTCTATTTTCGAGTCTCTTGGTTGAGCTGGCTCAACATGTTCAGCTTCTGCTGGGTACTCATCGAAAGTTTCCCCCAGTGAGTTGCCTTCAGTCAGGTAGAAAGTGGAGATGGTGTCCACTTCATAGCACCCACTGTAACAGTATTCTTCAAGGGTGAAGCCCAAACCTGGGTGTTGAGAGACACGTCTCAATTCTTTGTCGAGGCTTGCGGGATACCACAACTTCTGGAATGCTTCCTTTTTCTTATGAGGCTGGCCGGAGGGGGATGGCAGGGGAAATGTGCAGGAGGAAGTGGTGATCCGTATCCCTACCTCCACCGAAGAAACTACGCATCGAAGTGACTAAACCACGCCGAAAATTTCCAGGAACGCGAACGATGCCTTCTTGGAATCCACCAAGGGATCGCGCCCGCCAGGCTCCAACCGCTGCTCCTTCCTGCGAACCGATCACCCCAGCACGTCCACGCCTCGGCCAGCTCCGCAACGGTGCGCGCCCCACGCCGAACGGACCAGAGACACGAGAGAACAGAGTGAGAGAATGGGAACTTGAAAATGAGCAGGAGAGATAGTGTGGTTGGTTTAAATAGAAGAAAATTAAGAATTTTCTTAATTTTCTGAAAATCTAATTTTCGTGCCAAAAATGCACTAATTCAGAAAAATATGTAAAAATAGTTGAAACGATCCTTGCGAAGAGTACATCGCAACTGTATCGCCCGTGAGACTCCTGGTTTATTAGGGTTGATCGATCCCTGCCATAGAAGGTAAGGGTCACCCCGAGAGTGAGTGAGGGGTTGAAATGGAGCGAAGGGGATAGTTTATTCAAATCCGGTGCGATAGGGCGTAGGAATGGGTTAAATGGTGTGGGGTAGCGTAGGTATAATGCTAAGACAGCATGGGGTGGATGGATGAGCTTCAACGGCGCGGGGAGTGAGGAGCGTGCCGGATCGGGCCACGCCGGGTGAGTAAGCTTGGGAAATCTATGGTTTTGAGTGAAGGGTTAAAACGACGCGCTAGATTAGTGCGCGCCGAGCTTGGGGCACGCCTGATTAGGGCAGAATTTCCCATTTTTGAGCATTTTTGAATTGCAGAGTGACCTTGTTGCCCCCTTTTTGATGTTAATTAGGTTAATTAATTAATGAATTTAGGTTCTAATTGTCCTAGAGATTGGGCCAAGTCTTGTGCGAGGTTCATATTTGAGCACTTGTCAGTTTAAAACACATTCGAAGTCATCATAGCTCAAATTAGAGTGATAATTGGTTGAATTATCCTGACAAAATTCAGGCAGCATCTCCCCATATCCAGAGGGTCACGGGGGAGAAGCGGAGGCATACCCATAGAGTTGGGGTAAGCTCCTGAATACCGATAGGCCAAGATGGTGACCAGCATGCTTTGACGGATTGGAAACCCCGACGGCTAGCTTTCAAGGGGCACCAATGTTCCATGGGCCAAGACATAGTTCAAAGGGACAGCCGGGATGGGAGGAAACCTGAGGGCTAGCCTATGAGGGGTACACAACCCATGGCCAACATCATTCCCCCTTAGGGGCAGTGGGTTTAATGTCGAGCCATAAGCCCTATTCTTATTCACCCTTTAGTGGCTCATAGAGGTACATGCCATATGAGGATAAGACCTCATGACCTTATGGTGATTCAGAGAAGAGGCATAGATGCAAATGTTGATGGGGAATGTCCCCCCTCCCCAGTCCCTGGATTATCACTCTCGAGAAAGCAAAACATCGTACTGCAACCCGTATACAAGATACGGGAGATGTAGTGATTAGTCGTTCAGCAATTAGACTACCTACAATTACTCGGACATAAAGGGGGTTAGCAGGTTAGCATTTAGAGAATTAGCAGGTTAGCATTTAGAGAATTAGTAGTGGGCACATAGGTTGCAGAGCTCACAGAGGGATGGCACACAGAAGGGTTGTATAAAGCAATTGCTTGAACAATTAACGGGAAGCATCCCAGGAGATGACTACTGCATTGGGTACATAGCTCCCAGATTATAGGGATGGCTGCTTCTCCTCCAATTCATGATCGTGAATAGGGATAATGCCTAGACCAATCCCAGTAGCTAGCAAAGGGGGGTTTGTAAACCTCTGGCGAATGGAGACGGGGGGTGCCACGATTAGGAAATCACTCCAGTATGGCCGAAACATCAAAAGAAAACAACCCTGGGGAGGGGATAATATTGTTGTAGCCCTAGCGGAGTTTTGGGTGCAATCTGGGCCAACACATAAACCCAAAAAGAGAGAGTGGTGCTCAGACGAAATGTAGAGTAATACAGTAGAAGAGAAGGGACAGACGAAAGCATCACCACATCTGACATCGCACCATTGTATAATCAGAAAGGGACCTGTACAACGCACACATGGCATGACATGGCATTGTCGCTCAGAGGCCGGCCACTACTCATACATCTATACTTCTTGCAGCTAAAAGGGGGGGGGACGATGTGTATGAATCACAGTTACAAAGAAGAAGAGAAATGAAACGTAGAAAAGCGGGGCTCATATCATCGCCTATCTAATTGCAGATGTTCACGGGGACATTGAGAAGATGGGGGTAGCAAGAGATGGTTGGACGGAGTCGCCAGAATCCACCTCTGTTCTTCACTGCAGAAATAGAGTATCAGAAATGGGGTCCTCTCTCCTCACACTGGACTTCCCTTCCCTATTGAAGAACGAGGCACTGTGGCTCGGGAAGACCTCTCTCACCCTTTCTTACTCCCCAAGCCTCCAATCTCTTCACTTCTTTTCCCTCTTCTGCTCCTTCTCACCTGTTGTCGTCTCTTTTCATTCACTTTGTAGACGGGCTTCTTATAAGTGTGCCACTGGCGTGACCTCACCTGGCGCGGGGTGAGTGCGCTGGGCCAGGGGCTGCTCATTACATTTTTGCGCATCGGGTAACAAGCACTGGGAAGTTCAGCACGCTAGATCAAGAGCATGTCGGATTAGCCTCATCCATCACGCTTGTTCGGATGTGAGTTGGATTGCGGGCCGCGGACTGGCTCTGGGAGTTGACTCGATCCTTCATCTCACCGCGGCTTCGTGAAATTGCTGGGAGAAGCATTAGTAAAGCCTTCAGGCTGCTGAATGGCTGGTTCCAGAATCATTTGTGCCTTTGGTTCGGACACTCGGGTTTTTCGCTGACATGGCCTTCAGCACTATGGTTTGTGCTTACCGGGTCGACTTCATTTGTATTTGTAGCTTTCTCGGGGAATGGGCCACTACCCGAGACACTTTTGCCCTGGCTGGGCAGTCATTTGGTCACTAATGGACTTAAAGGGTGAGAAGACGTTGTAAAAAATCACAACAATTAAACTTGAGAGCCAGAGTAATACATGTATCCTTCCTGGATTCCTGGTGCGCCAGAAAAAAGATGCCTTTTTTTTTTTAAAAGAGGAAGCTGCCAAAAAGGCAACGAACACACCAGATACTCCCGATCACATGGGGGCGTCGCCTGCTGCGTACACCCACTCTGCGCTGTGACCACCGAAAGCGTTACATGGCAGGCCGAGGTGGCGAGGCGCGCGCATGGGTTCGCCCGGCACCTCCTGCTGCCCCGCAACGCTCGCGGCGAAGGGAAGCCCCCGACGGAGGCCCTCCACGCGTGGCCCTGTAAGCGTTCCTTACGTGGTGCGCAGCGCTTGCTGCCAGGAGCGTGCGCCGCCTCCCCTGCTGCTACTGGCCATCCATGGAAAGAGAAGAACCACCCGAGCCGCGAGAGGAACGCAGGGCGGAGAGCCAGAGAAACAACAGCACGGAGACAGGCAGACAGCGCAACAACCAACCCCCCCCACCCCTCCTCACCACCCCTGCGCCGCCTCACCATCACCACCCATCTTTTCTTGTCTCTCCTCGTTCTTCTGTCGGGCCGCGCCCCACCATTTTCGTGATTCAGTGGTCCGCGGGGGAACACATCTCCGGAACTGCAGAGGACATCGCCTCGGCGGTGCTTGTCTTCTGGAGGATGAAAGGGGGGTTTGGTGGGCTTGCTGGATCGTCTTATTGATGTTCGTGCGGCTCCTGGTCCCGCTGGGGCAGTCAGTGAGTTTCTCGAATACGTGTTTTTGGCCTTTCTGTTCGTTAATGATAATGGAGGGGATGATGGGTTCTTTCTTCTTTGTCCAAAGGATCGTGCTTTTTTGATTTTTCGATCTCTTTCCGTGGTCTTTCTTCTGGGTTGATATCTTTCGAGAACGTTGGGACGAAGAAGAACCTCTAGAAATGTGTGGGACATTCTGTGTGTTCATGGGACTGCGGATTTGGACACGTACACACTCTTCTAAATGCATTCCCCCCACCCCACCCACCCCTCTGACCTCGTTTGAAAGGGCAATGTCTGTTAGCGAGATTGGTAGCATCTTCATTTGAATGATACATGTTGGTGCATGACTCCTGTCTGTAGCATTAGATGGTCATTCTTCTTCATTGCTTCTCTGGTTTCTTGCATTAAAACAAAACACAAATAAGGGGTCTTGGTGTGTAGAGGCTTCTTCTTGATTACATCCTTACACATTTTTTCCGTGTTCTTCTTTCTAGCTATTCTCTTCAGATTGAGAAGGCAGCTTTGTGGAACTTGATGGAGTTTCTGAAGGTGTCTCACATACCTGTTTGCTCCGCAAACAAGCACTGCGCTCACTGGGCTCGAGTCTATCTCAAGTACTGCCTCTGCAACGCCAAGGATGGCGCATCTTTGGCCCTTGGGTTGGTCAGTGTTTTAAGCTGGGGTGTTGCCGAAGTTCCTCAAATCATTACCAACTACAGAGAGAAGTCGACGGAGGGCCTGTCCGTTGCCTTTCTGATGACATGGATAGTTGGGTAGCCGCTTAGTCTCTTAGTCAAGCTCCATCCCTTTTTCAATTTTGGCCGTCCATCATGATGTGGTCTCAAATGTGAGGCACCTTGATGTATTCTTTTTCCAGTTTCTGATGTCTGCGCTCTTTTCTCCTTGTTGCAGAGATCTTTTTAACCTGGTTGGATGTATGCTGGAGCCAGCTACTGTGAGTTTTTCCTCTTTTTGTGCTGCATTTAAATAAATACGTAGAGGAAATATATCCACAATTCAAAGCTAATGTTATCATCTGGCCACCGATGCCCATGTGTTCTATGCGTCCCACTTTCAGGTATAATTTGCATCATGCTTTTAGGGTGAAAATTCAGTTGTTCCACACTCTGACAGTTAAAGCCAAGAAGTTGGTAACATCAACATTCTTTCCATACTTGCTTGGTTAGAGAAAGTTATTTCTCTAGTACTATGAGGACCCCAATGTTATAGCTTATGTAGTGTTATAAGTATTCAGTCTCCATTTATAGATACATTCACTAATTACTAAGGGTCCTTAGATGCTCACTTTTGTACGGCTAGGCCTGCTGGCTTGGCCTTCTTAGGAATGACAGCTGGAGGTAGCCCACTGAAAAGGGAAGCTCAAATATGAATATCATTTTTGGGCTTCCATAGAAATTAGCTTATTGTTCATGTAAGCCCCACTTATCACGATTATGTGGTGAATGGAACAGAAGGTAAATCATAGTTGTCAATTAACTTCATATGAACTCACTTTCATTTTTATGTTTTGCAGTTGCCGACACAATTTTACATGGCACTGGTGAGAGTTTGGACACAACCTCCATTACATTTTGGTTGTTGCTTACTGATTTTGTTAGTAATGGATCTCTTATTTTGACTTGCAGTTATACACAGTAACAACGGTACTACTGACAGGGCAAACAATATATTATGGGCATATCTATCATCGGCTAAAAGCAAACAAAGTATGCAGCCAAAGTGCCACGATGTTTTCTGCTTCATGTTTTATTTCTACTTTGTTTCTCTTTAGTTGAGTAAGATACAAAATGCATACTGACCTTGGCCGTTGGTCTGGCCCTTGCCAGCCTGAAGGGAAAAATAAGTGAAATGGGTCTGGGCCCAATCGACCTGCACCTGAATTTAACGGCTCTGCCGGCAATGAATGAGCAAAGTATAGAGCGGACAGCTGGAGCTGGTTTAGCCGAAGAAGAATCCACCAAGGCAAAATTATTTGAAACCAAATAAAGACTACACCCCATGCCGGGGGCAGAAGCAAGAAGATATACCCCGCTCTAGGGGCAGAAGAAACAAAAGATACACCCCGCTCTGGGGGCAGGAGAAACAAAAGATACACCCAGCTCTGGGGGCAGATGAAGAAAAAAATATACCCCGCTCTAGGGGCAGAAGAAACAAAAGATACACCCCTTGCCGGGGGCAGATAAAAAAAATTTACCCTGCTCTGGGGGCAGGAGAAACGAAAGATACACCCCGTGCCGGGGGCAAAAAAAATACCCCACTCTGGAGGCAGAAGAAACAAAAGATACACCCCATGCCGGGGGCAGACGATGAGAAATATACCCCGCCCTGGGGGCATAAGAAGTAAAATATACCCCACTTTGGGGGCATAAGAAGTAGAGATACACCCCGTGTCGGGGGCATAAGAAGCAGAAAACACACCCCGTGTCGGGGGCATAAGAAGAATAAAGCACGAGGGACATCTCAAGCCCCTTGCAGTACGGCGAAAGCCGAAGAAGAAGAATAAACCATGAGGGACATCTCTAGCCCCTTGCAGTGCGGCGAAAGCTGAAGGAAGAATAAACCACGAGGGACATCTCAAGCCCCTTGCAGTACAGCGAAAGCTGAAGAAGAATAAACCACGAGGGACATCTCAAACCCCTTGCAGTACGGCGAAAGCTGAAGAAGAAGAATAAACCACGATGGACATCTTGAGCCCCTTCCAGTACGGCAAAAGCTGCTGAAGAAGAATAAACCACGAGGGACATCTCAAGCCCTTGCAGTACGGCGAAAGCTGTTGAAGAAGAATAAACCACGAGGGACATCTCAAGCCCCTTGCAGTACGACGAAAGCTGAAGAAGAAGAATGCCGCCACCGCCGCCTCTGTTCGTGCAGCCATTGAGTAGCCACGGTCATTTTTTCGGCCTGCTGTCCAGGATCCTGAGTTGCTGGACAGAAGGTTGAAGACAGATCTATAACTCCAGATCCAACTATTGGATCAAGTTGATTTCTTCAGGGTTGGTTCATCTCATCTTCCACAATCTCCAGTTCAATTTTTACTTCTATTAGATCCCGTTTGAGCCCCCTCCCACTGTCGTCTTTCCACCTCTCACAGTCTGCATGTGTCCAGATCTGCGAGATAGTCACCTGGTAAACCAATTTTCTCACCCCACAAACCAATTCAGAGTGCCACCAAATTAGTGTGCGTGATCACATCATCCCCATCTTTCACCTAAATTAATTTTGTTATCCAGATCCACCATTTTTCCCTCGGTCAAAAGTCATTCTAAGGCAGATCCCAATCTGTCCTGACTATTCTGTAATCCGAGCCAGAAAAGTTACAGTGCCACAGGATTTTTCATTTCAACTCTGACCATTAGTTGGATGTGAAATTCATATATATTGAAGCCCTTCCAGTGCCCTTCGCAACGGCGCTAGCTTCATCCCGATCCAACACCGGATCTGGGCGTCGTGATTATTTTCATCGAGTCGCGCAGATCTGTCCTGTGATAGGCCAGCAGAATTTGCCCCCAGTTAAATCCTCTAAAAATACGCCGGCTACGATTCAGTCACCGTCGACTTCAAGGATCGAAGAGGAACCTTCCACCGATGTCCTAGCTAACCGCCTCAGCCAAAAGATGACCGAAAGTTACCGTCCCACAAGTTGCACGCGCTTGCTGTCTAGCGAGTTTGAACAGTGCTGAGTCGGACCAGCAGTCCACCCCCGGCTCGAAAGCCATTCCGACTTCCTACCCGTTAACCCGAGATCGATACTCCCGGGTCACTGTTGTAGCCCTTTACCTCCCAGCGTGGAGTGGGTTGTAAAATTTATTGTTGTAATTATTTACATTTTCTGTACTGGGTGTTACAGATCTTGGTCAGGGTTGTCTTCCCCACGCCCGGAGCGTGGAGGCATGTTCTCGCTCCTCTCTTTGTTGCGTTGCTTACCTCATATATGTTTGTATGCCGCTGCTAGCACGTGATAGGATCATAGCTCGATATATTATTTGATCACCGCTGCGAGAGAGCGAGTGTGACCTATCCCGTGACTCGACCCGAGCACGTGAAAGAGCCGAATACCCTTGACTCGCTGCCGATTTCTCAACCGCGTAGATCCACACGTTTCCCTCGCTTAGGGATGTCAGTGAGCTCATGTCTCTTGTTGAGGACATATCCTCCTCTTTGGAACTCTTTTGGTGTCGAGTTGGTCGCGTCATTGCTAGTCGTGCTATCAAATTGGTCACGTCGTCACCTAGAGTCCCAGGTTCGCATTGGTACCGAGTCACAACCCATTCCGCATCAAATTGGTATCAGAGTGTGGTTTGAGTCTAGGGTAGTCGGTCCAAGGTATTGCATTTCATTCCTATATCCGGTATATCAAAAGGTGTTGCTGGAAAGATAGGTTAAGCCTATTGGGGCAGTCTTTTCCCCCCTTTGTCATCAGCAATGAGGGGGTTGTCGAGGAGGAGGCATGGAGCTAGAGCTGCTGCCTTGAATTTATTACTGTAATTGAAGAACGGTGGCAGCTAGGCTATCCACTTTTCTGAGAAAGTAGTGCATCTCTTTGTTGGACAAACCTTCAGAGTTCTTTGATATTGTCATTTATGTACAGGAGCCACTGATGGAGCATCTCACAGATGTGTTCAGTTTGTGCCTTCTATTGAGAACCCATGACATTTACATCAAATGAGGTGGCATCAGTGGCACGTGGGTAGAAGGCATCTCCAGTGTCTTCAAGATTATCGGGAACTGGACCTTGTGTTGTCTAATCATCTCAATTATCTCATCCCCCACCATATCTAATTTGTTGTAAATAACATCCATTTTCTCTGCAACAATGGTGGAGGTCTAAGCTACCTTGGCTGAATTCATACGAACTACCTTTTCAGTGTTGGTGGACAGAGTGGCAAGTTCGTGAACTTTTCCTTGCATATGGATGGAGTCTCAATTTTCTTTACCCTGACTTCTGAAACAACTTTTTCAAACCTTGTGGTCGCATCCAGGAGTCTTGCCGTGGTTGTAGTGACAGTTTGTAATGTTCTGTCCGTGGCAGCAGTGACTTGTTGTTCGGTTCTTCTGGTTGTATCGATGAAGGTAGCATACGTCCTAGACAAGGAATTCTGCTCTTTGCGGATGTCATAAGCATGTGTCAGCATGTGTGTGGTCTTTTCTTGGGTTTCTATGTGAATTTCTTTTAATTCCTTCATGACCTTCCCAGCTTCCTCACAGACATGAAGTAGAGAATTCATGAAGGCATGTGTGTGCCCATCAGATCGATGCTTGTCCCGAACAAATTTTTCCCATCTGCTGTTTTGGATTTGCTCATTGTGAATGAGCCTTGCTTCTAGTCTTTCAATGGATAGGTTCATATGGTGAAAAGAGGCATTCATGTATGCAAACTGAGTTTGTAAAAATCTGATAAGAGTTGGGTTAATACCCTTGAGATCTTCAGCTACACTATAGGCTGTTCCTCTAGAAGTGGATGCCTTGGCATGAAATTCTGGAGGGGCATCCCCTTCGCCAAAGACTCTGGGCTCATATTCTGGAGATAGCAGAGGTGGAATACCAAACCCCATCATCGTGCCATGGTGAATTTCCCCTTGTGCATGCTGCTGTTGATCCATGGCATTGTCCACATGGAGTTCTTCTTGGTGCTTCTCAAATCTGTGATCGCCAGCTGGGTGTTCTTCTTCCAGATGAGCTTCATGCTGTACCTGTTCTGCTCCAGTTCCCAGAATATCTTCCTGGTGATCGGGTTGCTCATGCTGAGCGAGATGTTCCTGTCGCTGTGGTGGTGGTGCAGGTAGATGGCCAGGTAAATTCCTGAATACTCTGTCCCCTTCTGTCTTGAAATGCATGAATTTCTCAATAAATCTCATGCAATACACATTGTTCTTTGGGATCTCCTTCTTCTTTTCATTCTCTAAGGAGATTCCTGCCTTTAGAAAAATGGCCATGAGATGTGCTGCATACGGCAAGTTCCTCTTTAGCCCAGTGCAAGTACTCATGACTTGGAGTATGATTTCTGGTAGGCAGATGTGCAATTCACTGAACATGTAATAAAATATAAACCGCTGGGTTTCTATGATCCTACTTCTGCCAAACCCTTGAGGGGTAATAATGGTGGTGCACATGTGGTGCAGTATCCTCTGAAAGGGGGGAAACCTATTTGTGTTAAAATTTGTCACATGATGCTGAGTTTCATCCCTTGGGGTACTGGTCTTCCCTGTCAGAATAGTATAGATGGCATCCAGATCAATCTGGATATCAGACTCCACACACCCATCCCCGGCTAGATGTAAGGCTTTTGAGAGAAGCCGAGTGGATAGTTTTATCTTCACCCCTTTTACGTTAGTAACCAGACCATTTCATTCCTCGTCATAATATAAATTATTGTAGAATTACTGGACCAGGAAGGGATAGTACACGCGATGTGCTGACATGAAACCTCTCCAGCCTTGAAACTCAATAAATTACAGTGATTGAGGAAAACTCTCAAGCATCTTGTGATCATTGAAGTCCACATACCTAGGGAATAAGATCCTTGTTGGATCACTCTCTTCTTCCCTGAGGGCTTGAGCTGTACTGGGTGGAGGCGGAGCCTGGCACTATTTTCTTTTCCTTTTTCTGCCGCTGACATCCTCTGTCTCTTCGTCGACCGCTCTGTGTCCGCAACAGGCTGTACAGAGGGACTTGCTTTCCTCTTGCTTGCACCAGTCGGTTAGTCGTGCAACCACTTGGTGCGAGGCTCTGCCCTCGCAGGGGCTTTCACTGGAGTTCACTTGGCTGGTTCTTTTCCTTGTTTGCGGGTAACGGGAGGACCCTTGGCGACGGAGAGAAGGGAAAGAGAGGAGTGAAGAATGGATGAAGGATGGAAGTGGCTGGAGGTGCGCTACACCTAGCAAAGATGCTAGGATATGCTTGCGGAGGGCGAAGGGAAGAGAGTGACGACCTCGCGAGAAAATCATGCAGATGCGTCGGAAATGAAGATGGTGAGAGCTCCCCCGCAGCAGTTAAAATCATTATCAAAGCAATCAGATTAAACACTCAATCAAAGATCAATCATGCATTCTTATATGGTGACTCATGATGTAGCTATCATCAAAACATCACGCCATCATCAAAGCCCAAGGGGCACAACACTAATGACGTGCAATGGATACAGGTGTGGAGCTATTACTACCTTCCGATGGGGAGGGCCCGACAGTGGTACCCGGTAGCTGTGCCGCTGGCTCGACGGTGGAGGCCGATCATGAACTTGGCCCCACATTCTTACTAGCTAACATCGCGATGGCATGAGCTGATGGAGTACCCCGAGGCCATGGAATGACTCTTTTTTTGTATATTTATTTCATTTGCGTGTGTAATAACTAACATGATGCATGTATGGCAATGCAGGTGGTCTGGAGGCCCTACTTGGGCATGGATGATACTGACTTGCCCTGGATCGAGGCCGTTTGAGCTCATTTTGGGCGGGACCTCTGGGTCCATTGCCTAAATGAGATGGAGCCGTTTTGGCTTAGATTGGTGATGAGGACCCTGGGGCTCGCCTAGGAGTGGTTAGCGGTGGACGTGTAGAGCCGCATCGTGCAGAAGACCCAAGAAAAGGCGAAGCGGGTCAACTGGCACGTACACTTCTTTGCTCAGTTTCAAGACTAGCAGTAGGGTGGCATCCCCATGGTGTCTCAGGTGCAGGACAACACCAACTACCTGCTGCGCTACCGGGAGACCCATGCGACACAACTCCAGCTCGAGAGACCACTAGGGGTAAGTATGAAATGAGCATTCATTTATTTTTGTTTGTGAATGTGTGCATATGCATGTGAGACTAACCTACATGCTTACGAATGTAGGATGCCCACGACGTCATCATCACCGACTTGTGGGCGCACCTAGCTGACACTAGATGACAATTGGCTGCCACCTGTTAGGAATTGGACATCTTGGTAAGTCTATACAATGCATTTTTTTTCTTTTTTTTTTTAATTTTTTTGACACCTGGATTCCTGATGTTCAGTTACTGATTATTATTGTACCTTCATTTGAGCTTGCCCAGTAGGGGGCAGCAGCAAGTGTGACTGGGGGTGCCTGTTCTAGCTCCCAGGCACCTCCTCTGGAGGTCGCCTCCCTCCAGGAGCAGCTTTCCAGTGCGGTGGCTCGTGCCGAGGAGGCCGAGCACGAGCTCGTGGCTCGGGTGAGTACTTGTTTGATTCGAATATCCATTACACACTTCCCCCTTTTACTGACCTTGTGAAATGGTTGGCTCTTGGTAGGTAGTGGAGATCCGAGATGCGTTGACCCGCACGGCCCTGGCCAAGGAGGAGTGCGACATCTGAGCAGCCACCGTGGCAGAGTTGGTGGCAAAGCTGCGACCCCACGATGCCGAGGAGCTGCCCCGAGATGGTATGGAGGTGAGGATCACCCTCCAGATGATGAGGAGAGATGCTGAGAGGGAGAGAGAGGAGAGGAGGACTCTAGAGGCCCAGATGATGGAGCTCTGGTTGGGCCTTGGGGTTGCGGAGTAGAGGTTGAAGGATAGCGAGGAGCGCTATCAGAAAGGACGAGAGCGCACTGCACACCTTCGTCAGTCTGTCTCCTTCTCCATGGGTAGCTTCTTAGTTTCCTCAGTAGAGGAGCACCATGCCACTGAGGTTGATCTGGCACTGCGGGGCGTGGTGAGTACCACCTCGTAGAGCTCCATGAGGCCTCCTAGGGATCCCCGTCCTAGGAGAGACGAGGAGATGATCAGGAGGACGATGGCGAGTGTTAGAGAGGCATACTTGTACACCCACCCCCTCACTTATGATGTACATGGCAGTTTATTATATATGAAAAGATTTCTCTCCTATTACTTGTTTTGTTTCTTGTATGCTCCTCTTCTACGCCTCTCACTCTGCTATGCTGTTCCCACGTGACATGTTCGACAAATCCTCACCCCAAAATGCGAGATCGTGTCCCGTTACGACCATCCTTTTCAAAGGGATTCCACCACCAAATTCAACGATGCTAACCTATAGTCCTTTTTTCCATGTGAATGCTCCCATTTCTTTCATTTATACTCAAAATTATTTTCAACATGACAATGAGCACAGGGAACCTTTAGACCGCGTAGGGGGGCGAGTCAACGGGTCACGCCACCAAATCATTTACTCGAAACAAACGGCGAAGTGACACATGAGAGTGAAAGGAGGGTGCCCCATTACAAGGGTCACTGCTAGAGTAACGGTGATAGCTTCAGATCAAATTCCTTCCATCCTATAAATACCTCCCCCTTTTGCTCTCCCCAGGAGCAGTGGTAGCCAACTTTAAGAGTGAAAGCTTCTAAGGAGGTGAAGGAGCAAAGATTTCTTAAGTTTTAGGATGGAGGAGGAGTCTAGTTTCAGGATGGAGGGTGAGTCTTCCCACTCCTCAAAGAGAAGTAGATCCAGTAGTAGTTCCAGGTGGCTCTCTAAGTTTGAAGGACACCTTAGTGAGAGGACCCGATCACAGCTTGTAAATGAATCCTTTCATTCCTTCCTTCATCCTTCCTTGCTTTCCTCTTTTTTTGATTTGTTTTATGTTTTATTTTTTTTTACAATGCCAAGGAACTAGCACTAATGCAAGAGGTCTCTTCTTAACAACCACCTTTTGAAACGTGGGCTCATCAGCTCCAAAGTAGCCAGAGGCCAGGACACGGATTGGCATCTGGTAGATGAAATCTTGAATCTTGAAATGTATAACTGACATTGAACTATCCTGACTCAGCTCATTATAATCCTGGGGACCAGACCCAAGGTACACCAACGATAATGCACACCCACTCTGTGGGGTGGAAGTAGATGGGGAAATGAAGGTATTAGGCTTGATAAGTAGTGGAGGTGCGGGCTTAGAAGATGTAGAGGCCTTAAGTGGTGGAAGGATAACGGTGATGACTGGCTCAGGTGAACGTGAAGGCGAAAGTAGAGCTTGCTCAAGATCGGGCGGCAAGAAAGATGGAGGAGAGGGCGGAGATAGTAGAGGCAATGGAGATGCAAGCGATGGTGGTGATGTGGGCAATGCGGGTAATGTTGGTGTTGGAGATGGTGGAGAGGATGAAGGCAAAGCTGATGGCCGTGGGGCCCAACATCGGCGTATTGATACTACACGTCGAGCGGCATTGGGAGTGGAAGTAGTGAAAGTGGTGCCGGAAGTGGAGGAAGCACTAGCCTGAGTAGAGGCTTGGGTTTGTCGAGGTGATGGAGATAGGGTAGGAGGTGGTGAAGGTAATGGGGTAGGTGGAGATGGAGATGGCAATGAGGTAGACAATGGAGTAGGTGTAGCGCCACATAAGAGATCACAAGGGTGCCTCTGGTCTTATAGAGATAGCGACGACTGCCTAGGAGGTGCTTGTTGTTGCTGCTTACTACGAAGATGTAGAACCACTTTGTGAATGGTGACCCAATCGATCCTTTGCTGATCTTCCAAGCTGTAAATGTACTCCTGGAACTCGGGGCAATCCTCGACCAAATGCCCCTGCTGGCGATGAAATTTATAGAACTGAAGCATATCCCCCACCGTGGGTTGGCAAGGCACAACCAGAGGGAGATGCAACGCATGAGTGGCCATCAAAGTGCTGAAAATATCAGTAAAACACTTCGACAACGGAGGAGGAGGAGCCCGTTTCAGGCAAGGTGAATGCCGAGGGGTATGTGGTGGTGACGGAGGAGGTTGTAGCGATAGGAGTGGCAACTGCAGAGGCAAGAGTGCTTGGCTAGTGGCAGAGGGATTTGGTGAAGGCATATGTGGAGCGGGATGAGGGGGTATATAGACGGCATCCACCTGCTCGGGGTGTGGTGTTTCCTTGACCGGGGGTGGAGGTGGATGTGAGTATGAGGAGGTGCGAGGTTGACTCATGGAAGGTTGATATGCGGAGGGTTGACTCACGGAGGGTTGACTCATGGAAGGATATGTGGCAGAAGACTGACTCAGGGTGGGCTGACTCATGGGAGCGTAGGGTTGGCTCGTGGAAGGTGAGATGTAAGTGGATGGGGAAGTGTATGCGGGTGTGGAAGGGGGAGACTTGGGGTCAAGGGAACCTTGGATTTGTTGGCGAATGAAGTGGGCTCGGCTGTATAATTGTTGTCAGGACGTGATGTCATTAAAGGCTAAGATGAACCGATACTCGGATGTTGCATTAGAAATTAACATCTTGATTTGCTTTGACTCCGGAATGTATCCCGGGGCCTGTGTGGCAATGCGACATCAGCGGTTGGCAAAGGTGCAAAAATCCTCATCTTGTTTCATCATCTCATGGGCCAGATCCACAACAGAGAACTTGGGCCCAACCTGGTCCTGAAAATGCTGAATGAACTTATCTTGGATGGCTTGAAAATTCACAACTTACTCTTGTGGAAGAGAAAAGAACCAATCTCGAGCCAGGCCTTCCAATGACAGATCAAATAGATAGGCCATCAAGCGTTGGTCATGTCGAAACTGGGCCGACTCATACAAAAACTCATTCAAGTGTACGTAAGGGTCACCGACTCTACCATAGCAGCGATATGTAAGAATTTGGGAAGATGGAGGAAGCCAGAGATTTTGAAAAGCAAATGGAACACTTAAAGAGGATGTGGGATCAATTCGGCATTGTAGTTCATCAAGCTAGCATTGAGCTTGAGCGATCATCTCAGGGGTAGGGTGAGATTGAGAGTAATATGGGCCAGCTTGAGCAAGAGGTTGTAAATTTGAACCAGGATTATTATAGGACAGATGAGTGGATCTGGGCCGAGAAGGAGAAGAAAAGCCCATTCTAGGAGTGGAAGGATATGTGGGCCTAGAAGAAACATAAATGTGAGGATTCATTGGGCCGACAACATAAGTAGGATGGGAATAAGGCCCATTAAGATGAGATGCAATGAGACGTTGGGCCTAGGCCGGGTCCATTTGGTGAACATGGCTAGAAAGATGGGCCTTGAGATTAGCCTACTCCTCAGATGGATCAAAGGGACAATGGGAAGATGGTCCCACGTGGGAGGAGGATTCCACGTGGAAATAAGAAGAAAATTCGGGAGAAGGATGATACAAGGGGTTGGAATGATGCTCCACGAGGGCAAATGGAGACTTAATATAAAAATATCAAGGAGAATACAGGTGGAGAAGCAATGGCTTAATGGGCTTGAGAACAAGAGGGGGGCTAATCCACTAAGTCAACAAATGATAGAAATACTTTGGATGTCAAA
Source organism: Amorphophallus titanum (assembly GCA_024336825.1). NCBI lineage: Eukaryota > Viridiplantae > Streptophyta > Magnoliopsida > Alismatales > Araceae > Amorphophallus > Amorphophallus titanum. The sequence goes on along the minus strand of JANBPO010009603.1, from coordinate 53,918,610 downwards.
AAATGATGAAAATATCGTGAGAAGTTAACGAATGATAGAAACGTTTAGAAAATTCAACAAATGACACAAATGTTCTAGGCTATCAAGAAATGACATGAATGTTCTAGAAATTCAAGAAATGATAGGGCTAAAGAGAGGGCTACTCCAATAGGTCAATAAATGGTAGAAGCATCCCGAACAGCCAAGAAATGACAATGATGATCAAGACAATGAAAAAATTGTAAATATATGTTGGAAAGGCAAGAAATGGCATACAAATCCAAGAGAATTAGGAAATGACATAAACACGCAGAAAGGTTCAAAATTGCAAAAATACTTGAAATCATAGAAACACTTGGAAAGGGATATGAATTGCAAAAATATTAGGAATGGTAAAAAATTATAGAAACACTCAGAAATGGTTAGAAATAATAGATATGCTCACGGAGGGTCTAATTGTGATGAAACTCAAATTCAATAGTCAGATCATGATCGAGAGTAAATCTAGTCGTCTAATTGAGGATCAGAAGTAAATTTAATGGTCCAATCGTGACTGAGAGTAAATCTAGTTGTCCAATTGAGGATAAAAACAAGTTTAACAGCACGTTCAAATTTATGAGCAAGTCCATCAGTCTGATGATAATCAATAGTAAATTCAACAGTTTGATCGCTATAGAAGCAATTTAAAGATCCAAGTGTAAGCAGAAGTTTACTCAGTGATTAGATGGTGATCAGATGTAAATCTAAAGACTCGATCGGGATCAAATGTAGAGGTCTCGAAAGACGAATTGTAATTCAAATTGTGTTTAACGAATGAATGTCTTTCAATTTCTTACACGAGTATGTATCTCTAATAGACGATCGTCAAGATCATGTCTATTAAACAAAATTCATAATATCACAACGGATATTGTAGAGGTTGAAAATATGTTTTTGACAGTTAATCAAAGATGTTCTGATTTTATGTCTATCAATTAGCACCGACTACGATCGGTAGGGAAAAGTTCAGCACACGAATCTTAAATCATCTGATAAACTAAGCATGCGGGATTAATAATGTGCATGCTAGTTAATTAGCTAAAAATGTGCATCTTCGTTCAATAAATGAACACCTTAACTTTTCATTTAATTCCGTGTGTGAAACTGTCTCCTTCCTGGTTCCCTTCTTCCCATCTGATAAGGTTTACACAATGATGCTTTGAGAAAAATGCTCCTCTTCCCAATGAGGTAGCACCTCCTCCCCCGGTGACCCCTTGAGACTTTCCCCACCCACAAGCACCATGGTTAGCCAAGGTCTCAAAGCTCTCCTAGCTTGTTTTCTTTTATATTTCAACCTCCCTGGGGTAGCCTGTACTCCCATGCATGCGTTGATGACTTGGTCTGCCTTCAGTTTTGTAGTCTTAGATCACTAGGGCTGTTAACGTCAATGAATCATGCCTCCACCACAATTGAGGAGTTGCTCAACATCAGTCATTCCTTGGTGCAGCCTTATATGATCCTTGTCCCTTAAGACACCTTCTGAAGGAAATGACCACACAGCATCTCCATCCACCTCTAGATCTTCCCCTTTCCTTTGAAGATTTATCACCAATCATGGACTTTGAGGTTGATTTTTTGCCGTCACTGTCAGCCCAGTGTGTTTAAAAGGGCCACTTATTGCTCATGGGCAGGACCATGGACCATTGCTGAAATGCAAGATTTTTATATTTTTGAAGGAATGAAAAGTCTCACTGCATGTTGATCTAGTCCATTCTTCCAAATCAAACATTTTTTTGGCAAGCAGCAGAGTTTGACTGCGGGAGATTCCTTTGTAATGTTCCACTCTAAGACATCAAAAGCAGCACAAAGGCTGCAGACACATCCTTTTCACATGCCTTCACACCAAAAGCAAAAGCAGTTGGACCACTTTTAATTGAATTCCCAGCCAGTGTGGCTGATTTCACCGGACGCTGCAACTCTTTTTTCTACCACCCAGAACTCCTGGCATCACTCCAATCTTCTCCCGATCTCCTGTAATTCCAACTACCTGTGAGAGCTGAGTGGATCATGTTAGCGGTAGTTTCTATTGGGCATGTCACCTTCTCTAGACTTGTACGCTACGCCATCGTCCTCAATTTCACATCAGCCATCAAAGCTCGTCTGCCTAATTATGTTTGGTTTCATGGAGGAAAGGTTTGGTAACCTTAGCATCGTTATGTGCGATCAATTCACATCAAAGCTCCAAGGAACCATGTACTGCATGTTAGGGGGCATACTTCAGTTCAACTCAGCACTCCAGAGAATAATGGTTGTCAGTTTTCAGTCTGTACTTTTAAACTACATGTGCCAATGTCAATGACTCGCTTATCATCTACAAACTTACCTGATCAATTTACTGAACACTTCAAAGCTTGCCATTCAGTCGACGACAGTTGTGGGTGCCACTTGCAGAAAAATTTACTTTGATTTGTCAATAAATGGTGCATTCTGTTAGTGGATGTGCATCTGCTTGCCATTAAATAGATACGTGAGCTTTTGGACATTTGGACATGCTTCAAATGGTTCCTAAAGTCATATAACTTACGTTGCCACTCGAGTAACACGTTTGTTAGCTTTTAATTTCATGAAAATCTCTATTTCCATGCTGATGGCCTTTGTTAGTAATGGGATAAGACATTTTAGAACGAGGATGCATATTGTACGTGGAAGATGTGTTATTTCTCAGTAAGATGTCCTATATCAAACAGGAGTTGTTATTTCTCAATAAGAATATATACTTTAGATGAGAGGTGAATAAGAAGCAGAACAGTTGAGTATAATACGGTAAATACTCTCTTATTGTAACATGGAAGACAATTTGAATATTTGTATTCTTGTGATTTTCTAGAATACAGCTTCAACCTATAATCTGATCCAAGTGGGTTCTGGATGCTAACCTACTCCAAGTCTTCAAGTTGCCAAAGCGAAACGTGGAAACTGTTGATTCTGTTACCTTGACTACAGTCGCAGAAAGATGACAGCTATAGATGGAGGGTGATTTGTGTACCTTCTTTTTCAATAGTTAATTTGTAATTATTTTTGTTTGATCCTAATTCTTGATCTGTTGAATCAAACTCAGCAATCTGATGTGAATTATACTTGGCTGCGCCCTCTGGCTTATCATATCTTGAGGTGGCGCATTCTCTCATCTTCCCAAAATTTCTCCTGAATTCCTTGCAGCCATGGACTCAACTCACTCTTTCCAACATCTCATCATGATACTGGGTGTCGACAGCTACCTGCTGCCTTCTTTCTTTTGCATCTTTAGTGCACATGAAATATGGCAATGACCTGTGTAATTGATTTATGAGGTTTCGTGGATCTCTTACGAGAATGTTACTTACCGGAAAATTCTTACTATTTTCTCCCAGATTCCCGGAGGTGGCTGAGCTGCTGGCCGTCTGTTGGCTGGAGGTCCGTGGAAAGATCAACTGCAGGATGCTGTCACAGGGCACGAATTATGTCGCCTATCTCATCTTTAAAGTAGAAGCATCTCGTGGCCTCGGCTACCCTCAAGAGGCATCAGTGAAAGCTGGAACTCACACGTCCGAGGCAGTCGCCTGCCTACACCCTGAACACCACCGCGTGCGAAGGTTGGGCGTTCCACATCTCCCTCCTGCACCTCCGCCGGCCCCTCCTGGGATGCTGCCGCTTCCCTTGGACGGCATGCACCCACCGCCACTCCCAGACGCGGAGCAGGAGGAGCCTGCACGGGAGCTGCCACGGGCCAGAGGCGATGGGTGGATGGAGATTAAACTCGGTGAGTTCTACAACGACAAGGGTGACGATGGCGAGGTCGATGTGTCTCTCAGGGAGGTAACACGTTTAAACTGGAAACGCGGGCTTATTGTGGAGGGGATCGAAGTGAGGCCTAGGACGTTAGGCAATGTTCTTGTGGAACGTGGTGTGTGAGGGGGCTTAACCTGAATGTATTGTGCAGCCAATAGCCGCTATGCTCGAGAGTGTCTCCTTAATGGTTAATGTATTGTGATTTTGTGGATTTTGTACAGGGAGAGTTTCTATAAAAAAAAAGTATGAGAGAATGAAATCATGCGAGCCAACCTTGAACTCTATTCCAGCGTGTCATTTTGGTGTCAATTTACTTGAAGGAGGGGACAATAAAATAGCAGCTCTTTTTTTTTAGCCTGTTCCTTCGATATTTATAGCTGTGTCATGTCCTAACTTGATAGGGTCGCGCGATTCGCTGTAAGTTAAAATTTCCGTTCTCCCAAAACTAAAATGCCTCGTAAGGTGTAGAAATTGAGACGCCAACGTCGTCACCTTTATACTAAACTTTCCAAACAGGGTGGTGGTCCCAGAAGGTCGGGCTTTCGTAGTGGGCTGAGCCTACGGGTTTTAATGGACAGGCGAGATATACCCTCCTCAGTATCTCTACATTTTTGAACAACGAGGGCACTCAGACCTTGGTGTTCGGGAGAATTTTGAGAATCTCGTCTATCTCTCCATTTTTGAACAGGGAGGGCGCTTGACGCTTGGTGTTTGGGAGGATTTTGAGAATCTCGTCATCAGTGGGTGGAGAGTGGACGGTGTCTAGTCCCTATGCTCGGTGCCATGGCTTATGATCAAGTTTTCGCAGACGGTGTTAAGAAGTATAGTGGTTGAGAAACAATCGTCCAAATTATAATCCACATCTCCAAAGATTTGTATGACTTGAAGGTAGCGTCGCAGGAGGAGGCCCAGCATCCACAAATGAGGGGTTATGAAGAGTCTTGGGAGATATCATAGGACCCTCCGATGGTCAAGTCAGACAACTGCAGAGGAAAGAGACGGACGCTCGAGAATTGAAGGAGAGAGAGATTGGAGTGAGAAAGTGAGGGCTTGAGCCTTGAAGGGATTAGGTCGCGCGTATATCTTGGCCATGGGTACATGATCCTATTTATACAGTTGACGTGGGGTTGACTATTGGGTCGCCTTGGCAGAAGGAGATGTGAGCCATCCCGCTCGTGTGCCCGATGATACAGAGAGGCGTGGGTGTTTGCTCGTCATCTCTTTGTGGGAGGGACAACTTTGCCATTAATTTGGTAAGACTCGTCCGAGGGAGTGTGAGACTATTTTATCAGGGAGAGCGACATTGGTGGCATCCTTCATTTTTGTCGCCGTACTAGTGCCACTCCCACCATTAATGTGCTGTCAGGGACGTACGTCGTGACCGCTGACGAAAAAGGCTCACATAGGTATGACATCTACGTTGGGCTTGCGTCGGAGCAGGGAGCGTGTTGAGTCGGCGTGCGAAGTGGCAGGCTCAGAAGGATGGGCCTCCACGATGGACTGAAATAGACGTCCCTAGTAGACTAATGGGATATGCTCTCCTCAACTACTATTCACCGTACCTATTAGCAACGACTATATAACCATTGCTAATATGACCGGTGACGGCTAAAACGTAAAATTTGTAAAATGATTCTTGCATTCATTTTTTAAGATAAATTTATTTTGCCATAATTACTGTATAAACAACTCACGGTGAAAAGAGAAATCTAATAAGTTCTCTGTGAGTGAAGTTCCACAGAACACTGGGATTAAACTAATAGAGCGTTGACAAATTAGTTGCGGTTTTACGTTCAAAACCAATGTATTCACTAGGTAATTCACATCATCTCAGTCTCGATCATCACTCAACTCAATTTACAAAAAGATTAACTTGGGCATGAACCAAAATGAGGCATGAGTTGTAGAATGCAATTTCATATTTATAAGATCATGAGAATAGTATCAATGTATCATTGACCCTCTAAGAGAGGATGGGGAGAGACTGGGAAAGAGAGGGAGGGAAAAGGCAGTGAGTGGTGAAGAGGGTTGGAGTGTGGTCAAGAAGAAGAGAAATCACACTGCAGTCCAGAGATTTGGAGAGGAGCTAGCTAACTTTACAGGGAGTAGAGAAACAAGAGAGGAGAAGAGAGTGAAGGTGATGCCAGTACAGCAAGATACTGTGTACCAAATGCTTAGAGAAAGGGCACTGGACTAGATAGAGTAGGAATGCAGTGAGGTGCTTGCACTGTAGAGGTATGGTCATCGTAGGCGGGCTTGTAAGGAGTACCATGTAACAGAGGAAGTCAGAAGAGAAGCTGAAAATAGAAAGAGGAAGGAAAGACAAATCACTGTAGATATCCCTTGGGCTCCATCTATAATGGAAGGAAGGAGAAACCTAGAAACTTGTGGCGTGGAGGACAAGATAGACGCTGTGGGAGATTTTCTGAAGCATACCTGGAGATTGAATTCATGGTGGATCAGAGAGCCGAAGAGTGAGGATGTCCTGGTTTGGTTCCCCAGCTCCGACTGGTTCACTTGGTGCCTCAACAGAGAAGTGATTCACAGGGATAACCATAGGCTGATTTGGAAACCTTGGTCGATGGAAACTGCAACCAAGGTTCTTCCGCAAGGCAAACTCCTACGGTGCTGCATGTCAGGAATTCCATTGCATCTGTGGAACTTGAAGATTTACCTTTAGTTATCTGAGGAGGGTACACAAGCAGACACTTTACAGGGATAATCTAAGGCAGGCAAGATTACTAGTAGAAGTGGAATCTCAGCCGTAGATCCCAAAGGGTGTGGTGATCAGAGTAGAGAAGAAGAAGTTCTGGATCTCAACCAATGTGGAGATAGGAGAATAAACCACAATCACACAGAGGGAGTCCATGGACTGGACATGGGCAGAGGCTGCTTCTTGCTTCAAGAAGATCCAGTGCAACAGCTCAGTTAGAACAGGGGAGCCAAAGACGAAGTCAAAGAAGAGTAGGAGATGAAGTCAAAGAAGAGTAGAAGACGAAGACAAATGATGGTGAGTTGAAGGCTGGGAATCAGAAGGCATCAAGTCAACCAACTCAGAACCGGAGATCTGAAGGGAAGCAAACAGGTGGAGGGACTAATCGGCTCCCAAGAGGTGTCATCATGCAACTTGCAACGGATACAGATTCGAGACACAGGCTAGGGCCTCGGGAAGGAGATAATGTAGGCAGCAGCTTGAAAGAGATCAATTCTGGTGGTTCTCAAGATCTGGCGCTAGGTTCTGAGGTGATTTCTCTGGGCAGACAGGGAACGAGGGTCAAGGAGGACAGCGGCTCATGTTCAGATGGGCCATTGGGTGGGGAAGAGGAATAGTACCGGCTGGCGAATCCGACAAGACCCAATGAGACTGAGGTTCTATCGGGTAAGTCATCTGGATCAGAAGACTCGGGTATTCTCTTATTGGGTAAGCTATCAGGTATCCCCATCATATCCACAGTGAGCTTCATCTTCCCCCATTTCATCACGAGACCATCCAAACAGCCACTTGTGACTGTGTAGCATAGGAGGCCAAGCATGTCCAGATTTCACCGGCTGGCCAACGGCTGGTGACAAAGCCGGCCGATGATAGTCAGCTCAAGGAGCATGGCTGCTCCTCTTTCATCACCTCGCTGAAGGAAGGATCACTTCTAGCTGATAAACCCCATTTTAGATGCCGCAAGGGACACCAAAAGGTAAAGAGTCCGGAAAATAATATGGGAATAGAGGTTACAGGTGAAGCTGCAGGAATTCTAGGGGGGTTGATGCATCCATTTCTCCCAGGTAATGCTACAAGTCTGATGGCCAAGCTACAACTGGGTTCAAGGCATTCTGGAGAGGGGATGGAGGGTGAATGGTACAGAGAATCTTCTGATGTTGCTAAGGCAGGTACATGAAAAGGAGATGATTCTATTTTGACAAGGGAGGAACAGAGCTTGCTGGAAGATGAAGATGAAGAAAACGACATCCTACCACTCACTATGAGAATGGGGTACAATCAACTAACAGAGATACAGAGCACATGGGAAATAGAGGTGGGAGGCATTGTTACAGGGGAGGATAGTATTGCAGATGATTATCGGGGTACAGTGACAGTCTGGGAAGATATACAGGACTAATTGGTCAGTATTGATCCCCTGGCTCTGATGGGTCCAGTGTCCGTGAATGAATGGTCAGATAATTGATTAAACAGATAGGATTTATGGTGGGAATATCATTTGAAGGAAAGCAAGAGTATGTCAGGAAAACTTTGAAGAAGATCTTAGCCTTGAATGATATTATCTCCTGGCAATAATTATACAGTAGAGCCCACTTTATTCGCCAACAACTCTAAGATTCCCTTGACCCCGAGTCCCTTCCACCTTCTACATCCACATACACTTCGCCATCTACATATACCCCTCATGCACCCTTCATGAGTCAGCCTTCCACATCTACCACCTACTCGCCCTCCGCCTCACACCAACCTTCCACATATCAATCCTCCATGAGTCAACCCTCCACATATCAACCTTCCATGAGTCAGCCTCCAGCCTCCTCATACCCACACCCGTCTGCACCTCTTGTCAAGGGAATTCCCCATCCCGAGCAAGTGGATGCCATCTACATACCTTCTATCTCCCCTCCCGCTCCACATATGCCTCCGCCGAGTCCCTCCACCAGTCGCCACATGCCATTACCTACGCAACCCCCACTTCCATCTCCACAACCTTCTCCATCACCTTCTCATACCCCTCGGCATCCACCTTGCTCAAAGCGGACTCCTCATCCTCCGTTTCTGACGTGTTTCACCGATATTTTTCAGGCTTTGATGGCCACTCATACGTTGTCGCTCCCTCCGATTGTGCCTTGCCGACCCGCGGTTGGGAAGTTACTCCAATTCTGTGATTATCATCGTCAGCATGGGCATTTGGTTGAGGATTGCCCCGAGTACCGGGATCACGTTCATGATCTTGAAGATAAGAAGAGGATTGATTGGCCCGCTATTCATAAGGTCATTTTACATCTTTGTAGCAAACTGTAGCAGCAAGAGCCGCCCAAGCAGCCGTTTTCATCACTTCAAGACCCGGGGCACCCCCATGATCCTTTATCTAGTGTTGCACCCGTTCCATCACCTGGATCTCCAGACCCACCTACCTCATTACCTTCGTCATCTCCTACCCCGTCTCCGCAACCTCCATAAACCCAAGCCTCTGCTCAGGCTAGTGCTACCTCCACTTCCACTACTTCCACTCCCAACACCGCTCAACGTGTCGTATCAATATGCTGACGTTGGGCCCCATGGCCTTCCACTTCGTCTTCTCCATCTCTATTACCCCCATCATCATCCTCGTCACCCTCTCCATTGCCGCCATCTTCACCGCCTTCATGTCCACTGTCTTTGTCTTCCCCATCTTCACCATCTTCTTCTTCATCTCCTTCATCACCTGAGCCTGAGCACGCTCCGCCTTCACCTACACCTCCACCTTTGCCTTCGCCTCCACCCGAGCCTGTCGTCGCCGCTATCCCTCCACCCCCTGAGGCCTCTACACCTTCTAAGCCTTCACCTCCACTACCTATCAAACCTATTACCTCCATTTCCCCATCTACTTCTGCCCCACGGAGTGGGTGTGCACTGCCTATGGTGCCCCTTGGGTCTGGTCCCCAGGGAGATGATGAGCTGAGTCAAGATGATTCTATGCCAGTTCTACATTTCAAGATCCAAGATTTCATCTGCCGCATGCCAATCCGCATCCTAGTCCCTGGCTATTTCAGGATTGATGAGCCTATGCTTCCGAAGATGGTTGCTAAGAGGAGTTCTGCTACCTTGGTGCCAGTTTCTTCTCAAGCGAGACCGGTGGCAATCTCTTGCTCATCGGAGGATTGATCATTGATGCTCTTATCACTTCTGACTCCATTGTCGTTCAGTTTACGTTCTTCACCCAAATTGAGCTAACCCATTTGGCTGCCAAAGAGCTTATGGATTCTATGTTCAAGGGACAGTTTGTCCTTTTTTGCAGCATTCTCAAAGGACATTCTGCACACCTTATGCAGTCTCTCTCGATTTATCAACACGCCGTCCACGTCAATGCCACGTATTACTCTCCCTCAGTTTCATCCTTCCCCTCTCGCAAGGGAGTTATGCTTCAAGTTTGATTGTCGAGTGAAGTTGCCGGATCTCCATGTCTTGGTGTCGAGTGACAAGACTTCATGATTTCATGATGTTCAACATTCTATGGAGTTTCAAGTTTGGGAATGTCCACCTATTGTTGGCACCGGGTGTTTAGGGGCAACCGCCCCGATGAAGTTACATGTTCATAACTGGGCTAGACCGTTTGCCAGATCGACCCATTATTTGAGAAGACATTATAAATCAGGAAGCCCGAAGGTCTGAGCCAATGCCAGGCAGGATCATTTTCAAGAAATTTTGGCCAAGAAGAGGCGACGACGTAGGTTCAAGGGTCATCAGTTGTGCACTCAGGGGTCCACTCCTTCTTATTCTTTGCATTCATCATTTCTTCTACTCAGCTCCCACCCTTAGGTGGTGTACCTTCCTCCCTTCCATCATGTTTCTAGAATTTTCTCCTCTCTTCCCCGGTCCATGAACCCCCATTCATCTTCTTCTCATCTGGATTCTCTGGATTCTTCTAACACTCACAATTCTAGGCCTTGGCCTATGTCCTTCTCTCATTGTCACACCCCGAACCGATAGCAGCGGAACGTGGCAGTGTAACAGTCATGAATAATCAGAGCAACCATAAGACACAAGATTTTAGGGCCCAATTGATATGGCAAAACATGATCTTTATTGATACTCTAATATTCAAATTACAAGACTGGACTTCACTTACATATAGAAAGAAGTGGAAGGGCGAACGAGCACAGCCAGTAGGTTAAATACGCAGCACAGTGTGTGATTGCATCGACTCCTATGGGGTTCGGCCCCCCTTGTTGGCCTCTCTGCACGACCAGAGGAAGGGTCATCTAGCGACGGGCCCTTGACTGCTTCCTCACCACCATCAGAGTAGCTGCAGGGAAGTCTTCATACTTTTTCTCCCTGCTGAAGAAGTATTGAAGCCACGTGCCCATTCGCACGCGTCGCTTCTCTCCTGGCTTCCGCGCCTCCCGTGGGTCAAGCGTCAAGTGCACCATGGCGTGGTAGGCCTTCATCAAGTACCGGTAGGCGAAGCCGGTGAAGTACTTGCCCTCGCCATCCGTCTAGTCCTTCAGCCAGTCTGGAAAGCATACCTCTTCGTATGGCTCCCCGTGTATGGGTAAGCCGCTTAGCTGAGCCAAGCTCCAGAGATCCAATGAAGTCTCCCCCTCAGCAGGTAGAAGGTGTTGCACTCAGGGCAGAAAACTTCAATCATCCCGCAACATAGTCCTCGGGAAATTGGATATCGGTATCGGGATGCATAAACACTGTAGTACACCCCTGCTCTCACCAGGATTAGGGCGTACTGTTGCAGCACATAGTCTGTGAATTCAACGGCTCCTGGATGGAAGGCGTGGGCATCGGTGGCTTTAAGCTCTCCAAACCAACCCACGAAAATCTGGTGCTTGAACTGTACCGCCAGACAGTCTAGCAAGAAGGGTTCGACCAGATATCCCCATTTCAGCAGGACAAGGAACAAATCATAGCTTGGCTTCTCCCGGTCAATGCATCCCCCGGCCTCGTTCCATCGAGCTGGCGTAAATTGTGGAGCTCTTGTCAGGAGCCCAGCATCCGGGGTCAACTCCTGCACGCCAAGAACAGCATCCCACTTCCTCACTTCCCCGGGAAAGTAAATTGGTGACATCCGGATCACCGAGTCGTTGAAACTGTCCCGATCGGCCAGCAGTGCCCCTTCAGCGCGTCGAACCAGAATGACGTTGCGCTTCCCATACAAGTTGAAGCGCCTGATGAAATCCATCAGATGTTTATCTTTCGGGTGGTCTGGTCAAACTCCGTCTCCCCGCTCATACTTGAAGTGGTCCCCAGGGAGGATCATCAGTCGACTGGTGTCAACTGTATCAGTTTCTGAGTCGGATGACTCTGCAACCATGGCCACTTTCTTGAACCCGCGGTTCAAAGAATGAACATTCTCCCACGTCACGGTGACACGAGACGCAGACGAGGAAGAGCTGGATGCCATTTTATCTGCAAAAATAGTGCCCAGAAGAGAATAAACATCAGTTGGTTAGAACGGAATTTCTAACAAAATTTTGGCAGAGTCTCCCCAGCCCGGGAGTTTGCCAAAAGAAGAAGTGGAATCGTTCACCAAGTGAGCGGCCCCTAAAAGCAGCCATGAGCATTAAGCCGAGGCCAAACGGGACACCCGAGGGATCTAGCTCTGAGGACGAGTCCTGCTAGGAGCCTCCTGGGGCCCAAAAATAGGGTTTTAAACCCAACACAAACTCACCTCTACTCAGGAAAGTCACTCGCGCGCTGTGGAAGGAAAATGAAGAGAGAGGAAATTTTTGTTGCAAATGAACAGTAGTGAAGAAAAAATAAAGGGGGCGCCATTTATATAAGGAGATTTAACCGCTTGAAATGGCGCGCTTCGCGAGCGCGCTGTTTCAACTAAAAGGCACGCCGTTTCAACAAATTGGCGCACCATTTCAAGACCTTCAAAGGTCACGGGGCGCACCGGTTAACCCCGCGCCGTTTCAACAGCGCCATTTAATTCCCTAGTCACTTCGTTCGAGCGTCCGACGATGAAATTGAGTGCCGTTTTGAGCTATCACCGTCAAAGGAAATCAATCCAGACGAAGCTCATCCGTCGTTCCTGCCACGTTCGTGTCTCACTTGTAGCACCAACGTCTGGGGGACATTTGTTGACACTCAAAATATGATGACTGGTGATCAACCTGGAAAGGTAAATGACACGACTTACGAGAGCACGTAAGCCGAAGAAAAGTAGACCGCTAAAGCCTCTCAAGTTGCCAGAGCTTCAAGCCATCTGGAGTGCATGCCAAGAACTTCATCTCAGGAGAATCAACGTCACTCCATCACCAGCCGACAGTGCAACCAAGCCTGTCCAATGATCCAGTGTCGACCCCGTCACACCGCTACCTTACATCGCCGCCCAACCAAGGACGGTGATCTACCCTATAGTTTTCCACCCCACTGAAGACTCTCCTGAGGAAGAAGAACGCCATCGGAAGCTCGAAGCCCTGGCAGCAGAAGGACCCAAACACTCGACATGGGTTTGGCTTCTGGCACAAGCAGCCCCGTCAGAGGCCAAATGACCACCGGTCTAGGCGGAATACCATCCTGCGTGGGAGCTCTGAGCATGAGTCAAACCGAGTCAGAAGCACAAGCCATGGTGCCGAAGATCATGTCAGCAAGGGAACCCGCGTGCTCGAACTAAATGCATACAGAGTCTGGACCAAGGCCGTACGGCCAACCGAGAACTCCGTCGACACCCAGCCAAGGCCTTTTAGTAGCCGTGGCATTAGGAATGTCTTCGCACCATTGCACTCATTATGAAGCTAAAATGCTGTATTTTCTGAAGATAATATGTTCAACCATATTAATCGGAAATAACTAACTGTAATAGAGTCTAGTCCAATAGAAAGTACAGTCTAAAGTAGTAAAACTTATCACATGTCAAGTGAACACTCGGCCCGATGAGCTGGCAGCTAAGAACCTCTACGCAGCACCCTCGAACCTCGAGGAAGAATCTCCGCACCTGAAAATCAGGGGTGAGCCTCCTATCATTCGCTCAGTAGGGGTCCCGCGGAACCCCAATTGAAAACAACGGTGGTAGCGGAAAGCAGCAACTACAGCTAGAACAATAACAACAGTAGGAACAGTAAGACTCGGTGGCCAGTAAAATCTCAGCTCTATAGATACTCCTACTGTACCGGAATGGAACCCAACACCCCGATCCCACAGTCGGGAACAACCAGACACGAACCACTAGACTATGACCATCCTAGTCACGCTACCAGGAAAACAACACGACGCCACTATCTTGGAGGCCTATCCTCACAGACAAAGGCCCACACCAAAATCATGCGGTCGGGACGCACAGTCATGACCTCGCCGTTGTGAACTCTACACTGTCTAGAGAGAAGCCCTTGGTGACGCTCACCGGAAACCCTAGACCTCAACTCCAGGAGAACGCTCGAAACTACACACAAAGCCCCATCTCGCAGACGAAAAATGAAAACCCACGACATGACAACTCACGTCACGTGACGGGAGTACTGCCCACCAGAAGCAAGGCCAGATGCATCCAATGACGACTTAGTCTGCAGCCTCAGGTGTCTCTCTACGATGCCCAGGTGGAGACCGAGACACCGTATAGTAACCAAGAACATAGAAGAAGGACTAGCTGAGGTCGCGCTCAGCATGGGTCCATCACCCTCAGCCAAGTGTGCACACACAGATCATGCGCCCTAGGTCAAATCCTCTAGTTGGTTCCTCCCCCAAAACCCAGACTCAGGCTGCGCATGGAGGCCCTATGGTAACCAGCCTAACAACCATCTCACTCGAGTCATGCTCTCCACCACTCCTAAGTGGGACCACACCCGCGTGCATAGGAAAGCTACGACTAGTGGGGGCTCGCTAAATGTGAACACTAAAAATCACGCACGCACCCATCATGAGTAACACGGAGTATAATAGGTGGCTCATGGCCACCAGACCCTGGACAGCCCACTAGACCTAATAAACCCAATGGTCCTTGAGTCATGAGACTCGGGTCAAGATCGTTGCACGTGACGGCACAGTATCGTCAATATAGTCTACTCCCTAGGTTTGAAACCATGGTGACACGATCCTCAAGGCAACTCATAAGCTGCCGAGTGGATCTCTCATCCACGGGACACTCAAAAAACTTCCAGCGCCAGGTTGGTTAATTGGACTCACAGTCCAAGGCAATACACACGGCCCACTCAGAAACCACTTTTCGGAGAAACCCAGATCATGCGGGGAAAGACCCACCGCACTCGTGCTGACTCACGACGACTCAATCTAACGCAAATACGAAAGTTCAGAACACATGGGGTCACTCAGACCCCAAGATCCACGGGCATGCTAATCGAGGTAACTCGGTACCTTCGAACACCCAAAAATACAGTCACAGTCCCCACAGGGCGTTCGGGACACTCACGGGGTCATAGGTCGGTCATTGGGTCTCAACTAGACCAACCGGAGGCCAACACGACGCAAAATGGACATGGCGACAGAAGAAACAACCTAGTGGTCCTCTCTGGACAGCCAGGGACCCTGGCGGTCTCCTCCAGACTGCAAGGCCCGGCCTAGTGGTCCAGCCAGGACTGCAAGGCCAAGGCAAAGTGAACCCCAAGTGGTCACTCCCAGACCGCTAAGTAGGGTGGCAGTCCTCTACCTAACCGCTAGGCGTCCTAGCGGTTAGTCGCAAGGCCGCTACCCCACTGGCCTCAAAACAACTCCAAACCCAAAAATGGCCACCCCCGGACCGCATGGCACTGCCTAGCAATCTTCACCAGACCGCTAAGCCCACCTTGCAGTCCATCGCATGACCGCGAGGCTCGAACCGACAAACGGGGGACCCTAGCGATCTCCACATGACCGCTTCACGCCCTAGCGGTCCCTAGAAGGACTGCTAGGTCCTCCCGAGCCCGAAAATGGTGAAAGCCATGGAAAAATCTAATCCACGCCCCGTTCACACCCGTGTGAAGGGGAAAATATGGGGAAACTAGTCCCCAACCTCTCTAGCACCGAGAGGACCCATTTAAACCCAAAAAATGTGATCAAATCACTAGATTCGGCTCACACCCCAAAACATGCTCTTTTCTCTAAAATGCTCAAATAAGTCCGCTCGACTTACCGCGGCCTATAAAACTCACGGGAAAGAAAGTATGCGGGTTAAGGATCCGTCCCCCTACCTCCACCAAAGATTCCGCGCGTCGAGGACGCCGATCCATCGTGAAACGTCGCTAGAAACCTCGCTGGTGCCCCACGCTCTCGAACCGGCTCGCCACGCACCACCGCCTCGTCCCTCGCCCCGTCCCCGCCGTCTCTTGCCACACGAACCTCGCCGCCTCACCCCCGTCACTGTCAAAATGACCATCGGGATGTCAGGATCCCGTACCCGCCAGTTTCGTGTCGATCGATT
Organism: Amorphophallus titanum; assembly: GCA_024336825.1. NCBI lineage: Eukaryota > Viridiplantae > Streptophyta > Magnoliopsida > Alismatales > Araceae > Amorphophallus > Amorphophallus titanum. The sequence continues at coordinate 53,902,762 of JANBPO010009603.1, read as the reverse complement.
GTCATTTGGGGCCGGCAGGAGTCCGAAAACCCCGGTGACCCAAATTGGATAGATTCGTCGAAATTGCCCTGTCTTCGCGATCGGATGTGTGCATGTGCCATTTTTAGCTTCCAGATGTCTTCTGTGGTCGTATGGCTTTGTTTCCCCTACGCTTCGGCGTGAATGGGGCATGGAACGGGCCGATTTGGCCATTCCACTATTTTGCTCGCCTATTCGGTGTAACGGTCCTACCAGAGACCGTCACACTATGTGACAGTCCTCTGATAGACCGCCACAACCGTTAGTCGTTTCGGGTCTTTTGAGGCTGGGGTCGTGTGACGGACCAATACTGGACCGCCACATGACTGTAACGCCCCTATGGTGGTGCGTTATGTTCTAGTGATTTTCAAGGGCTGTGGCTGTCAGTTCCCTAAAGATCGTGTCTATCTCGAAGACCGTGTCGATCGGTTAGCCCAGACGGACCTCCCCATGTGCATCAGGTTGTGTAATGCCCCTGGACTGGTGCGTTACATGGTTCGTGTTAGGCTTTAGGCCCGTTGGCCCTGACGCCTTTGTCTGGGTGCGTTAGGTGGTGTAGCGCGCCTGGCTTGGTGCGTTACGTGGTCCGAGTTGTAGCTTTAAGCCTGTTTGCCCTAACGCCCCTACCCTGGTGTGTCAGAGCAGGAAACGCGCCTATAGAGGAGCGTTACAATCCTGTTGTTGGCCTTGATGGCCGTTGTTCTATTCATGTGTTGGTCTGTCTTAGGTTTGTGTTCTAGGGCAGTGTCTGTGTGTCAGTGGTTTCTTGATCGGTCAGTTCAGGTGACGGGATGCGGTCTTTTCCTTGACTGCGATAGTTCCCTAACGACTCAATCTAGAACTGCCAGTGTCCTTGTCTCTGGTCGCATAGCGACTGTCCCTTGACTGCCGGGTTCACCTAGTGGTTGAGTGGTGGTTCACTTTGCCCAGAGTGTCATCTTCTCTGCTTGTGTATTGCGGTGTGTGTTTGTGTGTGTGTGTCGTGTCTGGTTCCGGTCAACCCGGTGAGACTAGGGGTTGACAGGCGACCTTGGCTGTGTCTCGGTAGTTCTGTCTAGCTTGAGATAGTGTTCTGGATGCCTTGGGGTACTGTCCTACCTCGATCGCGTATCCAGGTGTGCTGAGGGTTCTTGATGTCCCCTCGGGTATCCGTGAGTCACTTTCTGCGGAGCGTTGTTTCTTCTAGCTTAGGAATAGACTGATTGGCGGCTTGTTCCGCTATCTGTGACGATCTTGCCTTCGAGTCGTGAGACTCAAGGATCGTTACGTGAGTAGGTCTAGCTACCTTGTCCTGAGTTGTCGACAGTGGCTGTGCTGTCATTGGTGCTTTGAAGTACGTGCGACAGTACTCTTTTACTTGTCTGTACTTTCACACTCGTGTTTTGAGTCTCTGTGTCTTGTGAACCTCCACTAGTCATAGCCTTACGGCATGCTTCGGCATGATGGCTCTTGTAGCGGGGCACTTTCCCGGTTTATGGTTCTTAGGCTAGTTCTATGGGCCCCCGGTGCAACCGTAGCGTCCTTCGGAGGGGGAATACTAGCTAGAGGCCAGGCTTAGGCTAGGGGCCAGTGTGTGCACATGTGGTCAGGGGCTTTGGACTTGCGTCGTTAGACGTGACCCTGACTAGTCACTCACGTTATGGTACTGTTCTGGTTCTAGTAGTGTCTTGGTCTCAGCCTAGTCCTTGCGGTAGGGTATGTTTACAAGACACTAGTAGGCGCAGCATAAGACGTCAGTGGACGCAGCTGGCCATTCTTCTGGTGGTGAGGCACTCTAGTCATGTGGCACGTGGCTCTTCACAGTTCTCTTCACATTTCCTATGTGTCGTGACCTCTCGGGTCAGCCCTCTCGTGGCTGTACTCGAGGTCAGTGTCCTATCATATGCATGACGTTCTAGTCATGTGTGGGACAGTGTGCACTGCATTCTGGTCGTGTCATCTGGGTCTGTGTCTATCTAGGTTTTCCTAGGTTTTCTTGTTGTTCTTGCAGGTCTTCACGTTAGGCCTGGCGTCTTGTTGGCGGATTGGCAACTCCTGACTTCGTTAGATCCGAGTCTGCCCTTCTATCATTGCTTGGAGTAGTTCAGGGAGTCGAGGTTAGTTCGGTAGTTGCGCCTGTTCGGTATGGCTCTTTCCCTTTCCTTTTTAGCTTCCCTAGCTCTTAACTTGCTCCCTACTCCTGCATCCCTTTTCTTTACAGCCTTGTAGTTTAGTTTTTCTTGCTTTACTAATGTTGTTACCTGTTGCTTACCTATTGTTTATCTGCTATTTCTAGTTGTTCTGTGTTACTACATGTTTTTCAGTGGGGATCCGTGTAACCCCTACTGAGCCAGTGACACGAGGCTCACCCCTGCTTTTCAAGTGCTTCGTGGTTCGTGCTGCTTCCGTGGTTCTTGGTGCGCGAGTTCATAGTGGCCAGCTGGCACCGTCGTCGGGCTTCCCCCGACTCTTTTGGTAAGTCTTTTCTGTTCTATCGACTGTACTGTTAGACTTGTTGTCTTCGAGTAAGGGGTGGACGTAGATTGCGGGTTGCAATCGAACCACCTTAAAAATCCTCTGTCTCTATTTGGTGGTTTGCTTATTCCGTTCATCTATTGCAATCTGTGCACATCTATCACTCGATCTTTTACCGCTTAGTTCAGCTTTCGTTCTTTCTCTGCTGACTTGGTTATTCTAAAATAGGAGTAAGGGAATTTATCTGCTGCCTCAGTGCTTTCGATGGTTATTTTTGTTAAGAATTTTTAATTGGGGTGATCTATTCAACCCCTCCCCTTCTAGCTCACCTTCCGCACGATTTATCAAAGCGCCAACCAAAGATAAGAAAAAGAAACAAAAGAAGAAAGGAAGAGCCTGCAAGGCCAAAAGGGAGATGGTGCTCTCCGACAATACTCTCTCTGCTCTCTTCAATCTCCCCGATGAGGAAGATGAAGAGGAAATATGCTTTACACCCACCACCAAGGGAAGACGGGCCGAAGCCGTGACCGCCACACATGCAACATGGTTAGGCCGAAAATGGGGGCGCCAGCCACCCGCCAACCACAATATTATCTTCAGGGGAGAGCAGTCCTATAAGATACCTCCCCCGGAGGTCCAGGGAGTCCAAATCCCTCCTCCTTCAGGTTTATACAATCCGAGTGGGGGCAACCCTACACCCCTTCCTTCTTGGAACTCCTAAAGATGACAAAGGGCAAGTAGCTATGCCAAGATTCCAGCCCTACAGCCGGGGGTACTCACCCGCAGCCTCAACAGCCTTGTGGTGCTCCAGATGAAGAAAAGACTCACCCAATGACAGGCGATGGGGGATAGCCAGAGGATGACACCCAGCAAAAAGGTGCAGACTTAGAGTCTAATGAAGTGGGTCCGTCAGAGGCCGCAGTCCAAGGCACTTCCAAGCCCAAGTGGGCAGAAGAAATGAAGCTGTCTAATGTCCGAGCTGGAAGCAGAATAATGAAGCTACTTAAAAAGCTTCTGGCAAGGTTCACCATCTGGGAAATCCTCTCCCTGAGTGAAGAAACCTGACAGGCAATCATCACTACTTTGCAGACACCTGCTCAATATGAAACATGTCTAGCTGAAGCACTGTCGGAGGCCAATGTGACCTTCACTCAGGAGGATATGATACTCTCTACGGCCAGCCACAACAGACCGCTATACATGAAGGGACAGCTGAATGGTCGGGAGCTAAACAAAATTCTGGTGGATCTAGGAGCAGCCGTCAACATTTTGCCATACAAAATATATCAGAGGTACTACTTCAATGTGCGCCTCGACAAAGTTAGAGATATGCGTATCACCGGCTTCAATCAAAAGTTTGAAGTGCCGCTGGGAGTGGCAGAATTCACACTCACCATGGCAGATTCTACTACTAGGGTACAGTTTCATGTCATCAACTCCAGTACCTCATATAAGGCACTGCTTGGCCGTCCCTAACTACATGAAAATATGGTGGTACCCTCCACGCTACACCAATGCATCAAATACAATCAAGAGGGGAAGGAAGAGAGGATATTTGCTGACCTCCACCCATTCGAAGTGTTTGAGTGCCATCTACTCGACGCTTCTTTGTGTGTGGAGCCGTCACCGAAGACCTCCAAAGCCAAGACCCCTGCCAGGGCGTCAAAAAGCACCTCCAGTGATGATTGGTTCCCACTGCTGCCATCGGGATATGTCAATCCCAAGACAGTCTCGCATATTGCCAGCACAGAGGACGTGAGCAGAGCAACACCTCCCGCCACCTATCCCGAAGCTAATGAAGCCAAGGTCAACCAGCACCACAGCCTTATTGAAATCCCAGAGGGTCTCACCAAGCCAATATTCAGCCTTGATCATGTCACTATTGATCCTTTCAAAGCATGGGAGGTGTCCCAGTCTGAAGGCCTTAGCAGCTTATTTTATATGACTAAGGAGCACCCTGCACAGGAAGACGTCGATTGTCATCTCCTTGAAGATATAGAGAATCCGTCAGTCCCTATTCAAGGGTTGACGTTCATGACAAGCCAAATGGAGAAGTTGTTTCGGAAGTAGCATATTCCTTCCGACTAGCCTCGCAAAGAGAAAGAAGCATTCTAATGGCTCTGGTATCCTGCCAGCATGGATAAAGAGCTGAGACGTGTTTCTCAACATCCGTGTTAGGCTTCACCCGTGAAGAATATTATTACAGTGGGCATTATGAAGTGGACACCATCTCCACTTTCGACCTAACAGAAGACAGCTCACTGGGAGCAACCTTTCATGAATACCCGGTGGAAGCTGAACATACTAGACCGGCTCGACCAAGAGACTCAGAATTAGAAGCCATACCTCCTTGCAGGTGTTGGGAGCAGGTCTACCTTGAAGAAACAACTCTCCAAGCCAAATTTGACATGGCCAGCAGTAGCGAAGCTGAAGATATTGAGGAGACAGGGTTATCCCCAGTCTTTTCTTATAGCTCTCATCAGGCAGAAATATCATCACTTCTTATACCGATCAAAGAAGATATTGAGGATGACTTTCTGGTACCGATCACGGAAGTCATGGTCGATGCCACAATCGGCCATGAAGCTTTTGATAATACTGTATGGACGCCTAGAGACCAAATCCTACAGAAGGAGAAATGGACAGGTATTTGTGAAGGATACATGGGGCTTTTATGCGCGTGGATTTCTCCATGCACGGGTTGACCTTGTCTTGGGCATACTTTGTGGGTTTCTCCATGCACGGGTACGGCGAGCAAACTTTGCACGAACCTTGCACCGTAGGACTAAGGCTTTGCACGAACTGGGACTGGGGAGAGCCGTCGGGCCTCCGGACTGGGGAGAGGGCGCGGCCCCCCTAGGGAGGTCGCCCTCCCTCAGGGGCGTTGCCACGCCCTGGGGTGAACGGGCCCCTGGTAGGTCGCCACCCCGAGGGATGGCCCCCGGGGGTCGTCTCTTATCCTCTGGGGGTGTCCTTTGAGGGACACTGGGTTTCGGGGTGCTGGGATGGGCCTATGGGGGCTGTTGTGCTTTGAGTCATAGTGGTCACTTGCAAGGTGTTTGGGTAAATACCCGACACACCTTGGGTTGTCGAACGGCTTGACCAGCTAGCTGAGGGTCCCCAAGGTGGGCCTTGGGCTGAGGATGGGAGCTTGGGGGAGCTGAGGAGGGGCACTTTAGACACATGGGCTATGCCTCGAGCTATGTACTACATTGCGCGACGGGTTGGCGGGGTTGCCTCGAGTTGGCCCGAGAGCTAAAGATAGGTGGCTCTTCGCGACGTGTCTGAGGGTCAGGGGTGGCCTCGGATTGCTGGGGGGTCATTGTGGGACCCAATTAGTGTGCCGGAACTACGGGTTGGGCCATGGTTTAATGTAGGAGGGCTAGAATATATGCGCCCACAAGGTGTTCGAGAAAATGCCAAACACACATGTGTGAGCCATCTACATGTGCTACAGGCCTCCAAAGCCTGTGGTTGGCCTAATTGGGTCTCCCTTTGACCTTGAAGGGTTGGCAGAAGACATATCGGGGTTAGCTCCTTGCCTTTTCGCTGGTTGCCACGTGACGTGGCTTAGAGTTGGGGCGCCCCCGGGTTGGCCTGGGCTGCCATGTGAAGTGTGGGCAAAGCCTATAGCTGAGTGATCGGGATTTGTCCTGGCTAGTTGCTTGTGTGGCCGCATGTCACGGCAAGCTGATCAGGGCCCTTCGCAAGACCCACAGAGTTGTAGAAAGGGCAAGGTAGCATCATAGCCACTCCTGACCGGGGGAAATTCTTGAACCCTTATTCCGTGGCATTTTGCTGGGAAATTATTCGGGTACAACAGCATCATAGCCACTCCTGACCGCGCCTTGGCAAAATAGCTTTCGAAGTGCGCCAGGGTTTGCATAACTGTGATGATGGCTTGTCTTGTTTCTTTGTCGAGGGAGAGTATATCCCAGACAAAAAAACTTGCAGGGATTCTCTTCATCTACATTACTATTCGGCTGGTGCTTCTGATGTTGGTCAACCTTAGTTCTTCAGACCTCTTATGCCTGCCCTCATGGTGTTCTTAAGGAGCTGGCCCGATAGGCGATTCATCTTTTTCTTCAGGTGCCACCTGAAGTTGTTGTGCCGGCTTGACCAACTCCCTCCCTTGTATAAATTCATCAAAGCTTGGAATGCCTGGGTAGTCTTTATTTGCTAGAGGAGAGACTACTGAGGGTGAGGTGGAAGCACCCTTGACCCTCCACTGTGGTTGTGGACATGGCCGCTTGTCTTCCCGAGAGGACAACAATTCGGTGAAGGAGGGAGCCTCCTTGCTGCTTACATGTTCATGGTAAAGTCCTGGTGGATGAGGAATTTCTACACCTTTGACTTCGGGTTGGGGAACCTGGTATGGTTGCTCACCGCATAACATGATGTTGCGGTTAGTCTGGGGGAGATGCCCCCATTGCCTTCTGGACCTAGTAGCATGTTGGGAGGATGAAGCTTCAGCTTGATTCGCCTCTACTAGCTCGAGGCATGTCTCTTTTTCATGTTCTTTGAAAATTCAGACTCTGTCAAACAGGGCCGCAAGAGTATTACAAGATACGGCATTGCCTTTTCTCTTGTTCTTTCATCGTCAACGGCTGCTCCTTTAAAGGCTCATCCCACATGCCAGGTTCTTCGACTTCAGCTTCAGCTTCAACCACTTCTGCTAATCTCAGGGACTCTAACTATTCCCAAGGGATGTATTCGTCCAGCTGGACGGGCCAGATTTTGAGATGTTCATATTCATTTAGCCATCAATGATTTCTTAAAGCCGTTCGTGGCTGGCTTCTTTGTGCACCCGGATGGGGACATATTTCTTCTTATTGTTGTAGATCTTCTGATGACCATTTGAGGAGCTGTCTCATGCCAGACATGGGTCATAGCTGGGGGTTTCGAATGATGTGTGACACCTTGTATATGAACTCCTGGCCACGACGAGGCACCACCCTTCTTCTTATTTTTACAGGTACAGAGTGCCAATTTCCCTCATCTTCAAGTGGCGCTAGGATATAGGCCTCATAGGTATGCTGAGTGCAGGCCTCCGCCACTTCTTCAAGTAATTGCTGATATAAGGATATCATATTAATTGTTGCCCCCAAAGTGAGCATTTCATGCGGGCGCGTGGGATTGACATTGTGCTCCCCCATTTGCAGCTCTCCCTTCTTGATTAAAGACTCAATAGTGTCAATCCAAATAACATCACAAGGAAAATACATAAGCAAAAATAAAGATAACCATGAAGACCACATCGCCAAGGGGTCACGAGGTCGGAGATGCCTCATGCCATAGGGAATGCCGGGAGATGTCCTCATCAATCCCGACACAAGGAAAGTTTACCATTTCATTCTGTCAGTCCTCTTGCTCCTGAAGGCATTCTAGCTCTACCCGGACGGAGGCTGTCCCGACTTCGGCTATGGCCAACTCCTCGACCTCCCTAGTCTAAGCTACTTGTACGTCCTTAAGCTCCAGCTTGGCCGCGTCAAGCCATTCTTTGAGTTGCTCTATCTGGCTTGTTAATGCACAAGCTTTGCTGCGACACTTCTCCATGCTACTCCGGTGCCCCTCCTCCTTACTTACTCGTACCTCGAGGGCGCGCGAATACTCCTCCCTTTGCAAGTGGAGCGCGACAGGTTGACTGGGAGCTTGCGTCTCGAGGAACTCACGGTAGTTCACGTACTTTAGCAATAGTGTCACCCACCGTGACCATTCTTCTAGCAGGCAGCCCATCAATTGCAAGGCTTCTGTCAGCTTCTCCGTGATAGTCCTCAACTTCTTGTACGTGAGTCGCGGGTCAATGAACACCATGGACAGCAGCACGTTTAGGTTCTGCCTCATTGGGAAATCCTAAGTGACAGAGCCCAAGGGAGCCATGGTCGACAGGTCAAACTCTACGACACTGTCAACTGCTACCCAGAGTTCGGTGTCCACCAAAGCTGAAAAGACGGCAGTGTCAGAATTGGGGTGCTGGGCACCTCAGGTATAGTGCTGAGCCCCTGCTCCACTCTCGCTGGTGGTGGGGGCAGAACCTCCACGAGGGCACATGACGTCTCCTCAACAAGAGGCAACGTCAGCTGCTCTGCCTCTGGTGGTGGTGGCAAAACCTCCGCAGGCGCACCCAACAACTCTTCGGCAATGGGCAGTTCCGTTACTTCTACCTCAGGCAGCGGAGGCTAAACCTTTAGAAGCTCACCCGCCATCTCCTTGACCAGAGGCAACTCTAGCTCTTCCGCCTTAGTCTGACTCGGGGTGAAGATTGCTTCAGACGCTGGCAAGGTCAGAGGTGCTTCTTCCACTGAAGGGGCAACTGGTACGACTATTGAGCTCGGAGATGCGTTAGGCGGGGTCGACGCCGCAATCGCCCAGGGGCTAGGCGGGAATGGGGAGAAGTGTCATAGCACATCTCATAGAGTCTATGGATCCGCCCGAGTGCCAAGGCAGTGGGGCGGAAGAGGCGATGGCGGAGGTAGTCTGCTCACTAGGAAGCTTAAGGCAGAAGGGGGTATCCCTCCGCCCACCCTTAAGGTTGACACCAGCTTCAACTCGGTCGCCGGGCCAAAAGATAGCTGCGACTTGCTAATCGCCTGTCGGTGGGCTCGAGGAGCCACGACCCTCTCCATTGTCTCGGGAGCAGTGTCCGCAGATGTTTGGGTCTCGACCTCGCCCACTGGAGCTTCCGGGGTGGGCATTTCTACCGAGTCCTTATGGACCTGCGCAGGTCGGACCCAGAGTCAGCCAAGACATTATGAAGAGACTCACGAACTAGCAAATGGGGTGCGAGTTTATGCTTACGTCTGCCATGACCAAGCTCAACAAGCTTGGCAAGAGCAAGGGCATCAGGGCTGGTGCAAACTCCATCCGCTCCACGGAAGGGCCCCCGATTGAGAATACCTCGTCCGAGGGATAATTGTAGTCTTCTCCATCGACGGATGCAGCCTCGGCCACAGCGAGCATAGCCTTGGCTGGGGAGACGGAGTCCTTAGCCGGGGAGATGGAGTCCTTTTTGGCCTTCGCGGCCCAGCGTGTCAGGACTGGATTGGGCGTTTGGGACTTCTCCGACCTCTCCCCTCGCCTTAAATATGTCTTCGAGGTTGGCAAAGATGATGGAGTAACCTCTGGCCCCTCTGCCATTGTTCGGGCCTCTATAAGAAGAGGGAGGGGGAGAAAAGAAAATTTGTGTCACCAGGTCCCTAAACAGAGATGAGAACCAAGATGAAATGATGTAAGGGTTACCTTTCTCTGTCTCCAGCCTGGGAGAATGCATGACACTGGTCTCTTCACCTAGCGTGAACTCGGGAACCTCTACCGTGCCTACCCTGGGTCTAACAAGAGGGGTAGGCGTTTCCGCATGCCCGGGAATGCTGAAAGCTGGCGAATTAGAAGGCCGCATCCCTGACAGAAAGATCAAGCGTGGAGATCCACGAAAGTAAGGAGGCCATACCTCTGGTCGGACTCGGCACAGTCGCAGAAGTGGCGAACTCCTCAAATGAGGGCACTTGAGCGATCGGATGAGTAGTAGCCTTGGCAACCCCGTTTTCGGCCTGCTACTTCTTAGTTTTCTTCTTCTCACTCGCCTTTGCCTTGGCAAGCGCCTCCTTCACTGGAGACCTTGCCCAGGCGCGCTTCTTGCCCTGGGGCAATGGTGTGGTAGTTGGAGCTGGCTCCGGCTTGACGAAGTGTGGTGGCTTCACCAGATGCGAGAGGCACTGCCGGTAGCCATTCATCATGTAGCCGGAGGGGACCTGTAATGCCCCTGATTTTCTTTCGAATATTTATCGGGTATTTATGAATTTAAATTAATCAGAGTCCAATCCAAATAAAGACAAGTATAGTCAAACAGAACAGAGAACGCACGCTGAAGTCAGGGGAAGCCCGACGCAAGCAACGCTGGTAACTACGAACTGACACACCACGCCCACGACCCACGAGAAAGAAGAACGACCACACCTGAAAAGAATGGGTGAGCCTCGTGTTAATAGCTCAGTAGGGGTCACGTGAATCCCCACTAGAAACAACACAGTAACACGCAAGACAACAGCTAAACAGAAAAGCAGTAAAACAGGAAGGAAAGCAATAACAGCAGTGCCAAACTACAACAGCAAAGCTGTAAAGAAAAGTTGTAAAAGAAGGAGTAGAGACGGCTAAAAGAAAGGGAAAAAAATCATACCGAACAAAGCACGGTTACCGAAGCTACTCTAAGCATCAACAGAAAGGCGAACCTTGATCTCACAAATTCAGGAGTTACCAATCCGTCAACAAAGCACCAGGTCTAAAGCTAAGGCCTACGAAGACAGGCAAAAGTCCTACAAACGACCTACACAGGCAAGAAACACTAGCGCATGCACGACTAGAGCGTCGTGCACGCTATACGAAGCTGACCTCGGATAAAGGCAAGAAAAGACTAACCCGGGAAGAACACAACTTCGAGGAACACTAGAGTCATGCGTCAAGTGACAAAAGCACCTCCTCACTAGAAGAACAGCCAGATACGTCCACTGACATCTTACACTGCGCCACAAGTATCTTCACAAGCCTGAAACGCGACGAGTGAGATACTCCCGGAACCAAGTACAAGGAACAACAGTAACGAGTGACTAGTCAAGGTCACGCCCGTCGGCACTCGTCCAAACGCCCCTAACCACGTGCGCACACACAAGCTCATTGTCTTGAGTCAGGCCTCTAGTTAGTTTTCTCCCTCAGTAGGACGCTACTGTCAAGTAAGGTAGCCCACGAAAATAAGTCTAAAAACCGTCTGAGTCGGGAACTCTACCCCGCCACCACTCCCAGGTGGGCCGACACACAGAAAAATGTTGTCAGACTACAACTAGTGGAGACTCACTAGACACAAAGACTCCGAAACACAAGTGCTGGAGTACAGACAGGCTAGCTAGCACTATCTCACGGACTACGAAGCACCAAGCATAAGACACAAGACAGCACACCAAACTGTCACCAGGCTCAGGACGATAACTAGACCTGCTGACACAATGATCCTTGAGTCTCACGACTCAGGGTCAAGATCGTCGCACAAGAGCAGTAACAAGCCGCCAATCAAGCCTAATCCCTAAGCCAAAGACACGAGAAAACACAAGTCCTCGGCCCCTCAAGCTGCACCAAGGACTCTCGATTTTGCATAACACAAATCACGAAAAATGAGAGAACACCCAGACCCTCAAAGCACCAGGACACGTAAACCGAGGTAAAATAGTATCTCAAAGCGTCCAAAATCATGTCTCGATCTCTTCAGAATAGCCGAGACACTCACGAGGTCACGTGTCAACCACTAGATCTCACCGGGTTGACCAGACACCAATAACGACATGAAAGCAGTACGAAAGACCGCTCGATCGAAAGGCACTCCTGACTACCTTATAACATGGTCATAACTCTCATAGGATATCAAAAGATATCCACGTGACATCGGGTAAACCACAAGGTCAAGCCAAGACGATTGGAAAGCCAAAATAACGGGAAAACAATACTCCGGGGATAAGCAATCGATCGCTTCACCGCTAGGTAAGCCAAGTAGTCAGCAACAGAGCCGCTCCTCCACACGGAGACACAGACTCTGGCGGTCATAGACAGGGCCGCGAGGAGACTATAGCGGTCATAGAATGGATCGTGAGATGACTGTAGCGATTGCATAATAGGCCGCTAGAGCCAGTCAACCCTCGAACCGACATACCCAGTCAGACCACCAAACGGTCTATACTAGGGCCGCTTACAGACGTACGTGGTCTAAGGATGGACCGTGACTCGAACTGCCTTAAAACATTGACTTCGGTCAAACGAACACTAGCGGTCTATAGAAGGGCTGCTAAAGTATATAAACGGTCGAAGATTGGGCCGCTAACCCAAACTGATTCAAACCCCATTGACTAATTCAATGACACTTGGCGGTCGAACATAGGGCCACTAAAGCAAGCTTCACAGTCTATCGCAAGACTGCTTAGCCAAATTGTTCCATCAGTAATGTCAAGCGGTCGACTAATGGGCCGTTGGACAGAGCGTAGTGGTCCAATAATGGGCCGCTAGCCAAGAGAAACAGTCTCTGAAACAACCGCGAGCACGATACGGTGGGAAAACTAGGGATCGACAGGATCTCGACCTTTCCACGCCCCAATCGCGTCTAAATGATGGGGAAACAACGCTAATGGCCAAAACATCCTTCGACACTCTGGAAGGGCTCAAACAGACGCACAAATGGTGAGAAATGGGCGATTCCACCGAATCGACCCTAATTGAGTCACATGGGTTCTCGAGCTCGTACTGGTCCCAAATGATGACCAATCACGATGAAACTAGCGGGAATGGAATGTAGACATTCCAGGGGTTCCAATGATACCAACTTGGCAGGGAACTGTCACCGGGCGGGGATGCGTTGGGAAGATCGGTTTGCGGGATAGAGCTGTGGTTGGAGCATGGCGGGTGCAATCCCTCGGTGGATTCCAAGAAGGTGTCATTCGCATTCCGGGTTACTTTCGGCGTGGTTTAGCCACTTCGGTGCATGATTTCTTCGGTGGAGGTAGGGAGACGGAACACCACTTCGTTCTGCTCATTTTCCCTGTCATTGCACGTCGTTCGGTGTAAAAATGATTGAGTTTGGGTCTATTCTAGTGAAATCGTAGTTTTGTAAGTTTCGTAGGGTCGGTCAAAAAATGGTGACGATTTTTGGATCGGTTACTGTCAATGGACTCCCTAGGATGTGGGCATTCCATAGGCACCGATCTCGTCTCTATTGGTGGTCCCGTTTGGTCGGTAGGGCTCTGGGAAGCCGTGAAACCCTTTTTGGGTAACTTTGATAGAATCACCTGTTTCTTGTAATTCGTGTGTCGTTTTGACTCCGGTCGGAGTCTATGTGATTGTAGGTGTGCCCAGGGTTGTTTCCCCTTCGTTTCGGAATGAACAGGGCATGAGAAGGCCTCCGTCCGGCCAACCCCATGGTTTGCTCACTGCAAGGTTATGCGGTCGAACCAGGTGCCGCCCATCGGTATGAGCATCCACTTGTGGACCGTTTATCCCCGATTGGTTTTGCGGTTGAGTGGTTTGTCGTGCGACTGCTCAAGGTGGTGCGGCCAGTAAGGCTCCGCCCATCTTCCCCTGTGTGGCCAGCTTCCAGCTACCTATGTTTTTCATTGGGACGTGCGGCCAGGACCTGACCGCATATCCCTGTTGACCCTTGGTCAACATCTGTGTGTCAGTGGGGTTGTGCGGCTTGGTCAAAGCCTCATTGACCGGCACTGTAGTAGGTCGGTTGGCTTGTGAGGCCGACCCTTAGCCACACAATGCCTTGGGTAGCCGAGCCTTGACCGTCCTTCCTAGCCTTGGGTTAGTCTGATTGGAGCCTTGTGTGGCCCATCCCTGACTGCATGTCCTTCGTGCGGCTCGTTCCCAGTCGCACATCCCTTGAGCAGCCCAGGATGAATCGCCCATGTGCCAGTCTAACCCGGTGTTTTCGTTTTGATCGATTCGAGTCCCAGGTGTGTGGTTCTCGATCCACGTGCTGACCCGTGGTCTGACGGGTGCTGTGCATTTCGTCGGGGCAAGGTGTTTGGATGCAGTGGGATCCCGGGTGTTGGTGTTCTCAACTTGTGCCACCGTTTGTTGGTGTGCGTGTGGTGAGGGTTCCCCGTGTGTCGTCAGTTTCTCCGAAAAGTGATTCTCGATTGAGCCCCACGTGAGGCTTTGGGCTGCGAGCCCTGTTGTCTAGCCCAGGAGCTGGAGGGTCTTTTTAGTTCCCTTTTAGGGTAATAATCGTGGCGGTTGCGAACTGCCTATGCATTATCTTGCCGAGGTTTCTGACCCTAGGGTTAGGGTAGATTGACAGCTTAGTATCATCCAGTGCAACGGCCTTGACCCCGAGTCTTGTGACTCAAGGACCATTGGGTTTAGTGCGTCTAGAGGATTGTCCTGAGTCCAGTAGCTTAGTGTCACTTGGTTCTTCTCAGCTCTTGCGCAGTGTGTGTATGTGTGTGTGTGGTTCTTGGAGCTTACTCTCTCAGTGACCCTCCACTAGTCATAGCCTTCAGTACACGTGTACTGGCCCACCAGGGAGTGGTGGAGGGGCTACCTTGAGGATGGTTTTTAGACTGGTTTTCGTCGGGCCTCACGTTGTCGGCCAGAGTCCGGCTGAGGGGAAAACCAGTTAGAGGCCACACCTAGGACGCATGGTCTGTGTGTGCACACGTGGTTGGGGGTAGTTGGACACATGTCGACGGGCGCGACCCCAGCTAGTCACTCACTTTGTGGTTACTTGTGTGTGTTTGAGTCTCGCGCACGAGACGTTGTAGCTCGACACTTATGACGCGATGTAAGACGTCAGTGGACGTATTCAGTCATCCTTCTGGGGGAGGTACTCCTATTCTAGACAGAGAGCAGCAGTCTGTTTGGGTCGTGCTGACCGTTGGGTTCCAATTGTCTCATCGTGGCCCGTGTGTCATGCCCCGAGCCTTCATTTACAACGGAAGACTCGCTCGGGGGAAACACAAACAACCGGCATTATAAGCCTCTCGCAAGCAAGAAATAAGCAGAGCGCGGAACAATCACACATAAGATGTAATTACACAAGTATTTACTCAAATTTAACTTCTATTCCATTGATAACCAAAATATTCAAATTACAATCACTAATTCATCCTTTAACAAATTTGCTAGACTCAATAAATCAGAAAATTGCATAGACTCGATATAGACAGTAATGACTCCTAAGTCCTCTCGCTCATTTTGATCTGTCTTTCATTCGCTCTCGGACCCGCTGCTTGTATAACCCGAATCCGAATTTGAATTACTTTCATCTCCTGGAAAAGATTAGGAATAGGTTATGAGCACACTTGTCCAATAGGTATCTTTGCATCAACATAAAGGCACTATTTAAGTGTTTAATATTTTAGCTCTAAATAATTAAGGTAAAATTATACGAATGTGATAAATCTAAATAACCAAGTAACAAGTACATTATGGAGTTGTGAGTGCTTGCTTACATATCACTTAGTCAAATTATTCAAGCTTATATCTAGTGTTTTTCTACCATCTGCGTCGTGTAGTTAAATTTGTTTTAAAAGGGTGGGCAATCAATTCACCCCCCTCTCGATTGCCTCCTAACTGGGCCAATAACTAGAGTCATGCGTCAAGTGACGGAAGCACCTCCTCACTAGAAGAACAGCCATATGCATCCACTGACGTCTTACACTGCATCTCAAGTATCTCACACACACCCAGAACGAAGGTAACCGAGATACTCATTGAACCACGTACCAAGAACAACAGCAATGAGTGACTAGTCAAGGTCATGCCCGTCGGTGCTTGTCCAAACGCCCCTGACCACGTGTGCACACACAAGCTCATTGCCTTGAGCCAGGCCTCTAGCTAGTGCTCTCCCCTAGTAAGACACTACTGCCAAGCAAGGGAGCCCACGAAAACTAGCCTAAAAATCATCTGAGTCGGGAACTCTGACCCGCCATCACTCCCAGGTGGGCCGACACAAAGGAAAGTGTCGTCAGGCTATGACTAGTGGAGGCTCACTAGACACAAAGACTCCAAAACATGAGTGTTGGAGTACAGATAGGCTAGCACGCACTGTCCCACGTACTATGAAGCACCAAGCATAAGACACAAGGCAACACACCAAACTGCCACCAGGCTCTGGACAACGACTAGACCTGCTGACACAGCGATCCTTGAGTCTTACCACTTGGGGTCAAGATTGTCGTACAAAAGCAGTAACAAGTCACCAGTTAGCCTAAACCCTAAGCCAAAGACATGAGAAAACACAAGCCCTCAGCCCCTCAGGCTACACCAAGGACTCTCGACTCCGTATAACACAAATCACGGAACATGACGGAACACCAAGACCCTTAAAGCACCTGGACATGCAAATCGAGGTAAATCAGTACCTCAAAGTGTACAAAACCATGTCTTGATTTCTCCAAAATAGCCGAGACACTCACAAGGTCACATGTCAACCGTTGGATCTCACCAGGTTGACCAGAAATCAATAATGACTCTGAAGCAGCACGGGATACTACTCGGTATAAAGGCACTCTCGGCTACCTTACATCATGGTCACAGCCCTCATAGGATGTCAAGAGACATCCACGGGACAATAGGCAAACCAAAAGGTCAAGCCAAGATAATTAGAAGCCAAAACCTCAGAAAATAACACTCTGGGCCGCAAGTAATCTATCTCCTGACCGCTAGTCAAAATAAGTGATCAATTAAAGGGCCGCTACACTACCCAGAGAATATAGACACTAGGCTGTCATAGGAAGGGCCGCAAGGAGACTGTAGCGGTCATAGAATGAACTGCGAGATGACTGTAGCAGTCGCATAATAGGCCGCTAGACCCAGTTAACCCTCAGCCGAGACACCGGTCAAACCAACATAAATGGTCTATACTAAGGCTGCTTACAGTCGTACGCAGTCTAAGGATGGACTGCGACTCGAACCGCCTTAAAACACTGACTTCTGTCAAATGAATAGTAGCAGTCTATAGAAGGCCCGCTAGAGTATATAGACGGTCGAAGCTTGGGCTGCTAACCCAAACCGACTTAAAACCCATTGACTAATTCAACGGCACTTAGCGATCGAACATAGGGCCGCCAAAACAAGCATCGCGATCTATCGTAAGACTGCTTAGCCAAACTGTTCGATCGCTAACGTTAAGTAGTCGACTAATGGGCCGCTAGACAGAGCTTAGCGGTCCAATAATAGGCCGCTAGCTGAACGAAACGGTCTATCGCGAGACCGCTAAGACCCGAACTGACTTAAGACTTAACCGACAAACCTCAAAGCTTAGCGGTCGACTGATGGACCACGAGAGGTAAGAAACGGCCTCTGAAACGACCGCGAGCATGATACGGCAGGAAAACCAGAGATCGGCCAGATCTAAGCCTTTCCACGCCCCAATCGTGTCTAAATGATGGGGAACAACCCTAATGGCCAAAACATCCTTCCACACTCTGGAAGGGCTCAAATGGTGAGAAACGGGCGATTCCACCGATTCAACCCTAATTGAGTCACATGGGTTCCCGGGCTCGTACCGGTCCCAAATGACAACCAATCGCGATGAAACTAGCGGGAATGGAATGCAAACATTCCAGGGGTTCCAATGATACCAAATTGGTAGGGAACCGTCATCGGGAAAGGCGAACTCGCCGCACACCCCCTGAAGCATGCTTTGCCCAAAATAAAGTAAAACCCGCTCATTCTCGCACCGCTCGGCTACAAATCTCGAGAAAATGTAACAGAGAAGTAGGTGATCCATCTCCCTACCTCTACAGAAGTTCTCGCACGCCAAAGTGACTAAACCACGCCGAAAACCATCACACGAACCGCCACACGTCGGCATTGAATCCGCCGAGGGATCGCGCCAACGCCACGCTCTGTCCTCCACACCATCATGCTCCATGATTACACTATCGCGTTCCTGCCTCGCCCGTCTCGCAACGGTCGCGTGCCACGCGGAGAGAGGAGAAGAGAGGGAGAGAGTGACGTGAGGAATGAGAGAGAGGAGAGAGGAAGAAGAAATAAAAACAAGATGACCAGTTTCTAAATGGTCAGTCATTATGGAACTAATCATGATAGTATCAGGATGTTAAAAGAGTCATGTCTCCTACGTTGGAAGCCTAAACAATAGACTCTCTAGTTCTTAGGACAATGATAATTCTTGGTTGCTACCAAAATGTCCTTATCAGTCTGGAGAACACCATTTTCTACTGCAAATTAGGTTAAAGAAAAGGAAAGAAAATCTGAAACATCTAGAAGCCTAAAAGAGCATGACACTTTCTTCTAACTTAGGATTTGCTTCCTGTTATGATTGATCAAGGCACTACAAAGTTGTCCAATTTATTCGGTAGTTTCATGTGCATTTTTCCCTGTCTAGCAACCCCCAAAAGTTTGTTAGAATTAGAAAGGCAAGACATCCCTGATGAAGCAATGAATCATATGATTACCTATCAACAAGTATATTTCCTTCAGGGTGAGCTATGAGATAGCTAGTTGCTCCGTATGTTCTTTCGGAATGATAACCACAGTGATATATGCCCTGAAAAACTAGAACAGAGTGAGTTTGCATGTGTCAACATTTTTCTCTGATTGTATAATATCAACGTAACAAAGAGAAAAGGCAAAAATAAAGATGGTGACTTATTTTATTCAAATAGAAAAGACTTTTCTAGAAATTAACATAAACAAGGGAAAAGATAGATCTGTTCTTGAACACTTCCATGACTGAAATGGGAACCCATCAATCAGTCAATGCTGAAATATATCATTGTGTTCTTGGCCTCATGTGATTCAGCGCGCAGGTCTCCTACAATCCCACTGTGAAAAGGAGCAGGGTGTCTATCCCCCTTCCAATCACAATAATGGAAAAGGGGCCCCCTGAGAGATAAAAACCCTGTGAGATTTCAGTTCAATGTAGAGTATATTGGTTGGTCGTATATCCATTACTGGCTTGTAACAACTGCACTACAAAGAATAATTCGACAAAAAAATGTCCAGATACTATGCAGGAAGAAATTCCCACTGCATTCTCAAAGTGATCCTGTCTCAATGCATTATTTGCTGATCACTCAGGTCTTCATTAGTTAAGACCCCAACATAGCAACATCATCAAGAATTGGCCTGCTGTGTAATAAAAGCGGAACAAGCAAACATAATAAAAAGGAAGTTGAAATGGGGCAAAGAAGGGAACTCACCTGGAGGCTCTGCTCGTCGATGGGAAGAGGGAATGTGTTCTGCACTGCCCGGATCTCCTTTGGAGGCTTCTCCGTGTGGATGGAGGCCGTCGGACAGGACAGGAGCGCCTGAGCACGAAGGCACAGTGCGAGTAAGCACCATAGGCGAAAGAGTACGAGCCCCGCCAAATCGGTCGACACCACTGGAGGGCTCAGGGCTCAATAGGGAGCGATGATCTCCCCACGAAACCAAGCACAGGCACGGAGGTATAGAGGATGGAGTACAAACCTGGAGAGCTCGGAACCTCTCTTCCTCGCAGCTTGGTTGTCTGAAGACCGCCGATTGCCCTCCGATCCGTGTGAAGGTTTCCTACGGTTTCCGGCGCCGCTCCAGAGAACAGAGAAATTAGAATTCTTCCTAAAAGAAACAAAAGCGAGAGAAACAAACATGTAAAGACAGGAAGATCCGATGACAGCGAGCTTACCGGCGCCATCCAGCGGCAGGCGTCACAGTCGATGCACCTCTCATCTGCAAAGCATGCATCCAACATGAGCCGAGGGATTCGACTACAAAAACAAAGAGAGAGAGAGAGAGAGAGAGGAAAAGGGAAAGCTGGTTGCAGCCTCAGCTCGCTGTGATCCAAGCTAAGAAGAAACGGATTTTTCTGTGTATGCGAGAATCGGAAAGATCGATTAAAAGCATCAACATCAAGAACAGCCGCTGGCTTTGCTGAACCCGATTCCACAATTGCAGAGTCAGCTCGCTGTGATCCTAGCGAAACATATATACGTGGGATCTTCCGTGCATGAGTGAATCGGAAAGATCGACGAAAAGCACCATCAACACCAAGAACAGCAACTGATTTTGCTGAATTCCATCCCCCAAACCGATGAGGACCAATCGTATCGTGCCAGCAGCCTTCACCCACCTACGAAGAAATCTCCCTCGGCGTTCTGCGGACGCCGCCGGCGCGTCCCCCCGGCGGCCGCCCTCACTCTTACCGCAAGGTTTGCACGGCGGCGGCGGTTGCCGGCGTCTGGTATGGGAAGAGGGCGGCTCGGGAACTGAGGACTCCAGCAGATGCTCCCCGCCATCGCCGTGGTAACCATTTTCGCCACTTGTGGTGGTTCTCTCGTCCTTTTTTCGCCACTGTTTTGCTGGGGGTGCCTGGCTCTCAAAGAAGCGCCGGAAACAGGGCCACCGCTACAATGTGTGTGCGTGTGTGTGTGTGTGTGTGAGAGAGAGAGAGAGAGAGACCAGAGGACTAGAGGAGTGGCTACTTTTCACGTCTCATTTCAACCTTGTGTGCCTGTGGCTGTGGACTGTGGGCTTCTATGACTATTAAATAATAGGAAGTCTTCCATCGGTCAATCTCAGGGTCACTTTGTTAACGAGTTAAGATGAGTCAAAGATGAGTAAAATGGGATCAAATGAGTTACTAGCAGCTTATGACAACTCCAAAAGGGCGTGCCATGGGGTGATTACCGTTCAAGTAGAGCTCGGGCCGTTGTCGATGCCTGTAGAATTTTATGTGTTAGATATTGATCCGATGTTCAAGGCCATCCTGGGTCGTTCGCAGGTAGATAGTCTTCATGCCATACCTTTTACCACCCACTAGTGCCTCAAGTTCCCATTCCAGGGATGGGTGGTTAAGGTCAAAAGCATTTCCACAGTACATTCTGTTGAAGTTATTTCCAATAAGAATTTGCTGACCCTGGCCGAGTAATAAGTCGGTTATTTCAATACTCGACCTCGATTTTCCTTGGGCATATGTGTCACGCAAGCCCACTATTGCACCAGTTAATGTCAAGGCGAAGCCCAAAATAAGAGACTCCAAAGGCTGGAACATGATATTGAAACTGGGTTTTCAACCAGGCCTAGGTCTCGGTGCTCAATTGCAGGGGCGGACTAAGCCTGTCAAAAGGGGCAGAAAAATGAGTAGAAGAGGCCTCGGATATTGCGAGTCATCATTATCAATTTTGGGAGACTCAGGGCCGTTGACGTGGAATTAACGTCAACATTTTGTGAAAGGGCCACTACAGCCCGGTACTCTAAAGATGCCACCTTGCCAGAAAGAGAAAGAAAATGCTGCTTATACAGTGTCTGAACCGCCTTTGCTGCCAAAGGGGCCGATTGATGATGCTATTGATTGTTCTGAAGCTTCTGCCAAGATGTTTCATGAAGAGGAAAGTTCAAGAAAACTCAAGGTGTGGGTTATGAAGCATTCACATGGGAAGCCAGCCCAACGTCTGCCAGAAGAGGGGAGCTCTCTTATCTCTGTCACTTTGTCTCCTTCCTACTTGATTTCTATTTTTTGATGGCTAGATTTTGCTCCCCGTTTGCCTCCCATTATGGTTGATCCATTAATGGCCGAAAGGCCAATTGAATTCTTGATTGTGACATGCCCATCTGGGCGCTGCCCGCCAATTGATTTTTTGACCTTGTGGTCGCCCTCTTCGCTAGTTGATCTTTCAAATATGTGGTTCTCCTCCTCCAATCTCTTCTTCGATGTCCTCTTTCCATCAGTCTATCCTCGTACACTTCCTCCTTCTCCACCAGCTTCTCCTTCATGCTACGTACTCTCCACTGATCTTGACCAAAAAAATGTCAATTTTAAAACTGAGATTTTAGTGGAGGATTATGCTGTGTTCTACCCGTCTTCTTCCCAGGGGCACGAGGTCCCTGCTTCTCTGCCACTAGATTTCTAGTCTTCTAGAATAGATGTAGAGTCTACTGAGTCTCTTAGGGAAGTAGAGTCAGTAGGAGTAGAGTCTGGTTCCAGTGTTTCTAGCCCTTCCACACTTTTGACGCTCCCGATGACGCGTCATTCTAAATCTATCCCCGATAGGTTTCTCGAAGATCTTGCTCAATGTTGTCATGTCGTCCTTAGATGCCCTGAGTTTTTGGCAATAGCTATCGTCCTAGAGGATGAGGAGGAGCTAGATGGGGTATGGAGCAATGACAGATTGGGTGTTTATGAAATCATAGATGAGAAGGACCCAATTGATTATGAGGATAGTGACGTGGATGACACTATCGATTTGTACGCGTAGGGTTTGAAGAGGTTCAATGAACCGTCATCAGCAGTGGATAAACCCACGAAAGAAATTAATTTTATAACAGAAGAGGATCCCAGCCACATAATCATCTCCGCTAATCTCCCTCTTCAGGTTGAAGAGGAGTTAATCAAGATTTTGAGGGAGTACAGTGATTCTTTCGCCTGGTCCTATGAGGACATGCCGGGTCTTGACCCCGCCTTAGTGGAGCATAGATTCATACTTAAGCTAGGGGCAACACCCGTGAAACAAAAATTGAGAAGATTTCATCTTCAAATGGCCTTGAAGATGAAGGAGGAAGTTGATAAATTACACAATGCCAGATTTATTCGTGTTGTGTTATATCCTCAATGGGTGGCAAATATAGTCCATGTGATGAAAAAGGATGGAAATGTCTGAATTTACATTGATTTCAGGGACTTGAATAAAGCATGTCTGAAAGATGATTTTTCGCTTCCTCACATCGACGTGTTGGTGGATAGCACGGTTGGGTACGCCGCCCTCTCAGTTATGGATGGTTATTCTGGGTATAACCAGATCCGTCTTACTCCTAAAGATCAAGAGAAAATCTCGTTCACCATGCTCCGGGACACTTACTGCTACGTGGTCATGCCGTTTAGGTTAAAGAATGTGGGTGCCACATTCCAACGGACGATGATGACAATCTTCCATGACATGATGCATGTTTATATGGAAACATACGTGGATGACATTCTGGTGAAATTGAGGACAAAAGAAGAACACCATGTGATCTTGGCTAAGGTGTTGCAAAGGGCTATGGAATACAAGTTGAAAATGAATCCAAAGAAATGTGTATTTGGAGTGGCATCAGGGAAGTTACTAGGGTTCATAGTTAGTAAACGGGGGATTCAGATTGATCCAAATAAAGCAAAGGCCGTCATGGGTATGCCACCACCAAAGGACATCACTGAGCTTCAAGGTTTGATTGGGCGTTTTCAATTTATTGGTATGAGTGTTCAAGGTACTCAGCCATTGTTCAGTCCGGTTCTGTTCATGTTACCCCTAGTTCTTTTGCCTTAGTTAAAGTATTTTATTATTGATTATTTCATTTATTTATTACTCCCTTTTGTCCTTATCATATTATTATTTCTGATAAAAATTTGACAGCATCTTCGCTTGACCTGGACGTAAGCGAGATACGGGAAACGGGCCCCCATGGAGTGGCGGATCCCAACAAGTGGAGGTGGGCATCTGAAGACGGCCGCACCTTTGATGAAAACCTCAAAAAATGTGAAGGGAGTGGTGAGTGGGAGATAACTCTAAGACTGGCCACAAGTGTTAAGGGTAAAGGGCAGGGACTGGCTGCAAATGCTAGGGGTGATGCACAGGGTGGAAGGCAGGGTTTAATGTGTTGGCAAGGGGAGGCTCAAAGGTGGACTGGGCAAGGCAGGCTGGAGGGAGCTAAGCTGCACCGGTGAAGGGTCTGGCCAAAGGGCTGTACCGCTGAGCGAGGCATGGGGCACACCGGTAGAGAGGGATTGGCTGAGGGTGTGCCAGGGAGGGGGAAGCCGGTGGTATACCGGTGAAAGGGGAGCTGGGTGTTGAGGGTGCACCGGGCAAGAGTTGTGCCGGTGAAGGAGTACAGAGATGAATGCACCGGCCAAGGAAGCTGTGCCAGGCTAGGAGCGTACTAGAGAAGGGTTAGCCCAAGGGTCTACCGGCCAGGAAGGCTAAAGAGGCCGAAGATGCACCGACCAAAAGCTGTGCCGGTGAAGGGGTGCACAAATGGACTAGTGTATATGTCGGCAAAGGCACCAAACGGGTGTGCCGGGGAGAGGGCTCTGGGGGCGTGCCGCTGAAGTAAAGACTGAGCAGTTGGAGGCTAGTAAGAGGGAGAAGGCCGTAGGATCGGGGGGGTTTGGTTCAGCTAGCAAGAGGGGCTTCCGCTGGGAGGAGGAGAGGCTAGGGACTGGGAGTCTAAGGAAGTTGGGGAGGATGAAGATCAATAGTGGTGTTGGGGGCTTGGGCTCTCTGGGGAGAAGAAGGGACATCCCTATGTGGCAAATGGGCGAGGGTGAAGGCCAGAGGTCCCTCAAAGGGAATCCGAACCACTAGAGGGGGAGAAGAGGAACAGTAGAAGAACACATAGAGGGACTCAATCCAACGAGAAATGACACAAACGAAAATGGGCAACGAAAGAAGAATTTTTATTCATGGCAAATGGAGACTGAGTACATTGAACATAAGAAGGGAGAAGAAATAGGAAAAAGAAGGAAAAGGGAGGAACGGGGGGTTGAGCAGGGGCGACAGCTCCCTGCTCTTCCCCCTTCTCCCTGCTACATTTCTCTCTCCCACTCTCTTACTCTCTCTTTGGGTGGTCGTCGGAGGGGAACCTCACAGTGGAGATCTCTTCTTCTCTTCTTCTTCTTCTTCTTCTCTTCACTCTATCTGCCTCAGCGCTCTGTCTCTGTGGTGCTTGTCTCTGTCTGTGTATGTCTTTTTTGTGTTTTTTTGTTCGCCGGTGGAAAGGGGCTTTTATACCCCAACGGCACAGAGCCTTCAAACGCAAGAATGGCGGAGGCAAGAACGTTGGGCATTAATGAGGATTTGACTTCGATCGTTCTCGGTGATAGGGAGCGTAGCCAGCGTGCCACCCTCTCCATTTAACACATCAGCTAGCCTATTGCACGCCAAAAATTCGTAGGGGAATGGTGTAAGATCTTCCCTACCGGGCGTGTCATTGAAGAGCGTTGGAAGTGTGCCGTTGAAGAGCGTTGGAAGCGTGTCGACGAAGGGCACTTGGTGAGTGTGCCGCTGAAGGCAGCACGGACCGTGCTACTAAGGGCACCCCTGGGGTGTGCCTTTCAAGGAGCTTGCCCCGGGAGCATGCCGGTGGAGAGACCACGGGCTGGGGTGGGCCGCTGAGGTTACCCCCTGGTGTGTGCCGTTGAAGGCGCTTGCCTTGGGAGCGTGTCGGTGGAGAGATCACAGGCTGTGGTGTGCCACTGAGGGCACCCCTGGGATGTGTCGGGGAAGACCCGGCAAGGTGTGCCACTGGAGCGCGCGGTGGGGTGTGCCGCTGAGTGGTGGCCAGGCTGGGTGTGCCACTGAAAAGGCACCAAAGTGTGCCGTTGAGGGCTGACCGGGGTGCCATTTGTGATGCATTTCAGCCCGTCACGAGCACAAGTTACGGTTTATTGGATTTTCTTCAGGGTCCATAGATTGTGGGCTTCCCAGGGGTTGATTTCTCATCGCTGTCGTGACTTCGGAGACGGCTTCACCGCAGTGTATGTTTGTTCGGAGAGTCCAGATGGCCTGCCTTCTTCGCAGTTTCTTTCGTTGAAGTTGTTGTTGATACTGGACTGGTCGGAACATATGGACATGTAATTTTATGCGTCCACAAATGCCCCCCACCCACGGGTAGCGCAGGCGAAGGATGAGCCGGGCAGTGCCCGTGGGTCTACTTGATCATCCGAGATTGCAGTCAAGACCTTGACGTCCGGAGAAGACGGCACCTTGGGCTTGTGATTATGTTGCTTGTACTTGCGTGTCATGGCACGCCATTATTACATATGCGGGTATATGTCGAACCACCTTAAAAACCGCTGTGCATTGTGTGTTATTTGTGTGGTTTGATTGTATTCGTTATATGGTCATGTGGGATCGAAGAGATTGAGAGAATTGGTTAAATAATTTTTAAATTGCTAATTAGTGTTTATCACATATTTTGTAAAAAGCCTAAAGTTTTCTTAAAATTTATAAACACCCAATTCACCCCCCTCTTGGGTGTCATTGATCGCGGGACTTCATCCTACTGATGGGGTGAGGGCTGACATAGATCTGAGGAGGTTTCTATTTCTGATGCTCAAGAGGTTGCTTTTGGGGACGAAGGGAGATGATATTAACTGCAAGTTCCTGGGGGTTCTAGAGGACCTGGAGGGAGTAGGGAGGTTCGCTTGGGGAGCCACCCTATTGGTGCACCTGATAGCAGATCTTTCTATGGGGACCAGTTGAGAGACGACCATCAGTGGCTTCTCACCCTTTCTATAGGTATGCATTTCCTTTTAATTATGTTTAATTCAATTATGATTTGTAATTATTCTTATGATTAAATGTGATTGATGAATGTTGATGTTTACAGGTGTGGGCCCACATTCACTTCCCAATCGATCGGGTCGAGGATTGACCAGGAGAAGTGGTTGCCTACCCTATAGCCCGACGGTGGGTGCCATTCCTGACTGGAGTGCCTCACGACTATGAGTTGCTGGTCAGGAGGTGGGAGCTGTGGGACTTCCCTCCCTCATTGGTATGTAAATGAGTTTTATGCATTGCTTTTAGTTCCTGTCATTAATTTCCTACTATATATGATGCTTATGATATGTAACATGCAGGTCATGTGGAGGCCCTACGAGGGGATGCCGAATGAGGGCCATCCGTGGGTCGTAGCGGGCTGACCTCATTTTTGACATGACATCTGGGTTCACTGCCTGAACGAGATCGAGCCGCCATGGCTTCGATTGGTCATGAGGACTCTTGGCTTCCACCATGAGTGGATCGACGTAGAGGAGCCCCGCAGGATTGGGAGGAAGGCGATTGACTGGAGATTACGATTCTCAGAGTAGTACGCAAACTGGCAGTGGCTCAGGGTTCCAGTCATCTCCTATGCCCCAGACAGCTTGGCCTACCTACGACGCTTTTGGGAGACATACGGTAGGCGAGACTAGATGAGGCCGATCGGGGTATGTATGAATGCTCTCCAGCTTTCCTTATGCACCTGAGATATGTTACTAATGAATGTTTTATGTAGGATGCGAGGGACAGGGCAGCAATGGACTTGCATGCTCACCTCCATAGCTTGGAGGCCCAGTTGGCGACCACCCGTGCTGATCTAGAGGTTCTGGTAAGTATGCCCTATCTATATGCTCTTTACTTCTTTGATTATTGTGATGTTTAGCCACTGACGGTATCGATGAATGTAGCGTGCCTTGTAGGGAGCGGTAGTAGGAGGTGCTGTAGGTGCATCCAGCTCACAGGGACCCACGGCCGAGGTTGCCGTGCTGGAACAGAGGATGGCGGGAGACATAGCGCGAGCCGAGGCGGCGGAGCGTGACCTCGCCGAGTGGGTAAGTTTTAAATGATTTTTTTTTAAGTTTAGCTTATGATACTGAGTTGAGTTATGCAACTGATGGAAGTGGAACATTGCAGGTGACCAAGCTACAGACAGCTCTTGCCCGGACTACAGACCGTGATCATCGGATCACGAAATTGGAGGAGGAGGGGAGATAGCACGTGATAGATGTGAGTGATGTTCGCTCTTTCCTTCGATGTTCTTATGTTTCCTTTATGATGCTAAGGTCATTGCTTGAATGATGTAGGGTGTGCAGTTACATGATGCTTTTGATCGAGCTGCACTGGTTGGCGTTGAGGTTGCGTTTCGTGATCAGCGGGTCGTGGAGCTGGAGGAGGCACTACGGCGGTGAGAGGTGCTACCCGTTGACGTGGTGGTGCTGAGTGTCACCCTCGACATGGAGAGGAGGGAGTGCTCCCGTGAGCAAGTGGAGCGGCTTGCGGAGTGTCTGGTATGAGAGCGGGAGCTGGCGGAGGCGAGGATAATAGCCACCCTCCAGGAGCGGCTTCGACTCATAGAGGAGCACCTACAACGAGGTAGGGAGAGGGCACGGGCTGTAGGACTCTCCTTCACCGGCACATCATGCATGGCGGGCTCCTCTTCTCGGTAGAGGACAGAGGCAGGGTAGGCTGCGAGGTCGATAGCCTCGCAGGGGCTGATGGGGCCTCCACAGGTTCCTCCCAGGGGCAAGGATGAGAGTCCGACAGAGAGTGTC
This sequence comes from Amorphophallus titanum, assembly GCA_024336825.1. Lineage (NCBI taxonomy): Eukaryota > Viridiplantae > Streptophyta > Magnoliopsida > Alismatales > Araceae > Amorphophallus > Amorphophallus titanum. The sequence goes on along the minus strand of JANBPO010009603.1, from coordinate 53,874,747 downwards.
GATGAGAGATAGAGAGAGGTACCTGTACACCACTCCTACTTCTGTACACAGATATTTATCCACAGATATATATAGATGGGTTTTGATGTTACCAGTCACTTCCCTTGTATGCTTCTTTTGTTCATGTTTTTATCTTTTGCACATAAACAAATAGATTAATTCATCTGTCTGACTTGGCCCCTTACTCGATAAGCAAGGGGTTTGTCCTTCTTTGACCTTGATATGGGGTCAAGGGGTTAAGCCTTTAATCAACTAAGGTAAAATAATAACGATAAAAGATAAAAGGGGGAAATGCAACATGCAAACAAGCAAATGAACATTTGAATTATTGATACTTGAAATCATGCGATATTCTTTCTATACAGTTCTTGATATCTTGCTCATATTCTTTCTATACAGTTCATGATATCTTGCTCGTCCATCATGCATAGCTATACCTGCATTGCACGTAACATGTAATTTACTTAAAGATTATTAGAACTTGAGATATACTTCTACTGAGCGATTCGCTCATCTAGTTGCGTTCTAACATTTTTCAGGTAACTTGGATAGCGACCACTACCCGGATGGGAATGAGACTGAGTGATGAGTGCTAGAATCACCGATCGTCAAACTATCAGCTAGTCGTATCTTTTGATGCTTAAATCCTTACATTTGCACTTCCAGTTACATGTTAAGGCTTGTAATCTCTTTCAGTTAGTTGCTTGAAATCTTATTATTAGTGTGAGTCCTTATCATTTTGGTTAATGTCTTAATGTCATCTTGGAGTGTTAGTAATATAAATTCTTAGTTATCATTTATCTAGTCTTTTACGCACTCTATTTTTATGTCAAAAAAAATTTTTATTACTCTGATTAACATGATTGATAAATTGCCTATCACGCATACTGGGTCCCTTCCGCGCCCAGGGCGTGACACTTTTTACTGATTAAATCAAAGTGAACGGTGGATGTTCTGGTTGCTTTATACATAAAAGAGATAGTAAGATTGCATGGAGTTCTTGTATCCATTGTATCTGATAGAGACCCCAGGTTTACCTCTCATTTTTGGAAAAGATTATAGACATCTCTGGGAACTCGTCTGAATTTCAGTACCACTTTTCACCCTCAGACGGACGGACAAACTGAGAGGACTAATCAAATTATTGAAGACATGTTGAGGGCTTGCATGATCGATTTTAGAGGCAGTTGGCATGAGCATTTGCCTTAGATTGAGTTCACCTATAATAACAGTTACCAAGCCAGCATTCAGATGGCACCATTCGAGACCTTGTATGGAAGAAGCTATAGATCACCTCTATGCTGGGAAGAGGTTGGTGAAAAGTAATGGCTCAGACGAGTCATCCAAGAATATTTAGATCATCAGAGATCGTTTGAAGGTTGTCTAGTCCAGGCAGAAGAGCTATGCTGATAACAGAAGAAGAGATTTAAAATTTCAGGTGGGCGACCACGTGTTTCTGAAGGTCTCGCCTTCAAGGGGAATCCGAAGATTTGGAATCAGGGGTAAGCTAAGCCCGAGATTTGTTGGCCCATTTGAAATCTTGGAAAGGGTTGGTAAAGTTGCCTATAAGTTGGTATTTCCACCCCAGTGATCAGGCATTCATAATGTCTTTCATGTGTCCATGTTGTGGAAGTATGTGTTCGATCCTTGGCATATCATCCAACATGCAGATTTAGAGCTGAAGGAGGAGTTATCTTATGAAGAGTAGCCAGTCAAGATTCTGGACCGCAAGCAGCAACAGCTCAGAAATCGATCCATCCCCATGGTCAAGGTCCAGTGGAGTCGGCGTGGAACTGAGGAAGCTACGTGGGAATCCGAGGAAGTTATTAGAAGGCAGAGCACCCAAGTAGTAGGGTGATCCGACGACCGGGGCGAAGCTGTCGAAGGCAATCGGCACCTCCAAGTAACCCACCCGCACAATGATGATGGGACCGTAGGTAACGGCCGCCATGGTTGCTAGAGTACTGATGCTGTGGAGGTGACGACCATTGGCGGTCGTCAAGTACGGTCTGGCGATTAAAACGCGAACTGGAAGCTGTTGGAAAGTGCAAATAAGTACTCTCCTCTGCCTCTCCTGCAAGGACAGGAAAAGGGCACCAGGACTTCAGGGCTACACAGGCTTTCTCTTTAGCAAAAAGAAGGAAGGCGAGAAATGTCCCACAGGGTGTGCCATCCTTTTGTTCATGGGCGTTGGGTCGTGCACGGTGGTGTGTGTGTTCAGTGACCGGGTTGAGGGACGGGACAAGGCGATAGGGGAGACGCCGGGCTCTGGCGTGCTTCGGGCACCCCCTCACTACGGCCGTACCCTTCTCAGGGCGGCACCGTGCATTCGCCGTTAACAGAAAGACGAGGTAAGATCGAGCGGCACGAGAGGTTTCCTAGCTTTGGGGGAAACATGGCTGGGGTGCGGGCGTGCCAGTCGATCGCTCAACAATCACCTGGGGAACCAAGGGTTGACCAGGAAGCATCGCCAGGACACGGCACGTGGGCTCGGGAGGCGGGCGACACGTGGATAGGAGGAAGGTTCCACAGGCGCGAATGCATAGGCAATTATAGGGAATTGTGTACTAGACGTCTTTCCCCACCGACCGCAAGCAGTCGGTGTTTATTTACATTGGATTGAATCTGAATACCTTCATTCTAAGCTGAAGAAAAGTCTATATATATCTGAAGCCATGGGTGGAGAGCAGGGGGCACTTCCCAACTATGGGTTCACATCTAACCGGGAGATGTTTGCTGAGGTCAGAGGAACGGAGTAGTGGGAGAAGACCGGAGGAGGTAATATAATTTAAAAGAGCCCCACGGGCTTTATAGGTGGGCCGTAGCGGCCAAGGTACAACTGGCGCAAGCCACGGGACCTTTTTGACAAAGAGGCCGGTCCCTGAGTCAGTGCGTGATAAGACGGACAGATTTTTTTAAGTATTAATTGATTTTTTGAGTATTTTTGGGGTTTATTTGGATTTCATAAATAAAAATGGAAAAAATAAAATTAAATTAAAAAACTTTGAACCCCCCTTTCCCCCTCCATTCTCTCATCTCTCCTCTCCCTCACTCTCCCATCCCTCTTTCTCTCTCCCTTCTCACCTCCAGCGATCGACGATGGTGACGAGGGGACGTGTGACGGATCGGCGACAGTGGTGTGCGGCAAGGACGAAGCCAAGGGGTGTGGCGTGCGGCGAGGCAGAGGTGATCACGGCCATGGGAGTTGACCACGTGATAGATCAACTTTTTTGCTAGGTTTGATGGTAAAAGCTTTGAAAAAGTAGGGGGACAGATCTCCAGCACTCTTGCGTGTTTTCCCTCGTTATTTCGTGCTCCGACGAGGTCGAGAGTGGATGCATTACTTATTTTGGGGGAAATGTTCATGTTGGGGATGAGCGGCGATTTCAACCAATTTAGAACTCAATTTTTGGTTTGGATGCATTTTTTCAGATGTATGCATGCCGAGGATGGATTCTCCTTGTTTTCCCCTTTGCGGTGAGGCGAATGGGGCGTGGGATTGAACTCCCCATGGAGTTCGGCTTGTTTCCATGAATCCAGTAGAGGACGGCCACACCGTGGCCATCTGAGCCCCAGAGCTGGGCGGCCAGAACCCTTGTCGCCCAGGTCTGCTGGGTGGCCAGTCGCCCAGGTTACTGGGCTTCCAGTGTCCTGGCTGCCAAGCCTTCTCTCTTTCCCCCTCTGTTCCAGCTACAGGTGGCCAGACTATTGACCACCCTACACTGTTCCTTGGTGGCCAAAGGCTTGGATGCCCTGGTCTGCTAGGCGGCTAGCACTCTGGCTGCCCAGACTCTGAAGTGCCCTAGACTAGGTGGCCAAGGTGGTGGCCGCCCAAGAGGAGATGGCCACCCAGTGCACAGGGTGGCTCTGTGCTGGGCTGCCAGTGATGTGGCCGCCCAGGCCAATGGTGGCCAAGAGGTTGGTCCCCCAACCCCTTTCTACCCCGAGGTGCCGTGCTCCACTGTTTCTTGCCCCGAGGTGTCTGTGTGTGACATGGTTCCACGGAAGAGGAGTCCACGTGATTCTCGATGATCTGGGTTTTCTATGTAAGTTATCATGGGCCATCCCTGTGAGATTCATGTATTGTAGGGAGTGTTTTTCTCCATGTGGGTTACTGGTAGCAGAGGTCCATTCCCACGCGAGTTTAGTAGGTCGACATTCACTAGTTCCTTACGCAGTTTACCTGTACCGGGCTGTGCCACTTCGTGGTTTCAGGTGTGCATGAGTTGGACCTTCTTCCAAGTAGTACTCCGCTAGCTCAGCTTGTTGAGTGTCATGCACGTACTGGCTGGGCCGAGAGTGTTACTCACTGAATGCCGACGCATTTCGATGGCATGGTCGAGAGCTGTTTCTGATGTGATGGTTTTTAAGCTGGTTACTATAGGGCCCCTCATCTTTACAGCTTGAGTCCTATTGGGGGAAAAACTAGCTAGAGGACCTGACTTAGAGCACATAGTCTGTGTGTGCATACGTGGTTGGGGGCAATGGACCCACGCCGATAGGCTTGACCCCAACTAATCCTTGTGTTGTTGTGACTCCGCCTCACTCTCTGGGAGAGGCAGGCTTGCATGAGCATAGTTGGCGGAGTAAAGCATCCACGACGCATCCAACCCAGTCCCTTGCCTCCCTCTCTGGGAGAGGTAGCCAAGCTAGGGAGAGTCGACATGGTGTAAGACGTCAGTGGACCCATTCGGTCGGTGCTAGTGGGAGAGTACTTCAATCACCCGTTGGTTTAGTTCCTGACCGTGAGCCGTGGTTCTCCAGAGTAGGGGTGGTGTATTCTAACTGGGTGACTCTAGCATGACTTCTCGCCTCTAAGGCCGAGGTTTCCCGACAACGTGGTCAGGGTTCTCCTAGTAGCTAGGATAGGACGTTTCGGTGGTGTGGTTTTCATAGTGGCTTCCATCCGTGAGGGCTTTTCCTATGTTAGAGGCTTCGTAGGTTCTTTCGACTGTGCGACCGTGACCTCCCTTAGATTGGCGGTTCCGACTCAAGATCGTGGTTCCCTTATGAGGGTAGGAGTAGTGTAGAGACTCTGTGGTTCTGCCATTTTACTGTTCTATGGTTATAGCCACCGTCGTTGTTATTTTCGCTATTTTAGTTGCTTCACCACTACTATTGCTCTTGTTATTGTTGTTCTTTCTGCTTTCCTTTACTATTGTTATTTCTACTGATGTTACTATTGTTACCGCCTTTGTTGTGGTGGGGATCCGCAGGACCCCTAGTGAGCCAATGAGATAAAGCTCACTCCCTATTTTTTTAGGTGCAACACTTCTCCTCCAGGTAGTACGTCTCAGTCGGAGGTCTTTTAGCAGCCAGCTCACCAGCACCGGGGTATGCCCCGTGACAGTATATGTTTCTTTTCTTATAGACTATACTTGTGGACTGTACTCTGTAGTTATATTAAATTGTTATACATTGTTAATTTTATTTCTACCAGTTAATTATGTAATTATTTCCTACTTTATTTAGAATTTCAATGCATAGTCATAGTCTAGACATAATACTATTGATATTATGGCAAAACATAAACTCACATCATGATTTAATAGCATGAAAGAGTAGTGTAGCATAACTTGCACATGGAGAGAGATGAACATGAACATTTCATAAGGCATATGAGCATTTCATAGTTGAATAAACTTATCTTTACATGCTTCTTATCAAGAAAATTAACGTATGAATGCCTATGGGTGACCATACTTGCACATACATACATATAGTGCACATATACTTGCATATCATATTCATACCAAAAATATTTCATGAAGCTTACACCCATATTTCCTGCACATTAACTAGAGTAATTGAAACTTAACATGCAACATAGATCTTAAGTTAAAGGCGGAAAGAACATGTAATGGTGGCTTCACGCTCTGGGTGGTTGCACCTGCGGGTAACTGCACCTATGGGTGGCTCCGCACCGGGTGTCCCCTCCAAAACACCTAGTCCAAATAGTCCTTTCCTCTAGTAGCCCTTTTCTATTAGTAGCCCTTTCCACCAAGTAGGTGCCCTTTCTTTTTCACATTCAAGTGGAGTTCAAAGGTGAGACATAGCTCAACTTGGTGGAGAGGTCCAGTTTCAGTTTAATCGTGATATGCAATGGACTTTCTGTTCGGATCACTCCATTTTCGTGCAATGTAAAACTTATTAAACCTTACGACCGCCTTACCAGGAAACCAATATGTATTACGTGTTTTCTTGCTTACTTGAAACTTATCTTGGATCTTATCTGTGGAAAATCATCGTGGTCACTTAAGGAAAACTTAAGGACATGGAATCACAAGCCTTATCTAGAGTTGAACGCCTAAGATGCGGTCAAAATGAAACCAAATAAGCTAATGCAACATGGTTCATGCTCAATTTGTGTTTAGGAATCCTACCTTAATGGAAGCTTGGAACTTGAATCTCCTACCCTTTCTTCTCCCAACAACTCATCTTACCCTCTCCCTGGTTTTTTTTATAATCGAGACCAAAGGCTACTATTGGGGATTGCATAATGTGTGCTAAGCCCGCCAATAATACCCAGTCAAAGTTTTATTGATAATGCAAAATCTCATGTACAAATATCTACAGGGCATACCCCTGAGTGTGGAACAAATAGAAACAAAGAAGGAAGAAAAAATCAGTATCTCTATATCCTCCAGCTAGGGAGTCCGACTGCATCCATAGTAGCACAACCACGGGCTCTCCTAGGAAGATCTTTCCAGTGCCTGAAGTCTTTGTTAGTACGTGTGTGGCAAGCTAAAGATGCTAAAGCATCCGCAACTGAATTACCTTCTCTGTAGATGTGCTGCAAGTTCCACCCATTCCTAGAGATAGTATCTTTGATCTCATCCCACCATCTATATGCCCTCCAAGGGGGATGGTTGCTGGACTGAATCATCGAGATGAGGGCTTTAGAATCAGAATAGACAATGGCAACATGAAGCCCACTCTTAACCAAAATTCTCAAACCATCAAGTAATGCCCTGGCCTCAGCCTCCATGTTGGTCCCCACTCCATAATAGTATGAAAATCCAAATATGAATTCCCCTTTACCACCCCTGATGCAGCCACCTCCACCAGCATGTCCAGGATTACCCTTTGCTGCCCCATCAACGTTTAATGCATACCCTGATCCAGGACAAGACCACTTAATAATTTTAGGCGGTTTGACAATCACATTGTAGATAAGGTTATAATGTGCTAAGATTTGGCTGTCCCTAGCAGAAGGAGCATTGAGGAAAATAATTTGCTGCATTGCGAATTCAACTTGCCTAGTAATCTGCACTTGTAAAATTCTACTAGAATGTCCTTTTCCTTCATATTTGTGCTTGCATCGGGCTTTCCAAAGCTCCCAAAGAATTAATAGCATTGTCAGGATGGCAGCAAAGCCTAAAGGAGACTTCCTGTCAGCTGTACACAATACATCCCAACAGAAACCGGTTATAGTGCTGTTAGACCGACATCTAGAGTCAAAAAGAAGACTGAAGAACTTCCACAATGGAGTGGCCAGCTGACTATTCATAAGAAGATGAGTTAAACACTCTATCTGATTGTTATCTTTGCAGCAGACACATTTGGATGGGAGACTGATACCAAGACTCTTAATGGCACTATCAACAGGAGCCGCAAGGTGTATGACCCGCCAGCAGAACAAGGAAGCTCTAGATGGAATGTGAGCTCCCCAAATGTTTTTAAGCTGCACTGTACGAGTCCCCTGTGCTCTTACTGCATTATATGCAGATTTACTACTGAATATTCCATCAGCTGTAGCCGCCCAAAAACATTTGTCCAGACCCTATTGCAGATGTAAATCCCTTGTGGGTTGAACAAAGATATGAGGAATATGAGACCAGACCTGATGATTAGGATTGTTGATAGCTTCACTTAGTGATACCTTGGAACTATTACTGTTGGGGGCCAAAACCATACCACACCAATTATCCTTCAGCACATCAATATTCCTCTCATCCTTTGGTATCCACCGAATATTAGAGAGGACTGTCTTCTTGGCTTGGTTAAAAACATCCCTTCTTACACCAATAGGAAATGGTTTCTGGATATTGCTAAGATGACCCTTAATATACTTTGAAGTAGCAAATTGAGACCAAAGAGAGTTGCCTTTGATGATTCTCCATATCTGTTTGGCTACTAGGGAGACTTGTATGTGTTGCAAGCTTTTAATGCCAAGCCCACCCTCCTCAATTGGTTTAGTAATCGTATCCCAAGATACCCACTGATGCCTCGTTCCTTCTTTACCAGTCCAAAAGAAATTAGCACATAATTTGTTAATAATCCCAATGATTGTAGCTAGTAGACATGAGGCACTGGCTGTGTATACCGGAATGGACTGGAGAGCAGAGTTAATAAGGCATCGGCGGCCTGCCTGGGACAGATATTTAGGCTGCCAGCTATTGATCCTCCTGCATATTTTATCCAACAAGTATTTGTAATGAGAGACTTTCTTCCTGCCTTCAAAAAGCGGAACACCAAGGTAAGATTGAAGCCCTGTTTTGTGTTGAAATCCAGTGCATTCAGAAATCCTGCTAATAACATGTGTAGGAGCCTTATGTGAGATGATAAAGCTATTTTTCATTTCACTAACTTTCTGACCAAAAGAAACCTCATAGTCTTTAATGAATGCCAATAGTCTTTTAATATTCTTGCTCATTCCATTCAAGAAGATCAATGTGTCATCTTCATATAATAGGTGAGTGATTTGCAGACACCCGCGTGGAACATGATAATGTTGGACTTCACCAGAGATGAACAGATTAGCAATGCCTCTGCTGAGAGCCTCCTTAGCAATGATGAAAAGTGTAGGGGCCAAAAGGGTCCCCCTGTCTAACTCCCCTTGTAGATTTAAAATATCTCGTTGGTGAGCCATTGAATAGAACCGAAAACTAACAATTGCATAACATCATAGAGATCAAAGAACAAAATCTATTAGAAAAATCAAAAGCCCTCATAACAGCTAACAAGAAATCCCATTCCAGCCTGTCATAGGCCTTGGCCATGTCATGTTTAAGAATGATATGATGTCCTCTGATTTTCCTTCCCAGCTCTTTCATCATATCGGAGGCTAAAGAAATAGTATCAACAATATTCCTCCCATGCACGAATGTGCCTTGACTTTCAGAAATAATACGTGGGAGGATATCCACCATCCTGTTACTAAAAATTCTTGAAATGATTTTGTATGTGAAGTTGCATAGGCTGATGAGCCTCATATCAGCAAAAGAATTAGGAGAAACTACCTTAGGAATCATGGCAATAAGGGATGACGTAGTACCTTTAGGTAATGGCAGCCCTTTGAAAAAACCTTGCACAGCTTTAGTGACATCCTTGGAGATGAAATCCTAGCATGAGGTGAAAAACTTCCCTGTGAAACCATCAGGACCTGGGGAGCTGTCAGGTCCAAGGGAGTGAACAGCCCTTTTGATCTCACTCTCCTCCGGGACGGTAGTTAGAGCTGTGTTATCCTCAGCGGTGATAAGTGAAGGGATGTGGTTCAGCACATTGGGTTTAAGAGTATGCTCAGAAGAGGTAAACTGCTGCTTGAAGAAGTTCACAGCCATATCTTTTAACAAGACATCATCCTCACACCAATCCCCATTTTCAAGTTTTATTCTATGAATAGCCATCTGGCTCTTTTTTGATTCACATGTAGATGATGAAATTTGGTGTTCCGATCCCCCATCTGCAACCAATTGGTTTTGGCCTTTTGTCCCCAGAAAATCTCCTCAAGATGAAGGCATTTCCTCAAATCAGCTTGTGCAGCATGAAGAGCAATTCTATTGTTCTCGGATGGATCATCATCAAAGGCAGCCTCTGCCTGGGTCACCTCTTCCTCAGATTTGTCCTTCCTATGAAAAATATTGCCAAACTGATCTTTGTTCCATTGCTTGATAACCTAATTTATAGCTTTCAGCTTGTGCTGCAGGTTAAAGAGGTCATTGTTGTGGATCGATGGGATGGATTCCCAAGCATTCCTCACCACACTGATAAAACTACCATCCTCCAACCACATGTGTTGGAATACAAACCTACAAGGGCCCGAGTTAACTTGGGGATGATGGAGGAGTAGAGGAGAGTGGTCAGATGGCTCCCTCATAAGGTGCTTTACTGCAAGAGTAGGGAATTTCTCTGCCCATTGATCATTGAATAATACTCTGTCAAGTCGAGCTCTTATATTCCTGCCCCCAATTTGGTTGTTGGACCAAGTAAACGGACTTCTAGAGTAACCGGCATCCATCAGCCCTATTGCAGCAACAAACCCCTAGAAGTCCATCATAGAGTTGATGAACCCCATGGTGCTCCCTTTCTTTTTCTCTGGTGACAGAATGGCATTAAAATCACCACCCAGAAACCAAGGTTGAGATACTGTACCACCAATCAACATTAATTCATCATAGAGATCTCTTCTACCAGCACCCTCACAAGATGCATAGACAAAAGTAGCAATATGATCAACACAACCCCCACTTTGTACTTGGACAGTGATGAATTGGGTTTTCTTCTGCACAGTGGTCACTGAAATGGAGTTTTGCCAAAATAACCAGATATTAGAATTCTCTTCTTGATTCGCACAAGCATTATCCATCCTCAGCCTTTGCCTTATATTGTCAATTCTTTCCACAGAGATCTTGGGTTCTATTAGGCAAAGCACCTGAATTTGATTCCTTCTTAAATGGTTTTTAATACTTCTCATTGATTTAGAATTACCAATACCTCGAACGTTCCATATCAAAGTAGGACTGATCATTGAGAATGGGAGGTATGATGATGTCCACCTGCTAAAGATTTAGCTTTGGCTCTGGTGAGAGGTTGCTGAAGGCTAATTCCCATCTGTTTCATCTCCCCATCAGTGCTGCCCTCACATTCTGCATTTACAAAGGAAGCATTATGCATGAGAATATTCTCTGCCCTTGATTGTTCAGCCACAGACAGATCACCAATGCCAGTCCTAACCAAAGAAATATCCTTTAGAGCAATGCCCACCACCATTACTCCCCAATTAATTCACCCCACTCCCCAAGGGTCTCCCCCTTCTCCCAAGGGAGACCACCACTCCCTAAGCACCCCTTCACACTCCCAAGTCACCCCTTCCCATCCCCTAGGCCAACATTAACCACCACCATTAAACCCATTCAAACTTGAGAGAGAGATCTCCTTCCCTCTCTTCTTCCCAACCCAAATTCGCAGCTCCCCCTCCCTCCACCTGCTAGACCCCCTTTCAGCCCCCATTCTCCCCCTTCCTCACCTTGGTTCGCCCACTCCCAGACCCCATCACAGCTAGGGGTTGCCCCCACACACATCCACCCCATTTACCCTCCCATCTACCCCATTTCCCATCACCTATCACCACCCTGCTCATGCCAGTTCACACGCTGCAGTAAAGGTTCAGGTTGCAAAGATTGCCACATCGTCATCGCAAACCTCCTGGTGTCATATCCTATACCCGCAGAAAGCTTGTCCAAGAAGCTTCGCAGGCGAGGTGGTCCTGCCTCCATCCGATGTCTGTGCTGTTTGGAGAAGCAGTTCTCGCCAGACTATGCATCCTGGATCTAGCAGACAACCTGAGGCCGAGTGCAGATGCTCCCATGACCAGCCCTCTGTGATTCCTGGAGCGGATCTTGGCTGAGGCGAGATCCTGCCAGTCCTATTTTAGTTCCAAGAAGAAGGAGGTCATTCGGGCCTCGGAGCACCACATTCCAGCAGTTCTCCCCAACTGGCGCAGATCGATTTCACTGGTACCAGGTCGGACCCCCTATCACCTTTCTGCTTCCAGCACCCTACCCCAACCTCTTTCTAGAGCCCCGTTGGTCCCTGTTCGAAGCAAACTCTCCCACGATCGCATCGACACCAGCCCCGCCCTCATCAGAGTTCATAAGAGCCCGGGGAGCCCTTTTTCTCAGGTGACTTTGATTATGGAAAGACAATGCTGCATAGGATCAGTCGAACTTACAGAAGCTCTCACGACCATCCCTCTACGATTCATGGAGCGACTCTTGGTTGAGATGAGCCCCTACCAGTGCTCTACCAGTTCCAAGAAGGAGGAGGCCATTTGAGCACCAAAGCACCACGTTCTGGCCTTCCCCGTGGGCGTGCACAGGCAGTCTCGCCAGAACCAGGTTGGACCCTGTCCTATTATTCAGCTCGCCATCCTCTACTCTGACCTCTTCTGGGTTTGCCGTCAGTTCCTGATTGAAGAGAACTTCTCCACGGTCACATCGACACTAGCCTCACCATCATCAGATCCCGGGAGAGCTCGTGATGGTAGTTTTCTCAGGCCCCTGTGGTTCTGGGTTAGATAGGGCTGAATCAGACCTGCCCTAGTCCCGGGCCTGCCACGACCACAACCAGACTCCGATCGGTCCACAACTTAGATGGCGCATGCCTGGAACATTTTCGGATGTTTCTGCATCAGTCTCACCTTCATCAGCGATCGTAGGTGATCGTGGTGACCCCACAATTGGCTTGCTGTCCCTACAGAACTGACATCGGGGCAAAATTCGGTCCTTGGGTGATCGATCTTCGCCGTCCAATTCCCCACCCCCTCGCCTGGCCGGCTAACCACCCCTCCCTGCGTAGAGGTAGTTTTGATTGTAATCCTTTAACCCCCACCCATCGTCCATCCCTCCTACGTGAGGTGTAGTTGTGTACCCTTGCCATTTTCAGGTTGAACCTACACCATCGCGGCGTGCGGGTGCGTACCCACGCCTCCCCGCTCGCCTTCATCTCCGGCCGAGATCGACATCTTCATGCCGATCAGGTGAGCTCCTGGGCACTTCCTCTGCTGGTTTACCTTTGCTTCTTTAGTATTACTTTTTAGCTCTGTCGGAAGGCAAGTGAGTGTCCGTTCCAAATTTCCATTCATCGAGTGCCACCGCGGAGTGAGTTGTGAGAGATACCCTACATCCCATGCCCTCAGCGTGCTGGCCGCCCACTAAATTGGGCACCCCAGGCCCTTGGGGGTCCATCCCAAGCTAGCCACCGTCCCGAAGTGTCAAGGTCCCACTTCGGACTCTCATCACCATCGCCGCATTGCCCTCGGGCACTTGTGTGTGCTACGCGGGTGAGCCTGCTTGAGTGAAGTTGCTGGTCCATTGCATTGCTTGGGAGTCTAGGTCCTAGGCTCATAGTGTCACTCCCTTAGCGTGAGTCCTCGACAGCAAAAGTGGTATATCAAAAGATGTCATCGGAAGGATTGGTTAGGCCAAACTGGAAAGCGGCCTTTCTAGCATCGAGGAAGTCTTCGGGCTCGTCCTTCACCTCGTACCCTTTGTTGTCTAGGAATCATAAGTTGGGCATCCATTTGGGCTCATCTCCCATTTCCCCTAGGTCATCTCACATCACAGACAAATCATGTAAAATCATTTTTCTCATCTTCAAAAGACGCCCTAATGTCAAGGTATATATACCGAAGTGAAAGAGGGACACATGGAAGGAATATTCGTCCTAGGACCAATCATTTTTGGGCACAAAAGGATAGAATGATTTAGGGTTTCGAGCCAAAGTGAACCAGAGGAAAACACGTGGGTTGAGGTTCGTCGTCTTGCATCATGTGTTCGGATTAATTTTATCAGAAATCTTGTCCTAATTAACTGATTTCTGACTCTGTTTGTTCTTTTCCTGATGTTGTTTTGCAGGTAATATAGAATCTGGCTCTTCTTCTTTCGCGTCCCGTGCTACTGTGACTTGGGAGAACGTCTATTCCCTCGACTAGGGAGTGAGGCGGATAGTCGTGGTCACAGAGTCTTCAGATTTAGAGACCGACACTATTGACACCAGCCGCCTCATGATCATTAACAATGACACCTTCAAGTATGAACGCGGAGGCACCGTTAGGCTGGATTTCCCGAAGGACAAACATTTGATGGCTTTCCTCAGGCGCTTCAACCTTCAAGGGAAGCGAGATCTAACCCTCGTTCGCAGAGCTGAGCAGGCTATGATCGCGGACAGGGATGGCCTGAGTGAATCGGTTGTTCGGGGTAGGCCCATGTATCTCCCCGGGGAGCTTAGGAGATGGGATGCCGTTCTTGGCCTGCAGGAGATGACTCCGGAAATCAGGCTGCTGACGCGGGCTCCGTAATTCACACCGGCTCGCTGGAACGAGATTGCTGGGCATGTCGATAGAGAAAAGCCAATCTTCGATTTATTCCTCACCCCGCTAAAATGGGGGTATCGAGACAAACCTTTTCTTTTGGAATGCCTGGCAGTCCGCTTCAAGCATCAAATTTCTGTAAGGTGGTTTGGAGAACTCAAAGCCACCGATGCCCATGCTTTTAGGCTGGAGCTGTAGAGTTCACAGATTATGTGCTGCACCACTATGCTCTCATCCTGGTCAATGTCAGAGTATATCACAGCGTATACTCCTCCCGGTATCGCTATCCAATTTCCAGGGGCTTGTGCTGTGGAATGATAGAGGTGTTTTGTCCTGAGTACAACACCTTCTATACTGTAGAGGGGGAGACTTCCTTGGATTTATGGAGCCTTTCCCAACTGAGCGGCCTATCGATAGATGGAGAGCCATATGAAGAAGTTTGCTTCCCTGACTGGCTGAAGGATCAGATTGATGGTGAGGGAAAATATTTCACCGACTTCGCCTATCGATATCTGATGAAGGCATATCGCACCCTGTGGCAGTCAACACACGATACACGGGAGGCACGGAAGCCTGGAGAGAAGAGGCGTGTGTGGATGGGCACATGGCTTCAACATTTCTTCGACGGGGAATAGAAGTACGAAGACTTTCCCACCATAGCTCCGACAGCAGTAGGGAGGAAGAAGAGGGTTCGTCGGCATGCGACTTCCCGGTCCACTTCAAGGGGAGGGCGACAAGGAGACCCGAACCCCACTGGAGTTGATGCAGTCACTCACTGTGCTGCATATTTAACCTACTGGCTTTGTTTATTCGCCCTCCCTTAGGGTGACGAAACTGTGATCAGGGCAGAAGCAATCTACCCTGCATGCTTGATGGCCTGGGGCACGAAGCTGTCCCTCTGTCCAGTGGCCTTATGTCTGATATACAAGATGCTGGGTGATCTGCACAAATTGCACATTCCCAAAAATTCACAGATAGTTGGCCCGTTGCACTTTTTCAATGCTTGGGTTTGCACCCTATTTCCTGAAGCTGCTCCCAGATCACTTCAGCCAGATCGTCCCGTGCCGAGGATGATCGAATTTGCCAGCGCCGAGCCATCTTCCATAGCAGATCAGCTTTATGCTATTCAGGGTAAATTAATAATGATCCCCACAAATTTTCCCGGAGTTCTACATTTCTAGAGCCTAGCAGCCAGTTCGGGTCCACTCGTGAACAAGATGCGACAGCATCGCCTATTCGAGACCGAAGAACATATTCATCCGCTCGCCGGCACCAAGTGTACGAGGCCGATCTTGGAGTCGGAGTTGATTGATTGGGCACTAGCTATTCACCCCAGTGTCCTCATCTTCAAGAAGAGCGGCCTCCTGTGGTTGGAGCCGTATTATCCTTTTCGCTTAGGTCGGAATTTCGGCTACGACCAGAACATTCCTCCTTCTGCAGCATGGTTCGGGCTGCCGAATAGGCATCGGGCGAAGCAGACGACCACCGATGAAGCCCGGGGATGGTGGGATTATTTCCATCGCCGGGAGAATGTGTCTTTCAGGGTCCCATCCTTCGCTCGTTCGCCCAGAGTGACCCTGGATTATATTAAATGGTAGAACGCATGGATGGGCTTCTACCGAAACTCCCGCCGTGACTGCTGGCATGCTGTAGAACGCCGCCTCTTGGACTCTTAGCCAGAGTCGATATTAGATATTGATCCAGCCTATTTGAAGAAGCTGGAGTCCTGGACCAACACTGAAGTGATGGCATATCTAGAAGCCAGGAAGGTTGCGAAGCGCCAGTCGTCCAAAGCCGAACCAAAAATTCCCAAAATCTGGAAGGATGACTATGTGAAGATGCTTCGGGGGCTATGCCGTGTGAGCGGTGAGCGGGCGATCCTTTAACAGATCCCTTTACCCATGGAGGAGTCCCTTCCGGTGGTGGCCGACTGGCATCCAAAGTCTGACCGCTTGCATCCATATCGGATGTTCATTAGGAGGGAGGACAGGCGAGAAGGACTCTACACCGATACTCCCTGGTTATTTGCCCTGCTTCATTCTCATGGGCTTTCGCCAAGCAAGTGAAGGCCTGTAAGGAAAAAGGGAAAAGATAAAAGCCCTAGAAAAATTCTAGACGGACAAGATAGAAAGCATACACGACTCGATTGTCGTGCACACTCATCTAGACACGACCATGTGCACAACTAAAACGTCATGCACATGACACAACACTACACTGACCACGGGCAAAGCCATAAGGAGGCTGACCCGAAAAGGTCACAACGCTCGAGAAATATGAGAGTCACGTGCAAGTCACGTGTCACGTGACTAGAGTACCCCTCACTAGAAGAACAGCCAGCCGTGTCCCCTGACGTCTTATGCTGCGCCTACAAGTGGCTTATCTACCTGTCGTCTAAAAGCACGTCTGAGACCATGACGCTGTCAGAACCTGAATAGAACTACAGTGGCGAGTGACTAGTCAGGGTCACGCCCATCGGCGCAAGTCCAAAGCCCCTGACCACGTATGCACACACTGGCTCTAGCTTAAGCCAGGTCTCTAGCGAGTATTCTCCCCCCGTAAGACTCTACGGTCGAGGACACTACTGTCAAGTGCGGGAGCCCACAGAACTAGCTTAAAAATTGTAAATCGAGAAATGCCTCGCCATAAAGGCTGACACGTCGAAACGTCCCGTAAGGCTATGACTAGTGGAGGATCATGAGACACAGACTCTAAAATGCGAGTGCTGGAGTCAAGATAGGTAATGAAACACTGTCGCACGTACTACGAAGCACCAATGACAGCACAGGAAACTACCGACAGACTCAAGACAAGGCAACTAGATCTGAAACTACAATGATCCTTGAGTCTTATGACTCAGAGTCAAGATCGTCGTACAAAGCGGAACAAGCCACCAGTCGGTCTAATCCTAAGCCAGAGAAAATGACTCACTGTAAGAAACGACTCACGGAGACCTGAGGGAACACCGAGAACCCTCAGCACACCTGGATACGTAGAACAAGGTAAGATGATACCTCACGATATCCAAAACCATGTCTCGAACTAGACAGAACCATCAAAACACACACAAGGTCACCTGTCAACCACTGGGTCACACCAGGTTGACCAGAACCAGACAATGACATTAAAAGTAGTACAGGAGACTACCCATGGCAAGAACACACCCGGACACCTTATATCATGGTCATAGCCGTCATAGGACATCAAGAGATATCCACGGGACAATGGGCAAACCATAAGGTCAAGCCAAGATATACGGAAACTGAAACTTCAGGAAATGACCCTTAGACACCGCCCTAAGACACGTACCTAAGACAGATAGTCACGAGGCAAGCCATCATGGCCAACAGACAAGACTCATTGGGTGATCAGAAGAAGGCCGCTCGGTGAAATGAACAGTTTAGATGGAAGCCGTTCAATGAGGGATGAACTGTCTGTAACAGACCATTCAAGGGGGATGAATGGTTGGGGGCCAACTGCTCAAAAGAACATACCCCTAAACACTAAAAGGGATGGATGGTTAGGGCTGGACCGCCCAAAGGCTAGAGCGGTTAAGGAGTAGCCGCTCAAACCAACCGACATACTACAGTGTCGGTCAGAACAGTTTTGGCCAAACCACCTGTCTAAATCGACATAAAATTGTTGACCAAAGGTCAACTGGGATAAGCGGGCAGGACCTAGCTGCTCAACCCAATGGGAAAGATGAACGGCTGAGGACCAGTCACTCACGGAGGGATGGGCGGACCACTCCTAGCCGCTCAAGCCCTAGAGCAGTCTATCGATTGACCACTCAACCTGAAATCGCGACATGATGAACGCTCCGAAACTAGCCGCCCATGGACCTTGAGCGGTTGCCGTCGAACCGCAAAGGCGTTACGGCGAGCAAAATGTGGGATCGGCCCGATCGTGACCTTTTCATGCCCCATTCATTCCAAAATGAAGGGGATACAATGGTGATAGCCATACACAACACATAGACTCCAACGGGAGTCAGATCGGTTGAGAAACAGCAAGAAATGGGCAATTCTATAGAATTAACCCAAATGGAGTAACCGGACTTCCGGGGCTCCTAACGGTCTCGAATGACCATCAAGCGACACGAAACTAGTATCAATGGAACGCAGATGTTCTAGGGAGTCGAATGGTACTAACCATTCCAAAAATCGTCACCACTTTTTGGCGAAGTCTATGAACTCCCAAAAATTACAACGAGCCTAAACTCGCTCGTTCTCGCACTGTAGAGCATGAAACCGCGAGGAAAGGTGCAGGAAAGGTAGGTGATCCATCTCCATACCTCCACCGAAGAAACCATGCGCCAAAGCGACTAATTAATGCCAAAAATCACAAAACACAAACCACACTAGCTTTAAATCCACCGTTCAAGATCGTGCCAAAACCGATCCGATCCTCATCCCATCGTGCATCCGACCATCCCCACGTCGTCGCCACCTCGCCCACGAGCCTCCTCCATCTGCAGCCGGAGCCGGAAGGGCAAGAGAGGAGAGAAAATGAGAGAGAGAGGGGAACACACGTGAATGAAAGGGAGGAGAGAGGAAAAGGAAAGAAAAAGAAAGAAATTAGGAAATTTTCCTAATTTCTGAAAATCTGATTTTTAGCCCAAAAATCTACTAATTCTCTACTGCCCCCATCACCCCCCAACATCCCCCTCCAATCCACAGCCATTAGCCCCTCATTACCCTTTGTTGTACCTCCACCCCTTGCCACCCCACCTCCACCAACACCACCCTGCATAGCTCAGCTCGCAGGCAGCAGTAGAGGCCCGAGTTGCAGATCCTGTCTCGGAGTCATTCGGAATCATCTGAAGATGTAGCATACATCACCAGAAAGCTCGTTGAGGCAACTCCGTACCCGTGGTGGTCCCGCTGGCATCCAACACCCATGCCATCCGAAGGGCCCGTTCTTCCCCGACTGCGCATAGTTGCACTGACTGAAAGATAGAGCTGCAATACAGAAGCCTCCACGACTTCATCCTTACTCTCCTCGGTGTGTCGCTTGATCGGATCGAGGTACCACCAGTCCTTAAAGCAACGCAGCAGGCGGAACCTCGTTCAGAGTTCGGAGCCTCTCGTTTCGATTTTCTTCCCCCTAGTGCGCAGAACAGGCCTCTCAGAACCTAAACTGACACCCCCTCACTCAACGAGCTCCCTCTCTCTACCCTGACCTTGTCTGGTGTTCTTCCTGGTGCTGCGAGAAGAGGACTCGACCACGGTCGTACTCATCTTGGTCCTACCACGTTTGGACTTCAGGAGCATCCGTGGCGACTACGTCCATTTGCTGCAGTATCCTAGGTCCAATTCGAGCCAGAGCATTGAGGTTCAGATCCAAAATCTGCCCCGGCCAATGACGACATCGGGTCCGCCCATAAAAATTCACAAGCGTACCTGGCCCCTTCAGCGATGTTTTGGCACTAGTTTTGGTAACTTCCAAGTTTAGAGGAGTGCATAGTGGCATCTATAGTGACTCCCTGTCCTGTCATTCCAGACCTGGACAGACCTGGGGAAGCACCCAAGCGGCACTAGCTTTAGCTAATCTCCCCACACCGCCTGGCCGGCTAAGCGCCCCTCCCTGTGTGGAGGTAGTTTTGTTGTAATCCACAGTTCCCCACCCCTTGTCCAACCCACCTGCGAGAGGTGTAGTGTATGTAAACTATTAAACAGGGAGAAGCTTCACCGACGCAGTGTGCGGGGGAACCCACACTTCCCCGCTCATCTACGTCTCTGAACGGGGGTCGGTTTCTTCAAACTGACTGGGTAAGCTCTAAACCCTTGCTCTCATTTCAATTCTTGTTCATCCCATATCCATCAAACTATTCTGCTGGTGGAGAGAGAGTGCCCGATCCCAGAGCACCTAGCTTCGCATGGTCACAGTGGAGTGTGAGAGAGTGAGCGACCTTGTGCCCCAATTGGCACTTAGCCAGCCCCTTGAGTGTGGGCATCGTACCCTCGGGAGGGAAACCGTAACCCTGCTGGCCCTCTACCAGCAAGGGACTTGTTCCATTACCTCCACTCAGCATCGTCGAGTCACCCCGGGAATCGTGTGTGCCACGATGGTTCGACAATTCGTGAGGTTTCCTTGCTCTTGTTCGTGTGTTTGCGAAGTAGGTCCAAGGATCCTCAGTCTAGTTGCTACATTCTCTTAAGTGGTGTCACATCATATTTATAGTATCTCCTACATAACACATGTATATATAGTATCTCCCCTTTGTCGGGGATAGGAACGGGATAAAGCCCCGAATTAACAAGTTGAGTGCCGCTCGCGAGGCACAGCTAAAGGAGATCTGCATTTGTTGAGAGGTCATCGCATAGCTCCCGCGCATAGTTTAAATCACAATTTTCACCCAAGATGACTTTCCCATGGCATGAAAGTGCAAATATGTAAGCAATGACCATTAAATATAGGGATGTGCGGATGTTCTAAGTAACACAATAGGATGACTTTACCGCCTAAACACACATTAAGGCTTTGGACTTTCGACAGCTTCACATAGCCCCCTTTGTTAATTCTATATTCTGGAATTTATCGTTCAGTGTGAGTCTCCTCATATGTCTCAATGGGGGTTCCCGACTACTAGGATTCTCCTTAGTGTAATTTCATCATGGACTTCACCGTTCGACGCGAGTCTCCTCATATGTGTCAATGGGGATTTTTGACTATTAGGATTCATCCTTACTGTAATTTCGTCGTGGACTTTACCGTTCGACACGAGTCTCCTCATATGTCTCAATGGAGATTTTCGACTACTAGGATTCATCCTTATCGTAATTTTATGATGTGAAAGACCAGATGGTATGCTCTGATACCACTAATTGGGATAAGTGGACTCTAAGATCTAGAGGGGAGGTGAATAGATCCACCCTCTGCAACCGTCAACCCGTTAAAAATTTAACTACAACATGTAATAGATCCGGAATTAAAAGGCTACCTACTGTAAAGTTAGGATCAATCTATAGAAGCGAATGCATGCGAAGAAGACTAGCATATCCTATACGATCGAACACTTGCTGTTGAAGCAAAGACACGAGCACAGCACAAGTAGGAGAGAGTAGAGACCACAAAACAATCACACAAAGCTCTGGAAGATTTAGGTGGTTCGACACAAGCCTACATCCACCGCACACTCAAACTGAGTGTGGCTTACTGCTGATTCACAGCTTCTCATCGCTGATCCACAGCTTTGGGGATTATATCCCTACAACCACCATGCGATCGTAGATCGTCGAATGAGCTTCGCAACAGCACTTGTGTCACCTCGATCCAACGTCATATCTGGTTGCAGCAGGCGTTTTTCTCGAGTCGCGTAGGTCTATCTTGAGATAGGCCAGGAGAAGGAGGATCCCAAATTAAATCCTCAAGAAATACGCCGGTGCAGATTCAGCGGCCGCCACTACTGGGGTTGATCAGGGACCCTCCACCAACATTTCGATGAACCATCACCATCAGAAAATCCCCAGAGGTCAATGTCCCTTTGGAAGCCCTTGTTCGTTGTCCTGCCGGCCAGCAATTTTAGATCTGGAGCCGCGGCCCTCTACCACCCGGTACCCCACCAACACGCTGCCCGTCAACCCAGGATCGGTGCTCCCAGACCGCTGTTGTGGCCTTTTACCTCCCTGCGTGGAGTGGGCCTTAAAATCATTTCTGTAATTATTACATTTATTGTACCGGGAGTTACAGTTCTTGGCCGGGATCATCTTCCCCACGCCTGGAGTGTGGAGGTACATTTCCACCCCCCTAATTGTCGCATTTGCTCATTTCATATAAGTGTCTATTTGCTGTTGCTTGAGTGTTAGAATATCTAGCTCGTTCCAAATTTAATCACACCTGCGAGAGTGAGTGAGTGTGACTAGTCCCGTGACTCGACTCGAGCACGCGGAAGAGCCGAATACCCTTGACTCACTACCGGTTTCTCAACCATGTAGATCCCCATGTTTCCCTCGCGTGGGACGATCATGAGCTTTGCTGGTCGTGTCGTCAATTTGGTAGTGTCTTCACCTAGAGTCTCAAGTCCACATCAAATTGGTATCGAGTTCGCATCGTCGTCCCGCATCACGCTGCATGAGAAACCACATGAATCACGAGAATCACAAGAGTCAGTGTCTTGTGATAGTAGTACCTCCTCACTAGAAGAAAAGTCAGATGCGTCCACTGACGTCTTACACTACGCCTCAACCGTCTCCCACTCACCTCGAATACGGTAGCTGAAACACTATACCAACTACCAAGGAACAACAGTAATGAGTGACTAGTCAGGGTAACGCTCGTCGACACTCGTCCAACGCCCCTGACCACGTGTGCACACAAAAGCCCAATGTCTTGAGTTAGGCCTCTAGCTGATTTTCCCTACCCATCGGACTCTAACGGCTAGACAAAGGGGCCCTTGGCAACCATCCTACGAATCGTCTCTATTGGGAACTCGTCCCGCCACCACTCCCAGGTGGGCTGACACCTGAAGTGTCATCAGGCTACGACTAGTAGAGGCTCACCAGACCCAGAGACTCAAAATAGAAACATCGAAGTATAGACAGGCTAAGCACGCACCTGATGTACATACTACGAAGCACAAAACAGTACACAGAACTGTCGCCAGACTCAGGACAACCAACTAGACCTACATACAATGATCCTTGAGTCACACGACTCAGGTCAAGATCATCGCACATCACGGTAACATACCGTTAATCAACCCAATCCCTAAGTCAAATCACGATAAAACACAAGTCCTCAGCCCCTAGGCTGCACATAGGACTCACAATTATGCATAACGTAGAACACGGAACATGAGGGATCACCAAAACACTCAAACCACATAGGCATGAAAATCGAGATAAGACGATACCTCCAAGCATCCAAAACCAGAGTCTCAATCCTCACAGGATAGCCAAGACACTCACAAGGTCACGTGTCAACCACTGGGTCACAATCGGGTTGACTAGAAATCATAATGACTCTCGAAATGCACAAAACACTGCTCAGCACAATGGCACTTTTGGACACCCTATAACGCGGCCACAACCCTCATAGGACGTCCACGGCATCCACAGACAATGGGCTATCCAATGGGTCGAAGCCCAACCAACCGAAAACCAAATCGACGTTGAAACAGCATTCTGGGCAGGTAGCGGTCTCACACTTGGCCGCTAAACCAGAATGGCGATCATTCGCATGGCCGCTACCAGCGAACCGACCTAAAACCTAATTGTCTCCCTAGGACCGTTTACAGGGACCTAGCGGCCACCCTAAGGCCGCTAAACCCAATATGTGGTCGGGAGCTAGACCGTTAGCTCGAATCGACATAAAATAGTGGAAACCTGATAACGGTCGACCTCGAACCGTTAACACGAGATTGGCGGTCATCCCAAGGCTGCCAATGCCAATATGCAGTGGGGAGATAGACCGCTAGCCCAGACAAACTTAAAACCTGTTGAAACCACATAACGGTCTATCATGGACCATCAAACCAGATTAGCGATCTCCCATAGGGCTGCTAACACCAGAATGGTGGTCAGTCGCATGGCCGCTACTAGCAAACTGACTCAAACCGACTTAAAATAACACTTAGAGGTCACCAAGGGCCGCTACTAGAACCTTGCGGTCTCTGGTAGGACCGCTAAACTATTCCTGCGAAAAAATTATAAAACTACCCAAAACTCAATATTTCCATGCCCCAGTCACTCCTAAATGATGGGGAAACATCCCTAATCACAATATCAACCTTCCACAAGCAGGAAGGGATCAAACCATCCACAAAATGGTAAGAAATGGGTGATTTTCACAAATCGACCGCATCTGGCGCCACGTGAGAGGAGCTTTCTTTTGCCGACTGTGTGGGCTGGTATGTTGTTTCCTAGGTTGGTGACATGGGGGACAGTGGTGAACCAGGTGGCACCCCTACTGTTCAGTTTCACTGGCCATCCAGATGGGGATGCTGTTGTGCAGTTGGAGGGGGCTAGGAGAGCCCTATCTTACCTGCCTGGCATGGGTGAGGAGGGCGACCCTTTGATAGCGCTATGAGAGACTCTCGCCTGGTCCTGGTGCCGTAGAGCGGCGGGGCGACCTGCGCCCTCCCTTACCAGCAGGAGCCAGATGTGGCTTTGTATACAGAGTGGGTGATGAGCACCCAACCGATGGTACTGGCATTGCACTGGTCCGTGACAAGCTTTCTGGAGCCATAATACCCGCACAGGTTCACCCGAAACTTCGGGTATGACCAGGGGATCCTGCCTAACCAGGAGTTCCCCTTGGTGAGCTGGCTATACAAGTGCCGGGATACCCACTTGCTAGTAGAAGCATGGTGGGACTTTTACTGCCACCGAGAGCCAGAGCGACTGTCAACATTAGGGTTGGGGCACTGAGGGAGATTCGACGTCCATTATGCCAAGTGGTGGTTCGAGCATAGCCACTTGTACCGGTAGAAGGCCTCGGTGATCAGGAAAGTCGAGGAGAGTCAACATTTGAGGGAGGATTTGCCTCCTATTGCACTAGACGAGGATTATCTGAGGACTCATTTTTCCCAGATCCGTCGGGAGGTAGAGAGGTTGGCGCAGCAGCAGCCTCAGAGTAGTTGAGGTTCGTTGTCAGCAGGTCATGGTCACAGCAGGGATCTCATGCCCTTGAGGTAGGTGCAGGCGACACCTGCTAGAGTTGGAGCTGGGGCGTCTCGGTCGAGGGCGCCGAAGACCTGGTGGGCCCAATTCCTAGCCGACTGTGACTTTGGGAAAAGGGGTTCGTTGGACCGGGTGCTCCCTGAGGGGAGCTTTGCCGACATGATGGTCGATGACTGGAGACGCCACATCGGCCAGGTGATAGGGTCAGCTGGGCCCGTGGAGTTTGTGTCCCACATTGAGTGTGCTTACACTCTGAGGGAAATTTGGGAGGCAGTTGCGAAGGCTACCCGAGTGGTGGGGTTGAAGCCAGAGCAGCTGGTTCCCCTGTTGTTGACCCCTTTTGCGGCCTCAGGTGAGACCTTTTTCTTAGCACGTTGTCTGAGCTTTATTATTTTCTAAGGTTTATGATTGAGATGTTGTGATTTGCTATGTTTGTTGACAGGCTCTACAGCAGAGGGAGACCATCCCTCCACGGAGACTTCATTTGGGAGCGGAGATGGGGACCTTCAGCCTAGGCAGAAGCGCCCTCAGGTAGACGCTAGGGTCATAGGGACTGGCGAGTCCTCTCAGGGACTCGAGACTGGGGAACATATAGAGGCGGAGTCGGCTCTGAGTAAGCACTGCATTTGCCTCTTTACTTCTTGTCGATTTTGCCATTATGAGTGACTAACCCTGCACTGTTGGATTTGTTTCTTGTAGCTCCGCTGGAGACTGAGGCGGAGGTGGCTTTTTTGCCCCCCCGAGAGGCCGGCCCTTTGTCGATGACGGGTCGAGTGCGAGATTGATGTGGAGGCATTTCTTCATTTGATGGACGAAGTCATCCCCAACATCGAGACGTTCCCCGACTTCGAGTCATGGAAGGCCTCAGAGGGTGCCCGACTAGGTAAGGGCTTTTGGGATTGGGCATATTCTGGTCATGGCTTTGCTTGCTCTTGGAGACTGACATAGCCATTTGTTGTATGTAGAGACGGCAGGAGTGCCAGGGGCGATGGCCCCTTCCGAGGTGCAAGGCAAAGCGCCTCTACAGGGCGGAGGGCCGGAATCGGCAGTGAGTCGCGATAGATCGAGTAACTATTGAATCATTATAGAGGGAATTACCCTCTCTCTGTTGCATGTTTGACAGGTCGAAGTTGCTGACTGTGTTTATATTATTGTTTGCCAGGTGAGGACCCGACTACTACCCTAGAGATGATCCAGGAACTTATTAGCACTGGCCCGTCGGTGGCTCTCCCATCCTTCAAGGGGGAGCCAAGAACGACAGGTGTCTTGGCCACATCTGTTGCCGGAGATGCACCTAGCTTGTTACCACAACTGTTGGCGGGGACACCTCTCCCTCCTTTTCTAGCCGTGGTGTCCGCTTGCACGGTGGGACTGGTTGGGTCTTCTAGCATGGGACCCTCGGGTATGTGACTGGGAACTCAACTATTCATAGAGGGCTTTTGTATTACCCTTTGGTGTTGAGCTTCTTATGTATAGGGTAAACTGACGTGTTTTCTGGCTTTGGACGTTACAGACACGTTGTGCATTTTTCAAGGATCGTGGGGGTGATTTTTTCCTATTTTTCTTTATTGTGTCCATGTGATTTTGATGATGGCAAATATGAGTCATCATGTGATTTTGATGATGACAAATGAGAACTATAATTCCTGAGTCATTCATAGCTTTCATAGTCTTCATGTTTTTTTTAATACGGCCAATATCCAAAGGGGAAGAGTAGTGGGCAATGTGCACCACTACCACTCACCCTGCGGACAATTTTACCAGGGAACACACTACAATTAGGGCCGTATCAAGGCACGCGGCAACTGAGCATACGACTACAGGGAGCGAGTCATGCATCAGGCCGTCCACCAAGGAAAGACCCAAAACAATTGAAACTGATCGCAAAACGACAAGAGAAGTCACAATCTCGGGGAACGTAAATCAAGGATTATGAACACGCCTTGAGAGCACAACACCCACGAGAAGGAATGCAGAGTAGAGGGTACTTTATCAATAGGGAAGCTCATGATTTCCCCAATGCTCGCAAATGCCATGCCAAAACCAGAGAAATGACCGACAACGGCATGGTCACGACAGCATGTAGGCACATGCAGCTAAGACGAAGTCAGATCGAGAAGAAGCAATTCTCTCGACCAGCCAGAATTGTACGAAAAGATCCTCGACTCGTGGGTCATCAACCCACATGCTTCCGCTGTGCACTCAACAACGCACGAAGGCATCAGAAAGAACCTCGGCCTTCGCATCTCAATACACACTAGGCATCATCGCAATCCCAAAAAATCACAATGTAACACACCTCGAGCACTGATCCAGCGAGCAACCGAGACAAAGCCCAAGGAAAAGCACTAATCTCGGCCTACCTTTGCATCCTGTAAACTGTAATTGAGCCTCTCAACAGATCGGCCGTTGGGCACAGCACGACGAGACACGGTACGCAATAGCTCTCGACACAGAAATTAGGTCCAAAGTCACGCAACCGTAAAACAAGGAGATGATCAGGCTCAAATTAAGTTATCCACACTTGAGCAGACACAAGACAAGGCGATACTGAGACGGCAATTTCAAGACCAACCTCACAAGGAGATCCACCAAACGACATGGGAAGCATCGAGCTTACTAACAGAAGCACACCAAAAAGGGAAGAGCCTAGTTCGCTCGAGCAGCTTCTCAGCCAAGGGGTCCAATCGAGCACTTCAATAGAAGCGAAACACGTCAGGAGCTGACCAAACTTAAGCTGGGATAACCAAAATATCGTAAAAATGTGTACGGCCTTTGCCACAACTCGAATGGTCAACTGCAACCTGAGCAATTGACAAAAGAATCTAATACCAGCAAAGCCCGACCAGAGGGGAAATGCCAATAGGAATAACACTAAGGAATTCTCAAACAGCGCAAACAACATAAAAGATAGCTATCGAGCAATAACACCAAATAATCTATGAATTCGAACAATCGGATACAATAAGGAAAGAGTAGAATCAACTACTCCATCAAAAGACATGAAGCACAACGTGGACTACTTCACAGGGCTGTCGACATTGCAGGTGACAAGCCACTGGGCCCACGCAGAGGAACAGATCTCTAAGAAAATCACAGGCTATAAAACAATCAAGCCAACTTAGCCTAGGATTCACCCATGAATCCTGCCAACGTCCACCACATCAATCATTTCATCACGTTCTAGCCCAGTCCATCGCGTCTCTACCTCAGTCAACTCGACACGGTCGCCCGCCCCGCGTCGAGGAAAACAGAGGGAAAAGAGAAACGAGGGAGAAAGTAGAACGGGAGAAACGACAAGGACAGAAGAGGAGAAAACCACAATCACACAAACAGCACCATCATAATGAACAATTAATAGATAACTGAATCACATAAAACTCAAGCAACAGGAATAATTAAAACACAAATTAACTAATCGAAAAATAGAAGCGCACCTTCCAAAGATATGACGTCACTGCTCAGCACGAGGAAGCTGAGACGCTGGTGAGTCCTGCTGAGGTTGTGGCGACACAGGTTGGAATTGGGGCTGCTGTGGCTGGGCGAATGGAGAGAACTACACCAGTCTCAGCCTGAACGGGCAGTCTCGAACAACATGGCCCGGCTGATCATAGCGAAAACAAACCACCGGCAAAGAACATGGCTTGCTAGGGTGGCTACCACCACACCTCCCACACGATCCCGACTGACGGACAACAGGTCCCTGACACTGCTGAGAAGACGGGACTGACGATGGAACAGCACTGGCAGAAGACTATTGGGCACGCCACTTCTCACGCCTCTTATTCTTGAATTCCTTGAACCTTTTGCCTTTGGACTTAGAGGAAGAAGCACCATTGGCAGCGAAAACAACGGGAGGAACTCCGGGGACGCTTGGCAGATAAACCTGCTGTAATTGCCCAATCGGTTGAGGGATAAGGTGATGCTGTACACCTGGCTGAGTGGACTCAACTTGGGCGCGCACTTGAGATATCACCTGCCCTACTCCAGACGGCAGATAAGGCAGCAAGGCTTTACTCTGCGTTCCACGCTGAACACCTGGCATGCCTCCCACAATAGGGGTGGGAACCACTGGAACTTGACCCGGCACAGATGCATAAACCATCATGACAACCACCGAAGGAGAAGTACCACTTCCCTCCCTGGAAACACACGCCTTTCGACGACGTGTCATCAAAGCCTAAAAAGCACATACCGATGAAAAACACATCAATAATCACGGAAAACACCCTAAGCCAGCAGTAGACGACTCAAGTGGACTTACTCCAGACTAATGCTATGCAATGTCAATTCCGTATATGAGTCCTCAACGCAGCTCTGATACCATCTGTAACGACCCAGGGGTGGGCTACCGAAGTGAAGTGGTTGCGAATATTTAGGTCGGCACATCTGTCTCTAAAATAGTGAGAATCAAATTGTCGACTGTTATCACTTACTATCACTCGGGGGATACCAAACGACAAATGATCGATTTCCACACAAAGCTCCAAACGACCGACTCGGTGATCTTGGCAGTGGCTTCAGCTTTGATCCATTTTGTGAAGTAGTCGATGGCGACGATGATGAACTTCTTCTGGGCAAGAGCCATAGGGAATGGCCCCAGGATGTCGATTCCCCATCGAGCAAAGGGATATAGCTCGATAAGGGTGATGAGCTCCGAGGCTGACTAGTGGACCAGATGGTCGAAGTGTTGGCATCGGTCACATTTTTGTACGTAGGTCGAGTAGTCACGCTGAGGGGTGGGCCACCAGTAACCTTGCCGAAGCAGAATCCTAGCAAGCAATCTTCCTCCTTGGTGTGCGCCGTAGATGCCTTCGTGAACTTCTTGAATTGATTGGCTGGCTTCGTCGGCGCTGAGGGACTTAAGGAGGGGGCCGATGAAAGACCTTCGGTACAGGGCGTCGTCCAAGATGATGAAACATCGGGCCTGGTATTTCAATCTCCGAGCTTCCCGAGGGTCAGAGGGCTCCTGGGAGTCTCGGAGCCAAGATACGTAAGGGGTCTGCCAGTCGCTCGGGGTAGTCGGGTCAATGATCATAAGCTCGGATTCGATGCTCGGTAGTTCTAACTCTTCGAGGAAGACTAACCGAGTACCTTCAGGACCGAGGGAGGAGGCTAGACGATAGAGGGTGTCCGCTTGGGAGTTTTCCTCCCGGGCTATTCGGACTACCTCGAAACTCTCGAACAGTTAGGCCAATCCTCAGACCATTTGAAGGTACTTAACTATTGGTGCTTCCCGAGCTTCGTAGTCACCGTTGACCTGGCTGGCGACCAGTTGGGAGTCAGTGTGGATCCTGACTCGCTCGGCCGCTAGTCGTCATGCCATCCTGGCCCCCGAAATGAGGGCTTTGTACTCGGAGGCATTGTTGGACGTCGGGAAGTTAAACTTCAAGGCGTAGTGCAGTTCTGCTCCTTCGGGTGACTTGAGGAGGACACCAACACCGCTTCCAACCGAGTTAGATGACCTATCGACGAACAAGTCCCAGATGGGCCCGTGTGCGAACGGAAATGCTTCCCCGACCGGGACGGTGCTCTCCGCGATGAAGTCCGCGAGGGCCTGTCCCTTGATGGCCGTGCGGGGGCGATAAGAGATATCGTAAGTCCCGAGCATAATGGCCCATTTGACGAGGCGCCTCGAGGCTTCGGGATGAGCGAGGATCTTCTTCAGGGGTTCGCCGGTCAATTCGATGATAGAGTGTCCTTGGAAATATGGTCGAAGACGCTTGGCCGAGGTTACCAGTGCTAGCACGACCTTCTCGGTTGCAGGGTACCTTCTTTCGGCCTCGTTGAGCACCTTGATGGTGTAGTAGACCGGCCTCTCGACTCCCGCATCGTTTCGGACCAAGACCGAGCTTACGGTGGAGGGAGTCGCCGAGAGATACATGTGTAATGCTTCGCCCGGGACCGGTTTTGATAGTACCGGGGGCGAAGCCAGGAATTCCTTGAGATCTTCAAAGGCCTTCTGGCATTCCTCATCCCAGGCGAACGTAGCAGGTGCCATTTTGGGTCCCCTCAACAATTTGAAGAAGGGTAGGCATCGTTCGACCGCCCGGGATAGGAAGCGATTGAGCGCAGCGATGCGTCCGGTAAGGCGTTGGGGGTCTTTGACGCAGGTAGGTGGCCGCATGTTCAGGATGGCCTGAACCTTGTCAGAATTGGCCTCGATCCCGCGCTGAGTTACCAGGAAACCCAGGAATTTCCCGGATCTAACCCCGAAGGCGCATTTGGTGGGATTGAGCTTCATGTTGTACTTCAAGAGGGTGTCGAAGGTCTCGACTAGGTCGGCAAAATGATCCTCGGCCTTTGGCGTTTTGACGAGCATGTCGTCGATGTAGGCCTCGACATTCTGACCAAGTTGTCCTTCGAAAATTTGGTTGACCAGCCGTTGATATGTCTCCTCGGCGTTCTTTAACCCGAAAGGCATCCGGGTGTAACAGTGCACGCCGAAGTCGGTGATGAAGGCGATCTTCTCTATATCCTCTGAGTCCATTCTGATCTGATGGTAGCCAGAGTAGGCGTCTAGGAAGCTGAGCAACTCGTTGCCGGAGGTTGAACCGACGAGCTAGTCGATGATCGGCAGTGGGTAGCAGTCTTTCGGAGTGGCCTTATTAAGGCTGGTGAAATCCACGCACATTCGTCACTTTCCTGAAGCTTTGGGTACCAGAACGACAATGGCGAGCCACGTCGGGTAAAGGACTGGACGAAAGAGGCTAGTCTCTTTCCCCTTGGTGAGTTGTTCCTTGATGATCGTTTGTTTCTCCGGGACGTGTTTTCTTCTGCGCTGCTGGACAGGCTTCACCGTTGGGTCGAGGTTGAGCTTGTGCATCACAATCTCCCCGGGAATCCCAGGAAGTTGTTCATCAGACCATGCGAAGACTTGAATGTGTTGGGTTGATAGACCTGGATTCAGAGGGGGGTGAATGTTCTAAGACCTATTTCCCTAGACCCTTAAGGCTATTCGTGATCAACGACAGTCTAGCATACATTTCAGAAACTTTCTCCTCAGGTTTCATCTTAAACAATTCATACTCAGAGGTGAGCATGTTTACCTTTGTCACCTTGACCAGGGATGTACCTTCGTAGATGAGCTCTAGTTCATCCTACATTTTCTTCACTGTCTTGTAGGCCGAGATCCTGGCATACTCCTCTAGATGGGCAACACATTGCATTATGTTGAGAGCCATCCAGTTCACCGTTGAGATCCTGATTTGTTCCCTTGTCCACATGTTCTCATCTTCTAGGAGCTCGAATGGTCCTGTGGTGACCACTCTCCAAAGTTCGTGGCTCTACGCTCTCAGGAGCACTTCCATCCTGTTCTTCCAGCAAAGATAATTAACACCATCAAAGAAAGGAGGGTGATTAATAGAATGTCCCTCAGCAATGAAATTGTGAGGGTTGCTGGTTCCTGGTCTACCCTGGTCGTTGGACCACATGTTGGGTAACCAGCTCTGACACCAATTGTTAGAAAAATAAGGATGTGATCTAGAAGGGTGGATGAATAGATCACACCCAACTTTGACCGATAATGAAATTCATTCGATAATGACTGAATCACAGCAAATGAATCATCTCACAACTAACCACAGCTAAGGCAATCCAACAAATATCAATCGAGGAATGAAACTAAGATGGGTTTGCAATCAAATAGCTAACGTGCCAATAGGGAAACAGAAGTTTGAACGCTGTACAAACCAAATGAAGATTACAAAGTAGAGTGGCAAACCAAATGAAATTTCAGTTAGCTTTCAGAGGTACGTGGCAGAGGTTCAACCCTAGAGTCTCCTCACGTAAGAAGGCAACCCTCCAGATAGACTTGACATATCGTTTGAGCTGCATCTTTTAATATACCTCCTGGAACAATGTATCCACGCATGCAATTCTTGAATCAATGAAGCAAACCACACCAAATGGCACATAGAATTTTTTAGGTGGTTTGATTGCTACCTGTAATCTACGTCCACCCCTCACTTCTTCGGAGTGAGGCTTCCTTGCTCAAAGAAAAAATGAAGCAGACTCAGTCTGTGAACATCCACTGCTTAACAGCTTGTCCTGAGGGAGACAAATCCCTCAACACCGATCATGGAATCCACAGGATCTGAAACCTGGCCTTGCCACCCGCAAGTCCAGAACCGGAGGACTAATCCTCCCTTCCTCTAAACTAGAGGGAACCCACGAGCGACCCTAGTCACTCACAACTGGAGACACAGTCTCCCTACTCCTGAATCCTCAGGAGAAACCTGAGAACAAAATAGAGTGACGGAAACACAAGAAAGAAAACCAAAAATAAGAATGAAAATGACGAAAAGATGGAAGCGCAATTAAACAGATGTAGCTTCTTTGAAGCTCTTTGGCTGACTGCTCAAGACAGGACTCTCATCGAGGTGGCTCCTTCCTCTCACTCTCTTTCTTCTTTTGGAAACTGCTCTCTTCGAATATTGCTTTCTTCTACGATGATTGCAGCTCTAGCAGTCTTCAACCGATCTTCAGCATCTCTTCAACCATCAATTTATAGAATAGTGCCTTCAAAGGTTGAAGAAAATGCCCAATCAGTTTTGTCCACGTGGTAGGAGAATATTCCTCATTCATTGGACTCTCTTAATGGTTTTCCACGTGAGCTCTGCTTTTCTTGCCACAGAAGTCCACACGTAAGGAGAGCACAGGTTTCGCATCTGAGGTATTAGGTGAAATTCCTTAGATACCTGCTCAAGTGTTTGAGTGGTCACGTGCCCTTGAATACAAGTAACTATCTTGACGCGAGCGCTTCTTAGGTCAAAGCTTCAAAAGTGTGCATGGCTTCCTCATTGGCACATGCACCGACCTTCAGAACAGGAGTGCATATATGCATCGACCTTACTTTCTCAATGCATAAATATGCTTCGACTTTATGAGGTAGAAGTATGAATATGCACCGAGCTGTTGGCTTTGATGGTTGATGTGCTTCTATCTTATAAGGTAGCAGTATGAATGTGCATCGACCTGTTGGCTTTGAAAGTTGATGTGCTTCGATCTTATAAGGTAGCAGTATGAATGTGCATCGACCTGTTGGCTTTGAAGGTTGATGTGTTTTGACCAGAGTGATATTAGTCAACACTACTGCACCGACCTTCTTGAAGATATATCAATTGAAAATCTTGATGCATTGACCTATCTGCTTTAACTGTGGCCACTGCACCGACTTTTGTGCTTTAACAGTAGCCACTTGTGTCGAGGCATCATTCAGCCTACGTCGACCTATCATGCTTCCTCTGCTTGCTGCATCGACGCATCTACGAGTTGGGTTGGTGCACATGCTCTAACCACTTCATCAAGAAGCCTATTGAGTCAAGGCATCTTATTGCTGCTTTGATGCAGTGTCCTGCATATTCCTTCTGAGATCTTGATGCGGGACGGACCCACGGACTCGACCTAGGACTCTAGATGAGCTCGCGAATGTCCCTTAGCGAGGGAAGCGTGCGGATGTGCGCGGTTGAGAAACCGGCATGAGCTAGGGTGGTCGGCTCTCTCGCGTGATGGCCACAGAGAATTTTGAATAGTGTACTCACTAGGGGTGACAACTTAAATGAAATTGGCTAGAGTATTTGGCACTGTAGAGACCCAACTCAATGAGCATGAGTTGCTCAACCATCTCACTGTTACCATGACACCACCCGAAGATGATAATACTACGTGGAACCATGGGGTTTGATGACTCTGATTTTGTAGAGCTTGTAGCATGCACCAGATGTACTAAGTGACATGCAAGACGATCACATAAGAAAATTTGGGATGTTTACCTGCCAAAAAAATGTGAGATCAATTTGTCTAAACGAAAATGAGAAGCTATGATACAAGATGAGTCGGATCCATGGCACAAAATATGGTTTGGGAGTTAGCAGATCTCCCACATGTGCGCGAAGAGATTGAAACCTAGTGGATTTTCAAACGTGAGCGCAAGACAGATGGAGACAGATGGATCGATTGACAAATGCAAAGCACGACTTATGGTGAAAGGTTATACCTAATGGGAGGGCATAGTCCATGATGAGGTGTTATCTATGATGATGAGATTCTCATCCGCTCGTCGTTCGCCTAATTTTAGCTATCATTATTTTTGTATATATTCCAAATAAATGTAAAGACTATATTTCTCTATGAAAAACTAGACGAGAAAATTATATAACTCAAGCAGATGACTTTGGGGCCAAAAAGAATAAGGGAGCAAAACTTGCTACCCCAAGCATAGAGCTTGAAATAATTGTCTAGATAGTGATATTTGAAAATTCATAAGACAATTATCTCATTTAGTTTTGCGATGATCGACAATGACCACTGTATGCATGTCAAGTGAGTGTTTGAGAAAACTGTTCCCCATTTCATCATCGTAAGTCAACGAGACACTGATAGGTAGAAATAATATGGAGTTGATAAATACCGCCAGAGACTGGTTCTCTTTTTCGAAAGATATGGGTAAGACAAGTTATGTGCTTGGAGCAAAAATTGTGTGGAATTGCTCATAAAAAATCCTATACTATCTCAAGAGACCTATAGTGGTGAAATCTTGAAGCGATTTATAATGCACAACTTAACACCCATTTATATTCTATTTGATAAAGAGTGTGCTTTGGACATAAGAAGAATAGAAAGAGATGTCAAGAGTGTGAAATTATGTTGTGTGTTCGGCAGTATATTAACTTCATAGCAAGTCTAGCTTACTAGCTAGTTGTCATTCAAACAATTAGGGTCTCATGTGTTTTTGTAGACCTACGAGGGACACCAAGTCATGTCTTGTGTTATGATGAAAATGTGCCAAAACTAATTGGTTATAGTGATGCGGATTTGACTAGTGACCAAGATAAGTGAAAGTCCATATTAGGATTCGTGTTCCTGTTGATTGGTGGAGCTATCTCGTGATATAGCAAGAAGTAGACACACATTACTTTGTCCTCAGTGAAGACACAGTGTGTGCCTAGCTCCGCTACATATTAAGGTAGTGTGGTTGCGGAGCGCCCTAGCGAATACACCTTGTTGGGACATGAGATAAGGGTGTACAGTTGTATGTAGGATGCATTGGGCATTGGCCTTCGCCAAGAACCCTAGATAGCAGAACAAATTATGTATAGAGTTTTGCAACTCATTGAGGGTCCATGGATATGTAAATTGTAATCGTCACAATTTTTGGGACATCATTAATAATATAGTTCGATCATTCTCTAAATGAGTGTCTTTGGATTGAATGGTTAGTTTACACATCGTTAAAGCATCACCGGACTTGAATCAACCCTCTCATATGGGTGATTCACCTTGACGCTATAGATAGCATGCAATATGAGACATTTGATATTACAGCGCCCTAGAGGTCTAGGAACAAACGCAATATCCTAAACAACATATATATCTCACCTTGGCCGAGACTAAGTTGAGATCTAATAAAGATCGACTAAGAGGATTTGGTTGCAATCTCATAGAGCCTGAAAAATCCAGATACATGAGTCGAAAGTAGATGCCGAAGGGGGCGACTAGTTTATAAGACTTTGATCAGCTGCGGAGGTCGCAACTAGACTTGTATCGGTGCGATATTTTATAATTTTATAATTTTATAATGACATGCCCATTTTAATGAAAGAACATCAAAGCATGTGAATCATACCATGTGTAATATGACCACAGATGAGAAAGATGAATAGATCTCTCTTCATCATTGTGTGAACTTATCTCTCTGTATCTTTAGTGACCTGCAACACTATGCCACGAAAAGGAAGCTCGATGTCACTATTTTAGCATGTTTACCTGAGGCGAAGGCTGATATTATCTAAAGGGGCACGTCTAAGAAAGCGGCCGAGAAAAATTAGATTGGCATATGCATCATAAGAAATATATCTTACTATCTCACCATGCTTCATTGCTCATTTCTCGGGAGGCTCGGTTGCCTGAGTGGTGATAGAGTCACGAGTGCTTAGTATTTAGGCTCTACACTACCCGCTCTTGAGAGATCCAGAGTGTTAAGTTGGGTGAGATACTAAGGATCTGAGGTACAGACGAGACATTTAAGTGATTTGTTAATTATGTGATGACTTAACGAAACACTTTAATATTATTTAGATAAATTTTGCGGAGATCATATGCTCCACTTCTTGTATGACCAAGAACTGCAGACCTCTGAGATTGTGCATTTTGAGATGGAAGTGCACAATAGGTCTTATGATGGCCGTGGTCCGTGTCCCTGGGAGAACCATCACCACAGTCTCCAACTCTGCACTTGTTTTGGTTATATATATTTGTCTCCAACTCTGCATTTGTTTTGGTTATATATATTTGTTATATATATCTGTGACGTTGTCCAACAAATAAGATCTTAGGGACAGAGGTTTCCTCTAAAATAAAACACTGATGATTTTCTATAGCTAATGAAAATGATCAGAATGACAATTGTCCGCATTTTTAGCTTGTGTTCCTCGTATCGTGTATACCTGGCTGTATTATAACTAAAAAAATGGACAAGAAATGTAAAAACAACGGAATCCAAGTTGCTCAATTTTACAAGTATTGCACTCCCTCTCTCTTCATTTGAGAAAGGACGTAAACACAAAAGTACAAAATCCACGAGACACACCGTGTCGCTTCTCTTGAGGATTGCCATGCCCTCTGCAGCCAACACACGTACTCCTACCTGCGAACACAAACCATGAAGTATTAGCGCCTAGAAATTAAACCACAAAGCATGCACAACATAACCAACAAGTGACAATACGTGATAGCGGTCACAAGGATGGATGATGCTGAGTAGATTGCTGTGCATACCGTTGGGCATACTTTTGTCCTTGTGCCTACGCTTTGTGATCCAACAGTTCACCGAAGGATACACTTATATTTATTACGAGTCATAAATTAACATCGTTCTGAGGAGAGAACGATGGAGAGGCACTACTGTGTGGAAATTGTGATAACATGGGCTTTTTGACCCCAAATCCATCAACGAGCATGGGTGGTGTGGCATCATCACTGTGGAATCAACCTTTTCAGTGGATAGTAAATTAGAAGTTGTGCTAGGCAATTTTCCGTAACGCCGATTTTATCTTTTTCCCTTGGTGGGGTAAATGAAACCACAAAAAGAGCTCAGCAGCAATGGAGTTAAAAGGCCACACTAATCAATAATTTCCAGCATGAATTTTTCACAAAAATGGTTTCTTTCTTGTGGGTTCACGTACAAGCTCTAATCCGCCTTCCAGCTCCCTCTCAATCCATGCATCTTCGCCGGAATCAGCACGCGCCATGCCCTTTGCCATCTCCCCCTCTTGCCTTCTCCTCTTCAGTGCAGCTCTGATTCTCTCTCTGTCTATGTTGGTGATGCCCTTGGAGGCCAAACCGGCTGTGCTCGTATCGTTACCTTGTCCCTTGCATTCCAGTTTGTTTCCATCGTTGGACGCAGTTTCTCGATCCAAAACACCATTTGGACTTTCAGAATCCCGGATATGGGATTGTAATATTGCGTTTTCATTTGCGGAAGGGGCGATTTTTCCATCCGGGATCAAGCTGATGGAGTGGTGGTGCATGACATGTCTTCCTGCCTCATCTCCACCTGCCACCGCTGCTGCCGCCGCCGCCGCCGCCGCCACCGCCTCCCCGCATAGATCATGGCCGGTGCTGCCCGCTGATCCAGGTCTACTTAAGACGCATGATTCAGGACTGCATGATGCTTGTTGTTGGACTTCCAATGGCGTTGGCATTTCCTTCCTCTTTGTGCAAGGCACCGTGGGGCCTCCCTTATAGCCAAACAGCTCCATCATCTGTTGAATTACCTCTGCAGCAAACGGGGATACAATATCAGTGAGGAATGAGATCAGCATCCTAGGGAATCAGAGCACAAAACATTGCGGAAAGAGTCTTAAA